>CATOUR010000050.1:6046791-7256149 GCA_951848785.1 Callosobruchus maculatus
CCATGTTTTATGCCGGACATTTCTTCGGATGTGACAGAAACTAACAACTCCCTACTCCAATATTAACCTACAAAGTCGCCCTCACTGCAGTTAAACGCCATGTGAACATGTCATGTTGACATTTCGTTACTTACTGAAGGAGCGTTACGTAAGGGACCTTCAGATAGCTGTCGAAACAGCAAACCTTACTTAAGGGACCCTTAAGTATCGACTATGAGTACAGCCCTGAATGTCCTCCCAATACGAAATCTTTTCTTGTTCCTCTAACGACCTAATTCCTTCTTTAAGTAGCTTTTTATAGCTTCACAAGGAGGTTCGGGTCCTTTGGATAGGATTTTAACACCCTTGTTGGCAAGTTCACCTACCATTTCATGGCCTACGATTCCCTATCAGAGCGTGATCTGGTTCTCCTTTGCCAGTTGTTTAAGATTTTCCAGCTCGTACTCACAGTTGTAGGCTCTTCTTCATAAAAGAATAGCGTTTTTTACATAATTATATATAATTTACATTTTGATTCTGTTTTTGAAGCTTTCGATGTAGTCTTGTGAAAATGTAAGTATTGTAAAAATAAGCTTGAAGCATGTACTATGCAAATATCTTCTTAATGGTACTATAGCTGTTCACCTATACTTAGGCCTCGCCTTCAATGCTGCATTGGAAATCAGAAAAAAATTATACAACTGGAGCATCAATCTGCATCCTTTGGTATCTTCCCTCTAATGCTGCCTTGCATTTATCGAAATAAGTAATGCGTTTGGTGACAGACCTTTAATGTCTTTATGGTGGGTTTGTTAACTCAACTAAGCTAAGAATTAGATTAAAATCTAAAAATTAAGAAAGATAAATACAAGGAACCATCATCAATCGTTAGTATAATTTTATATGTCAATTAAACCAACAATTAACAACTAAGATGGTCAACATTTATCGTTTCAACTAAGAATTAACAATTTCACTGTTCTATGCAAGCGTTTTGTGTCTTGTGGAGACAGGAAGGTTTAAGCACATGCACCATCCCGAGATATTTTTGATAATAGATTTCCTATGCATTCAACCATTTGAAATTTTCATTTCATTTTATGTTTTTGTTTTGTTTGTGTCCTGAAATAACATCAAAGTGGTATCAATTCTAATTCTTAGTTGAACATAGAGTAAACACATTCCTAATTCTTAATACTTAGTTTAGTTGAGTTCATAAAGATACCATTAAGGTAGAAAACTATCCGCCATACATAATGCGACAACATATAATTAGAAACACTGGCATAACTTAGTTGCATTGAAACCTTATTACATTCATTTACGTAGGTGACTATTTCTATATGCAGAACTTTCAGATCTAAATTTATCTACAAAATATTTACATAATAAACACACAAAACCAGACGTCTTACTTACGAAGTACTTTCATCAAATCAAAACTCATCACATTGGTGTCTAAAACAACATCACAAACTGTGGAATGAGTGCAATGTAACCTTGTGCAATCAAGCTTAGGAAAATGAAATAAAAAGATAAGAAACCAGATAAGCAAAATAGCAGTCGCTACCTTCGAATAACCCCATATTTTCATCCAGGTCAATTTTGGATCAGTTTGTTTACAGGTGGAGAAGGCTGTCCTGGTCACAACTGCGACGCCTTGAGTGCATATCACCGAAAACGGCGGAGTAAAGTGAGGTTATGGTCGCGCTAAATATAAAACGCACACAATTTTCGCGCTCGATGTCGGAGACTGATGTGGACGAGAGCGTCTAGCCAGAATAACAAACGAAAGCAACCGTCACGGCGGCAGCTGATAGGCTGACACAAATACACTGTGATGGGGACTTGACGAATACGGATCGACGCGTTTGAATATTCAAATTCGGGCGGATATTTCCCAGCACTTGCGGAGATTACAACAAGTAGAACTTTGATTCTATCCTGCCTCTTTTGTGGAGGAATATTGCAGGAGAATTAAGAATGTCCCCCCTTAGAGCAGTTGAACCAAACATTTATAGCTTTGAGAGAAGGCGACAGAAAAGATCTGCCTGTGCACCATCTGGTGCTCGAAGGTAACGGCAAATCAAAGAAAATCGCTGCTAAACAGCAGCAGACTTCTTGCTGCTGCATGTAGGACCGCACTCTTCTGGCCAGGCCAAGCCATGGCGTTCCACCAAGGAGTCTGCTGCTGCTTAGCAGCGATTTTCTTTGGTTTGCCGTTACCTTCGGGTGCCAGATGGCACATAGGCAGATCTTTTCTGTCGCCTGCTCTCACATGCTTCACATGTCGGATAGACATGAACATTTTGATGCTCTCTATCTCCGTCAATCGACCTATGGCGCACTGGTGATCGCTAATAAGCGTGAAACAGCTTTCTGCGCACTGGTGGATTGACGGATATATAGAGCAACCCTCGTATTTATAGCTTTATCTGCTCTCTCTTGAAGGGTACGCCAATTTGTATTTGTATTTGTATTTCTTTAATATCTTGTGATCAAACATGTATGATATAAGACTAGTCATAAATAAATTTGGGTAAAAATTAAATAACACAAACAGATAAAAACGAAACAAACAATGCAAACAGATGAATAGACAGTCCAATAAATGCACAGCTGTGAAACAGAAAAAAAACAGATATAAACAGAAATAAAAGCAACGTAAGCTGCATTATAAAACAGAAAACTAAAAGTTATGCGCCAAAAAAGTCATCTATCGAGTAGAAACATTGCTCCACAAGAAGTTTTCGAAGACGTGTTTTAAAAGACATAATAGACGTCAGGCATTTCAATCCTGCAGGTATGCTATTGAGCACCTTTATGCAGGCAAATACAGGGGATTTTTTGAATAACGCTAATGTATGCGATGGTATACTCAAATCATTATAAGCTCGGGTGGTATAGCGAACACTGAGATCATTATTTCTGGTAAATTTGTGTTTGTTCTGAAATACAAATATTGCGCACTTCAGATGTAAACGGAAGGAAGTGTCAATAGTCTGTATTTCTTGAACAATTCTCTGCATGATTCTCGGTTCGGAATGCAGAACGTCAATCTAATAATTCTCTTTTGGCGAATAAAGATTCTGTTCAGCATTCCTGCCTGGCCCCATGCAAGAATGTTCCTCGAAAGAGATGTTAATATACCATCGCATAATAAACATTTAATAGCGCCGCTTGTGCTACCGTGCGCTTAAGTTTTAAAATTGCAAAATACGCCTTATTTAATTTTTTACAGATAGAGTCGATCTGCATTTGCCAAGTGAGCCGAAAGTCCAATACAACTCCTAGAAAGGTTGCCCAGTCAGATGTTCCGTGACTATTTTGGAGCTTTGTTTTACACGTAGCAATGTATTCCAGTATACGCGGTTTTAGTTTGTGCCTGTCATATTCACGAAATTTAGGGGTCTAAGAGGCGGATTACTATCTACTTTCATCAAGGATCAAGGCTCGTTCTGCAATGTAATGATAGAAAGGTCTTGGATGACATCTAGGCAAGAGATCAGGTGTCACTTATGTGGCTGCCAAATCATGCTTGAGTTTGCAGTAATAAAACGGCAAACGCGTTTGCAAGACGAGGGTTGAGAAATAATTTCCTGGGTCCTGAGCCGGCTGTGAGGCTGGCAGCAAGCATCATTAGAAAGGAAAGGAGAGATGTGGTTGCAAAATCAACATCTTACGAGATGGAAAGGAATCTATGAACATCTCTGTCAAGACAGAGAACTCTTTCCCTCATTGTACAGGATCCCGCTAAGGTTACTTGTTAGCCTGCTATCTGTCCAAGGGCTGATTAGCTTTTTGAATGACCGATCTCTGTTTGTTGCAGTCAAAGGCTGTTCATTAGACGTATCTTCAATAAACGCCGATGTTCCTCAGGGATCTGTCCTAACCCCTACACTGTTTCTGTTGTACATCAACGAGCTGCTCGAAATGACATTCATTCCAATCTACAGCTTGGCAGACGACAGTATATTAATGTCGTACATGGAACAAAGCAAGCCACTACCATCCCAGAAGATGGTATGTCGGAGACATGCAACATGCTGACGTAGATATCCAAATAATTATCGAGTAGGATTAGTCAATAAAGTACAGTTTAACGTACAGAAGACATAGGCAACAACACTGACAAAGAGGTATCACGTTGGCTTACCAACGGTGTCAATGAAGGGTCACCCAATAGTCGAGTCACCTTCCGTGAAGCTTTTGGGGTCCAACATCAACAATAACATGTCCTGGTACGACGACGTCGTCAGTATTGCTGAAAGGGCATCCCAGAAGCTTGGAGTTTTGTTCCGCTGTAGGAAGCTGTATACACCAGAGCATCTACTGCTGCTATACAAGGCACAGATCCGACCATCGTTGGTGTACTGCTTTCATGTGTGGGGATCCGCTACGAAGCACCCTCTAAAGCTTCTGGACACTATCGATACGCATATAACCTCACAAAGGACCTCCACAGCCAGGATCACCGAGGAAAGTTGGTTGACCTATCTCTGTTTTACAGATTCTATTACGAAATATGTTCGAGTGAGCTCTCCAGATACTGACACCTAAAGCCACCCGAGCGGGGAACACTAGAGAGGCTCTTCGAGCTCATTCTTACCAGGTCGAGGTCCCTACTCCCCGACCCAGTCTCCTTCAGCATTCCTTCTTTTGGAGAACAACCTGCAGCGTTCCAAATCAAACGTGCACTGATACGCAGCACTTCTACAGCGCCATAGGTTTCAACCTTTGCGGGAGGCTGACCTCAAAAAAACACCATCAGACTTCACTTGTATGTAATGGGGGTAGCAAGCGACCCGCTGTCGCTGTGATGCTCACTAGTAGACTATGTTAGAATTAGGTGCAATTGAACCTGAAGACATAAAATGGGCAGGACCCAAGACCATCCTCACTTGTGCGATGGTGGCTGGACTTGGGAACTACGGTAGGGAGGGAGGTGAGAAGGGCCTGCTTGTTTATAGTTTGATTTTCGTTTCGGTGGAGCTACTATCTCTCTCACGTATAGATATTGCAATGTAGCGAAATAATTTCCCGTTGCAAGATATCTTAATGCCACTTTCAATTTCAATTGGGGTGTTAAAGCGCCGTCTTTCATGTGGGTATCAGTTTTTTGAATAAGCGGCGTTACACAATCTGAAAAGATATGAAAATATTGTTTTGTGATTCCAAGAGTGTTCTTGTAGCTTGCGGGATCCTCTGCTGAGATTTCCCGTGGAGATTGTGCACAAGCACCCAAAGTAGAGCGACGACCACTCCAGGATTTAGCCCACTCATGCCTTTCCGTTTAGCAGCATCTGCATATAATACTTTTTTCTTATAAATATTTAGTGACTACTTTCCAGACTTCGGGAGGTTTGGTCGACATTGCGGACTGAAACAGGCGGGCCAAATACTTATACTTTTGCATATCAGTGCAAACCTTCAATGGCACGTAAGTATGTACAATTGGCGTCACCAAAACCATACGTATGTAAAGTGCCCTTAAAGTATTTTGCGATATCCGCCGTATTTTTTTGAAGATTAGTAATAGTGTTATATCTAAGCGTTAGCGAAAGAACTTTGGTGAAATAAAACAAAAAAAAAATTCTTCCGCGCCTAACAGCCCAGTTTCTTTGCTATCTGAGTGGGAAATCTGAAATTATAACATTCCCAATAGAACGAGGTTTGGAGGAAAGTACGGCGCGGATACATTTGATCAGATGTTTAGTAAAACGAAAGGGTTGATAAATATTGCGTGAATAGTAAAAAATTAAGTCAAGTTGATTGACTCAGTACTTCCCACACATTACGCTGTTACCAGTTTATTATTTTCCCATAGCATGAAGCTTTAGTCTGAGATCCCTTGCAACCAAATAATCGCCAGCCCCCCCCCCTAAAATTGTCTTATGCAGCTAGGTCTTTCCTTCACAGGTCAGTGGACAGCCTATTATCGATACTACAAACTTCTCAGTTTTACAACCCCCCACCCCCCAACCACCTCACTTTCACCCCCACCCAAAAAAACTGGTAGGAAATGATCAGGAATCCCTAAAACATCTAAAAACTGAATTTTAGTTGTTTTCATACTTTTCGTTCTTTGATTATTGCTACGCTGCCACTGACACGATTTTTAACAAACATACGCGTTTTTCATTCTCACCACGGTAGCAATATACTGTGTCAAAATTTCATTAGAATCAATTTAATAGTGTCCACGTTACAAAATACAAAACGATTTAAACCAATAAATTCTCGTATGTATACAGAAAATTACCTTAGTATCCGTAATAGGCCTTCCTTCACAAGTTAGTGGACAGCCTATTATGTGTACAAGAAATTTTTTAATTTTTCAACCCCCAACCCCCCAACCATCCCAATTTCACCCCCACCCAAAAAAATGCAGAAAATGATCAAGAACCTCTAAAACGCTTAAAAGTTTGAGCTGTTGGTATATTTTCAGTTTTTTATTATTTCTGCGCCGCCACTGGCAAGATTTATAAAACCAGACGCGTTTCCCATCTTCGCCACGGTAGTAATACTGTGTCTAAATTTCATTAAAATCAATTCAACAGCTTCCTCGTTACACAATATAGAACGATCCAAAGCAATACTCTCGTATGTTTACATCAGAAAAAATTCTGTCCTTTGCTTTCTGTAATAGGCAAGGCAATGTTCGGATGGCCCTTAAAAAAGTTATTTATGTCGCCAGGTCTTCCTTCACAGGTCAGTGGACAGTCTATTATGAAAGCAACAAATTTTTCAATTTTACAACCCTCCACCCCCCCAACCACCCCAATTTCACCCAACCCAAAAAAAGTAGAAAATGATCAGGGACCCCTAAAACGCCTAAAAACGAAGTTTTAGCAATATTTAATTTTTTGGTTTTTTGCCAATTACTCCGCCGCCTATGCACCGATTTTCAAAATTATAGGAACATTACCTACTACGACCCCACAGCATACCGCTGCCCAAATTTCATCACAAGCCATGCAGCGGTTGCTGAGATTACGAGGCTAGAAAAGCGACAGACAGACAGACCGACGGTAATGAGTGACGTGGATTTTAGTTATGTAGACATCATAAAACGCCCAAAAAGCGTATTATGTCACAATTGAAAATTTTTGCGATCACAATACTCCCCTCACCTATCGGTGTGGGAAGTAAAAAGGGTAAATTTGAAAGACACGTCTAAGGAACGAGCACACTAACTCCTAGTAAGCGTGCCAGTTGTACTGTTCAAGACACGAAAGAAGAGCGGGCTCAGGAATGCAGATTAGACTCATTATTTAAGGAAAGCGGCACGTAAAAAATTGCTAAAAATCATACAGCAATGAGAGCGCGTGAGTATCAGCGCTTATTAGTAATAGTGAACCTACTGCGGTCCAGTTCATTTTTAGTCTATACGCAGCGACGTTTCGCCGACAACATCGCTGGTCAAGCATCCGAAATTTTGCATTGGTCAGTGTCGCAGGCTCACAGGACTCAGTTTGCGTTTGCTGTAACGATAATTACTACCCATAGGAAAGGAGAAACGATTAGAGGCGAAGCTCGGGAAGTAATAGCTCGAGTAATTGAGGCGTGTGATGAGGAATCGCGTAATCATGCGTTGAAGATTCCTCTTCATGCAAAAACTGAGAGGGCGGCTTATTAAACCGGAGTGTCGACAACCAGTATTAAAAGGATTAGGAATGAGAATCGTAAGAGGAACATGGAAGATCCTGGAAGTTCACTTGCCACACCAGGCGCAAAAAGGCCACGCTTAGCAATTGAGGGAAAAATTGATGACTTCGATTTTCCTGTTGTCAGAAGGACAATCGAAGAATTTTATATAGAAAAAAAATTGTTCCAACATGCGCGAAGCTTTTAGTGGCCATAAGAGAGAAAATTGATTTCCCTTATTCTGCTAAGTCACTGAACAGGCTTTTGAAGAAGCATGGCTTTCGCTGGAAGAAATGCGGAAATAAGAGAAAAATTCTTACAGAGAAACTTTCAATTGTACACTGGCGTCTGAAATATTTAAGGGCTATCAAAAGGTACCAACAAGAAGCACGTCATATTATATATATCGATGAAACGTGGATCGATACAAACAGCGCTTTCCCTGCTACTTACCGCGTACAAAGAATATATATAGCAACGTTGCTATTAGTTCTGGAGGATGACAGATAATTCAACATTATTCAAGTAATTTCCATTTTTCGACAGATGTACATCAAATTTATTTAATTTCTCCAGGCAAAAAGGCAGAAATATAGACAAAATATAATAAGTTCCATCATTATTTTTTTTTGTAAAAATCATTTTATTTAGAAAAATAGCGGTAAGCTTAACTGTGACCGGTTTAAAATATACTTTTCCAATAATTTCCGCTGATAAAATTAGTATATTATAATAAAGTCGACTATCTCCAAGACCCGTCATGCGACGCTCCTGGTCAGAGAGAACGTAAAACTGCCTCTCCCCACCAAACCGATCTTCTCTCGTGTCTCCAACTATACTCAGCCAAAAATGCCACATGACCACACTGGATTGTGAGTAATGTGAAAAGCCTTTTTGTCTGAAATATTATCTACTTTTTGTTCGTCGACCTTATAGCTCATGTTATGTTTTATATATACTGTAGTAACTAATCTAATCTCTGTTAACTTAATAATAATCCAACTAAATTGATGTTTATTCAGTTTCTTGAAACAATTATTATTATTGAAGTATTAAATTTTACGATGATTAATATTTATTGGTGGGGAATTAAGCTTAGTATTTCAGGGTTAAAAATACAGTCCGGAAGGCGAGAGAGAAAATATTTGTTCAGATATAACTTAAACAGCAATATAATAATTATACAACAGATTCATCACTACATAAATTTAAAAACTGATATAAGATTGTTAATACTTAGGTGGTTAATATACTGTCACATAAAGTTTGTTATATTAGCAGGAATATTCTTACTTTTTTATTGAGTTTTGGATAAAGTTAGGGTGTATCATAGAATAAATGCTAAATACGTAGGTATAGCAGAGGCAAGTAAGTTTTTTAAAAACAGTATAAGACATGAGGTCAAAAATAAGTAAAAAAATAACTTTTATTGCATACTAATTGTAAGTGAATTAAAAGGGGTAGATTTTTGATAACATGTATACCTTTAAGTTACAATCAGTTAAGCCATTACTTTTTTTCACGAATCAATATTACAAAGTTTTCTGAAAGCCTGTAATTTATTCATATTAGTCCATTCTGATACTGTGCCATTGAAAAAAGCACCTAAAAAATGGAATACATCAAAATAGATTATTGATAAACATAACCATGTTTTTTGAAAAATGTTTTGGATTAATGCGGAGGATCGAAGCTAATTGTGAAAATGCATTTGCTAGTTCTGAAGAATTTTGTTTGTCAGAAAATTTAGATTTTGACGTTTAAACCTTGTAGCCCTTGAAATGTATCCTTCCTGATATCTAGCTTTATGTTTATAGTTTCTATCGTTGAGCACAGTGTTTGATTAGATTCCTTTATATTCAGTTAAATAATCCAAATTGATAAGTGTTTCATTTATTTTGATCCGATTCCACAAAAATAGCAGTCAAAACACGACATGTCACAGTTCCTAACATGCAAAACCCGACGTGTCCAAATTTAAAACTCAGATTTTAGGGCGTTGGGGCGTTAAGACTTAACATCCTAAAACATCGTATATTATCATACTCTCGATTTAGTATTATTTCGGCTCATAATAAGACTTTGATCTGTTTTTCTTGATTTGTGTAAAATTTGTTTGTCGGGTTTTGCATTTAGACGACTGAAATATAAAAGTATCTAAGTATCTAACAAGTGTGTTAACATACAGCTTTTCCAACAGTAATAGAAAACATCACTTTACCTTGAACTAAGTCCGCAGCGACCATCACATCCATATCCATAATAACATAATCGCGAAACATTCTAGTCCATGTGCACAAACAACTCAAAAATGGCCTCAAAAATTCACCGGCATTTTTTTCTCACGCAACTGCGACGTGCTTGCGTCGAATGGAAATCAACGACTGTGGAGAAATTCAAATTCGCTCCGTCATGTTAAACAGTTAAAAAACTAGTTATTAGTGTAGAAATAATACAGGTAGATGTTAAACTATTGAGGTTATGTAATTAAGGAAAAGCAAATGATATATCCCCGACAGGCGAATCCTTGTTTGCTGTGACATTGGTATAATAAATATGCATGTTGGTTTATTCGGCTTCGTCGTAATAGATTATTAGAAAAAATGTTATTCTTGGGAAATTCGCCAGCTATTCAAATCAAAATGTGTCAAAATGATCAAGAAATATTTGGTTGTGGAAATTCAAAAACCTGATATTTTTGAATGAATATTAACTTATTTCTCTCCTAAAAATACAAGGTGGCGCAAAATAAAGTCCCCTATTTTTTATATAACAGTATATAATTAGCGCTGCAGGCCTAAGAGGCCCATGATTGATAGGTCACCTTTCTCCATTGCTTCCTGTTCTTTGCCTTTTCGTTCCAATTATTAATTTTCAACAGCCTTATGTCTTTCAACACTTCATCAATCCATCTTGACTTTTGTCTAGCTCACTTCCTCTTCCCTCCTATGCCACATTCCGTCTTTCTTTGGTATTCTCCCATTTTCCATACATTCCATATGCCCTAACCATGTTTACCTATTACCCCTAACTGTACAGGGTGTCCCATTTTGGGCACTTTTACGGGGTATCTCGGTTATTTTAGAAGATAGAGAGTTGCGGTTTTCGCGACAGTGTGCTACTTTTCTGTGAAACTAAAGATGCCATCAACAAAATTATCATAGCCCTCTTGGTCTTTGAGCTTGAAATCAAAAACTATCAATTTTGGGACCACCCTCGTATCTCGGTTGTCTTTTATTTCATTGAAAAGTTTGAAAAAGGATCTTATAGACTTTTTTCTGTAGAATCTAGTGGTGTAGTTTGATTTTTTCTTGCTCTCGCCACTTTTCAGTTATGAAGCAAACATGTATTTTTTTAAATGGAACACCCTGCATATTACTTTTGAAGTCAATCGGAAATAATTCAAGCTCTTCAAAAGTATATATTAGTATTAAGTTATTTTGAAAATTACGCTCAAAATTTCATTTTTCCAATTTTTACTTTATTTGTAGCAGCAGACCATTTTTAATCAACTATAAATGATAAGCGTCTAAGCAGTTATTACTCTATAAGAGACTTCGTACTCAAATTCCAAAAAACCGAATCAAAATACATTTTTTAAATAATGTCTCATTAAAATGATGAATATTGTGTTATTAAAATATTGAGTAGATAGTGGGCTATGACTCATCTATTAAAAACAAAAAGCAAATCTGTAAAAAACTTGCGAGACTGTCAGCTTTTAATTATATTTTTATTAAATATAGCTTTGTTCTTTCTGTATTTTCATTTTAATTATTGCCAATTTTCTATAATAATGGCAGCTTAGATACCCAGAGAGACAACAACCGTTTTCAGATATCTTTGCTCGTCTAAAAATAAATATAATCACGCCCCTCGTATATCGGCTTTAATACACTGCTGGCGTACAAAATCCGTGCCTCTGGTGGCAAAAGCGAACGAGCCTTGTAGTTCCACCAAAGAGTTTACTGCTGTTAGTAGCGTTTCTCTTTGGTTGCCGTTACCTTCGGGTACTAGATGGTGCACCGGCAGAACTTTCTGCTTGTTGCCTACACATGTGCCACATGTTTTGTTAACATGAAATCCTGATGCTCTCTATTTCCGTCAATCGACCTATGGCGCACTGATGATCGCAATTAAGCGTGAAACAGCTGTCTGCATACTGGTGGATTGACAGAGGTATAGAGCAACCCTCGTATATCGGCTTTAATACGCTGCTTGCGTACAAAATCCGTGCCTCTGGTGGCAAAAGCGAACGAGCCTTGTCGTTCCACCAAAGAGTTTACTGCTGTTAGTAGCGCTTCTCTTTGGTTGCCGTTACCTTCGGGTACTAGATGGCGCAGCGGCAGAACTTTCTGCTTCTTGCCTACATATGTGTCACATGTTTTGTTAACATTAAATCCTGATGCTCTCTATTTCCGTCAATCGACCTATGGCGCACTGATGATCGCAAATAAGCGTGAAACAGCTGTCTGCGTACTGGTGGATTGACGGAGCAACCCTCGTATATCGGCTTTAATACGCTGCTTGCGTCAAAATCCGTGCCTCTAGTGGCAAAAGCGAACGAGCCTTGTCGTTCCACCAAACAGTTTACTGCTGTTAGTAGCGTTTCTCTTTGGTTGCCGTTACCTTCGGGTACTAGATGGCGCACCGGCAGAACCTTCTGCTTGTTGCCTACAATATTGATATCGTTTCTCAAACTCTAAAGGCAGAATGTTATGGGCTACCTGATGTATTGTGATTGTAATATTTAATTGTGAATATCGTTTTTCTGTTGATGTGCTAGGTTCATCGCATCACTATGTACGCGGTCTATATTATCCCTTGAAAGAGCTGAACGAGGTTTGCCAATATGCGATCTATCAGACGCAGAGATCCAGTTTGATGAAAATTTGTTGGTAGCCGTCCAAATATCTTTGTAGTTGCAGCACCGCGTCTTCCACATTTTCTACGGTATTCTCGTTGAGCTAGGATAATCGAAAAATTACTTCGATAACAATTTTTTCGAGTCCAGCACGCGCGTTCTCGAGGCGTAGATATACCGATTCATAATTAATTTCTCCAATATATACTTCGCAACTGACATAAAACTAACAACAAACGAAACCATGACAAGATTGCATAGGGTACTTGATTTTGCGCCACCTTGTATATGCATGATGCTAATCATTAAAATCAAAATGATCAAGAAATATTTGTTTGTGGAAATACAAAAATCTTATATTTTTGAATGAGAAACTACTACCCTCTCCAAAAAATAATATAAATGTTTGAAAGTACAGATACAGTGGAGTCACGTTGATTGACTAGGTCATGCATTCCAATAATAGTATATTAATAGGTAATAATCTATTTATCAACGAAACAATGGAGGCAAATAAATCGAATGACCCACAGAAGATAGTAGCCTTGTACGTGGGCATAAAATTCAATATATATGTCATAGATCTACATTTATGTATACACACAGATGCACATGAAAAATAACTACCTTGTCCAAAAAATGTAAATTTTTGAAAATACAAAAACAGTGGAGTCACAGAAGGTAGTAACCAATATAGGTATGTTATATATCTACATATACGTACACACAGAATACATATTATATACCTATATACTAAGTAGATTGAAGGTTCATAAGTATGCGAATAGAAAAATCTTTAAAAACATTTGAAAGCATACCTCTGGCTGTATCTATAGTATCCACTGTTTGGCCTTTTTTGTATAAGAAATGAGACTTGATGATAATTATTGATAAATAAAATATGTTAAGCTTTTATGGTTTATTGAGAGGTCTTAAGGTTCTATTCTTGATTCTTGTGTTTGAAGATGAAATTCATTATGCTACATCAAAACAATTGTCAGATATCCATTTTTTTGTTATTGTTGTTTGGAATTAGTTTTAGCGTCTGTTAAGCAAAGTGCGTAAGGTGGGAAAAATCTGTGTTTTTATTATATGACTTCCGACTAGTTATGGGAATAAATAAGAGAATTTCGAAAAATACTACATAAAAATTTTGAGTTGTGTAGTTCTAAAGCTATAACAACAAACTTTTGAAAAACAATTTTATCCTTCCCGGGCTACTAAATCTAAGAAACATTATAAATACCTCAGAACCTTTGAAGATTGAAGTTTCAGATAGAAAATTCATATTAATGAGATCATCACCAAAATTGGTTCAGTTTTCTTTTCTAAATTTAAAACGGTGTAGGTAGTTATTTGAGTCTAAAGAACGAAAGACTTCATTCATTCTTTCAAACAATCACACGTAATCTTTATAAAATGTGGCTCTGAATGATAGTTATCATTTTGTTACCACAATCAAAATTATAATAGAAAAAACAATTCAAAGATGGAGCAATACCTAAATGGATCCGTCTTAATTACTCCAGTAGAAAAAAATTCCATTTTGTAGTACCTCAAATATAAAAATAATGATCAGAAAGCCGTTTTATGTTACTAGGACCCGTATTGTAGGGCAAAATTCCAGTTCATATAAAAAGAAACTAAAAACATTGAAATAACTAGAATGTTGAATGGATAAAACTGGCTTTGGAACGTATTTTGGCCAGCAGCATAATAAATTCTATATTGCAAGATAAAAAATATTCTGATAAAGTAAAAAAAGATAGGTACTAGTAATGGATTCTTGAAACTAAGGCCTTGCAAGCTTAGAAACATACTAAGATACTGTAAAGAGCCAAATCAATTATGTGGGTGCCTAATAATATCGTAGACCTAATCACAAATGTCATTTGTGCACCATAACTTCTATTCTATTATAGCGGTCGAAATTCAATATTATTATTTCTTCCAAATGGCATAGTTTCATCTCATATCAAAGCAACAGCAGTTGCGAAATAAATCAAAAGTTTGGAAAATCTTATTTTCATTTATATTAAACATAAACTGTTTTACAAAAATAAATACAATTTTCATTGTTTCGTTACCTTCATTCTTGTTATAAGTGTTAGGTCCTGGTACGCGTATTTTCTTTATATGTTGCAGAAGTACATTATAATTACTGTCGTTCATTAATTTTGAATTTTGGGACGTTTCCTCATAACACTCTAATAGTAACTTTTCAAATTGCTGTCGCTGATACATTTTTGGTAACTAGATACCTGTTCTTAAAAAAATTTATAGGCACGACAGTAAAAAATACCAACACGTCACTCTTGCACTTGCCATAAACATAACCTCACTTTTCTGTTAAATTGGCCAAACAAAATTAGTTAGTTCACGTAAGTTGTTGACGAAATCTTTAAACCGTTAAAAATGGGCTAGCCTATACTCACATATCAGCTCAATATTGTTCTCTAAGTTGTATAATACACAAAGTGGGTATTTTACATAATTTTTATCATCAAACTCGCCTAAAGACTAGTCAGTACGACTTAAGTAATAAGCCTGTGTTGCATCATACATATACTCTGTTACCTGATACTTTAAACTGGCTTGACGTCTATTTGATAGGTATCAGCTGACGAAGAAGTGTATCTCAAATTTAATTTTTTACTAGTGGTGTTGATTGGCAATCCTGCGATCAAGACCGTATTAGTAATATTCTCACCTCATTTAAAGCGTAATCATCATCATTAAGACCAGCTATACTGACATACTGAAAGAAACGCCGGATTTTCCGAGAAAATGTAAAATAAGCATAGAGACCTCACAGCATAGACGAAAACACCAAGTGTCAATTACTCGTCATTGGTAGAACTTGCACTCAGTACAGCCCTGTATTCCTTCAAAGCTTAAAATTGATAGGTCAAGACTCAATCTGGGGTATTTTTAATTATCACTAGCTGAACAGCTGTTCGCTGTTGACACGGCTGACAGATTAAAGTATCGGGTAACAGGGTATAGTTTAGGCGAATTTCTTACAAATAGATCTGTAGGTATAGAGAAAATTGAAAGAAAACTAAAATATACAGATGAAGTAATGCGACAGTGGTACGATAGCTATGCAAAAAAGATTCTAGCAAACGAAAATCGTCTGTCCAGTATTCTGGTAAGAATATGTTGCAAGTTTCAAAGCAAAATCCAATACAGTAGTATTTTCTCGCTGCAATATCGTATACCTTATCGAACACCAATTCACTGAACAAATTAAAATTGAATTTAAACGGACAGAAACAATGCTACAGCTGTTAAATCCAAATTAGGTTCTATATGCAACTTGTATTCTGCACTTGTAGCATTCCTTATGAAACAGATGACTAAATCTACATAAAATCTAGATGCCTAGTTTGTGTAAGATAATGACTTGATGATAAAGATACTAAACGCTCCATTATTTGCTAAATTTACTGCGAAACGCGTGTCGCTGTCACCGCGATAAAAACATTTAATGAACAATCCACCGTGACCAAGATTAGTCACACTTGATTCAATTATGAATAATTGCTCTTGTTTTAAATAGAACCGTTTTTATGCGATTACAATCATTCTTTCGCAAGTAATTCTATTCTAAGCTAACGCTCGTATTTATCAAAATATCTATGACAGTTAGTCAGCATAAAAAGATAACATGTGTTGCTATACTATCATTCTAGTTTATATTATTCGATACCGGAGCATACCAGCATAGTCTTAGAGAACGATTTAAACTTTGACAACAATTTACATTTAAATTATTCAAATTATCTGACCCTCATATCAATGCCGAATATTCTTTAGACATACTGAGCCTTTACAGTAATACTGTTCAAATTGATCAGTGTATTGTAAAGCTTGAAGCTATACCTGCATTAGGTACTCACACTTTTGTCACTTTTATGTCCCCTACCGATAGATGAGTGTTGAATTGTGATCGCAAAAATGCGGGAAACAACAGAAGACGACCAAATATAACCGAATACAACAGATAAGAACAGAAAACAGCTCATAACAACAGAAAACGACTAAATAGAACAGAAAACATCTAAACACAACAGAAAACAAGCAGAAAACAGCTAGAAACAATAGAAAACAATCAAATACAAGCGAGTACAACAGATAAGAACAGAAAACAGCTCAAAATAACAGAAAACAAGCAGAAAACAGCCAGAGACAATAGAAAGCGACCGAAAACAAGAGAAAATATCCAAACACAACACAAGACAAATACAACCTAATACAACAGAAAAGATTTGATGATCTTGATATGATTTAGAGACCATACGCTTCTTGAGCTTTTTATGATATCTACACAACGAAAATCCACTTCAGTTATTTCCGTCGCGCGTCGGTCTGTCTGTTTGTCATTTATCTGTCGGTTTATCTGACTGTCTGTCAGCGTTTTCTAGGCTCGTAATCTCAGGAAACGCTGCATGGATTGTCATGAAATGTGGGTAGCGATATTCTGGGATGGTAGTAGGTAATGCTGCTATATCATGGTGTCTCGTTATTAGAGGAGAAATCAACAAAAAACGACAAGTCTTAAAATCGCCCAAACTTCGTTTTTAGATGTTTCGCAGGTCCCTGATCATTGTCTACTTTTTTATAAGGATGGTATAATAGAGGAGAATTTTTTGAGCCAAGGTACTTGACGCCATTTTTAACTTGATATGATTTTCCACTTTTTGTGATTTTTGGCCCATCCGAATAGAACGAATTGTCTTTTTGGCCCTAAGTATATATCGATTTCATATTCTGGTTTTATGTATTTCAAATTTCATATCAGCCAGCTTTATTTTCAAATTATTAAAAAATTGAAGAGGATTTAATTGAAGACCTTGACTCTTTCTAGCTAGTAGATAATTATAAGAACCGAAACGATTTTCCAAGATTAAAGAGCCAAAACTACAAGCAAATATCCTTGGCATGTTAGGGGGCAGTGGCAAAGTTTACGGAATACATATAAAGCCGGCGCCACATATGCAGGATTCGGCGAGCAACGAACCCCGATTATTTGCTATTCGGCTATGTGGCTGCAGGATTTTACCCGAATATTCGCCATTTGCCGAAGCACCGAGCATTCAGCCGGCGCCATAGCCGGCCCACACATGCGACATTTAGGGAACAACGAACAGCGAATATTCGCAATTCGGCAAACGCCTACTAGTGTGGCTGGAGGCCTTTACGGAAACTATGATCGGGTTAACCCGATCAGTTAGATCACTGATCCTGACGTTCGGAAGGTGATCTGGGATCGGTCAGAAATAGGGTAGTTCACTCTTGTACAGTAAGTGAATGCGATCGGATGATTCAGATCCGTAGCTGCTTTACTTTACCATCTGTTTTTTATTGTTAAACAAACTTTTTCATTGTTCGATGTCCGTTAAATTCATGGAATCATAAATGCCACTTGACAGCTGTTTCACATATAACTGATCTATCCGGATCCAGATCAGTCTTTCCGTAAAGGCCTTGGAGCAGTTTGTGCGAATGGTCGGGCTTTTCCATTCCCTTTCTTCTCGAAACTAAACATAGCCAACTACGCACATGTAGGGCGATACGTGCTCGCTATTCGGCGAGCAAGGTTGAAAAAACGGCGAATATTGATATTCGGCAAATACCCGCATATGTGGCGCCGGCTTAAGTTGGATCACTCCGCAAAAATATCAAAACGGCCTGCCCCTTGCCCCGTCACTCCGGTACACCGGTAGCAGTGTACCGACGTCAGCCGGGAGATACGGGGAGGCGCAAAGTAGAGGTTGAACGTGTTTAACGCGAAGTCTATACAGTGTCTCAAAAATATCGTTGTTACCTCGGATTTGTTTGCAGGAAATGGATAATCTTTTTAGAAGTTTGAGAGTAATCAATTTCGCGAGAAAGGATATTGCCAATAAATTTAAATTTATTAACGGATGGAGAATGACAATCAGATCCATCCTTATTTTGTGGTAAATCTTGAAATGTGAGGGATATAAAGACACGACGATTGAGACAAGAAATATGTCGAAACTGGGTAGTAGTAGATAACTATAATTTTGGGCATGTAAATTAGAGCAGATGTTGTGTCTTTTTCATCATTGTACTACCCAACGAGGTATTTGTTTTAGGTCACGTGACATTCGATTCAAAATTATTAATGGGACACCCTGTACATTTGTGCCTGTGTTCCTCAAACTAGCACACTTGGGGTCTAAAGTGATTAGTTCAAGAGCTACAGGTACTTAAACGACTGTATCACGCTAAAAGCGTATAGTGAGACAAAATATTCATTCGGTGGTCTTACCATACCACCCAGGGACATTGTAAATTATATTTTAGAGCTCGAAAATATTTTTATTGATAACTTTAACAATTTAATTTCTGCAGTAGCAATTGGAATGACACTGAAAAGCAAAATGTCAAAAATAATTTATTCATATCCATGTAAACCATTTCCACATGATTATCTTTTAAAATTGTACATACGAGTTCGTATATACTATACCATAAAATGTATAAACTGTGATCCCAAAAATAAGCCAAATAAACAGAGCATTAAGGTAAAAATACTACAGCATCTATGAAATAGCTACAATATATGAAATCATTTGAGATTCGTTGGTAATAGTTTTACTAGACTTTATTTTTGATATCCATTTATGTAACTTAGTGCATTACAACCAAGGCGTTAGCAAGTCCCCGCTAAAAGACCCTCGTACTTGAGTAAAAACCAACGCAAAAACTAACTGGCGCGCGTGCGGCCGCGGCATCGCTTTCATGTGAGTTCTTCAAAATGCCGACGGAGAGTGATCCAACTTATATGTATTCCGTAAACTTTGGCAGTGGGCACAGACCTACGGAGTACAGACTCCTTTGTTTGGAGGGGGTTGCACTTTCACCATTTTCTTCACTAATAGATAACATTCTCGTCAGGCAGGTAACAATTTTCAGCAATTTTTCCAAAAAGTATAATGAATAAATAATAGTATATTGTTTAACGAGCGATAATGATGGTAGTAACTCACGCAGTTGAAGTTTGCAACACGAGGTGTAGGCGAGTGCCTTAAATCAACAAGTGAGTTATTACCGTTAACGCGAGTTGAATACTATACTTTATCTACGACCCAAGCGATAATTATTCGTACGATTTAAATAATAATTACCAAAAATTGACTGCTTACCTCAATTCTGTTACTAAAATAAGTACAGTCCGAACTAGCATTTGACGTCTCATCGACACCTTTGTAGTTACCATAGCGTGTACTTAATCATATGCAGTTCCAAGTGATCATATATTAGGCGTTATTCATAACCCACGGCTGGAGCGTGAGCTATGAAAAATAATTCACGCTGTTTGTTTGTAGTTTATAGGTATAGGCTTAAAAGTAATTTGGTAATCTTTGAATAACTCAATGAGACTAGATAAACATATTTTCTTCAAGTATAGTTTGGACTAGCTGTCACCTGATGGGTATCAAATGAGCACCAGCAGCGCTGGGACCTGTGTTTTGTTTTCTCTATGGCTGGGACAGAGTGGTGGAGAATCTTCAGTCTAAGAGGATGCGGAGGGGACCCTTGTGTTCTAATACCGCTGATGCTCTCAGATTGAAGTAAGGAACTACGAAAGGTGGTTGAATTTATAACTGGCCATTGGACATTCAGTGCACACCTGCAGGAGTGCGGTAAGGCAGTCGAAACAGCTAAGCATGTTATCTTCGACTGTCTCGCCCTGAATGAAAGCGGGAACTCCTGTGTGAATGTAGGCCAGGAGGGAGACAGGAGAGCATAGTCCATAGGGGTGCACAATAAGCCCTCAGGCTGAGCGGCAACTGTTAGGGCAACTGAATCCTACACCCTCACTACAAAAAAGAAATACTTAGGACCAGACTAGCAGTCAAGCAGCTCTGAAAGCAGTGGCAGCTCCGAGGGCTAGATCATTCCTAGCCCAGGAATGTTCTGCTGCTCTTCATAGGGTAGCAAACTACAACCCATTGACCCTGTGTGGATCTTAGGTGGCTGATCTATTGAAGGAAATATGGAACCTTTCTCAGCAAAGTGAAACATCGACTTGGTAGATTACTAAATTACCAGACATGTTCAATGTTATTTATATGAATTTGTATATCGGATGGAAAATTATGATTAATGACTGGAAACGCACAGTAAATTATGCTTATAATAGGTTTATGACTTTCATCAATTGCTTTAATAAACAGCTTCATGACTAGATGAAATATAGGAAACTTGCTAGTAATATATCTACAACTTTTTAATGTGATATTGTATAAGCATAGTTTTGGACAATTTCATCATCAAATATCTAATAAACTACACACCTAAATGCGTAACAAAACTTGGATACATCAATTTCTTTATCAATCAAGAGAAACATGTGGATTATTTTAGCCACCCGAGGGTGAATTTCTACAATTTTCTATTCTAGTGCCTTAATTGTAGCATTTTCGTTAAATCTGACAAGTTATTTAATATAGTTTATGACGGTTTTCACTTCGCGATTATTGTAGTGAACAATATTTTGAGGTCATTTATTTACTCATAAAACAGGTCATTTATTTACTCATATTACTCATAAAACTTTCACACAACACTCCTTCACATATTACGGACCCAAATTATTCAACAAGCTTCCAAAAAAATTAAAATTGGTATCAAAATTTCGCTTATTTAAAAAACAAATTAAAATATTTATACAAAACAATCAAGAAAAATTTAACATTTAAATTTTCACCGATTTCTGTATATTTTTCTGAAACACTGTTCCTTGGCCGTTTCGTTCGCCTTAAAGGTTAGTAGGTGTAGTTAATATATATTAGTAATTTTGTAATTGTAATTTTGTACTGCATTTCAATTTAAGTTACATACTTAATATTAATATTCTGTACATGATATGTGGGATTGAGCAATACACTATTACGAAACAGACTTCCAAGCCTAATGTGATGGCTGTATTAGTTCAATCCCCACTTGATCTACATATTTATATAATATTGATTTACACATATTATTACATGCCATTATTTTGTATAGAATATTATTCTAAATTTTGAATGTATTGTAATAAACAATAAACAATAAAAAAACAATAAAACAATTCTACGTTTTCGTGACCAAATACTAGGACCAAGAAGCCTAAAATACTTAGAGATGGGTTGTCTAATTTGCAATTCGAGCATTTACTTTGAGGCAAAGTGTAATGCTATATAACTTGGTAGAAGTAACATAAAGGAAGTTGTAGGGACCTGCCAAATGCACTATATGTATGCATGCCCAGTGCAAGCGTATAGCCTGCTTTGGCCAGCGCCGAACCACTCGCAGATAGAAGCAGACAAAGCGGGGAACCTAAAATAAAATTAGTAGATGCATTTATAAGCCACTTTCAGCGCCGGTCGGCGCGGGTTCCCCGCTTTCGTACACACAGTGAAAGCAGTCTGGCTGCTTGCGGGGACCTACAAGCAGGAAACCACTCCATGTAGACACAGCCCTATGTTAAGAAGAGTCAATATATGGGAGGTTGTGATTCATCTTTGTTATTTTCAACAGCAAATTATACTTCCAAGTTTGAGGTTACAGATGAAATATTTAAATTTTTTCTTGAAAGACGATACAGATAAGTGTCTCATATTTTGTGGAGCCCGACGTTGAACCTGGTTGTATAACATAATAGGTTGTGTAGCAAGGAGCTGAAGTAAGGTCGTCTCTTCTCAAATTCAAGCTTTTACAATGTGCTTGAGCCCTGTATATGATTTTATCATGTAGTGCGTCATACAAAATTTACACGAAACCCATGTACTAGTAGTAGTAGTAGTAGTAGTTTATTTGTGCATTACGTAAATATGTTTAAACACGTCACTAAATAAATATAGAAGTAAAACAGTACATTATATGTAATATCATCTACAATTTGTCTAAATGCTAACATAGAAAATGACACACAATTTAACATATACCGCAAATACATGTATAGTTAAGAGTACATAATTATTTAGGTTATTATTCACAACAGTGAGTGTTGCAGATCAAAGATAATTTATTTATTTTGTTTAATTTATTTATCAGTACTGGCCATACAAATACAGCAATATTTACCTAACCTATAAGATGAACTCATTGACACTTTACTGCATTTTTTCACGGGTTGACCAACATCTTCAAAATTATCTGACAAATAATCTTCTAGAGAATAAAATGCTTTGGATTGAAGGTAAGCTTTAATTTTTTGATTGAAATGTAGACCGTTCTAGGGATTTCAGGTTATCAGGCAAATCAATATAAAACTTGATGCATTAGTAGTTGATGCCGACTTATGCAGCTATCGGTATGGGAAGTAAAAAAATCAATTAATTTTTTCCAACCTTCTATAGAATTTTTCCAAGAGAAAACGACGGCACTGGGCCGCAGTTCTAAAAATTTTTCAATTAAAACTAGGGTACTCAAATTCATAACGATAAGTAGAGTAGGTATCTATTTGGAAAAAGTAAAAGGTATTTACGTACTATGAATCCATGTTTTATCAGCTTCTCAAGCCTCATGAAAGCGGTTGCAGTACCGCATTTGGCACCACTGAAAACGTGACTATTAGGATAATTAAAGATTTGTTGTGCGATAAGCACATGCCTGAATACATATGGTTCATTTATCTACAGCATTGTTGCTTATCTATATAAAAACACGCAGTCTTATCAAACTTCAAGATAGCTTGGGTTACTTAAAAGGCTAAGCACTTATAAATTGTTGCATGTCATGCAGTTGAATATATCGTGTTACGAATCCCAATGCATTTCGTATGGAAGGGCAATAGTTAGGTGTTGCATTTTTTTTAATTATATAAAAAATTGTACACCTTTCACTTATTGAGTTTTAGGATCTTTTTATAATATACAGTAAATAAATAAAACATTTAACATGAAAGTTGAAGATTCCACAAAATAGTAAATTATTAGTATTACATAGACTACTGGATCTCGTCGTGTCAAACGTAGAATTTAATGTTGTTCGAGACGTATCCCCAGCAGTGAAGGGGGATGATCATCATCTTGAGTCAAGGCCCCTTTTCATGTGGCATTAAACGTCGCGTCTTAAGTGCCATGAAACTAAACGTCACGACATTTTAGAACATGCAAACTTAGAGTCACGTTGTCACGGCTAAAGCTCTTAACGGCTGCCAAATCAAATCCAAACTCGTCTGGGAATGCTTAGAAAACCTCAAACAACTTAGTGCTACGAACAAGGTAACCCTGAAATGGGTGCCAGGTCACAAGGGAATTGAAGGGAACGAAAAAGCAGATACCTTAGCACAAAACGGATTGGCATCCAGTTTTACCGGTCCCGAACCGGCGATAGGCATTACAAGGTCTTTGGTAAGAACTACGATAAACCAGTGGGTGCACTCACAGCACCTAAAATACTGGCAATCACATCCAAAGCTCAGACACAGCAAGTTGATGGTGAAACAACCCACACCAAAACTAGCTGAAGAGATCCTAAAATTAAATAGGAAAGAAACTAGGCTAATAACCGGCCTCCTAACCGGACAATGCGGCCTAAGAAAACATCTTCACACATTGGGGATTTTCAAAGAAAACCCAATATGCAGACTATGTGACGAGGATGACGAAACAGCCTCTCACATAATCTTTGAATGTGAGCCCCTATGCTGGTGGAGATTCAGACTGATAGGGCCAAATAACCCCAAATCACTCCCCAATCGAGATATCGTGAGGAGACTCTTGGATCTCATCAAGGTCACAAAATTCTTCACGGATTAACAAACACACAGGACAATACAATAAGCCAATGGCTGCAGTGTTGGGGGCTACCTAACCCGGCCTGTACGTTTGACCCCCCTAACCTAACCTAACCTGTCACGGCAACAATTTGGAGTCATGGCATTAGAGTCGTATTCATAGTCGATACCTGAAGGTCCCTTAACATGAATAATGGAATATCCACAAAATATTTAGCATGATAGGCTAGAGAAGAACCCTTTCACAAAAAAGACATGACGATTATTATCATTAGGCAGCCTACTCGTCATGTCAAACGTAGAATGTAATGTTTGCGACGTATCCCCAGCTGTGAAGGAGAATGATACTGTATAAAAAAATGTGGTCAAGTTGATTCACTCAGTACTTCCCACACATTCCGACGATACCAGTTTTATTATTCTCCCATAGCATGAAGCTATAGTCTAGATGCCGATGCAACCAAATCATCGCTCGGCCGACCGCAAAAAAAGTGTTTTATTTTACTGGGTACTTCTTTCACAGGTCAATCGACAATCTATCATGAACACAAGAAATGTTTGAGTTTTATAACCCCCCACCCCCGAACCACTTCAACTTCATCCCCACCCAAAAAAAAGGAGAAAATGATCAGGAACCCCAGAAACGCCTAAAAACGAAGTTTGAGCTGTTTTCATATTCTTGGTTTTTTTAATATTGCTGCGCCGCCACTGAGACGATTCCTAAAAATCAGTCGCATTTTCCATCCTCGCCAAAGTAGTAATACTGTGCCGAAATTACATGAACATCAATTCAGCAGTTTCCACATTATAAAATACAGAACGATCTAAAGCAATACTCGTATGTATACATCGGAAAATTCGTCCTTTGGTTCCTGTAATAGACAAGGCAATGTTGGGATGGACCTAAAAAATTGTATTATACAGCTAGGTCTTTCTCTCTCAGGTCAGTGGACAGCCTATTATGATTACAACAAATTTTTCAGCTTTACAACCCCCTACCCCTCAAATCACCTCAACCTAACCCCCCCCTCAAAAGAAAGTAGAAAATGATGAGGAACCTCTAAAACGCCTAAAAACGAAGTTTGAGGAATATTTGAAATTTTTAGTTTTTTGCTAATTACTCCGCCGACCATGCACCGATTTTCAGAATTGTAGCAACATTACCTACTACGACCCCACACCATATCACTACCCAAGTTTCATCAAAATCCATGCAGCGGTTACTGAGATTAGGAGGCTAAAAGAACGCCAACAGACAGACAGACCGACAGACCGACAGACCGACAGCCCGACAGACCTACAGACCGACAGACCGACAGACCGACAGACCGACAGACCGACTGACCGACAGACCGACAGACCGACTGACCGACTGACCGACAGACCGACAGACCGACAGACCGACAGACCGACAGACCGACAGACCGACAGACCGACAGACCGACAGACCGACAGACCGACAGACCGACAGACCGACAGACCGACAGACCGACAGACCGACAGACCGACAGACCGACAGACCGACAGACCGACAGACCGACAGACCGACAGACCGACAGACCGACAGACCGGCAGACCGGCAGACCGACAGACCGACAGACCGACAGACCGACAGACCGACAGACCGACAGACCGACTGACCGACAGACCGACAGACCGACAGACCGACAGACCGACTGACCGACAGACCGACAGACCGACAGACCGACTGACCGACTGACCGACAGACCGACAGACCGACAGACCGACAGACCGACAGACCGACAGACCGACAGACCGACAGACCGACAGACCGACAGACCGACAGACCGACAGACCGACAGACCGACAGACCGACAGACCGACAGACCGACAGACCGACAGACCGACAGACCGACAGACCGACAGACCGACAGACCGACAGACCGACAGACCGACAGACCGACAGACCGACAGACCGACAGACCGACAGACCGACAGACCGACAGACCGACAGACCGACAGACCGACAGACCGACAGACCGACAGACCGACAGACCGACAGACCGACAGACCGACAGACCGACAGACCGACAGACCGACAGACCGACAGACCGACAGACCGGCAGACCGGCAGACCGGCAGACCGACAGACCGACAGACCGACAGACCGACAGACCGACAGACCGACAGACCGACAGACCGACAGACCGACAGACCGACAGACCGACAGACCGACAGACCGACAGACCGACAGACCGACAGACCGACAGACCGACAGACCGACAGACCGACAGACCGACAGACCGACAGACCGACAGACCGACAGACCGACAGACCCACAGACCGACAGACCGACAGACCGACAGACCGACAGACCGACAGACCGACAGACCGACAGACCGACAGACCGACAGACCGACAGACCGGCAGACCGACAGACCGACAGACCGACAGACCGACAGACCGACAGACCGACAGACCGGCAGACCGACAGACCGGCAGACCGACAGACCGACAGACCGACAAACCGACAGACAGACCGACGGAAATGAGTGACGTGGATTTTCGTTATGTAGGCATCATAAAACGCCCAAAAAGTATATTATCTCAAAATCGAAAATTTTCGCGATCACAATACGCCCCTCACCTATCGGTGTGGGAAGTTGTCAAGGGCTAGGGGTCGCTTCAAGCGCGCAAGGCCCAACGCTGCGGTTCCAACCGGTACCACCGGCAACGTCGCAACCTCTACTTCTAACAATGTTCCGTGGTGGGTTCGTACTGCTCCGTGGGTCTGATTGCTCTGCGACTCTGCGTTTGTGGTTGACAGGTGTTTTGTGGTGAGAGGGGTTATGGTTAAATGACAAATGCCACAATTAGAAGTTCAATGAGTATTCATGTAATTTGTCAAAAAAAAAAGATGGATAATCTTTTACTTAAAATTTATATGAAAATGAATTTACTGCTTTCTTGGGTATGGGCGAGTTAGCGGCATGTTCCGAAAATCAGATCTTATACAATGCTTGAAGGTTGCGTAAACACTGCCTACTATATAATTATGCTAAATCAAGTGCGCAACGATTAGTAAATATACACATATGTACAATAATTCTAAAATGAAGAGATCGCTGGGGGCCCCACTTCCCTGACGGACCCTGTCCTTATGCTACCTATAACTATGTCTGGTAAGAGTCTTAATTACCTACAATATGCTCAAGAAAGAAAAATTAACTAACTGATGTTCTAGGTGAACACTCCTAGTGGCTACAGTTTCTATCGAAATAAAGCAAATTCCCACCTGCAATCTGACGGATGTGGTCCAAGGTTACCTGGAGTTTCCTCACTAACGGTCTGACATGCAAGCGAGTGAAAACATGCAGACAAATGTGTTGCAAGCATACAAAGAGATGTGGCTGTCGTAGGGGTAGGCATGCAGCAAAGCAGGTGATGTTATTGTGCACTAAGCTGTACCACAAAGGTTGCACTATGTTTATACGGGCAAAGCCTAGCTGTTAGAAGTGAGCTGGTGACTCAACCCGGAGCTGTTAGGATATGGTCCTGATCTCAACCATAAACCGTAAAAGCCTGCAAGCAAAAGGAGTCTCTAAAGTTTGGAAGCAGGTAAGCATTACTAAAAACTGTGTCTCTGAGGGAGTTGTGACTAGCTTTTATGGAAGTAAGGTTATGCACCTACCGTTGGTGTTGGGTGGCTTTAAGGTGTTCCCTTGGGTGCTGTGTGACTTGGATTTTATATGAATCCCACGGAGGTGGTTCTGCAGACACTGCAAAAACAAAATCCAATCCGACACAGGATTTCTTCTTGATCAAATCCGCAATAATGCGCAATGACCACCTGGTCCTGGTAGATCAAGAAGTCGAAAGGAAATGGCCTTGATCCATGAAAATCAGCGCCAAACTCGCCTGTCAAATGGTAATGAACTGTGGTGATTTAAATTCTGCGGTTTGACCTTGGTCCAACTGTCTACAAGGTACAAAACGATAGATGTCAATAGATGTCAATCAGAAGCAAGGCTAACCTCTTCTTCTTCAACATGGACATGTAAACAAACATTCTAAATAATTAATGTAATGAAATTTTATATCGGTGTAACTCTAGTGCTAATATTTTCTGTTATTTTTAGGTGATTGCAGCTCAGGGTGCCTGCCAATAGGCGGGGGCAATACACAAATACTTTGTAAGATACAAATAGGAATTGCTTGTACAGTTATCTTAAAAATATAGATGTTCCAAACTACAGACTTACATGTTATTTACAAGGCTTAAAATTATGAGAAAATGTGACTAGTCTAGGTAAGTAGATACAGCATACTCGGGATCAGAAAATCACACTGTAACAAATGATCACTAAATCATAAGGCCAATTTAGGTAAACATACCGCTAATAATTTCTAACCCGTAACAACCCCCCCTTTCCCTGGGAAAGTTTTTCGTGAAGAGAAAACTTTCTCAAGAGGAAAACTTTACAACAGAAAAAAAAACCAATAATGAAAGAAAGAAAAGAAGAAGAACTCTGCCTTCGGAAGAAATAACCTCAGCAGCGAAACTGTCGAGAACTCATAGTAGGATTTAGGGTTATTCCGTATTTAGATGCCTAAGCTATCCGACATTATCAGGAGGATGGGCTTTTAAGTCTTTTGCTGACCAAATACCCCTGTTCTCTCCATCCTCGTCTGCAAGCTCGTAAGTCCATGGAGACACTACTTTAATAACTGTAAACGGACCTTCATACTTCGGCGATAGCTTTGAAGTCACCCCAGCGACAGCATCAGAAAGCGTAAATTTGCGCTTCCAGACTTTTTGGTGTAATTTAAAAGGTTCTGGACGATGGCGAAGATTATAACGGTGTTTACTAGAATCATACGCTTTCTTCAGTCGTACCTGAATGTCCTGAAAAACCGATTTCAAAGCTTCGTGACGCTCAAAGGGTTGGAAGTTATGGTCATGAGACAACTTGTGTTCTTTCCCTGACATAACCACTTCTCGTCCGAACATGACGAAATTAGGGGTGCACATTGTCACCTCGTGCCTTCCAGATCGCATAGCGGCCGCAATTTGATGCAGGTACTTTTCCCATTGCCTGTGATTCTCGGAAACATAAGAGGTCAGGGCAGTTTTCAAGACTCTGTGCGTTCTTTCAACTGGATTCGCCTGTGGGTGATAACGAGCGGTAAATCGATGTTCTACCTCATACTTGGCTAACAGATCTGCAAAAAGTTTATTTTTAAAGTGTGTTCCATTATCGGTTATGATACTGGCAGGAACCCCAAAAACTAGAAAGACATGTTCTTCCAGATTCTTACAGATACTGGCTGCCTTAGCACCACGCAACGGAAACAGCAAAATGAACTTGGAAAATACATCTAAGACGGTTAGGACGTACTGAAATCCAGAGGGCGACCTAGGAAGGGGTCCTACAAGATCCATGCTGAGCGTTTGCCATGGCTTTGTCACAGTAGGAGTATGGCTAAGCATTTGTCCTACAGGCCTTCGCTGTTCGGGCTTAGTTCCTAGGCAAGTGATACACCTGTTGACATATCTCGCCACATCAGCCTTCATCTTCGGCCAATAAAATTTCGCCGCAACGCGACTGTAAGTTTTAAATATGCCCAAATGGCCACAGGTAGGAGGATCGTGATGCTGCCTTATAATACCAGTCCGATCTCTCTTCGGGACAACCTTCTTCCAAAGATCATGCTCATCCGCCAGGTTCTGATATTGTGGAGCAACTCGACGGTATAATGAGTTATCTCGGATAATCCACAAGGGATACTTGTCTGGGTTAGTCATGACCCTTTGACACATTCCTCTGTACCACGGATCTGACTCATCTAAGCCTACCGGATCATCAAAACCACGATCGATCCCCAAGGCATCAACAACCGGGACTGAACGCGACAGTGCGTCTGGCACGACATGATCCTTGCCCTTCCGGTGTACAATGTCAAAATCATAACACTGTAACCTTAAACACCATCTGGCTATACGCCCTGTGGGGTCCTTAATGCTAAATAACCACTTTAAGCTATAGTGATCAGTGACTACGGTGAAGTGTGATCCTTCCAGATACGGGCGAAGCTTCTCAATAGCGAAAATTACTGCTAGACATTCCTTCTCGGTGACGCTATACTTGCGTTCACTCTTCGTAAGAGACCTACTAAGGTAACAAATTACTTTCTCGTCATCGCCTATCTTTTGAAGCAGTACCGCTCCCAAGCCGTAGTCAGAAGCATCTGTCTCTACAATAAATGGCACTGAGAAATCCGGACAGGTCAAAATCGGGGCAGAAACAAGAGCTTGTTTCAGAGTCGACAAGGCTTGGTCACAGCTGTTGTCCCACTTAAATGGACGGTTTTTCTGGGTCAGTTGTGTCAATGGACCAACTACGGTCGAGAAGTTCGGAACAAATCGACGGTACCATGAAGTAAGGCCGATTATTCGTCTTACCTCCGTAACGTTTCTTGGCGGTTGTATACGGAGAATGGCCTCAACTTTCTCAGGATCACAAAGCAAACCAAATTTGTTAACTACGTAACCCAAGTATTTAAGTTCGGAGCGGCAAAATTTACTTTTCTCATAGTTGAGGGTTAGACCGGCATCAACAATGCGCTTTAGCACCTCCCGAAGCACTCTGAGGTGTTCACTAAATGATGACGTGCAGATTATAATGTCATCTAAATAAACAAACGTATTTTTGTCCAACTCGGGTCCAAGCACTGTGTCGATTAAACGCTGCCATGTAGCTGGAGCAGAGTGGAGACCAAATGGCATCCGTGTAAATTGAAATAGGCCTCTATTTGGCACAGTAAAAGCGGTCAATGGCTTGGATTCTTCTGAAAGCTTAATCTGGTGGAAGGCGCTCTTTATATCCAGACTAGTGATATACCTAGCATCTCTAAGTTTGTCCAATATGGCACTAACAAAAGGTAAAGGATATGCATCCGGTGTACTAACCGAATTTAGGCGTTTATAATTGACACAGAATCGCCAGCTCTTGTCCTCCTTTTGCACCATGACGATCGGTGAGGACCACGCCGATGTCGAGGGCTCTACAATGCCTTTTTCCAGCATGTCATCTAATTCGGCATTTACTACCTTTTGTAACACAGGAGACAAAGGATAGTACCTTTGTTTTATTGGAGGAGACGTGGTTCTTATGACATGCTCCACCAGATTTGTGCAACCAAACTTCTTCCCCATTTTCCCAAATGCTTCGCTCACAACCGCGTCAAGTTCAACCCTTTGTTCTGGTGATAATGTCTCAGAATCTTGGATTCCACATATCTCTAAGTTCTGGTGGGTGGAGTCCTCTGATCGAAAGCTCCACTCGTCGTGTTTCATATCCGGAATAACGTCCATCTTAACCCAAAAATCTATCCCTAAAATTAACCTATGAGGTAAGGACGGTATAACCAAGGCATCGATAACCCGTACTCTATCACGCAACTGAAGGGGTAAAGAAACTATCCCTACCACCTCGCAGCGATCGCCATTTGCGACGGTGCAGGACCCATCTTCGGACGGAGCAAGGGTACACAAACCTTTAAGGATCTCCCAACCTGGCCCGCCAATAACGGTTCTTGAAGCACCACTGTCAAGTAAACCTAAAAAATCTAAACCAGAAATATTTACATGTAGGTATGGACGCTGATCGTTCTCTGCATGAGAAAGGATGTAGTCCAGCACTACCTGATTCCTAAGAGACATGGGATTGGTCACTAAATCTGAATCATCTCGCCCTTCAGACAACTGACCTACTGCCTGGGCACATTCCTGTTTTTTGAGGAGCAACTGGGACAGGTTGACACAGAGACATTGTCTCGGCCGCACTTAAAACAAAATAGTTGTCTTCTAGGTTGGGTGCATCTCCTAAATCTGTGATCTGGACTCTTACAGTTCCAGCAAAGCGATTGACTACCACGCTCAACCAGAGCGGATTCGATAACAGGCGTTACCGAATTGCCTGTGGCGGATGATCTCTGCTCATTAGCTGTGAATGCATCCACATGAATAGCTCCGCCACCAACTTTCCTGTAACGGAAGTCAGGCTCTAATAACCCTCGAGCACTGGTGGGAGGGGGTTGATATTTCTTTGCTCTTGCGTGAGCCTCCTCAATCGACCTGGCCAGAGATAAGAGTTGCGACACCGATGATACTGGTGATAAAGCCAACTGTGTCTGGATGTACGGCAAGAAGTTTCTACTGATAGTATTGACTTTGGTAGACTCCGACACTGGGGTAGGTAATTTTCGGAAAAGACTCTCCATGACTACTACAAAGTTTACAACTTTCTCATCTGCACCTTGCGTGCGCTGCCTAATCTCATTCCATAGCTCATATTCATAGTCGTAGGGTTGGAATGTTTGTCTGAGCTGGTCACATAAGTCATCCCAAGAGGTAAATTTTACCGTGCGGAACCATAGGAGGGCCTCATGCGAGAAAAATTCCACAGCGGATTGCGCCAGTCGATCCTTTGAGACGCCGCGAGATCGACGCAACTCCTCAACCCTCTCTATGAATTCCGTGACACTCCCTCTGCCACTAAACCGCACGTTCCATTTACTAACATCAAGGTAATGATTCCTACTCTCAGTATAGGAAGGATAAGCAGCTTGCTCTCTATCGACCAGAGGAAAAGAAGGATGTTCATCGATGCCTACATGGGAGGACTTAAGTCTATCAGAGATATCATTCTTGTAAAAATAATCCTTCATGAAAGGGTCGTAGTGGATACCCGGAGTGTCAAGATAGGAGACACAATGTTCTTGAGGTGCTCTTTGAGGCGTGAGTGATCGACTATCCCTGCAGTGCGTGGGGTACTGATTAACCAGCGGCAAGTCTGGTGAAGGTCTGGAGACTGTCGTACCATCCCGTGTATGAGAATAACCTGAAATACGATCTAAACCTTGCTGTGGCAACTTGAGGTTACTAAATCGTTGGCATACATCCTCAGCCTCAGGTATAGGAGCATCCACAAGGTCATAGGAGATATCGCCCTGTTGGGTCACTTGTTGTTTAGACCTAGTAGCAAGTTCACTAGTAGTCTTCAATGGTGGACTGCCCAAAAGAAACTCTTCGGACCTCTCTCGCGGTTGCTCAACTGAAGATGGGTTAGCTTCTTGCTCGTCCTGGAGCTCAGCATAAGCCATATTGAGCTCGCAGATCATCTGCTCTACCGCACGAGAAAGCTTGTATCTCTCGACCTCTTGTTCTGTGTCGCAGACGAGCCTAGTCAAACGGCTCGAGACATGACAGAGCCTCGTATAAATCCTTCTGAACTCATTCTCCCTATTGCTACCATCAAATTCACAGATAGATATTTTCAGCTCATCAAGCTTATCGGAGCAGACAGCTAACTCGGTTTGTGTAGGTCTGTTACACCTTGCTGGTGCTTCTTTGACCTTGAGCCTTTCCTTACGAAAAGCTTCTCTAAGAAGACATCTCTTCTCAGAAACTGTATTCCCTATAGGTAACCCCCTAATTTCTAACTCATACGTAAGTTCATCACCTTTAAGCCGGTTTACTTCCATGTTAATGGATCAGTAAAACGTTTTCATAAAACATAAACAAGAAAAATCTTAAATTTAGTTACAGCACTATACTCCTTGATAGGATTAATTTTCCTGAACCCCCACCCCCACTTGAAACAGCGAAAGGTGGAAAACAAAACCCAAAAAAAAACCTAGCTAGTAGCGAACATTAACCAAATACATATAAACAATGGCACTACTAGAGCCTCGAATGGGAAAAAACATACCTATACACTTATATCATACGCTAGATACACTACTCGACAGCGTAAATAGTCATATTACCCCCTTGATACAGTAATAGTTAAACAGAAGACATAAATGTAGATCATCTAAACGTGCTTGCCTAAAATATAACAGTAACACACCAATAGCTATATCAAGTATGATAAGCTATAAGGAATCCACTAAAGTGATCCCATCTCTAGTAATAACTAGAACACGAAATAGTCCATCAAAGATCAAACCTTGACCAGACAGTCAACCACCTGTATGAAAAGTACAGACGTACAGTGGCAATGCAAAGCAAAGAAAAATCAATATGTACAAAAGAACTACCATACCCGAACACGTTTGGGCGCCACGTTTGTCAAGGGCTAGGGGTCGCTTCAAGCGCGCAAGGCCCAACGCTGCGGTTCCAACCGGTACCACCGGCAACGTCGCAACCTCTACTTCTAACAATGTTCCGTGGTGGGTTCGTACTGCTCCGTGGGTCTGATTGCTCTGCGACTCTGCGTTTGTGGTTGACAGGTGTTTTGTGGTGAGAGGGGTTATGGTTAAATGACAAATGCCACAATTAGAAGTTCAATGAGTATTCATGTAATTTGTCAAAAAAAAAAGATGGATAATCTTTTACTTAAAATTTATATGAAAATGAATTTACTGCTTTCTTGGGTATGGGCGAGTTAGCGGCATGTTCCGAAAATCAGATCTTATACAATGCTTGAAGGTTGCGTAAACACTGCCTACTATATAATTATGCTAAATCAAGTGCGCAACGATTAGTAAATATACACATATGTACAATAATTCTAAAATGAAGAGATCGCTGGGGGCCCCACTTCCCTGACGGACCCTGTCCTTATGCTACCTATAACTATGTCTGGTAAGAGTCTTAATTACCTACAATATGCTCAAGAAAGAAAAATTAACTAACTGATGTTCTAGGTGAACACTCCTAGTGGCTACAGTTTCTATCGAAATAAAGCAAATTCCCACCTGCAATCTGACGGATGTGGTCCAAGGTTACCTGGAGTTTCCTCACTAACGGTCTGACATGCAAGCGAGTGAAAACATGCAGACAAATGTGTTGCAAGCATACAAAGAGATGTGGCTGTCGTAGGGGTAGGCATGCAGCAAAGCAGGTGATGTTATTGTGCACTAAGCTGTACCACAAAGGTTGCACTATGTTTATACGGGCAAAGCCTAGCTGTTAGAAGTGAGCTGGTGACTCAACCCGGAGCTGTTAGGATATGGTCCTGATCTCAACCATAAACCGTAAAAGCCTGCAAGCAAAAGGAGTCTCTAAAGTTTGGAAGCAGGTAAGCATTACTAAAAACTGTGTCTCTGAGGGAGTTGTGACTAGCTTTTATGGAAGTAAGGTTATGCACCTACCGTTGGTGTTGGGTGGCTTTAAGGTGTTCCCTTGGGTGCTGTGTGACTTGGATTTTATATGAATCCCACGGAGGTGGTTCTGCAGACACTGCAAAAACAAAATCCAATCCGACACAGGATTTCTTCTTGATCAAATCCGCAATAATGCGCAATGACCACCTGGTCCTGGTAGATCAAGAAGTCGAAAGGAAATGGCCTTGATCCATGAAAATCAGCGCCAAACTCGCCTGTCAAATGGTAATGAACTGTGGTGATTTAAATTCTGCGGTTTGACCTTGGTCCAACTGTCTACAAGGTACAAAACGATAGATGTCAATAGATGTCAATCAGAAGCAAGGCTAACCTCTTCTTCTTCAACATGGACATGTAAACAAACATTCTAAATAATTAATGTAATGAAATTTTATATCGGTGTAACTCTAGTGCTAATATTTTCTGTTATCTTTAGGTGATTGCAGCTCAGGGTGCCTGCCAATAGGCGGGGGCAATACACAAATACTTTGTAAGATACAAATAGGAATTGCTTGTACAGTTATCTTAAAAATATAGATGTTCCAAACTACAGACTTACATGTTATTTACAAGGCTTAAAATTATGAGAAAATGTGACTAGTCTAGGTAAGTAGATACAGCATACTCGGGATCAGAAAATCACACTGTAACAAATGATCACTAAATCATAAGGCCAATTTAGGTAAACATACCGCTAATAATTTCTAACCCGTAACAAAGTAAAACAGAAATTACTTACTAGGGGTACTGGAAATATACTGTATAACTTTAGGAGAGCCAACTTTCATGGGCTGTATAAAGCGATTCTTCACATTGGTTGGTCTTTTTTGTCTCATTTTGCTCACGTAGATGGTACCTTGAAGTTCTAGGAAGAATAAGGAAGAAGGTTCTCCGCATGCAAAATGCCATCACTGCTACCTGGGTGTTGCGTCACGACAATGCGCTAAGCCACGTGTCTCCGGGTGTCCTTGAGTTCCTGGGGAAGCACAACGTGGCAACCCTGGCGCGCCACCCTATAGTCCTGATTTAACTCCCCCGACTTTTTTCCTTTTCCGAGAATGAACTCAAAAGGAACGATTTTGACAGCATTTAGGATATTCAGAAGGCTGTGACAACGACTTTACACAAGGTTCCCGTCGAGGCTTTCTAGAGGTCTTTCGATGTAAATGATGAGTACATGCTAAAAGTGATTACTTTGTAGAATATCAACACTTTGTAAAAATGAATCCAATAAATTTTCGTGACTTTTGGGACACTCCCTGTACCTATATCTCAACTAATTTATTCTGTAAATAACTTTTATTTTCTCAGGACAGATTATACTTAATGATGTTGTATGACGAAATATCTTAAATTTAACCTATATAGCATGGGACCCAAGAGTGAAATAGATAAGATAGAGCAGCAAGTCATCATTCACAATGACCTATGCAAATATAAACAACGTTTCGGGGCAACAAAAAGGTAAAAAAATAGATAGCAAGAAGCATCTAAAAACAATTTCGTAGATTAAATGTTCAACCGCAGTTGCACAATAAACTCTGTAGGTCCAGTTATTATTAACTTGCTACTTGTCTTAACGGATTCCTGAATCCTTCTAAATATTATGCACTATAACGTTATTAATGAAAAGTAATAAATATAGCTTAACGAAACCAAAAAGCATTGGAATAAAAAGTTAAAAATAGGATTTCAAAATAAGCTTAGAAAAATACTAGTATGATTATGAAAAAAATTGGACGCTCGATATACGAATTTTTTTAGCCTAATTTAAAAATCATTTCTAACTTTTTAGTCCGATGCTTTTCAAAAGCACGTTTTTTGGTTTGTTTAAACTATCTTAGTTTTTAATTTTAAGTTAAACTCTATGTATTTATACTTTGTGTAACGAGGATGAACAATTTCACAAAACAGTTGAATGTCACGCCTTTCAAGTTCTCGTTGCTACGCCCCTGTGTAATATTACCAAGCATTAAGGTATCTCTGAATTTGTGATGAGACAGGTATTATACAACTGGAATGGCGGTATAACTATTGGCGGAATCAAAGTATCTAACTTAAGATTTGCTGACGATACAACCCTTATTGCTGCCTCTCAGGAAGGACTAGTAGCTCTATTAAACATTTTAGAACAACACAGTGCACCATATGGTCTTGGTATTAACTACAACAAGATCAAGGTTATGATCCTAGAAAGAGAGCATGATAATCATCGAGCAGTAAAGTCAGTAGGCCATTGTGAAGTGGTTCAAAGTTTTGTGTACTTCGGTTCTTTGATCGACAATTCGCACAGCTGTGAGAATGAGATTCTACGCCGCATTCAACAGACACGGGTGGCCATGACAAAGCTTAGTAAAATATTGCGTGACCATAACATCACTAAAGCTACCAAAATGTCACTGGTTCAGTCTCTTGTGTTCTCCATATTTTTGTATGCCTCGAAAACTTGGACTCTTAAAAAGGCAGATCGAGCTCACATAGATGCTTTTGAAATGTGGACGTGGAGGAGAATGCTGAGAATTCCTTATACCGCCCATCGAACTAACGTTTCCATAGTGGATGAGCTCTGTAATCCAAAGAGACTATCCTCCATTGTGCCGACGAGAATGCTTACATTCTTCGGACATGTTCACAGAAGCGATAACATGGAGAAACTTGTAGTTCAGGGTCACGCCCCGAGTGGGCGGCGCCGTGGCCGTTCCCTTACACGCTGGGTGGATACGACTAAACAGTTGCAAGATATGAGTATCAAGAGCGCCACTGAACTGACAGAAAATCGCGAAAGATGGGGAGCTACAGTTCTCACAAGTATTGATAATATCGTGTCGGCAATACTCTAGCTCCGACTTAATGCATTTTAAGAATTCACAACATGTCTGTTAAGACTGTGATATTAAGATATCTGCGCCATCTCTTAGTCAGCAGATACGACCGCTGGTCCGACGGATTTGAAGCCATCAAAGTCGTTTTCCCGGCAAAGTTAGAGCATTTATTTTGGTGTGGTTAAGTTGTTTATAATTATTAACTAACATTATTACCATCATGTCCGCTCGTTGAATAGTATACTATATTCTATGAGAGCATTGACAACATGATATAAACAAAACACTGCCAGACAAACCGATATATTGTTTGTTTTTAATTATTAATATACTGACACGCAAAAATTTTAATCACCCAAATGTTCTGGCCTGTTCCAGAACTGCTAATACTGGAGATAACAAACCAAATAACTTCTATCCAGAATCTTGATGTTTTTTAATAGTGAAATCTCCATTTCATTATGTTCGTTTTGAACTTTTGGCCCATAATAGTATGTTGCTGCTCAGTTTGAAATCAATAAAATTATTCCCTAACATGTCAGATAATCTGTTCGTTAATAAGACTACCCAAACACCACGTGACACAGAAGTGAAATAGATACAGATACAGCATCTATGCTGCTGAACTGATCTAGCGTTAGGTAATCATTTCGCAACTGACCTATTCATACAAAAATAACATTAATTTGCAGTCAAGAAAAAGGTAGAACACAGATTAGACAATTCAAAACAATTTTCTAGATTAGATTTTCAATAGAATTATGCAAGAAGGATTGAAGTTCGAATTTGTTCATTGGTACGGCCATGTGTTGAAAAGAAAGACTTCTACACTAACGCCCATTTGCAGAATATGAGCTTCGGAAACATAGCCTTGAGGGCGTTAAGGGCCTAGGGTATAGCGCGCGAAATTGAGAATCCAAGAAAAGACGTATTTCCGTGTTAGCGAGGAGGCGTGGCCACCTGTTCCCTTTCTCCAGTGTGTGTATCTAAGATGGGGGCAGATAAGTCCAAAAATCCAAAGGTTAAGTCAAAAGGCCCAAAAGTAAGGTCCAAAGGTCACTATAAAAATGAATTTGGCATTTTCAAGCTCCTAAAGTTACCTTTAAGCTTACAGTAATGACTCAAAGAGCAAATTGAAGAAGAAAGCTTGCGCTTGTGCAACTATTTAGCCTTTTTTTGATATCGTGTTTGGTTGTTAAATTACAGGCATTTATAGAATGTATGTTTTGCATTGCGAGTTTTTTTGCGCATTAAAAAACTTTTTTGAGAAAATCGAAAATAGCTGTCATTCATTAAGGTCTTAGCTATCGCCTTCTGAAACTTATATATGTAGTTTGACAATAGAGTTTGTTATGCGAGAAATTGTGAGTCCGTGTTTATCATGGTAAATACGTATGTATAAATGTGTGTATCCAGGCCCCTTAAGACTGCTTTAGACTACACTATTTATTTAACCAGATTTGGTTCATATTCTTGAGCAAGAAGTAAAATGAAATAATTTGATAGAGCATTTTATATCTCTTACATTTGCACACTTTATTAATGCAAGATTTGGCTCATAAAAATCGTGTCAGAATTGTCGTTGACATAATTTAATTTCGACACAATTTTTTGTTCAATTTACAATTGTTTCAGAATCTGCTGTATGACACTAGCACATTTACATTGTTTAAGAAATTCAACCAAACCTTGTATAAGGAGTTGTCTAAAGCTCCATTCGGAAGTTAGGACAGACTATTTTTCATTTTTGGACACAACATAATCGCAGAATATGGGGGGCATTCCATAATGGATGATAGAAAGGACCACAAAACTCCGAAATATATCTTTAACAAGAAATTCGAAACTATAATAAGAAATCGAGAATTCTGTGAAGTAAACAACCTGCATCGAGAAATAGTCTGGTACACAGATGGAGCAAAGACACAGCAAGGCACAGGAGCAGGAATCTTTAGAAGAGTAACTAGACAGAGCATTCCGCTAGGAAAATACGCCTCGGTATTTCAGTCAGAGGTGTACGCCATCCTGCATTGTCCTACATCCTACAGGAACAAGAGGATCGCAATCCTTACAGACAGTTAGGCTACACTTAGGGCACTAGAAGCGCCCAAAGTTACGTCGGCTCTAGTCTGGGAATGTCTACAAGTACTGGGAGGGCTGGCAGAACACAACAAAGTAACTTTGGAGTGGATGCCAAGACACTCAGGTATAAGAGGCAATGAAAGGGCGGGCGAGCTAGCAAGACTAGGCTCATCTGCTCTATACATTGGAGCAGAACCCGCCCTGGGGGTGCCTAAAAGCACAATCAGACACCAGGTCGGAGAATGGATGACACATCAGCACAAGCAGCAGTGGAACTTGTTGCCAGGATGTGTTCGTGGTAAAACATTCATTAAAGCTCCATGCAAGAAAACAGCTGAACAACATTTTTCATAGGAAGTCTCAACAGACCCCTCACACTATCCAAATATTTATTAGCAACCTGGATTGTTTGAGTGATAGGTTCAGTTTGTTTGCCAAAATTTAGTAGTCGTTGTGACAATTCATTGGTCGAAGGGATATCATGCTCAGTTCAACAGATAAGAAGGGACTCCTTATGCACGCTTTTTAGCATAATTCACGATAACAAATTTCTCCAGAATAAGATTATGGGGGTACATTTTAGAAGATTCATTTGATGCTGAATTTACTGTCACCTCCAAGAATCTGTGGGCGTATTTCTGTGTTTCATAGTTTATAAAGTCCCTCTTTGGTAACTTGGTCGCATTCTAACCCCTGAAACTTTCTTTTTGTAATTTTTCCTTCTGTAACAAATCACATACAAGATATACCACCTAAGTCTTTTCCAGAGAAAATGAACCTTTTGGTTTCAACTATTTTGAGAGTTCCTACAAACTTTGAGCATAAAAAACTTCATTTTTTTTGTGACTGGACCGCTACCCCAGGTCATCAAAAAAGTCGAAAGTGGTATATACAGCAGAAATGCCACAAAACTTACGCAGTATTACCTTAAGCGCATTGATATGTTGCAATAGCCTTCCTTTTACTTCCCACACCGATAGGTGAGGGGAATATTGTGATCGCGAAAATTTTCGATTTTGAGATAATACGTTTTTTGGGCGTTTTATGATGTGTACATAACGAAAATCCACGTCACTCATTTCCGTCGGTCTGTCTGTCGGTCTGTCGGTCTGTCGGTCTGTCGGTCTGTCGGTCTGTCGGTCTGTCGGTCTGTCTGTCTGTCGCGTTTTTCTACCCTCGTAATCTCAGTAACCGCTGCATGGATTGTGATGAAATTTGGGCAGCGGTATGCTGTGGGGTCGTAGTAGGTAATGTTCCTATATTTTTGAAAATCGGTGCATAGGCGGCGGAGTAATTAGCAAAAAACAAAAAAATTAAATATTGCTGAAACTTCGTTTTTAGGCATTTTAGGGGTCCCTGATCATTTTCTACTTTTTTTTGGGTGGGGGTGAAATTGGGGTGGTTGGGGGGTGGGGGGTTGTAAAATTGAAAAATTTGTTGCTTTCATAATAGACTGTCCACTGACCTGTGAAGGAAGACCTGGCGACATAAATAACTTTTTTAGGTCCATCCGAACATTGCCTTTGCCTATTACAGAAAGCAAAGGACTTAGAATTTTTTTTGATGTAAACATACGAGAGTATTGCGTCAGATCGTTGTAACGAGGAAACTGTTGTATTGATTTTAATGAAATTTTGAAACGGCATTACTACCATGGCGAAGATAGAAAACGCGTATGGTTTTGATAAATCGTGCCAGTGGCGGCGCAGAAATAATAAAAAAACTAAAAATATAAAAACAGCTCAAACTTCGTTTTTAAGCGTTTTAGAGGTTCCTGATCATTTTCTGCGTTTTTTTGGGTGGGGGTGAAATTGGGGTGGTTGGGGGTTGGGTCACAGTATATTGTTACCGTGGTGAGAATGGAAAACGCGTATGTTTGTTAAAAATATTGTCAGTGGCGGCGTAGCAATAATCAAAGAACGCGACAAGTATGAAAGCAACTCAAATTCTGTTTTTAGATGTTTTGGGGGTTCCTGATCATTTCCTACCAGTTTTTTGGGTGTGTGTGAAAGTGTGGCGGTTGGAGGGGGGGGGGGTGGGGGTTGTAAAACTGAGAAGTTTGTTGTATCGATAATAGGCTGTCCATTGACCTGTGAATGAAAGACCTAGCGGCATAAGACAATTTTAGGGGGGGGGGGGGTTGGCAATTATTTGGTTGCAAGGGATCTTAGACTAAAGCTTCATGCTATGGGAAAATAATAAACTGGTGTCAGCGTAATGTGTGGGAAGTACTGAGTCAATCAACTTGACTTCATTTTCATAATATTAACCTTAATACCCAATTAAATTTGTCTCATCCTCGTTACTATTTTTCTGTGTCAGGTGTTGAAATATCCATTAATTGAATGTATCCATCCAGAGCTGATGATATTAATCTCCAGACAGGAACTTATCGACTGTATTTGTAGACTTGTGTTTGTTTAAACAGAATAATAGAATAACACAATTTCAACTGGACTTTTTCGTCAATAACAGTGGAACTTTTATTTCGTACATTTATTTTATTTCATAAAATTAATACATAATTATTTTGTAACCGCTCTATTGCTTAATAGGATTAAATAAAATTATAGATAGGCAGTTAGTAAGATGTGCTATTATTATTAGATAGGTTTAAAAAACTATTTATGGAAAATCAAGGTAGCAATAACAATTATGTACTGCTATAATAGTATGAATGTGATACAGAAAACGGCATTTTGACAAAACTGTGACTGTATGTAACTTGTACTAGTACAAGGTCTACAAATTCCAGAAGAATTTCAGAATGAGTCTCAAGTTTGGAGCGCCTCAATTATCTCGCAAATCGTTTGCACGATTTTCATGAATTTCGGGATATGGGTGTTTTGCTCTGAATGCGATATAAAAAATAGCATTTTGACTGTATGTAACGTGTACTTGTACTACAAATTCTAGAAGGATTCCAGAAGAATTACAGAGCGAGCTTAAGTATGGAACGCCACAATTATCTCGGTATTGGTTTGCACGATTTTCATCATTTTTTGTAAATGTAAATTTAGGTGCAACCAGCAAATTATGGCAATTGGGTATTGAGAATGGTTGATGAAAAATAATGAGTAGTTTTCAAAGATTTCAAAAATAAAACAATATACCGAGTGATCCATTTGAAATAACGAAGTTCATTATAATTCCAGAAAAACGAAAGACATGACAACAATGTAAATGCTTCCATAAGATCATGAAAATTGTGCAAAGCGCTTCCGAGATAACTGAGGCATTTCCCCGGGCATTTCCTTCTCAGAACTCACTCTATATACAGGGTGAGTTTTTAGTACCGGCTCGGTCGATAGCTCCACTGCTGTAGAAGGTAGCAAAAGTTGTACATAAAAGTTGTAGCCACAGATATGCTCCTTGTTCAGAAAATATTTTGATTTATACAGGGTGATCTATAACTACGTGGTGATGCAATCATATATTTTTTTAAATGAGACGCCCTACATATTATCCCATTTTTAGATTCTACTAACAATTTCTCTTCTGACAGTATAAGGTATTATAAAATTATACAGAGTATTTCGAAAGCTATGAACATTTTTATATCCAAATCGCTGTCAAACGAACGTGTTGTATATCAATAAGTAATGAATCAAAAATTATTTTTTTTACGTGGAAAAATTAAAAATATCCTCTAGTTTTTAAATCAGCTATAAAAAAGGCCCGCGTCGTATATTCATATACAGGGTGATGTAGAATGCAAAATCCAGATTTTCTCTTTTTTTTTTTAATGTAACCCCCAATATTTTATTATACCAAAGAATTGCTTTTAATATGCTCTTCCGTCTTTGTATAGCACTTGTCGTACCTACCTCCATTAGTTTCCGATATATTTCGATTTTTCGGTAAATTTAAAATATAGCTTCTAATTGTGTACTGAAATTTATTTATTTTGAGAAAGTACTATCGAATTTGTTTTTTATTTAACGAACAACTAAATTATAAGGTCACGATAGTATTTGAGGAAGTCAAAACCCTGAATTATCTAGATAATAAGGTCAAGTATGCCGAGGAAACAGTTTTGTAGGCATGATGCATAATTATCAAGCAGATCTATCAGGCATGCTTTGAAAAATTGACGGGTTTCATAACCTGCTCAATAATTCCGTACTGTGTGACAAAACGAGCTTTAAAAATTAATTTGTCCATTGAGGGTATTTAGGAGAATCTTTGAGAAATTGCCTACTTGCCTCTAGAATATATCAACTATGAACAGCAGTATCCAGAACGGAGGCACTCTAAAAATAATGCGTTTGAAAGACTGAAGAATCGTTTTATTTGGACAGTGTCGTTTAATATTTCATAGCTTACCTGATAGATCTGCTTGATGATTATGCATGACGTCTATAAAATTGTTTCCTCAGCACACTTCACCTACATTATCTCGTTAATCCAGTGTTTTGACTTAATCAAGTACTATTATGGCCTTATATTTTAGTTGTTTGTTAAGCAAAAATAAAATTTCGTAGTATTTTCTCAAAATAAATAAATTTTAGTAAACAAATAGAAGATATATTTAAAATTTGTAGAAAAATCGAAATATCTCAAAAACTAATTAATGCAGCCATATTAAGTGCTATACTAAGATGAAAGAGCATATTAAAAGCAATTTTTTGGTATTATGAAATATTAGGAATTACATTTATTCTTTGCATTGCATTCTACATCACCCTGTATACGAATATGCGTCGCGCGCTTTTCTTTTAGCCGATTTTAAAACTAGATAATATTTTTTATCCACCAGTTTAAAAAAATGATTTTTGATTCATCACTTTTAGATATACAGTACGTTCATTTGACAGCGATTTGGATACAGAAATGGTCATAACTTTTGAAATACCCTATATAATCTAACAATGACTTATATTCGAAGAACGGAAATCATTAGTAGAATTTGAATATGTAATAATAGATAGGGTGTCTCATTTAAAAAAAATGCATGTTTGCATCACCACGTAGTTCTGGATCACCCTGCATAAATCTAAATATTTTCCGAACAAGGAGCATATCTGTGGCTACAACTTTTATGTACAACTTTTTCCGCTATATTCTACAGTAGTGGACTTATCGACCGACCCGGTACTAAAAACTCACCCTGTATGTTCAATTGACAGAAATAAGTCATTGTGAGTTTAGAGAAGAGTTCCATACGTATGTTCATCAGCAACTATACGACAATGTTTTGAATAAGACGTACCCAAAATATTGAAGTTAAGATAGTTCTCATCGAGCCTGATAGTACTGCTGAGCAGATAGTCTGTGCCGTCCACTTCCCCATCTGAAATGGATATCTCCCCTGGGCTGAGCGAGTAATACGAGGAAGGCATCTTTCGAATGTGTCGATCACTACAAGTCACTATCGATTAGGAGTCACTATTGATTAGAAGTCCTTCACTCATATCAACTATTGACGGCCGCAGTTTGGGCGAAAGACGCGACTACAGAATTGCACACCAAACTATCAACAGCACGCTGAGATTGGATGCGAGTGGGGATAATGTTTGTTTAAGAAACAGTTATCTATATGATAACAGGAGCTATTCAATCGTCTACTAATTTATTGTTTGTTAAAACTTGTTGATATGCCTGGACAACTGCAATGTACCTACATTGAGTAGAGATGGGTACTTAAGGCTCCTTTTCATGCGACAATAAATGTCATGATACTTAGTCATGACAATGTGACATTTTTAAGTGGGAAAGAAGGCAGTTTCTCATATTCTTCCAAAAAATGGCATCAAATGTCTAGGCTCAGTACTTCCCACACATTGTCACTATTAACAAAAACGTGGCAATATTTGGTACATCTACCTTAACAGAATCTTCGCTGTATAGCTGTATAATGTATACTATGATATTAAATAAATCAGGTAGAGTTATAATGAAATAATGAATAGAACAAAATTACCGTAATGTCAAGTATAATCCTCAGTAATGTCATAGAATTTACTCAGCAAACAGATTAAGGCTGAATCCTTAATTAGTCGAAGCACGATAGTAATAAGTTAGTTCTCATACACGCTATCTTTCCAAATTACTAGTTTTACGAATATTGTTATTAACTGGATTTACGCGCATCGGATTGCTAACTGCTGAAAAAATTGTAAATCTACGTTAAGGTTCTATCAGAGACAGAGACATGTGCGTAATTAATTCTGGAGGAGTGGACGATAGTATGAAAAATTTGTGGTTATGTTGCAATACTGTATTTCGGAGGTCGCCGAAGTGAAACAGCTTCAGCTTCAGCAACCGTCAACGCCTAAGGACACCGGCCTAAAAGCCCAAGGGCTACAAATTCATTGGACCAAGGCCGCGAAAACTTTACACGATACACTGGACAATAGTACAACGAACGGTAATAACGATAACAGCTCACGCTGTTCAGGATTGCAGCACGAGCAGTAGGTGAGTGCTGTAAATCAACAAATGAGTTATCACCATTACCCCGAGTTGAATCAAATACTTAATCTACGACCTAAGCTGTTAATAATAGGATATAAATAGATAATAATTCGCTACAAACTATTGACAACTTGATCACATCAAATAAGACTGAAAATCAAAAGTGCACGAGGCTTTATCCTAATAGAATGCTAAATAAAGATTTTCAATTTTTTCGGTGAACCTAAAGATCCGGAAAATCTCAATTTTTTATTTTCGCTATACAAAACTGAAACTCAAAGCTGCAACGAGATTTGTCATCCTCACCGTCAAATTGTTCAAAACACGAGGTTTCATCTGAATAGAAAGCCAAATAAAGATTTTCGTTTTTTACGCAAACCTGAGGATAAGAACGATCTCAAATTTTTAATTATATCCACACAAGTCTAAAACTCCAAATTGCGACAAGATTTGTAATCAACATCTTCAAGTTATCCAAAACCCGAGCGTTGATCTTAATAGAAAGTCAAATAAAGATTTTCGTTTTATCTGCAAACCCGATGAATATCCGATACATCTCATTTTCTTTTTAGTTTTGCCATACAAAACTTAAACCCAAAACTGTAACCGGATTTGTCACCAGCACCCTCCAATTTTCCAAAACACGAGGTTCCATCTTAATAGAGAGCCAAATAAAAATATCGAATTGTTTAGGCCAACTTGAAGATCTGAAAGATCTCAGATCTATTTTCGCCGCACAAGGCTGAAACTCAAAACTGCGATCGGATTTGAATTCATCACCCTCAAATTATCCAAAATACGAGTTTTCATCTTAATACGAAGCCAAATAACGATTTTCGATTTTTTAGGTAAACCTGAAGTTTTTTATTTTTCCCACACAATGCTGAAACTCAAGACTTCCACCAGATTTGTAATCAGCACCCTCAAATTAGCCAGAGCACGACGTTTCATCTTATCAGAAAGCCAAACAAAAATTTTTGATATTTTGGGCAAACCTGAGGGTCTGAAAAGTCTCAAATTTTTATTTTCGCCACACAAGGCTGAAACTCAAAACTGCAACTGGATCTGTAATCATCACCCTCAAATTATCCAAAACACGAGCTCTTACCTTAATGGAAAGCCAAACAAAGATTTACGATTTTTTAGGCCAATCTGAGGGTCTGAAAGATTTGAAATCATTTATTTTCGCCACACAAGGTGAAGCCCAAAACTGCGACCAGATTTGTAATCAGCTCCCTCAAATGATCCAAAACACGAGGCTTCATCTTATTAGAAAGCCAAATAAAGACTATCGATTTTTTAGGCAAACCGGTCTGAAAGATCTTATTTTTTTTATTTTCGCCAAACAAGGCTGAAACTAAAACTGTGACCGGATTTGTAATTAGCATCCTCAAATTATCCAAAAACGCTAAATTTCATCTGAATAGAAAGCCAAAAAAAGATTTTCTATTTTTCAAGTAAACCTGAAGATCTAAAACTCCTAAAGATTTGTTCCTCCTTTAAATATGCTGGTTTGGACGTTAGCAACAATCTATGTATGAACACAAAATATAGTAGTGTTTAACCACCTCAGATGTGCGTAAGCAACTGAGTCTTGTATATCATTCAAGCCTTAAGCTCATGAGAAATCTTACGCAGTTGCTTTAATAAATTTGCATTCGAGTTTTTTGAATGCAATGAAGACAGGAATAACACATGTTGCTAGAGTGATTCAACACTGATAAAACAAGAGACTCGCAAGGCTTCTAGCTTAATTTAAAAGTTATTAGTGGCTTGTCAGCATTCTTTCACGTGACCTATGAATCTCAAATGGTCATCAATTACTACCCCCAAAATTTTAATTTTTTTTCTCAAATTCGAGGAAAACATAATATTCTCTGACCAGCGCAGACAAAGGGGGATCACGCGCAAGATGAATGAATTCTTGTCGCCTGACCGTAGCCAAGCTTACACCACAGCAGACCACCTCTTGAAATGAACACGATGTGGATGGCGTTGTGCCATAAGGAATTTAACATAATTTTGGTTATAATCGTTTATCTGTTACCAAAACCTGGACATTCCATTCTACATTGAGCATAAATGTCCTAAACCACTGGTCACATTTTGGCGACATCTGTCCTATTCCATATTGTCAAACCAACAATCTAATGAAGAAATTCATTAACATCCATCCAGCGGAGAAACGTGAAAACAGCAGTGAGCAATGAGTGAGCTCTCGGGGCTTGGTCAGAGGCAAGCTTACACCACTTGGAAATGCCAATGCCTAAGCGCACGCCTGGCACCGACAAATTTGTAGAACAGGCCACCTTTCCTGAAGAATCAAATACACAGCTGTTTGTCGACGCCTCCTCATAATATGGCCGCGGTCGTATTGTGGTCTAAACCGGTTTGCCCAACATCGAAATATACATGCTTCTGTTAAGAAACTCATATGGTCAAAATCCTACGATGGTCATAATATTGAGCTAGTCTCCAAGCTCATTCACGTTTTGCATGATCATCTCTCATTTGAAAGAATCTCCAAAGTCAAGATCTTGAGACTTTGTTAAACTCAGCGTACTTCAGCTTATTTGGGTAGATAGGTGGTCCATTCCTGCTAATAAATCTTATGTCTGGTAATTTTTTCCTAGTTTTATTTGAATATAAAAAATTATAATAAGAGTGCTCTTTAACTAGTACAATCCAGAAGGCAGCTTAATACAAAACTAATTTTCTCAAAACAACAGATCGGTGGCACACTTCACTTTTGTAAAACACCGCAAATATCGTGAGCACGTGAACACCATGAATTTTTTGGGCTCTTTTTCTTCGATAGACCGAGCTTAGTCTTGTTTATTTGTAAGTAAATCATGATACTTATACCCTGTTGCCCGATACTTTAGACTATCAGCCGTGTCAAAAGCGAACAGGTGTTTCGCTAGTGATAACTAGAAATACCCAAATCGTGAAAAAGCTTTGACGTACACGGTTGTGGCTACTGCTACTGACAAGTACCGCTACTTCTACTGCTACTGACAAGCAATTGACGCTCACCAATATATAAACGAAAAAATGTATTTGCTTTGGCCAATCATTTTTGCTGTGAGTTTTTAAATATTGAAGCAGTTTCTTGTTTACAATAATAGTCATTACTTTTGGCGACGAGATATTCAGTAAGAATATTAGTAAGACGGTCCTGACTTGCAGGATTGCCAATTCAGGCCATTACTAAAAAATTAAATCTGAGATGCACTTCTTCGTCAGCTGATACCTATCAAATAGACGTCAAGCCAGTTCAAATTATCAGGTAACGGTGTATAAAAAACAGGCTCTGTATTTGGGAGCAGTCGAAAGAAAGGTTCTGCCTGTGCGCCATCTGGTACCCGAAGGTAACTACAAACCAAAGAAAATCGCTGCTATAAACAGCAGCAGACTTCTTGGTCGAACGCCACGGCGCTTCCGCTTGACCACCAGAGAGCGCGGTTCTATATGCTGCTGCATATGAAAGCCGATATACGAGGGTTGCTCTATATCTCCGTCAATCCACCAGTACGCAGACAGCTGTTTCACGCTAATAAGGTCGATTGACGGAAATAGAGAGCATCCGATTTTTCATGTCCACCAGACATGTGAAGCATGTGAGAGCAGGCGACAGAAAGGTTCTGCTAGTGCGCCATCTGGTACCCGAAGGTAACGGCAAACCAAAGAAAATCGCTACTAAACAGCAGCAGACTTCTTGGTGGAACGCCATGGCGCGTCCGCTTGACCACCAGAGAGCACGGTTCTACATATATGCTGCTGCATATGAAAGCCGATCTACGAGGGTTGCTCTGTATCTCCGTCAATCCACCAGTACGCAGACAGCTGTTTCACGCTTATTAGCGATCATCAGTGCGCCATAGGTCAATTGACGGAAATAGAAGCTTTTTGTGGCCTGCTCTCACATGCTTCACATGTCTGGTAGACATGAAAAATCTGATGCTCTCTATTTCCGTCAATCGACCCATGGCGCACTGATGATCGCTAACAAGCGTGAAACAGCTGTCTGCGTACTGGTGGATTTACGAAGATATAGAGCAACCCTCGTAGGCTCTGTTTTATGCCTGTTTCCACTGCGACTCTATTGTGTCTACTGTGGCTCACGCCTATTTAGGGTTAACCGTACAATCCACACCTTTTGGCGAAGGCGTTGGTCGTCTTGGGTAAAACTTCCTTAAGTCAGAAGGTTCCAGTTGGGTGGGTCCAAAAGCCTTAAACGTAGCTCCTTTCAGTACTGGACAGTAGCACAAAATATGGTTCGCTGTTTCGCCCTCTACATAGCAGAAGTGACAGTCCGTTGTTTCCAATCATTTGGTTCACAGAAAAATCGGAAAAATGAAGGGTACCGGCTGGATCCGAACCAGCGTCTCTGGCATTCTAGGCCAGCGCGTTTACCAACTGCGCCACGGTACTCCGCACCACAGCCGATACACAGCGCCTACGACCCGGTGTCGACTCCACCGACACCCACCACTCCCCCGTATCCTCCTGCGAACCATGTATTTCAGTCATCCAGAGACATCTAGTGGGTAGTTGGGTGAGTGTGAATCTCTCACCGCTGTTTTGCACGACAGCTCTCTATGTTACTGAAAACTACGACTGCTCAGTCAAACAGGATTTCGTGGGGTAAAAGGTACTTGCTTACTCCGCAAGATGGAGATGATTCCAACCATTTGGTTCACAGAAAAATCGGAAAAATGAAGGGTACCGGCTGGATTCGAACCAGCGCAGCGTCTCCGGCATTCTAGGCCAGGTAGTAGCCCTGGTGTAGGAGTTCTTTCCTCTCTGCCCAATTTGAGATGGTTTTCTTAGAGGTGCTTTTCGCAATGCCCGCGAATGGTTCTGGTACTGATGTGAACACAGATTGGCTTATTCCTCTTGCGATTGTCTCTGTACATCCTCATTTAAATTATTATTTGCATGATCTACACCGAAGTAATAAATAAACTGTCACCAGCGAAAGACTGTACCTGTAAGTGAGTGTTTGACATTTCATTGTGGCTTAAGGGCTATAAAAATGCCAATGAGCCATAACGTGACGTTTATGACAGATAAACTTGTGTATAATCGTTAAATTATGCCACATCCGTGCATAAAATATATTTATATCTTCAAGTCATTAGCTCATTAGCGGCAAGAGCAACAGCGCTGTTACGAAATCTGTCTGTGAAAATTTTATAAAAATAATTTTTTACCACGTGTAGCGACTTTACATTAATTTAAATTTATAAAAATAGCTTTTAGAGTGTAAGTTGTTACGTAATGTTTGTTTAACAAATATTGTTGCAGTTTTCCAGATTAACGAAATGTGTTTACAGGCTGGAAGTGATAAGTTTTTTTGGAAAAAAGCATAACTTCTCTCTCCACTGGAATGCGCATAGCGCATTAGTTTTGGAGGAACGTGATTGCGTTTGTCTTATTTTGAATTATATGAATTAATGAGGAACAAACAAGCTGATGAAATATATTTAGCAATTTTTAAGTGATAAGGAGGATGGTACTGCACCTGGTTTGATCAACCAACTTCAAACATATTATTAATTAATATTTATTATTTTATTTACTACATTTATAATATTCCCTAACATTTCAATTCAAATCAATGAAAAAACTACTGGCTTACAGGCATAACAAAAGTAATTAAAATGCAAATCGGTGCTGACACCTTTACAATGCGAAAAATGACACGACAGCAAGAACAAATATACAAATAGGTACTGCCATTCTTAGCTTTGTTATAAGCAGTCGCAGACTCATATTATTATACAGGGTGAGCTGTTAGTATCGGATCGATCGATAATTGCCGAAGATAGCGAAAAATGTTGTGTACAAAAGTTATAGCCAAGGATATGCTCCGTACTCCGAAAATATTTTGATGTATACAGGGTGATTGATAATTACGTGGTGATACAAATATATTTTTTTTTTAAATGAGACATATATACATAGATCCTACTAGAAGTCCTTCTTCTTATAATATGGGTATTGGAACATTATACTGGGTATTTCAAAAGCTATGGCCAAATCGCTGTCAGATAAACGTACTGAGTATTGAAAATGAATAAATCAAAAATTATTTTTTTTTACAGGAAAGGATAAAAAAATGTCCTCTAGTTTCAAAAACTGCTGTAAAAAAGTCGATGACGCATACTTCTCTCTCTTTCATATTTGTATAGCATTTCATTAGTTTCCAAGATATTTCGATTTTCCGCAAATCTTAAAAATAGTTTAAATTTGTTTACTAAAATGTATTTTGAGAAAGAACTTTGAAATTTTAATATGATTTAATGAACAAATAGAATATAAGCCCATAATAGTATTTGATGAAGTAAATACTTAGAATTACCGAGATAATATAAGTCAAGTATGATGAGGAAACAGTTCTATAGGCGTGATGTATTATTATTAAGCAGATTTATCAGGCCAAATTGACAGTTTTCATAACCTTCTCAATAATTTCATATTGTGTGGCAACCGAGCTTTAAAAATGAATTTTTCTATGGAAGAACAAATAGAGGGTAATTTGGAAAATCTTTGAGAAATAGCCTATTGCCTCTAGAATTTCTCAACTGTCAACAGCGATATCCAGAACGGAGGAACCCTAAAACTGATGGATTTGAAGGATTGAATCGTTTTATTCGTACTGGGTCAGTCAACAGTTCAAATCCTACCCGATAGAGCTGCTTGTTAAAATTTGCAGAAAAGTTGAAATCATCCCACTGATAAAAATGTAGGTATAACAAATGCTGCTATATAATAATAAGATTAAAGAGCTTATTAAAAGCAATTTTTTGGTATAATAAAATATGGAGAGTAACATTACAAAAAAGAGAAACTCTAGAGTTTTCATTATACCTCACGCAGGTATATGAATATGCGCAGTCAACTTTTTTTTAGAGCCAGCGTTAAAACTAAAGGATATTTTTTATATTGCCATGTGAAAAAAATATTTTTGATTCGTTACTTTTTGATACAATGTACGTTCTTATGACAGCAATTTGGATATAAAAATAGTCATAACTTTTGAAATATCCTGTAAAAAGTTACAATACATACCTTATATTATAAGAGTAGGGGTCAAGAGTAGAATTTAAATATGGAATTAAAAAAAAAATTTATGTTTGCATCACTACGTAGTTATGGATCACCATGTATAAATAAAACTATTTTCTGAGCAAGGACCATATCCTTAGCTACAACTTCTGTATACAACTATTTTCGCCAGTTTTTATAGTAGTGTGGTTATCGACCGGTCTGGTACTAAAAACTCACCCTGTATAAATCCAAAAGTATGTGAAATATTCAATTTTTTATTAATATCTCCATTATTGGTAGAAGGACAATTTTTTATATCTGAGGAAACGGCTGCTACTTCAACGTTATTTTACGGAAGGTTGCTGGAACGCGGGACTTGAATAAGCCAACACATGTTACGTCGTAAAAAAGACTTGTGACAGCAAAAAGTCTAGAGAAATGTAATTTGGTGCGGAATGGTAGACATTGGGCCCCTGAACCTACACCTAAGTTTGCGACCTCAAGCTAAAAAGATCATGTTGAATGTCTTCAAAAGCGAATTTTTGGAAAATTCTGGTGTCTCTATTCCCGAAATAGAGAAAACAGTTGCTCTACATCTCCGTCAATCCACCAGTACGCAGACAGCTGTTTCACGCTTATTAGCGATCATCAGTGCGCCATAGGTAGATTGACGGAGATAGAGAGCATCAGAATTTTCATGTCCACCAGACATGTGAAGCATGTAAGAGCAGGCGACAGAAAAGATCTGCCTAATTGCAACCCTCGTATATCGACTTTCGATTTTTTTTTTGGTTTGCCGTTACCTTCGAGTACCAGATGACACATAGGCAAATCTTTTCTGTCGCCTGCTCTCAAAATCTCATACATTGTCTGAACCTCGAAAACCGACAGGGTATTGAAAAATTTCCCACACCGTAGACGACTTTGACAGGAATCCAATAAGACACAAGGTACATAATATTTTATTCGAAATGAGTTACCAACAATCGAGAAGATATTGAAAGAAGTGAACGATGATCCCGACTTGCCAAGTTTTAAGCGAGCTACATTTTATAAATTACTGAAGCTACTCAATTTTGAGTTTAAAACCCGTGTGTTGATAGAAAAAGAAGAAATAATTTTATGGAGGAGAAGCTACCTGCAAATTATAAGAAAATACAAGTATAATTGTTATCGAAAAAAAGTTGCAAATGATTTATGGCGAGAACCAAATTCTGCATAATTCACATTTTTCGTGTGCGACCAACAGTTTCCATCCTACAGTGCGCCAAATTGGGGATTGGTTTGTGATTTCCACTAGAATTAGAATTTCACCGCAGATTAAGATGAATAATTTTATCAAAAAGTCGCGTAACATTTTTCTTTCTCTAAAAGAAGATTATGTTTCTTTATGATCTGCAGCTGTCTAAACTCACGCATTTGGTTTAAAAAAAATACGACATTTAGGAACACATCGATGTGCCCTGTTGCGCAAAATATCTTATTTGTGTATAGTTTTAGTGGAAGTGATACTACCTCGGCGTTATTCAACTAAAATGAGATTTAATTTGCGACCTCGGGAGGTTGCCGCTCAAGAAGGGGGGGGGGGGTGAAAACTGTTTCGTGACGCTTTTCGAAAAATAGCGCCGGTGTGGTAAGTGCTTCGATATTACTAACCAAAACGACACTGTTTTTCTAAAATTATCATGAAGCAGAATTTTCACCGCACCCCCCCCCTCCCTCCTTCGAGACCTGCTGAAGTCGCAAATTTGGGTGTAGGTCCAGGGGATCAATGTTTACCATCCGACCACATTTCATTTCTTATCGACCTTTTGCTGTCAATAAGCCCTTATCGCCTGGACTATAGGCTCAATAAATACAACCTGGTCATCCATTCCAAATGCTGGACACCCAGGGAACAAACGTGCAGCATATAATCCGAAAACATATATCAACAGTATTTTAGAATCACACACAACTGGTCAGATACTCAGTTTTGCGGATGATACAGCGACAGTACGTGGAACGAATTGAAGCTCAAAGTGGAGAGTGATTTAGCAACGGTTTTTGACAGATTCAGTCACAAACTTTTAACTATCAATTATGAAAAAACAGTTTTTATGCCATTTCCAAATACAGCTAGGTTTTTAACAGACTACAAAACTTTATCAATAAACACTCACTCAAAAAATATCATTTTAACAGCAACAAGTAGTTATAAATACTTAGGTGTCACTGTTGACTCACACTTAAGGTGGAAAGACCATACAACAAACTTAACTAAAACGTTAAGGCAACTATTATATCGGTTTAAATACATAAAAATATTTTAGATTTACCACATTTAAAAACTATTTACTACTCCTTAGTTGAGTCCAGATTACGTTACGCTATTTTAAGCTGGGGAGGTGCTGCTTACAGCCACATACGATCGCTAGATATTTTACAGAAGAAAATTCTTAAAATAATCTTTAATAGGCCGCTATTATATCCGTCTACAGCATTGTTTTTTGAATCAGGAATTTTAGATCTCCGACAAATATTTTTGCACCACATTTTCTTACATATTCATAAAAATAAATGTATACTAAAAAAGATTAATCACGAGCATTATACAAGATACAAAGCTGGGGACTCGGTGAGAGTTGAGCTGTTGCAGAAAAATGTTAGTCTACGATCTTTCAACTATCTGGCGCTGAAAATCTATAACTGTGTACCGCAAACTCATAAGACTTATTTATATACTATAAATTCCGTAAATATGATAAAAACCATGTTCAAAAAATACATCATCCTGTTAGGTAGAGATGAAACAAAAAAAATATTAGAAATTAATTAAAGTCCCATCCTTTCTTCCTCTTAATTTACTCTCTGACTTTACTAATCTAAGCTTTCACATAATTCTCCATCCAATATAGACAAATATTAGAAATACTCATTTTACGACATAAAGCATGTAAACATTCAGGTACCGACAAATGTAATATTAAAAACGCTTTTATAGTCCATGCACAGCCTTACTGGTTTTAATGGACTCAGTCATATCAGATATTAAATTTTATAGTAAAATCAAATGTATTCGCTTCTTGTGTTAATTTGTACCTACGTTTCGGATATTGTTAACTTTAAAATATAATAACTCATTATTATTATATTATATTAACATAAACAAGCTCGATATAATAGTTGCGATCGTCCTTTGCAGTGAAAATGTATATGTATATCTACCCATCGCCATTAACATACAAATTTCGACATCAAGATTTCATCATTTGAATATTTCCAACAATTAACTAAAACGAATTAATTTCCTTTAATCGTTTAGAACTTGTAACACATATACATTAGCCTATTTTTCTTTGTCGATATGTAAGGTCAGTAATAAATATTATTGAATTGTTAGTATCGTTAACAATTAACATGGCTTCTGATTGCATGATACCTGACGATACCTTAATTTATAAACACTGACATGATAACATCAAATTGTCTCTATTTATGTACAAGGTGTCCCACGATGATTAAGACAAGCAATATGTCGGAACTGAGTAGTAGTAGCGAATTATAATTTTGGGGGTGTAAATTAGAGCAAATATATGTTGTCTTATTATTGTGTCACCCAATGAGGTATTTGTTTTTGATCACGTGACGTCCGATTCAAAATTTTTAATGGGATACCCTGTATATTTGTGACTTTTTGTATTCCTACCGATAAGACAATTCCAACAAACTAGCACACTTGGGGTCTAAAGCGATTAGTTCAAGAGCTACAGGTACTTAAAGGACTGTACCACTACCATTATGAAACACTACTACCAAAGTAATTTAACTGTAGGGGTACATGTTATAATCAATGGTAGTGGTACGTACCTGTAGCTTTTGAATAAATAACTTTAGACCCCAATTGTGCTATTTTGCTAGAATTGTTTTATCGGGAGGTACACAAAAATTCACAAATATACAGGGTGTCCATAAAATTTGAATCGGACGTCACGTGATCAAAAACAGATATCTCATAGGGTGACACAGTAATAAGCAAAGATACTAAATTTAGGGGTCTAGAATCGCTATCGACAAAATCTCGAGTTTCTCAGGAAATAAGAAAACGTGTAAGTCAATTTATTTTAGGCCCAGTTTCACAATCATTGGTAACCCCTAGTAGTCACTTGACCGACAGATGGAAGTCAACCAGTAGTTATCGGAGAGCTCTGTTTCACAAAGAAAACCAATGGTTGAACTTGTTTATTTTTAAGTTGGCACTACGGATTGATCTCAGAGCACTGCCATAATGGTGTTCCGTGAATAAAAGCTAACCCTTTGACAAAGAAACCTAACCTTTCTTTTTATATTTTTGATTTATGTCATTACAGAGTATAATCAAAATCCATCGACGTCTTAGACGTCAGTATCAAAATCCATGTTTTTATAACCTCCAACGCTGCCATCGATTGACCACAATAAACGCTAAGATAACCCATACCGCATCCTTGGGTTAACATAACTACTGGTTGACCAGAGCTTTTGACGTATACCGTCGATTATGAAATGGATGATTTTCGCTAACCACTAGTTTTCTTTTGACCACTAGTTAACTGACGATTGTGAAACTGGGCCTTAGTGTTACTGGGTTTCTTGATTTATGCAAGTACTATGTAGCATATATACTTGAGGGATTAACCTAGAGTCAGTGAATTTGGCTGTTATTTAACTTTTTTTAATGGAGATAGCAGATTTTGATGAAAAAGTTTGGACATAGCGCGTTTTGAAGACAAGCATGATGAATATGCGGATTTTTGGTGCTATGTTTATTCTCGGGAATAATCAACAGTTCTATTATTTTGATATTTATTGAGGCAGAATCTAAGAACAGGACTTAATTTTTGTACTTTTTATTAGCAACTTTTGAAACAACAAACTGATATGCTGATAAACATTTAAACAAAAGATCCACAAAAAAACATTAGATTGATAGAGTAACGAGTGCACATTGAGACGTTTCTAGCATATTCTTCCTTTTTTTATACAGTTATTTAGTCTAAAAGCAGCAAACGTCTAGAAAAACCAACAAAATATGTTGAGGAGCAGTAGTACAGGAAACACTGTTTTAGACAGCTCTCAGCCACGCATGCGCGGAGCGGATTACTTCAACGGCATTGGCTGAGGTGGAGATAGCGTGTTCTGATTTCACTACTCTAATGGACTTCCGGGTTTTGAAATTAACTGCTATATTCCGTATACTTCTAGAAGGAGATTTAGCGGAATTTGCTTCCAAATACATTTATTTTTCGACTTAGGACAAAAAGTGGAGTTAGCGGGTTTTGATTCTAGACCCCTCATTTGCTCTAATTTCAACACCCAAAATTATAATTCAATACTACCGTCCAGTTCCGATATACTGCTTGTCTGAATCGTCGTGGGACACCCTGTATATTTGAGAGTGTTTAGATATATCTTTGTATAGAAATAGTTTCGCCATTGTTTTCTCAGTTGATGTGCTCGAGAATAAATATTAAGCAATTGTGAAAAATTCCTTGAGATGGCATAATAGCAGTCATTCAAGTTGTTGTAGTTTATTTGGAAATATGGTGGCATTGAAGATAAGCTTCTAAATTGTATATCAGCAATATTTAATGTCCTGTTGGGGCCAGCCTCAGAGTAACAACTGAACATAGAACATCATCCTTTGACACTTGAGCCTCCAAACATTGCCAACTAACCTGAAAATTCTTCCAATGCAGCCCATGTAAAAACACTGCACTGCACTGTCCCACCTTGAGAAACTATTAAACTACAATCGAATATAGCATAGCAAGTCTGCAATTTTTTCCTAATTGATTTATTTTAATACTATTTAAAACAAGGGATAAAATGTAGAAAACTGCTATATTTCAAAAATCTATGATATTTAAACTTTCACAGTAATTTTCAAAATTTCAGTTTTTGTATTTCTCTATAATTATTTTTAGGACAGCAATACTTTACAACAATTGTATTTTACAATATCATGTCAAAAAAAGTTCCCGTACAGAGTTAAATGATTTTACAGGTTTTTCAAATCAAGGATACGATGAAATTAAGATAATTATTGTCAACTGGTAAAGACTTCAAGGTATTATCTATCGCATTATACTGTTTTGCGGCATTATAGGTGAAACATCTTTGGAAAATTGCAGACTGGTGGTATGGAATTGTCAACAAACTTCCTTGTCTCAGGTTAAGTGAATGAGTATCTCCTCGCGGTATAAGTTTTTCCATCAGGTACGCAGGAGTCATCATCGTAGTCACAATGTCTTAACAGACATGTTGTGAACTCGTAAAATGCATTTACACATTTTACGAGTTTCTCTTGGGATATCTTTAAGATCTTTAATGCAGTAGTTTCCCATTTGCTTTCTGCATCCTCATGCCGTTGACCAGATGGTATCTACTGGTTCATCCGCCTTTAGGGGCAATTTCTCACCCCAAGGACAAGAAGGTGTCCTGACTCTTCTCAACTCGTCCACCCGAAGCTGTTGGTTGAGAAGAGGTTACTGCTTATACCGACAGTAGTTCGGTGTTCCTTTTAGTCGCCTTTTACGTCACGCAGGATATACGATGGGAGATATTCTAACCCGCCCCCACACGGGGCGTAGAGGAGTATAATATTTTCTGAGTTATAGTCAGACAATGTAACTCAACCAGTTTATTTGTATTTAGCCACCCCAAGTTTTAAATACTTTCGGAGATATGATGTTACCTTCTTGGTCTTCGCCAGTGTCTTTAGGGTATTATGACAGTCCCACACTATTTTTGAAGTATAGCGATTACTTGCCAAGGCTATCAGAGTCGCCCGGCTGTATGTGTTTACATAGATAGTATTTTTACTGTATCCTTTATTTACGCATATTCAGCAGCATTCCATAACTGCAGCTAGTTCTGCTTAGAAAACGGTAAGTCGGTTTACCTGCTGCAGAGGTTACTAAGCTTACGCGCAAATGACTGACAGATTTTTATGATATATGAACATCATAAACAAGACATATATTATCATTTCAAAGTCGAAACATTTTGCTATCACACCTATTATATAGATAGTATCACGTGTGATGCAGACCAAGATTGCATTTCGATTAATGAATGAAATTGCAACACTTTGAACTTTGAATATATCAAAACATATTTAGCAAGCCGATTGATACCAATACCTCAGGGTCCAATTTTAGTTTCCTATTTCATTCAGCCTAATTATTTCCATTAAAATTTATCTACTTGTTTACAGGCTTGTTCAATTCATCAATATGCAGATGATACGCATATTTCATTTTTACTTGATTTTATCCTGCTAATAGGTCATATGTTGAACACATTATTATCAGTCGAGAAATTAATCAAATTTAGAATTTCTCCGACGGTCATGGGTTATTCATCATCGTATTTTAAGTTATTGGGTCACCTCATGAAGGAGGTCGATCAAAAACATAACGAAAATAAATAAAAAATATTGTCTCAAGGTAGCTTCAAATCTAAGTTTTCCTATAGTGCAGCGTATGGTGATCTGAATCCGCTAAATAATCCAGATCTACGTTAGCTCTGGCGCCATCTAGATCATATCGGTTAATTTAATCTCAATTTATTTTGCATTTTTACATTTTATTCAATTTTATGTGGGTAATGAATCACAATGTATTGCTTTGGGTGATACTAAATCTAACTTCAATGCTACTATTTTAGAAGTACCACAAGGATCTATATTAGGGACACTTCTATTCTTATATATGTTGGGGATGTAGCTGATAAAGTGAACTGAAACTGATCTAGATAATGACTTAAACATATGTATAAGTATTATGAGTGTCACAGTCTTCAAATAAATGCTGTCAAACTTATTAATACCTTGCCTTGTGCTGATGCTAAGAGGCAACTTACTAAAACACACGTTAATGTCAGGATTAGCTCAAAACATTCAAAATTTTTCGAAAGTGTTAAAATTCTCGGGGTTACGTCTGATGAGATGCTAACCATGTTTTATTTTTAATTTTTTCCTAACTTTAAAACCAAAAATAAACTTTGCGAATCTCTAGTAATCCCAGTTTTTAACAACTATGATAAATCATTTCATCCATGTCTTGACCAGGTGAACAGAAATCGCATACTTTTGATTTTTGATTTAAGGTGTTACGCTGACATTTCTGAAAAGCATGCTGTTATTATATCGCTAAAAATGTCTCGATTAATAAAATTTTATTATTTTTTTTCGACTAAAAAAGCCCCTCTATCTACGCGAAGAGATACTACTAGACAATCTGAAAATCAGCCATATTTACAGTCTTACAATACCACACTTTTTCAACGTAGCTTTTCGTACAATGCTACTATTTATATCTCAGTACTAGAAATAAAGGAATGTTAAATACTTTTCTAAAAAAAGTCAGGAGTTTGGTGTTAGTTCCTTTTTAGCGCAATAGCTCTTCACAACTGCTAAGAAACTACAGAAAACGATGATATTGTATTTGTTGTGCGTTAGTGAAACTGTTTATTTTAAATTTTTATGTTTGGTATTTGAATAGAAATTTGCTAAACTTGGCCACTGATGCTCAGTCCATAATTATTTAAGCTCTTTCTTACGTAAGTTTTCAATAAGACGAGTTATTATTTCAAAAACAAAAAGTGCAGCCCGGGCTCCGACACACCGAGCTGCTGTTCCATTACCCAATGACTACTCCTCACACCGTGAGGTAAGCAATCACTGGGTCCGCGAATCGTGCGCCCTAAGTAGACGAAGGGACCCAAGGATGACTGCCTTCTGCATTCTGGCGGCTAAGATGTGCGCCGCCGCACGGCACACCGGTATTTTGCGCAGTGCAGAGAGCAGCGTATTCCTCATTCCACCTAGGGATCCAATGACCATAACCAGCAGACTCACAGTGTAGTCTGGCCAGAGCCTGCGAAGTTGTCCGAGCAACTCCTGATATTTGGTCCGCTTTTCCTCCTCCTTAGAGACGATGTTCACCTCTGCAGGCGCCGAAAACTCAATAACGAACATCGTCGTCGTCGTATTATTATTATGATTTTCCAAGTTTCTCTCGCATGACTGCGGTAGCAACAAATGTTGACGGGCTGTGCCAAGTCAACACCTGAACTATTACTGATCTGAATTTAGGAAGGATCGTACGATGTTACAGGTCTTCAGAATTACAGACTTTTGGAATGTTTTGTGTAACCGTTCGTCTAGGCCTAACTGTTGTAGGTGTGGTGTAAATGTGTTTGGTGTAAGGCCTGAGACTGACATAATGAGGGGCACAATAGTAACTTTGTCCTGCTTCCAAAGGCATTATTATTATTATTATTAAATATCAGCTTGCTTGGGTATCCTGCTTGGGCAAAAATGATGACACTGGAATTAGGGGCCCATAGTTTGGTCATCACTGGCTAGAAATAAGTTTTAGTTGGTCTTTTTTAACTTGCAAAGACCTTTAAATAGAAATGGTGATAGCAAGCGTTGTAGTAAGTAGTTTTCTGCTGTTCTATTACTACAGTTTCTTAAAAAACAAAAATGCTAAGGCTTTTAAAACCTAGTCAGGTTTAAATCCTCCTAAATGTGATTCTTCAAAATTTTAACACTAATTTTAGTATTTAGAAGTCGAATATGAAGTTCAACGCAACCTGTCCAGCAGACACCTCAAAATCAACAGATAATATGGAACTCGTTATACAGCAATGGTGGTAGATAACAACACTATATGACTTGCCAAATATTTAATGTATGCTCAATGAATGTAGACATCAAACTAAATCCAAGATAATCAGGTTCATGGCCACCATTAAACTAACAGTTGTAAACACCATGCAGCTTAATGAAAATGCATGAATTGCAGGAGTGTATAGATATACATATCCAGGTACAACGATAGAGTCGACTAAAATATAAGCTTCTGCGGAACCAGTCTTGATTGTCTGTTTATTATACCCATCACAGCGCTGTTGAACGCTCGACCCAAAACTTCGGCCTCTCAATTCTTTTTTAACTTCAGGCAACAAACACTGGCGGTCATGGGGCCGTGAAATCGTAAAACAGCTCATACTTTATATCTACAGGGTGATCCAGAAAAAGGTGGCTCCGTCTCTAGGATAGGTAGACAACTAAAAAATAATTGAGGTTTGCTTAGTAAAAAAATTTCGTAACGCCATCCGTATTCATGGTACAGGTCGTTGAAGAACAACAAATTATACACATTTTTTTCGATTTTGCCGAAACTACTGGCAACATTGTAACGAAATCTCACACGAATATGTTTTGGGAGCTAGTACAACCTATGAATTTGTTTTTATACCTGACTCTCATAGAGGGCGCTTGTTACACGGTTCATGGCAGGTAGTATTACATAAAATTTTTCAGGTTAGATTTATAAATTAAAGTTTTAGATGAACTTAAACACCATTCACCTCTACACGAAAAAGGTACTCTTGGTAAAACTCGATACCGTGCACCGTTTTCTTAATATTTTGATTTGAAAATTATGGGGTAATATCCGATGCGGGTATAAAGTGATGATCTTTTTTACTTCCCACGCCGATATTTTTATTTATGTTATGGCCAGTTCTATTATGGATGGACATCTATTTTTTCTTAATAAATATGAACATTGTTTTATATTAGTTATAGTTGAAAGTTACAGTGTTATTTTTAGTTTTTGTGTGCAAAAGTTATATAATAGTTTGTATACACAGTTGTTTTCACTAGCTAGTATAGAGATCATATTAGTAGGTAACGGAATATAGTTTGACAATCTGTTACCTCATTACTGATCAATTGGCATACTAATATACAATGTTGACTAGTATCAATCTCTCCACATCTGCAGTGAGGGTCATCCTCTAACCCTACTCTAGTTTTGTGTTAAGGGCTTAAGCAATCACCACACCTCAATCTGCAAAGTGTTTTCACAAGTGGTCTATTCGTTTATCTCTTAAACCAGGGCTCTGTTCTTAAGTTCTGCTGGATCTGTTTGCATATCGTTTTGGATGGATTTCTATGGTAGTGTTCGCTCCACTATTATTTCAGGTTCTTGTTTAACTTACTGTTCAAGCCACTGTAGGGAATTTTGGAGTTTTCAGTATTCCATCTGTAGTCGCCATCTTTGCTAGTATGTCGACTGTGTTGTTTTGAGGTATAGCTGTATGTCCTTTAATCCATATAATTTTCACATTTTTATTCAAATTGTTTTGTCTGTAAATCAATTTCATTATGTTTGAGATGATATGGTTGAAAGTCGGTGAAATTGTTAAATGCTCTAATCTCATAGCTGCACTCTTGCTGTCGCTGAAGATTATAACATCTCTAATGTCGGTATTACTGAGAGAATATTCTAGTGCTTTTTGAATGGCTGTCAACTCAGCTGTATATATTGAACAATCTGGAGGAAGTTTGTATAATTCTTGATAGCTTTTATTTTCATGGTAGAAAGCATAGCCTACACCGTTTGTCGTCTTTGAACCGACTGTGTATATGTGTAATAAAATTCACAGGTTAGTAGCTCCACCGAAACGGAATCAAACTAAAAACATTGTTTTTTTCGTGGATTTGTCTTGGGTAAGAAATGAAATTCTTGCTGCCCTCCTTGGGTCAGTCTTATCTAGCAGAAGTGTCATTTATGTGTTTTCTATTATATTTTCTAACAATACCTTCTTTGCGACACCGTCTGCGTGTTGGTCTGCGTTGTGACGCCTGAGAGTGAACAGGTAAGCGACTATCGCTACCGCAGCTAACGCGAAACTTCCGCAACTAAGGCAAATCCGCGATAGGTACAAATAGCTCGCGCCAGTCTGTGAAAGTCTTAAGACAGCAATATTGAAACCGTTATTTGTAAAATTAGACACTGTAAATCAAAATGTAAAATGCTGAATACAACGACATGTTATTAACCTTAGGCGAGTGTTTAGGAAACTCTAGCGTAGCTGTTACGCGTTATGCAGAAAAGTTTCCTAGAAGAAACTTACCAATTAAAAATATATTTAGAGCTGCTGAACGACGTTGTCGAGAAACTGGAAATCTGACACCAAAAAAAAATGGGTTCTGGTATGCCAAGAACTACAAGAACCATCAATAAAGAAAATATTATTTTACATTTAATTGATCAAGATCCAACGGTTAGCATAAGGAATATGGCAAGACAAACAAATGTGGCTTCTTCATGTACTTGGAGTATACTTCAAGACCAGCAGCTACATCCGAAGTATTATTACAGACAAGTCCAAGAGCTCCTGCCAGACGATCTACCAGCTAGATTGGATTTTTGTCAAACGTGACAAGAAAGCCCTCAATCCAAATGTTTTAAAACTTATTCTGTTTACGGACGAGTTTAAGCGACAAGGTATTTTTAATTCCCATAATACACACTACCGGTGTGATGAGAATCCACATGTAAAAAAGGGTATCATATTACCAAAGCAACTTTAGGTAACAAATTAATAGTCTATCACATTCTACCTGGAAATTTAAATGGTGTAAGTATATTACAGATGACTCAGAATACAATATTGAACATCGTAACTTTTAAGTCAAAACTATTTTCAGCTTTAAGTCAGTATAATGAATCAAATATTTAAAATATATAGCCGACCTATGTATACGAACCTATAAGGATGAACAGAAAGCGAAAAATGCAGATCATTCAGAGCGGTCCAGGTCAAGCATCAGGAGTAACTTACGTAGTGAAACTTTCAAGAACACTTCAACATAAAGGATGATATTCTTCTTTGAACCTAAATTTTTCATTCAGATACCATATATAATGAGTGTATTGCAGAAAACCAAGCCATTTTTACAAAAATTCTGGATAAATAATTTCCTTTTACTACAACTTTTTTCAGCATAGCTACATAACATCACATTCTTCCATCTGCAATACCTTCAGATCTTTTTGAGAAATTTCCTTGAATTAGTTGTGAGGTAAAGCAGGCTTATTGCCTAGGTAGTAGTGTCTAATTTTGTGGAAATTTCATGCTCTTTGCTCACTACATCTATTGTACAACTTAGAGAACAATAAATAATAACAAGCCGACTAATTTGTCATACCTATAAGAAAAACTATTATGAAAAGCAACGAATTAAAGAGGTGAAGACATAAAACCTGCTTTTTACTTCCCACACCGATAGGTGTTTTATTGCTCAAACTTCGTTTTTAGGCGTTTTAGGGGTTCCTGGTCATTTTCTACTTTTTTGGGTGGGGGTGAAATTGGGGTGGTTGGGGTTGGGAAGTTGAAAGACTGAAAAAATTCTTGTATTCATAATAGGCTGTCCACTAACCTGTGAAGGGAGACCTAGCGACATAAATTACCTTTTTAGGTCCATCCGAACATTGCCTAACCTATTACGGAAACTAAGGGACTTAGAATTTTCTGTATACATACGAGTATTTATTGCTTTAAATCGTTTTGTATTTTGTAACTTGGACACTATTAATTTGATTCTAATGAAATTTTGCCACAGTATTATTACCGGGTTGAGGATGGAAAACACGTATGTTTGTTAAAAATCGTTACAGTGGCAGCGTAGCAATAATAAAAAAACTAAAAGTATGGAAGCAACTAAAACTTTGTTTTTAGATGCTTTAGGGGTTCCTGATCATTTCCTACCTTTTTTTGGGTGGGAGTGTAATTGGGGTGGCTGGGGATGGGGGGTTATAAAACTAAAATGTTTGCAGTATTGATAATAGGCTGTCCATTGACCTGTGAAGGAAAGACCTATCCGCAAAAGACAATTTTAGGGAGGGGGGGGGGGCTAGCGATTATCTGGTTGCAAGGCAAGGGATCCCAGACTAAAGCTTCATGCTATGGGAAAATAATAGTCCGGTATCACCGTAATGTGTGGGAAGTACTGAGTCAATCAACTTGACTTCATTTTTTAAATCAGATATTGTTCCAGTCGAATTGTTCCAAAATACGTTTTTATTTCAAATAATGGTGAAAGTGTAGACCTATATTTGTAATTGTGAGAGCATTCACCATTTTTCCATATTACATGCTCTACATGGAACGACTCGACCATCGTTGAAGTCGAGGTTGAAGTATTGCTGCATGTTTGGGGATGCGCTCCGAAGCACTCTCTAAAGCTTGTGGACACTATCCAGAAAAGACCAATAATCAGAGTAATCGACACGCCTAACCTCACAAAGGACCTCCACAGCCTGGGACATCGATGAAAGGTGGCTTAGGTGGCTGACCTGTCCCTGTTCTACAGATTCTACGACAAATGATGTTCGAGTGAACTCTCCCTGATAATAACAGCGAAGGCCGTCCGAACGAGGAACACTAGAGAGGCTCTGCGAGCTCATCCTTACCAGGTCGAGTTCCCTACTCTCCGAGCCAGTCTCCCCCAGCATTCCTTCCTTTGGAGAATTTCGAGGCTGTGGAATAATCTATTCAGCTATTGCAGTAAGTACGTTATACAGTATTATGAAAATTATTATATCTCAAAAAAGACTGGGTTTAGTGGTTGGATTTCCCACTTCGAATTCAGCCTCACAGTATATCGTATCCCAAATAAATGCTAAACCGTCGTTGAACACAGGATATAGGTTAGGTTAGGTTGAAAATGAGTGGAGCAACAATGCCTCCTTCCACTGCTACTCAATTGTGTCTATTGTGGCTCACACCTGTTTAGAGTTCACCGTACAGTCCTCACCTCTTAGCGAAGGCGATTATCGTGAAGAGTGAAACTTCCCTGAAGTCATAAGGGTCCAGTTAAGCAAATCCAAATGTCTGGAGCCTAGGTCTCTCCAGTACTGAACGGGAGCACAGAATATGCTACGCTGTTTCGTCCTCCACATAGCAGAAGCGACAGTCTGATTTTTGTTCCAGACCCAACTTCGGCATGTGGTTCCTCAGACGACCATGGCCCGGCAGCAGACCAACTAGAATGCGGAGATCGTTCCTGTTCCTGAGGGGGGGAGCTGACTAGAGGGGTATCATAACAGAGGAAATAGCTGATCTGGATCTTCGTCTTCCCAATGTTGCTGCTTCCAAATTTCTCGACCACCTGGGAAACGTTATCAGGGACCTCGAAACACCCAAGAACAAAGATTGATATCAGATCACTCATCACAAAAAAGAGAATTGCAAATTGCAACGCATACCAAAAACTTGCCCATAGCTATTGAACATTGTTACAGAGCAGCGTATCAGCGTTTCTTTACAAGAGCAGCTCAGGTCTTTCTAAGCTTTGCTACTAAAGCTTAAGTTACATTTACGAGTGTAGTTAATATGGCGCCCAGTAAAACGAAGCGTGCTGCTATGGCAGTTTGGCAATTTTTAATGTTAATGGTGAAAAGGAAAATAGAATGTGAAGAGATCGTTAGAAAAGAAGGCGAATTTGGGTTAAAACATCGTTACAATCAAGGAACATTGTGGAAATTGAAGAAAAGTTACTAACAGAGTTATTAACTGAGCAGGGATTCGCGATCACAATACTCCTCTCATCTATCGGTGTGGGGAATAAAAGTCGATAATTTTATATACAAAAATATATCGATAGCTCTGAGAAGCAACAATTCTTTTCTTCTCTTGGTTATATTTCGAACGTCGGTTATTAATTTTTTTCTTCACTGTTTCCACCGATAGGATGTTTAGGATATCTGCTATTGCAGAATATGCTTTGTTCCTTGTGATATCTTTATATTCCCTACTTCTCACGTCCCATAAACACTTCATATTGTAATATAAATCGACGGATTGATCAATCTCCTCTGGCGGTAGGGAACTTCTTTTCAGCCATTTTGGATTAATAAAACTATTTCCCTCGTAGCCGTACTCGAATCTCTCGCAATTTAGAAAACGGCACGTGTAGGACCTACGAGTTGCCATTTACACAATATATGAATTCGTTGATATATGCGAAGTCGTATAGGATTCGTTCACTCGTATACGACCAACTCGTAAAAGTTAACTTCAGCATAAGTATTGCTCTTAAACAAACTTTGGTTCAGTTTCTTGAGCGATATCAATTGGGTCGGATCATACAACAAATTATTTCAAAAACGTAGTATGGGCCAAAAATTGACTGAAAAATAGAACTATTTCAGAAGGCAGTAAAGGTAAAGTTCATGATAGGAAAATAACTATGACCGCTGTAGGACGACCTAATGAAATGTTGTTTACCATCATTAGAATAATCAGACTAACCAAATTTCGATCTAATTACCTTTTATACAAAAATCGATAGATATCTATTTTAAACATTAAAATCTTTCAGAACTATGTAACCTTGTTTTTCGTAGCTGCGCGTTGTAAGTAAATAGGTACATATATAGCCACTGTGTTTTTTCATAAACTAGATTATCAGAAAGGTCAAAAGGTATAATAGATAACTCGAAATTTTGAAATGTTTATGTATATAAAAATTATTAATCGAGAAATATAGGTTATCTCTTCGGTAGACCTCTTGAGTCGAGCATGCCGGATATTCAGCTTATCTGCCAGAGTTTCTTTATTTAAGAAATTCCCTTGATCGCAGTTATCAGTCCTTCGCGTGATTTATGGTAACCATGGACCAGACATTACATTTTTTGTGATACAGGATGAATTTATCATACAAAGGAATGAGGCGACACATTTCAAAAATTTATAATACAAAAGAAGCTCTTCCTGAAATTTGACAGTTACGTTAGTCAAGTTCATATTTCGTATTATTGTTGTGATTCCAGTAGCCCACACGCAGGCACGTATCCAGGATTTGATTTTGGGGGGGTCCAGATTATGGGTGTCAGTTGCTTGACCTTTCGGAGGGGGTCCAGATTAGAGTTGCCACCTTAAATTTGCGGGGGGGGGGGGGGGTGCAAAAATTTGTGGATACCATTTTTTAGGTGGCATTATATAACGTTTCGGGGGGGTCCGGACCCACACGACAACAATTAAAGCAGAAACAACTACTCCCTCTTGTACCCTCTGGCACCCAGGGTCAATTTCTTAAACATTTTAAATGACATGGGGAATCGAGTAATATTTCGTTATGCAAAGTCCTTTATTTTGACGCCTGATTATTTTAAATTGTTCGATTCGTTTTCGAGAAAATTACAAAAATCTGTATGTATCTTAATTTGTTGAAATAGTAAAGAACACACGAAAAAATTAGTTTTTATTGCAATAAATGTTCAAAAGGTTGCACGTTATTGTCCAAACAATGATATAGGCGATATTTAAATTCCTGACGGACAGTTGCAGAGAATCATGTTGTGGGATATCATGGCTGCTTTCGATGATGCGTCGACCAAGGTTATCCAAACTTTCAAGTTCAAGATATTTGTTGTCAAACGCATCTGTACCCAGTCATTCAGTAGTACCCAATTAAATTTATTTTTATCCGTTTTTTGCATCAAGCAAATTCTTATTTTATATATGTTATGGTAATGATTTTACGAAAAAAATAAGTTTGTGTGTACAATCAAAGGTACTCAAATATTTTAAATAATATAAGGGCTTAATTTGGATAGAAAAAATATTTGGTGCTATTTGAAAAACAAAGTTGAGGGTGAGTTTTAAGTGTTGAAGTACAAAAAAAATAGTTTGAAAGCATGGTATGATACGAGTAGACCCTATAATACTTTCAAAAATTCCACTTAGTTTTCGTTTGAACTTTTTTTGTTACGAGAATATCACGTGTCAAAAAAATTCAGGGACACCCTGTATAGAGCCAAATGAAATATCGGTCGAGTCCACAATTTTGCGTACTGAAGTAATGGAATTTATGCCAAAATGACCCGAAACTTAATCTGAGCGGCTTCATCCAGAACTCGGTTTTTTTATTTGCAACAGATCCAGTTTGAATAAATTTGAAAACATTGGTATCATTTCCGCTATTTTTGCAACTATCCGTCAGGAATTTGAACATCGCCTACATCACTGTTTAGCCAATAACGCGCAACATTTTTTGGACATTTATTGCAAAAAAGTGGTATTTTCGTGTGTTTTTGTTTCCTGTCTGAAAAAATAAGAAACATAGAAGATTTTCCAACCTTTCTCAAAATCGAATCGACCAATTTTATAAATCAAACGTCAAAATAAAGGACTTCGACATACCTTGGAAACAAGCTATCACTCGACACCCCTTGCCGTTTAAGGGGATAACCCATTGGGGGGCAGACAGTACAGGGTGTCCCATTTTGGGCACTTTTACGGGGTATCTCGGTTATTTTAGAAGATACAGAGTTGCGGTTTTCGCGACAGTTTGCTACTTTTTTGTGAAACTAAAGATGCCGTCAACAAAATTATCATGGCCCTCTTGGTTTTTGAGATACAGGGTGAAATCGAAAATTATAGATTTTGGGACCACCCTCGTATCTCGGTTGTCTTTTATTTTATTGAAAAGTTTAAAAAAGGGTCTTATAGAATCTTTTCCGTAGAATCCAGTGGTGTAGTTTGATTTTTTCTTAGTATAACCATTTTTCAGTTATGAAGCAAACATATATTTTTTTAAATGGAACACCCTGTATATTATTTTTGAAGTCAATCCGAAATAATTCAAGCTTTTCAAAAATATATACTAGCATTAAGTTATTTTGAAAATAACGCTCAAAATTTGATCTTTCCAATGTTTACTTTATTTGTAGCAGTAGGCCTTGGTTAATGAACTATAAATAATAAGCATCTAAACAGCTATAACTCTACAAAAGACTTCCTACTTAAATTCGAAAAAACAGAATCAAAATACATTTTTTAAATAATAACATCTCATTAAAATGATGAATATTGTGTTATTATAATATTGAGTTGATATGACTCATCTATTAGAAACAAGCAAATCTGTAAAAAACTTGCGAGACTGTCAGCTTTTAATTATATTTTTATTAAATATAGCTTTGTTCTTTCTGAGTTTTCATTTTAATTATTATCAACTTTCTATGATACTGGTAGCTTAGATACCCAGAGAGACAGCAACCGTTTTCAGATATATTTGCTCGTCTAAAAATATATATAGTTAGGTACGGATCCTTTATTCAACCACGTCCTAAAACTTATTTCAAGAAAAATAGGGAGCAAAGGGAAACAAACGTATTAGGTTACATAGAAGCAACGCATTCATCATCTTGTAAGCACAAAGAAGAAGCTGTAGAGGTACAAAAATCAGCGGCAGAACTAATTCTAAAAAAAAAATACAATTACCATCCGTACAAGTTTAAGATACTTCAAAATTTTCACAGGATCCAAGTTTGGGAATTTTTAATCGCCATAGCACGAAGGAGACCAATAATTCTTTTAAATGCCATTAAAAGAATAAGAAATTGTGCCAGATTTGCATTCAAAAAAATAGTCTCCAACTTGAACCAATATCTCTAAAAGCTCCTCGATGTTTTTAGTTATTTTGATTCAAATTCAAATTTAATAGTGTGTTGATATTTTTCAGATATAGGTAATTTTGGTTTTAAGTAATGTAATACAATAAGTAATATTTACCGAACATTATCACAAATAGTAGTTATTGGCGTATAAAATACAATTAAATAATTGAGTTTAAAAGTATTGAGTATCTTGTATCTTAATAATTGTTTACTTGTATATTGTTTTTAATAGATTAGTCATGGCCTACTGCTACAAATAAAGTAAAAAATTTTGAGCTTAGAAAAATTCATACTAATAGAAAAGCTTGAACTATTTCCGATTGACTTCAAAAATAATATACAGGGTGTTCCATTTAAAAAAATACATGTTTGCTTCATAACTGAAAAATGGTTAGAGTAAGAAAAACTCAATCTACACCACTGGATTCTACTGAAAAAATTCTATAAGTCCCTTTTTTAAACTTTTCAATAAGGTAAAAGACAACCGAGATACGAGGGTGGTCTCAAAATCGATAATTTTCGATTCCACCCTGTATCTCAAAACCCAAGAGGGCCATGATAATTTTGTTGACGGCATCTTTAGTTTGACAAAAAAGTAGTACACTGTCGTGAAAACCGCAGCTCTATCTTCAAAAACAACCGAGATACCCAGTAAAAGTGCCCAAAATGGGACACCCTGTACAAGAAGTTGAAGTCTTTTTTGGTTAAAAAGTTATCCCCTTTGACAAATCTTTTGACGTGTCTCAGTTTTTTCTTTGAATCAGTGGTTTTCGATAGATCTGTGGTGGAAAGTTTTCAAATGAGCACCACCTAGATATAGATAGAGATAGATTTGGTATAGAAATGCAAAAGTGATGGCAAGTAAGAAGCTACAGATTGGCCACCCAATCCTTCATCCAGGTTAGTTTGATAATAGTCAAAACGTGTAGAAACAACGTTTAAGCTATAAGTATTTTTTCCCACAATGTATTAGTTTTATCAGTTATGAAGCTTCACATAATTCCGTTATCTTATCGAACATATCTAAAGAGCCACTTCTTTATGAAACAGCATTTAAGACCAAATTACTTTGCAGTTTGTATAGAATAGGCATTTTTTAAAATTAACATAATACTATTGATTTTAGTTACTACACGTTTCCAATAAAAAAAGCCCTGAAAGCTGATTACTAGATAGAAATAAAGTCAAGTGGGTCCATAAATAGCTGTAAATAAACTACTTTATTCTACGCTATTCATTGAACAGGATTTTTTCCCGCTGCATGGAAGATTGGCTGCATACAACGCACTCCTAAGAAAGGCAAAAAACCGATCCCACACAGAAAAAAATACTGTTGCGTTTTCAATTAATTGTTAATATTTGGATGTTTTTCCATGACTTTAAATATATTCACAGTTGTTTCAAATCCATGTCATTGAAAGAATTCAATCCTTATATTCGAAGTAATCACAGTTACGCCAATAAATTCAAAATAATTTTATATTCGTTATAACGACATGTCTAATCCTTCTAATACCAGTATTGTCATATAATGTAATCAAAACATCCTTTTGTTTTCGAAATTTACCCTATGTTTCATTTAAGCAAAGCATACAATCTATTCAATGTACAAAAATTATTACTAACTGATGTCCCGATTCAATGAAGGTAAGAATAAAGAACATGGGGATGAACTCAGTGCTACTATCGCCGCGAACTCGTCAACATAGACGAAGTTGTTACGTTGTATTGTTTCGGTGAGAGCCGTGTTGTGTCATCTCGTGGTTTTGCGTATTGCATCAGCAATTGTGTGATTTAAATGTGTCTAGTTATATACTGTTGTTGTTGATGAGTGTTCTGGAGAAACTCAGTTTGGCTTCAAAAATGGCTTGGGCACAAGAGAGGCGCTGTTGTCTATGAAGCTGCTAGTTCAAAAGTGTTACGACCAAAGGAAAGATGTCTTTGTATGTTTTATTGACTACAAACAAGCATTTGATAATGTCCGCCATGATTTTCTTATTCCAATATTAAAAGACATTGGTCTGGACGACAAGGATCTAAGAATAATATACAACTTGTATTGGAACCAAAAAGCAGACCTCAAAATTAATAACTCAATGTGCACAAATGAAATATCAATCACAAAAGGTGTGAGACAAGGCTGCACTCTCTCACCTTTGTTGTTCAACGTATACGTCGAAAGGATTTTTCAGTTAGCACTTGAAGGCGAAACGAAAGGCATCAAAATAAATGGCTTCCCTATAAATAACCTGAGATACGCTGATGACACCGCAATACTAGCCGACAACATAGAAGACCTAAATTTTATGGTGAACAAAATAAATAGAATTGGAAAAGAGTATGGATTGAAGATCAATATAACAAAAACTAAAGTAATGATTGTAAGCAGAAAAGAGCATACCAATGAACAGCTTTTCATAGACAACCAACTGATCGAACGAGTAGATAAATTCAAATATCTAGGTTCAACACTAAATGCAAAATGGGACTGTGACGAAGAAATCAAAATACGCATTGCGATGGCCAGGACTACTTTTGTAAAGTTTAACAGCTTTCTTTTACTCCGAGAAACGCCACTAAATCTCAGACTGCGAGTGGTAAAATGCTATATACATATGGCCAATACTAATGTACGGCGCTGAAACTTGGTCCCTCAAGATCAAGTCAATGAATAGAATAGAAGCCTTCGAAATGTGGACGTTACGTCGGCTTTTGAGAATCCCGTGGACAGACCATGTTACGAACCAGGATGTATTGAATAGAGCCTCCACTCAAAGAGAGTTACTGGAAATCATAAAAAGACGCAAGGTAGCTTACTTAGGTCACATGCTTAGAGGCCCCAAATATAGGTTGCTAAAAGAAATTTTAATGGGTAAAATTGAGGGGAGGAGGGGTCCAGGTCGCAAACAACACTCATGGCTCCGAGATATCAGAAACTGGTGTCACGTCAGCGACATCTCAACAATAGTGAGAAGAGCAGAAGACGGCACTCTACACATCGTTGGTCACGAGAGCAGATAACCGCCTACACGCTGCAAAGCATATGGCACCCTAAGAAGAAGAAGTTATATATTAAATGGAGGATCTACTGAGAAATTGGGACTTAGAAGAGATAGAATGTAGGTATTTAGATTAGTCGACAGTTATATTTCAGGTAATAGTGCAACAACCGGTGCAGGCTTATGTCTAATTCTTATATCATGCTCCTTATAACTTCACTCAAAATCACACCATTAAACATCCAAACGAATCAATCAGCTGTCCTCGCAATAAAATCTGTTGGTCCAAGGAAAAGAAAGTAGTTTAGAATCAATTACCAAACACAGATTCAATTCAACGACAGGCTGCGATTGAATCATTCATTGGAATCCAATGACATTTTGTAGTTGAATCGACAATACGATATAATTCGCTACCAACTATACACTTCCCATTGGAGAAAACGTCGCTGTATTTGAGAAATGCTGAGTGTAAGGTCCCATTGAATCCAAGCGTAAGTCTTTGACAAAACGACAGATTTTTCTGTGTGCACCAACTACAGACCTGTGGCTCTTCTTGGCATCATGTCTGGTTATGGAGACTGTCATTAACAGACAGCTCCTAAAATATATGGACAACAATAACAGCATAAATTATCGCCATTATGATATCCGTAAGCGTAGATCAACAGGTGACCTCGCCTAAGTCACTCAGTTGTGGAACAGAGCAATTGAAAATTATGACGATTCCCGTGTTTTTGCACTTGACATATCGAAAGCCTTCGACGGAGCGAGCGTGGCATGAGGGACTTCTGATCAAGCTTGCTACTTATGGACTACCACCTAGCCTGTGCCAGTGGCTGAATAGCTTTTTAAACGACCGCTCTCTGTTTGTTGTAGTCGAAGGCTCTTCATCATTATGTATCTTCAATTAATGCCGGTGTTCCCTAGGGATCTGTCCTATCCCTACACTATTTCTGCTCTACATCAACGAGCTGATGGAAATAACATCCAATCCAATTCTACAGCTTTGCAGACGACAGAACATTAATATCGTACATGAAACCAGAGGCAAGCCACTATCACACCAGCAGACGGTATGTCGGCGACAGCAACATGACTCACAGATCAACGTAATCAAAACAGTTGTCGAATGGGATTAGTAAATAAAGTACAGTTTAACGCACAGAAATGTCAGGCAACAACACTGACAAAGAAGTCTTAAGTTGGCTTACCACCCGTGGAAATGGAGAGTCGCTCAATAGTCGAGTCACCTTCCGTCAAGCTTTGGAGGATCAACATCCACAATAACATGTCCTGGCACTAATGCGTCATCAGTATTGCTAAAACGGCATCCCAGAAGCATGGTGTTTTGTTCCGCATCTGGCAAGCTGTATACACCAGAGCAACTACTGCTGCTCCATAAAGGCACAGATCCAACCATCGTTGGAGTATTGCTCCCATGTGTGGGGATGCGCTTCGAAGCACTCTCTAAAGCTTCTGGACACTATCCAGAAAGGAGCAACTACACAAAGGACCTCCACAGCCTGGAACATCGAAGAAGGGTAGCTGACCTGTCCCTGTTTTTCAGATTCTGTCACGGAAGATGTTGGAGTGACCTTTACCAGATAATAATACCAAACGCCATCCGAACAGCTCGAGGTGGAATGACTTGCGGGGAATTTGTTTTGTGACGGCTACAACCTACAGAGTTTCAAATCTGACGTGCACTAATACTTATCCTCTCGCAGCGATTCTAAAGCGCCATAGACTTTCAGCCTTTACGGGAGGTAGACTATAAAAAAATTAGTTCACATACTTGTATTGAATAAGAATGAAATCGAAAACAGTTTAATAAAACATTTTAACTGTATTACACTAAATTTGCACAATTGTTCAATAAATAGTTTAAGATTCTGAGTATAAGGATCGACTTTGTCATTTCAGATGTCGTAATAGCCAATGTCAACAACCGCATCATATAGAATATTCTATGATATTCAAAACAGGTGGTAAAATGTCAACAACTAAAACATTAGATAAAAACATCCCTATTGCATCTATATTTATTGATCTAGCCAAAGCCTTTGACACAGTCGGCCATAAGATATTTTTTGGATGAATTAGAGCATATTGGCCTTGTAAATACTTTGATTATTCGGAAGCACATTCATGCTTTATTAGATTACTTAAAAAGTCTATAAAAATGGCAATAGAACTCTAGTGAAACAACAACATCGTGACCCACTCAATGTAAGTAATGAATTTTGGAACATTAATTCGTGAGACCCTATTGGAACGGCTATGGTGCCACATGTGTTATTTAAGTTGTGAAATATGTGTGTGTATAAATATGCAAAAGCCTTATCGACAACTGGCTTATTACGGAATATTTCGTTTGTATGAAAATATTCTACCTTTTTTTTAGGGTTAATGAACCAATTTTTTCATTGTTAAGTTAATTAGTATTCCGAAGTTATTTTTAGAAACACTGACAGGGCTGTCAAGTATCCAAGGTGAAATAGACCGCAAGATAAAATTTACCTACAACAAGTCAACACAGCAACAAAATTTGCTGCGAGTATACTTTTCCCTATGCGCTGAAAAAAAATGAGTTTTTGTATCTATTCTGAATCCACCTACTTTTATTTATATACAGCTACTTACTACTTAGCATTGATAAAATTGTCTAGTTTTAGTAATTCAGGAGCAGACTTCCAAATCATTGCAAATCTTGACGAGAAACAAAAGACTAGTATAGAGGAACCAAGTCATAACGAAAAAATGGTCCAGGAGAATATAACGATATGGGATGTATGGAAATCGATCACAAAATTTGGTCCAAGAAAGTTGACGAACAATAAAATAACAACAACAAAAATGACATAATGCAGCTTGTTTGTCTCTAGTGGACATGATGCAGTTAGTTTGTAACTTCTAGACAAAATGTAATTTGAGTTTCACTGTCAAGTATCAAAAACAAAAATTTGAAATCACTCTTATCATTCTCAGCGCATTCAAAAACGCCTTTTTCGTGCTCATCGCCTCCATCACTAGTTTACCACAGTTTTTTCACGTACTACAGCTATCCATTTCACTTTCCGGTCTGTGTAGACAATATGCGAAAATCAAATCTCAATCAAAATGCATTTTGTCCATGTTTATAGCACTTTGCAAGTACTGTGTGACTGGACTTAAACCAGTTTGTTTGTGTAGGTACGATTTCCTCCTTAACAGCACGGAGACTTAATGCATTTTTGTTCGTAAATAGTTAGTATTTGATCATAGGAATACAGCGCCACCTCTATCTCAAAGTTGGAAAATTTGCTCCTCAATTGATCAGCCAGTTACTTCTGGGTTACAAGGTTATTGGAAGACAAAAGAAAAGACAAGGGGGACATAAAAACATCGTTAGATGTCATATAGTATTTTTTCACTATTCAGATTTTTACATTTCTATTTACGTCCACTCCGTGTAAGCCTTTTTTTTGTGTTTTTTTATAGTTGCATACAAGGCCGTAGACGTTATCAGTGGGAGCCCAGTTATGTACAGAACACAAGTCAGACATGTCTTTGTGCCTAACTTTGAGTACATGGTTTCTAACGAAATGCGAGAGCATTTAAGGTAACTGAAATGGTTGAATCAACAAAATAACATTATAGGTATGATTCATTAACGGTCAGGCATTCATAAAGTTCTCAGACTTGATGACAGACAAAATGATTGAGAATCAAATTTGCAGTCCTGATAGAAAACTAACCAATTGGAGTTTAGATTTAGGTTCAAATGCATAGGTCCATGCTTATAAGTTATAATATCATACAATCCTTAGATTTACCATAATCGTAGTTGTTGAAAGTATGTTGACAGCTTACAACACGATGTTGTTTTTGGGCTATTGAGAGGTTATGGGAAACCCAATGACAACAAACTTCACTTGACTCCGAGGCGGTCATGTAAAATCTTTTGCATTGCAGTCATTCCAATTCCTAGGGTAGGTACCCGACTTACTCTGTAGGTGACTTGGTTATTCTTCTCAATCATCTTCAGAACAGCGACAACATTTTCTTAAGTTATACAGCGATTACAAAACTACTTTTGAACAGGCAATACTATACCTATAAACAACCAGCGTGAGTTATGTTTTATGAATCAAGCTCCAGCAGTATATATACAGGGTGAGACAAGCTGAACGCTTTTGACAAACGATATACCTTTTCAGGAAAATAATTATGAATCTATGTATGCGTAAGTCCCAGTGAAGTTACATCCTTCTAAGTTTTATGGTCTCTGCGATATTCAATTCTTTTATGATATCTATACATATACCAAAAATGGTGATTTACACCTAAATGGTTATTTTCCCATGAGCGATACATAAGGTCACACTAGAATTGACCAATGAATACAAATTGATATCAAATAATATACAGGGTGTAAAATTTAAAAAAATTAAACTCAAAAATATGTATAAATGTCACACTCTTAATAGATTTATATAAAATTCATTTTTAATTTCCTCACCGATAACTGAGGGGAGTATTGTGATCGATTGCGAAAATTTTCGATTTTGAGATAACACGCTTTTTGATCGTTTTATGATATCTACATAACGAAAATCCGCGTCACTCATTTTCGTCGGTCTGTCTGTCTGTCTCTCTGTCTGTCCATCTGTCTGTTTGCGTTCTTCTAGCCTCGTAATCTCAGTGACCACTGGATGGATTGTGATCAAATTTGGGCACCGATACGCTGTGAGGTCCTAGTAGATAATGCTGCTGCGGAGTAATCAGGGGCGTATCCAGACCTCAGTCTTAGGAGGGCGGGTAGCGGGGCATGAAGTTTTGTGTGCTTTCACCATTTTTTAATACTTTCGTGAAGGACGTTGATGCAAGAAAAAAGGAAAATGTTAATAGTATTAAAATAAAAAAGAAGATATAAACAGCAAGTGAAACAGTGGAGTATCAGGTATTTTAGGGAGGTGAAATAAAAAATCTATTGATGCATTGATCAATTTCAATTTTACGGTAATAATATGTAATACGTATCATCCGTGAACATTTTATTGGCACAGAATACAAAATTAAACGATCATGAACACTCAACAGTCAGGTACCCTAGTAGCCACAACACGTACTCCATTTTTTTAATTAGTGATTTAACTTTTCTAATCGGTGCAATTTTTATAATAGGAAATTAATGAGTTAGGTGAATTTTTGTGACAAGCTATCACGTTGTATAGGACATTCAACTGATTATGTAACAATGGAAATATATTAGATATGCATCACTGTAATAATGCAAGACAAACCCTTTTGTAATTTAATTACTGCAAAAAAGATTTTTTTCAGTGCGACAATTGTTTAAATAAATAAGTCAAATAAAATAAGTCAAAGTTGAATTGAGTTTTTTTTTTCGTAAATCTTGGGAGGGGTGATTACCCGTATTACCCCCCCTTGTATACGCCTGTGGAAGTAACTGTCAAAAAACAAAAAAAAATTCAACTACTCCTCAAACTTCGTTTTTGAGAATTTTAGGATACTGATCCTTTTCTACTTTTCATTAGGCGGGGGTGAAACTGGAGTGGTTGGGGGGTGAGGGGTTGTAAAATTGAAAAAATGTATTCACAATGGACTGTTCATTGACCTGTGAAAATGATTTGGTTGCAAGGGGTCCCAAACTCACAGAGTCGTTTTCCTGAAAGGATATATCGATTGGTCACAAGAGTCCGAGGCTTTCAGCGTGACACACTCTGTATATACAGGGTGTCCCACGACGATTAAGACAAGCAATATTTCGGAACTGGGCAGTAGCAGCGAATTATAATTTTGGGGGTGTAAATTAGAGCAAATATAGTATCTTTTCCTATTATTGTGTCACCCAATGAGGTATGTGCTTTTGGTCACGTGACGTCCCATTCAAACATTTTAATGGGACACCCTGTATATTTGTGTCTTCTGTATTCCTCCCGATAAAACAATTCCAACAAACTAGCATACTTGGGGTCTAAAGTGTTTAATTCAAGAGCTGCAGGTACTAAAAGGACTGTGCCATTACCATTATGAAACACTACCAAAGTAACTGAACTCTAGGGGTACATGTTATAATCAATATGGTAGTGGTACCATCCTTTAAGTACCTGTATCCTCTGAATAAATAACTTTAGACCCCAAGTGTGCTAGTTTGTTGGAATTGTTTTATCGGGAGGAACACAAAAAGTCACAAACATACAGGGTGTGCCATTAAAATTTTTGAATCGGACGTCACGTAATCAAAAACAAATACCTCATTGGGTGACACAGTAATAGGAAAAGATACTATATTTGTTCTAATTTAAACCCCCAAAATTACAATTCTCTATTACTGTCCAGTTCCGATATATTGCTTGTCTTAATCGTCGTGGGACGCCCTGTATATCGTAAGTATATCGAAGTATAGGCAACCAATTAAACAAACTGCGCGATTGATAGTAGAAAACTTTCAAGTTGATACTTAGCGAACCGCACGCAGTTAATTAATCGATATAATGTGTTTATAAATATCTCCAATGAAGCACAATCAAATCTTGTTTGTATTCGTTCTTGAGCTATTTCGTGATTAATATATAGACAAAGCTATTCTGTAGAGTTGTTATTTATAGATTGGTCCATCTCAATTTATCTTTTTATGTTATTATGGAGTTGGATCGAAATATAATCTTACATCTCAATGGTGACAAAACATAAAATTCAAAAATCATGTCGATGCAAGATTCCTTATTGTTTTCAATCACAATATATTTATTGTTTAGCTCATGCACTGAATTTGATTGGTTTCAAGTGGTAAATTATATCAAGACATTCTTTATCGGTAGATAAAAAACGAAGTCAAGTTGATTGACTCAGTACTCCTCAAATAATACGGTGATACCAGTTTATTATTTTCCCAAATCATAGCCCGCCAGCAAAAAAAATGTGTTATGTCGCTAGGTCTTTCTTTCACAGGGCAATAGATAACCTAAACTCACAAAAAGTAGAAAGTGGCCAGGAACCCCTAAAATGCCAAAAAACGAAGTTTGAGCTGTTTTTATATTTTTAGTTTTTTCTGCGCCGCCAATGAGACGATTTCTGAAAGCTGTATATGAATTTTCCATCCTTGCCACGGTAATAATACCAACGGATTTGAATAGGTCGAATTCGTCGAATAAGGCTGTGTCAAAATTTCTTGAAAACCAATTCAATAGTGTTCACGTTACACAATACAGAACGGTCTAAAGCAATACTCGTATGTATATACATCAGAAAAGTCCATTGGTTGCTGTAGTAGCCAAGACACTGTTTGGATATACCTAAAAAAGTGTATTAAGTATGCCGCTACAACAGTCAAGGAGAGAAAACTTCAATATCAATATCTGGGACATATCATGAGAGGTGAACGATATGAGATTCTCCGCCTGATAATAGAAGGGAAGATCGAGGGTAAAAGATCAGTTGGCCGTAGACAAAATTCATGGCTTAGAGATTTGCGCAGATGGTTCGGGCAGACATCTATTGAAATTTTCAGAGCTGCGGTTTCCCGTGCAACAATAGCCATTTGGATCGCCAACCTTCGTAAGGAGACGGCGTCCTAAGAAGAAGAAGAAGTATGCCGCTAGGTCTTTCCTTCAAAGTTCAATGGACAGCCCATTATGAATACAACAAATTTTTCAGTGTTATAACTCCCACCCCAACCTTCTTAACTTCATCGCTACCAAAAAAGAAGTAGAAAATGGTCCTAAAGCCTCGAAAAACGGAGTTTTAAGAATATTTGAAATTGTTTAATTTTTGTTAATTACAACGCCGTCCATGCACCGATTTTCAAAATTCTCTCCATCTCATTCTCATTAGAAATAAATGTAGAGAGCTCATATTCGATTTCATGGTACAACCTCAGGGCACTGGTACTACCTTGAACAAAGTGTTAAAATGTTAGTAATGCTTTGTAGGGTGGAAATATTGTTTTATTTCATTCTAGAGCTACCAAAGATGATACCAACTATTCAAGACTTAATTTGCCTGCACTATACATCAAAGAATGTTTTATAATTAAAACGACATTACTGATTCGCTAAACTAAATGCCAAACTGGGCTTACGACCACATTTTTCCTATTTAGGAGAAAGCACATTCCTTCTGTATACATAATTAGACACCTGTACTTTTCATACACAAACGAATGTGTTTTAGTCTAGTGCGGTTTCTAAGCTAGGAAATTGGAAATCCTTGGAACGTTGGAAGAAACTAGTACAGTTGTTTTTATTCAAAATTGACAATAATACTTCAATAACATAAACTCGAAAACGTATCATAGTAACCTCATTACCAGTTAGTACAACATACACCATATATTTAGCAAAATAATACTGTCATGTATCTCGCACTGCTTACAAAAAATATTTCCCACAGTAAGGTGCTATACGCACGCCTCTGGTTGACCTTCATGCTACATGCTACGATGTTGTACCCGTACTACTAATGTCAAAACAAAACGATTAGGTTAACTTGTAAGCGATCAAGTCCGCCCATGGTCGCTGGTTATCGGAGAAAAACACCGAGAAAAATCTATAATCAACAGGCTGCCAAGATGGAGAACGTTAGAGGAAATTATTACCGTTTCCTTTCATTCACTTTCATAATACTACTGCTTCAGGAACATAATCGGAAAAACGTAGCCTCAAGTTCGTCAAAACGCATTCAGCATTCAGTAAGTGTGTAATGTCACGTTGAAAACATACCATAGGGCAATAGTGATTGTGCGCAATGTTGTGCTCTGCAGAACCTACAAGCTTTGCATGTGCCTTTTGGCGAGGAAGCACCAAGCCCAAGGTGACCATTCGTCCCGGATTTTGTGGGATTGTCCCGTTTTCAGACGAGCCATCCCGCATTTACACCGTCCCGGAAAATGTCCCGGATTTTGTATATTTCCTTTTTGTATATATTTTTTTAAATTTATAAAACAATTTTATCCCCACTCCACGGCTGACACAGCGGAAGATGGAAACACCACGGCCGACGCGTCATTTTGACTTTGACGTCACATAACCCAAGGTGACATATACATTTTGACATGTAACGTCACAATAACGCGTCGGTGGCGGTGTCTCGATCTTTAGCTGTGTCGTCACACAAGCAGTGTCTGGGCAGCGTTGCCATTCGTAGCGACTTGTCGCGAAAATAGCGACATTTTGATTACGTTGCGACGTAGCGGCGTAGGCAATTGCCGAAAGTAATAATATTTTAAACAATGATAACACCGCTGATGATTTTATTAACAGGGCATCTGTCATAAAACATATAATAAAAATAATTTATAACTGTATAAATAGTTGTAGCAGCTGACAGAAAGGTGCTGCCGGTGCGCAGATGTGTGCGTCAATCGACCTATGGCGCACTGATGATCGCTAACAAGCGTGAAACAGCTGTCTGCGTACTGGTGGATTGACGAAGGTATAGAGCAACCCTTGTATAAATAGTTTTTTATATTCTATATTAGAATTATAATGTGTTACTAGCTTATTTTTTACATTTCTCAATAAATATGAATGCTTTTTCTCTGTACTTTATGCATATATAATAGCAACATTAGAATTCACCATTTTAGTGTGCCTGTCACTGTCAGTGTAAGGACGGCACTATTAGTGGATGACACGGCATTTCAATAACTTCCTATTATTATGCATCCCATTGAAAAATCAAAACTCGCCGCGACTGAATGCGATACGATAACGTCATCCAATAAACAATATCTTAATTAATATTTAAGCGCACGCCTCTGGTTGACTTTCATTTCCGCGCCCATGCTACAGCGAAGTCGTACCGTACTGCTGTCAAAACAAAACGATTAGGTTAGCTTCATCCGCCATGCGAAGTCCGCCCCTGGTTGCTCGTTATTGGAGCAAAACACCGAGAAAAATCTATAATCAACAGGCAGATGAAATCTTTACCATTCTTTTTATTCTTTCAATTTCATGATACTACTGCTTCAGAAATATAAACTGAAAGACTCTGCCTCAAATTAGTCAAAACTTGGGACAGTAATAAACAATCTGGACCTAAGTATCACGATTATGTGATTGCCAGTTAGTATCAATACACTATTTGTTTTGAACAATAATACTGTCATGTGGTTCGAGCTGTTTTGCACAAGATGTCAGGTAATACCAGCTTACCTAACTTTACTCAGTTCAATACGTGTTCTTTTCCAAATTCAGTTCAAATGAGGTGAAATGACACAACCTAAATACTAACATTAGGTTTCTAACTTACGACGTTAACCCAAACTGATAATTCCAGGTTATAATCTCATCACAGTTTGAAATATCTCATTTTACTTGGAAAAATAATTAAACGCATGCCTCTGACTGACTTTCATTTCCGCGCCCATGCTACAGCGAAGTCGTACCCGAACGACTGTCGAAACAAAACGATTAGGTTAACTTGCAAGCGATCAAGTCCTCCCATGGTCGCTGGTTATCGGAGCAAAACACCGAGAAAAATCTATAATCAACAGGCTGCCAAGATGGAGAACGTTAGAGGAAATTATTACCGTTTCCTTTCATTCACTTTCATAATACTACTGCTTCAGGAACATAATCGGAAAAACGTAGCCCCAAATTCATCAAAATGCATTCAGTAAGTGTTAAAGGTATCGTTTAAAACATATCATGAGGCGTTAGTGATTGTGCGCAATGTTGTGCTCTGCAGAACCTGCAGGCTTTGCATGTGCATTTTGACGAGGAAGCGCCAAGCCGCATATGCGACGGTAATTGCCCAAAAGAATAATATTTTAAACAATGATAACACCGCTGATGGATTTATTAATAGGGCATCTGTCAGTCGTAATACATATTATAATAAAACTAAGTCATAACTGCATAAACAGCTTTTTATGTTCTACCTATGTCAAAATTATAATATGTTACTAGCTTATTTTGTGCATTTCTCAATAAATATAAACGCTCTTTCTCTGTACTTCATGAATAGATTAACAACATTAGGATTCACCATGTTAGGGAGTTGAAGACGCGATGCAACAAGGCACTAAGAATTCCTGGCCGTATTTTTTTTATGGTCAGCCTCCCGCAAAGGCTGAAAGCCTATGGCCCTGTAGAAGCGCTGCGAGAGGATAAGTGTCGGTTCACGTTAGATTTGAAACGCTGCCGATTATAGTCCTCGGGAAACAAATTCCTTGGCAGCTGATTCCACAGCGTCGAAGTTCTCCAAAAGAAGGAATGCTGGAGGAGGCCGGTTCGGGGAGTAAGGACCTCGACCTGGTAAGGATGAGCTCGCAGAGCTTCTCTAGTGTTCCTCGTTCGAAAGGCCTGTGGTGTTATTATCTGAAAGAGCTCACTCAAATATCTTCCGTGATAGAATCTGTAAAACAGGGATAGGACAGCCACCCTCCTTCGATGCTCCAGGCTGTGGAGGCCCTTTGTAGGGTTAGGCGTATCGATTAGTCTAATTGCTTTTTTCTGAATGGTTTCCAGAAGCTTTAGAGAGTGCTGCGGAGCGCATTCCCTCACATGGGAGTAATACTCCAGCGATGGTCGGATCTGTGCCTTGTAGAGCACTGGTGTATACAACTTCCTACAGCGGAACAAAACTCCAAGCTTCTGGGATGCCGTTTTGGCAATACTGACGACGTGGTCGTGCCAGGACATGTTATTGTTGATGTTGATTCCCAAGAGCTTGACGGAAGGTGATTCGACTATGAGGTGACCCTCCATTTGCACGGTTGGTAAGCCATTGTGAAACTTCTTTGTAGGTGTTATTGCCTGAGTTTTTTGTACGTTGACCTGTACTTTATTTGCTAATCCCCACTCGACAATTGTTTTGATATCTGCGTTGATCTGCTGTCGCCGACGTACCGTCTCCTGAGATGATAGTGGCTTGCCTGGTTCCATGCACGACACTAATGTACTGTCATCTGCGAAGCTGTAGATTGGATTGGATGTTACTTCCAGCAGCTCGTTGATGTACAGCAGAAACAGTGTAGGTGATAGGACAGATCCCTGAGGAACACCGGCGTTTATTGAAAATACGTCTGATGAACAGTCCTCGACTACAACAAAGAGAGATCGGTCGTTCAAAAAGCTATTCAGCCACTGGCGCAGGCCAGGTGGTAGTCCATAAAGCAGCAAGCTTGACCAGAAGTCCGTGATGCCACACCCTGTCGAAAGCTTTCGATATGTCAAGTGCAACCACACGGGATTCGCCATGATTGTCTATTGCTCGTTCCACAAGTGAGTGACGTAGGCAAGGAGATCACCTGTAGACCTGTGCTTGCGGAAGCCATACTGGCGAACATTTATGATGTTATTGTTGTCCAGATATTTCAGGAGCTGTGTGTTAATGACAGTCTCCATAACCCTAGACATGATGCTTCAGTTTTTTTGCCTTTCTTAGGGATGGGTTGCACTCAGCCAATCTTCCACGAAGTGGGAAGCACGCCTCGTTGATACGAAAGTTTGAAGACCTTGCAAAGAATAGGTGCAAGCTCAGCGGCACAGCGTTTAAGGACAATGGCTGACATCTAAGCATGCGCACCAAGACAAAAATACTGCCTGGCAGTAATAAAGTTAGTGCCTGCCACTATTTATGGACGCCTTGTGCCGGTATTTAATATTTTATAGATATGACTGGTGAACATAACCATAATGGATAAGCGTCTTCAGAACTAGGACTAATATTTATTTCTATACTTGACAAATCAGTATATTGATGATTGATGATGATGATAAGATTAAAAATATACCATCGAAATAGGTAGGTGAAAGCAGGTCAATAATTGTTTTTAAAAGTTTTTATTGTTGCTGTGTCATTTTAACGCAGATGAAAATCATAGACTTCAGTGTATAAAACACAGTACAAAAAATAAAACCAAAGTTCCGTCTCTTTTTAGATTGGAATTAAATCCACGCTTGACAGTAGAACGCATCAATAACTGACATAACTCTGTTTTAGCAAAAATTTTAAGATCAGGCAGTGCCTGTCACTGATAGTGTAAGGACGGCACTATTAGTGGATGGCACTGTATTTCAATAACTTCCTATTATTATGCATCCCATTGAAACACCGAAACTCGCCGCGACTGAATGCGACACGGTAACGTCATCCAATAAACATTATCTTAATTAATATTTAAGCGCACGCCTCTGGCTGACTTTTATTTCCGCGCCCATGCTACAGCGAAGTCGTACCGTACTACTGTCAAAACAAAACGATTAGGTTAGCTTCATGCGCCATACGGAGTCCGCCCCTGGTTGCTCGTAATCGGAGCAAAACACCGAGAAAAGTCTATAATCAACAGGCTGCCAAGATGGAGAACGTTAGATGAAATCATTACCATTATTTTTATTCTTTCAATTTCATGATAGGTACTACTGCTTCAGAAAGATAAACTGAAAAACTCTGCCTCAAATTAGTCAAAACTTGGGACAGTAATAAACAATCTGGACCTAAGTATCACGATTATGTGATTGCCAGTTAGCATCAATACACTATTTGTTTTGAACAATAATACTGTCATGTGGCTCGAGCTGTTTTGCACAAGACGTCAGGTAATACCAGCTTACCTAACTTTACTCAGTTCAATACGTGTTCTTTTCCAAATTCAATTCAAATGAGGTGAAATGGCACAACCTAAATACTAACATTAGGTTTCTGACTTATGACGTTAACGCAAACTGATACCTAATTCCATGTTAGAATCTCATCACAGTTTGAAATATCTCATTTTACTTGGAAAACAAATGCACCTTTAATAATAATTAAACGCACGCCTCTGACTGACTTTCATTTCCGCGCCCATGCTACAGCGAAGTCGTACCGTACTGCTGTCAAAACAAAACGATTAGGTTAGCTTCATCCGCCATACGAAGTCCGCCCCTGGTTGCTGGTTATCGGAGCAAAACACTGAGAAAAATCTATAATCAACAGGCTGCCAAGACGGAGAACGTTAGAGGAAATTATTACTGTTTCCTTTCATTCGCTTTCATAATACTACTGCTTCAGGAACATAATCTGAAAATCGTAGCCCCAAATTCATCAAAATGCATTCAGTAAGTGTTAAAGGTATCATTAAAAACATACCATAGGGCGTTAGTGATTGTGCGCAATGTTGTGCTCTGCGGAACCTGCGGGCTTTGCATGTGCCTTTCGGCGAAGAAGCGCCAAGCCGTAGATGCGTAGGCAATTGCCAGAAAGGATATTTTAAAAACTGATAACACCGCTGATGAATTTTTTAATAGGGCACCTGTCAGTCGTAAAACATAATAAAAATAAGTCATAACTGAATAAATGGTTTTTATATTCTATATTAAAATTATCATATGTTACTGGCTTATTTTTTGCATTTCTCAATAAATATGAATGCCTTTTCTCTGTACTGTATGCATATATAAGCAACATTAGAATTTACCATATTATTATGCATCCCATTGAAAAATCAAAACTCGTCGCGACTGAATGTGACACGATAATGGCATCCCTTAGACAAGGAACGAGAGAGGACAGAACGCGCGGCTGACATCTCTTTTACTAAGGTACCAAATAATTTGTTTTCCACCAAAATTTTAACAGCTATTCTTTTTCTGTCACAACTAGTTCATCATACAAGCGCGCGGTATCCCCTCTCTTTCCTTATCTAAGTGTCACCCAATAAACATTTTCTTAATTAATATTTAAGCGCACGCCTCTGGTTGACTTTCATTTCCGCGCCCATGCTACAGCGAAGTCGTACCGTACTGCTGTCAAAACAAAACGATTAGGTTAGCTTCATCCGCCATACGAAGTCCGCCCCTGGTTGCTGGTTATCGGAGCAAAACACCGAGAAAAATCTATAGTCAACAGGCTGCCAAGACGGAGAACGTTAGAGGAAATTATTACCGTTTCCTTTCATTCACTTTCATAATACTACTGCTTCAGGAACATAATCGGAAAAACGTAGCCTCAATTTCATCAAAACGCATTCAGTAAGTGTATAATGTAACGTTGAAAACATACCATGGGGCGTTAGTGATTGAGCGCAATGTTGTGCTCTGCAGAACCTACAAGCTTTGCATGCGCCTTTTGGCGAGGAAGCACCAAGCCGCTAATGAATTTATTAACGGGACATCTGTCAGTCGTAAAACATATGATAAAAATAAGTCATAACTGTATACGTAGTTTTTTTTATATTCTATATTAAAATTATAATATGTTACTAGCTTATTTTTTGCATTTCTCAATAAATATGAACGCTTTAACGCTTTTTCTCTGTACTTTGTGCAAATATCAGCAACATTAGAATTCACCATAGTATTATGCACCTCATTGAAAAATCAATACTCGCCGCAACTGAATGCGACACGATAATAGGTGCTTTCCTTTTACATGATTTTTCTGATAATTCTCACTTGTGACGTCATGACTCATTTCGAAATCCATGTCATTGAGAGAATTCAATCCTTATATTCGAAGTAATCACAGGTACGCCAATAGATTTAAAATAATTTTATATTCGTTCTAACGATATGTATAATCGTTCTAATGCCAGTATTGACATATAATGCAATCAAAACATCCTTTTGTTTTCGAAATTTACCCTATGTTTCATTTAAGCAAATCATACAATCTATTCAATGTACAAAAATTATTACTGCAACAGCAGTTCGTGATAATTCATCTGATAAAAATTGATTTTGTTTCAATGTTGTTCGCTGAACTATAATCAGTATTCGGCGGGACTGATGTCCCGATTCAATGAACGTAAAAAGAAAGAACAGGTGGATTATCTCAATGTTATTATCGGCGCCAACCTGCCAACATACGAGGTTGTTTCGTTGTGTTGTTTCGGTGTTAGCCGTGTTGTGTCATCTCGTGGTTTTGCGTATTGCATCAGCAATTGTGTGATTTAAATGTGTCCAGTTATATATTAAATGGAGGACCTACTGAGAAATTGGGGCTTAGAAGAGCCCTTTTGTTTTCTGAATCTGAGTCTAAAGTGAGATATTTTACCCCCACTTAAGCCCATCTGCACTAGTTCAAAAGATAGATCAGTTGTCTCAGATCATAAATGTCAAATAAATGAGGTTGGGATTTTTTGTAAGTTGTAAGTTGAATTTCAGCGGGTTTTGTGGTGTATGGATTTTAGACATAAGGTATGGATAGTCGATAGTGTATGGTGAGCGACGATCTTTACCAAAAACGTAAAAAACTAGGTTATGGAAAGGATCGACAGATCATGGAACCATAGCATATTACAAAATTTCGAGGAATGACATTTAACTGCACAAACACGTTCCTTTAACTCATCTGAGCTATGAGGCTTCCAACTGAGCTGAGCCGTCTCATTTTTAAATGATCTGAGTTAGTGCAGATGCAAAAGGAAACCACCTAATATCATCCAATAAATAACTATTATCCTAATAAATATTTAAACGCACGCCTCTGACTGACTTTCATTTCCGCGCCCATGCTACAGCGAAGTCGTACCGTACTGCTGTCAAAACAAAACGATTAGGTTAGCTTCATCCGCCATACGAAGTCCGCCCCTGGTTGCTGGTTATCGGAGCAAAACACTGAGAAAAATCTATAGTCAACAGGCTGCCAAGACGGAGAACGTTAGAGGAAATTATTACTGTTTCCTTTCATTCACTTTCATAATACTACTGCTTCAGGAACATAATCGGAAAAACGTAGCCCCAAGTTCATCAAAACGCATTCAGTAAGTGTGTAATGTAATGTTGAAAACATACCATGGGGCGTTAGTGATTGTGCGCAATGTTGTGCTCTGCAGAACCTACAAGCTTTGCATGCGCCTTTTGGCGAGGAAGCACCAAGCCGCACATGCGTAGGCAATTGCCAGAAAGGATATTTTAAACACTGATAACACCGCTGATGAATTTTTTAATAGGGCACCTGTCAGTCGTAAAACATAATAAAAATAAGTCATAACTGAATAAATGGTTTTTATATTCTATATTAAAATTATCATATGTTACTGGCTTATTTTTTGCATTTCTCAATAAATATGAATGCCTTTTCTCTGTACTGTATGCATATATGAGCAACATTAGAATTTACCATATTATTATGCATCCCATTGAAAAATCAAAACTCGTCGCGACTGAATGTGACACGATAATGGCATCCCTTAGACAAGGAACGAGAGAGGACAGAACGCGCGGCTGACATCTCTTTTACTAAGGTACCAAATAATTTGTTTTCCACCAAAATTTTAACAGCTATTCTTTTTCTGTCACAACTAGTTCATCATACAAGCGCGCGGTATCCCCTCTCTTTCCTTATCTAAGTGTCACCCAATAAACATTTTCTTAATTAATATTTAAGCGCACGCCTCTGGTTGACTTTCATTTCCGCGCCCATGCTACAGCGAAGTCGTACCGTACTACTGTCAAAACAAAACGATTAGGTTAGCTTCATCCGCCATACGAAGTCCGCCCCTGGTTGCTGTTTATCGGAGCAAAACACCGAGAAAAATCTATAATCAAAGGCTGCCAAGATGGAGAACGTTAGATGAAATCATTACCATTCTTTTTATTCTTTCAATTTCATGATACTACTGCTTCAGAAACATAAACTGAAAAACTCTGCCTCAAATTAGTCAAAACTTGGGACAGTAATAAACAATCTGGACCTAAGTATCACGATTATGTGATTGCCAGTTAGTATCAATACACTATTTGTTTTGTACAATAATACTGTCATGTGGCTCGAACTGTTTTGCACAAGATGTCAGGTAATACCAGCTTACCTAACTTTACTCAGTTCAATACGTGTTCTTTTCCAAATTCAATTCAAATGAGGTGAAATGGCACAACCTAAATACTAGCATTAGGTTTCTAACTTATGACGTTAACGCAAACGGTTATAAACTCATCACAGTTTGAAATATCTCATTTTACTTGGAAAACAAATGCACCTTTAATAATAATAAAAAGCACGCCTCTGACTGACTTTCATTTCCGCGCCCATGCTACGGCGAAGTCGTACCGTACTGCTGTCAAAACAAAACGATTAGGTTAGCTTCATCCGCCATACGAAGTCCGCCCCTGGTTGCTGGTTATCGGAGCAAAACACCGAGAAAAATCTATAATCAACAGGCTGCCAAGATGGAGAACGTTAGATGAAATCATTACCGTTTTCTTCCTGGTTGGAGGTCGACGTGGCCGAGGAGCCGGAGACGTTGGTGACGATGACGGATGCCGTGGTGGTGGTGGAGGAGCCGTTGGTGGCATCGTCGCCGTCGCCATCCAGCGTGATGATCACCTGTTGCTGGTCGTCCATGATGGCCGGGCCCCGGGATGGTGCTGCTGGCTGGCGTCGGTTGGTGTCCAAAGGTCGGTGCAGAGGGATTCCGGCGCACTCGCGACACTGACCGTGCGTGCCGCGTTGCGGTCGGTGCTACTGCCGCGCCGCCGCGCCGCCGACCGCCACCCGAACGAAAAATGCGATCCGACAGCCATGGGCGGAGGGTACGGTTGGAAAATTACACAGTATTATTAAATGCAATGGAGAAGTCTCATGATACTCATAATTAAATAAGCAGTTACGTATCCGTAAAATATAGACGAAAAATAACTAGTCAGTAAAAAGGTTTTTGAAATCCGTCAATAAATGGCAGAGAAATCAATAATTAAAGTTTGCATATTGAGCGCGAAATAGTTGCCGCCTTCAATTTGGCTGTGACGTCACGTCTCCGCAATACGCATAACCAGCCGTCTGTGCCGCGCTGCCGTAGATCTGTGTATCGTGCAAGCTGTAGAGTGTATTGTACGTACAGCTTATGCAAAACGCATTATAGAGCTCAACGCATCAGACGTAATTTATTTTTGATTTTTAAATGTTTTTTAGTTTTTGACCATAACGGAGGAAGGACTTGTGAAAGGACAAAGTCATATTAAAATATCTCTTATTGATCTAGAAACGCTTTAAGATAATAGTTTCGTGAGAAAATGAACGTCTTCCGGTAAACGCAAATAAAAACTAGCATTTGTTGATATTTTTGTTATTGTCTCTTTGCAATACTGAGGGATGACTGTTGTACGAGTATTCAAAGTATAACTAACTGAACTGTAGCAACTCTTAGCAAGAAACTGATTCTTTTGTAGGAGAACTCTCGGGTGATTGGGGGATGGTCATCAGACACTTATGTTCTGTATCGTTCGTTTTTTTCCTTCTCATGATTGTTTGCACTTTTTGATCCTTTTGTTTAACTTTGATGTCAATTTGCACTTGTTCAAATTTTGTTGTCGGGATTATCTGATACATTCACTGCGCAATCCTTAGATAGTGGATTTTCTAGTACATCCGGCTCTCTGTAGGTATATTGAATGACACTGAATTACTTCGAAAGGTTGCCAACTTGAGGTCGATGAAGCATCGTTCTGCAATAAATTTTCTAAACATTCTCCGCGTCGCCTTATATATAACACAATAAAGTAATTCAGAATACATATTACATTATAAATGTAACTAATTTACTATTAGGTAAAGTAATCTTGAACAACCAGTATTGCTATCCATATATAGTTGATAATTAATACTTATCAATAGAAGATGAATACAATTATATACTCACATCAAAATGATCCTCACAAACATATTTTATACTTTTTGGTATTATTAAATCCCGTTTCATCACTTTGCACCACTTCTTTTGCATGCAAAGGTACGTGGAAAAGAACTTTATTAGGTGTTTTAATAGTTGCGCTCACACACTTTGGAACAATGCAATATTTTTTATAACGTCCTTTTTTAATCTCATTCATCATAGCAATATTATTTGATATGCACTAAACTAGAAAACAAATGAGACGATTGGTTGCTCAGCTCAGCCCACCACCACGCTGTGCCTGTGTGCGTTCGCGATGTCTGATACGTGCGTCGCGTCGTGTTGCTCAGCGGCCGCAGCCGCCCGAACTGGCTACGGAGAGATGACGTCACACCACTCGGTCAGTCGCGCCAAAAATATTTCTGCGGAGCGCGACTTTGAAACATTATAACTTTTTTGTCTTCAGAGATATATTCATATTTCTTTCACGCTTTTCTTTTATTTTTCTTATATTTATAAATAAATTATTTATAAAAAAAATTTAGTGAACTTCTCCATTTTGAAAAACACAAGTTTGATACATGCACAACCTTATGGTTTCTATGAACAAGATACTGTCCTCCTCTTGTTAATGTTTTTATTAAAATATTCTCTTTTATATAAGAAAATCTTTTCACTGATTGATATGCTAGAGATATGTAGGTATGTTATGGATTTGTAATTAATTTTTATTTTTTGTAAACTATTGACTATTTCTTTTTGAAATTTAATATATTAAGCGAAAGAACTTGAAATGCCGAAAAATTGTAACTGGCGCACAAGAAAATATATATTATTACATATATATTTATATCAGTTTAGATATAAATCCGCGCACAAGGGTGTACACCTTTTTGCGGAATTCCATCGTGTATTCATTATTCCTTAACTGTCATTGTTTTGTAACTCTAAAGGGAATAAACATTATTATTATAAAAGCAGTGTAAAGAATTGTTGATTTCTCTGTCGTGGTAGACGGCTTTTCCTCTTCTTTCCATAGCATCAATGCCGGGGTTCCGCAGGGATCGGTATTGGCTCCGACATTGTTCCCGCTTCACATTAATGATCTACTCTCTAGCACTACAAACCCATTCCACAGTTTTGCGGATGACAGTACGCTGCATGCAGGCATCATGAGCAATAGACTGATCTCTGTGGTCGAGCTGGAACGCAGAAGACTGGAAGTGGCAGCTTCACTTTCAAAGGATCTCGATACCATTACCGCTTGTGGGCTTAAGAATATGGTTAAATTTAATGCCTCCAAACTCAGTATTGTACGCTATCAAATAAGGAGTGCCCAAGCCAACACCAGGTTCTAATGAACAACCGGGTTCTGCCAAGGAGTCACTCATTCAAGCTGTTAGGAGTCAACATTACAGAAAATCTGATCTGGCACGAACACGTCGCGTCAATTGCAACAGCTGCTGGTAAAAAGCTTGGGTACCTATTTAGAGCCAGAAAGTAATTTTCACCATGCAACCTCATCACGCTATATAAAGCCCGGATAAGACCTGGTCTGAAGTATTGCTCTCATGTCTGGGGAGATGCTGCCCCTACTACCCTATCTATACTAGATGCCTATATAGTTCGACTAATTGGCGACTCGGCCTTAACGCGCCACCTTCAGTCACTTTCTCACCGGCGTTTTGTTGGCGACCTCTCACTCTTCTACCGATATTCCAACGGAATCTACTCCTCTGAGCTATCTTCTATCGTTCCGCAGCTTACTGCTTCTATCAGATGAACCCGTGTGACCTCTGCATCTCATTCTAAGACAGTCGGTCTTCATACATCAAGAGCTGAGCGGTACAACCGCAGATTTATTCCCAGGGTGTCCAAGGCTTGGAATGGACTGCCAGAAGATGTATTTATTGAGCCTGCGGGTATTGGCCCATTCAAATCTCGCGTTAACAAACTTCCCCTAACATAACCCTTTCACAGCAGCCGCGGTACTCTGGTATTTAGGCTCTGCCTGCGCGGTCTGCTCATTTATAAAAAAAATCATGGAAACATATAGACAACACAATACACAATAGACAAAATGCGCTGCGTAGTCTGTGTTGACGTGGAAGCATGCACAGACGAGCGGCGCCGCCTCCTGCAAGGGCTGAAAGCCTATGGCGCTGTACAAGCGCTGTGAGAGGATAAGTGTCGATGCACGTTAGATTTGAAACGCTGCAGATTATAGCCGTCGGGAAACAAATTCCCTGGTAGCTCATTCCACAGTGTCAAAGTTCTACAAAAGAAGAAATGCTGGTGGAGACTGGTTCGGGGAGTAGTGACCTCGACCTGGTAAGGATGAGCTCGCAGAGCCTCTCTAGTGTTCCTTATTCGGACGGACTGGTGCTATTATCTGGAAGAGCTCACTCGAACATCGTCCGTGAAAGCATCTGTAGAACAGAGACAGGTCAGCCACCGTTCCTCGATGTTCAGGCTGTAGAGGTCCTTTGTAAGGTTAGAAGTATCCATCAGTCTAATCGCTCTCTTCTGGATAGTGTCCAGAAGCTTTATAGAATACTTCGGGGCGCAACCCCACACATGAGAGCAATACTCCAACGATAGTTGGATTTGTGCCTTGTAAAGCAGCAGTAATTGTTCTGGTATATACAGCTTCCTACAGCGAAACAGGACTTCAAGCTTCTGGGATGCCGTTTTAGCAATACTGACGACGTGGTCGTGCCAGGACATGTTGTTGGTTCTGATCCCCAAAAGCTTGACGGAAGGTGACTCGTCTATGGAGTGACCCTTCCTTTCCACTGTTGGTAAGCCACCGTGAGACTTGAATTTTCTGTTCGTTTAACTGTACTTCATTTACAAATCCCCACTCGACAACTATTTTGATATCTACGTTGATCTATTAGGTATGTTGATGCCGCTGACGTACCGTCTCCTAGGATGATAGTTTGCTAGATTCCATGCTCTATATTAATGTACTAATGAACAGCTTTTGACTGGAGTAAACAGGGATTGGTCTTTTCAAGAAGCTGTTCAGCCACTGGCGCAGGCCAGTTGGTAGTCCATAAGTATTAAGCTTGACCAGACCTCATGCCACACTCTATCGAAGGCTCTCGATATGTCAAGAGCCACAACACGAGATTCGCCATGATTTTCAATTGCTCTGTTCCACAAGTGAGTGACGTAGGCCAGGAGGTCACCCGTAGACCTATGCTTACGGAAGCCATACAGGCGATCATTTATGACGTTATTGTTGTCCAGGCATTTCAGGTACTGTGTGTTAATGACAGTCTCTTTAACCATAGACATGATACTGAGAGCGACAGGTCTATAGTTGGTGGATCGCTGTGATTACACCAACTGTCGCTTGTCGGTATATCAAATGGAAATCTCCTGTTCTGGCAGTAAATTATTCGAATGAAAACTTGGTATGAATCGAAGTCTGAACTATGTGATCCTACTAATAATGCGTACCATTTAAAAAACAAAAAATTCTACGCATTCCAAGAAATTGCAAATGTCGTCGGTGTGCCTTTGGATATCGTAAAGGCGAAAATAGCGTCCTTGCTTTCGTCCTGTTCCTCCTCTGCATCACTTATTAAAATAAATCAATTGTAACAGGGAAACAAGGGAAAGTTTTATTATTTCCTATTATTTATTTGAGTAGCATATCCTTTTTTGCTCCCAAGCTCTTCAATTTGCCTTAAAAACTCCACATCCGATCAAATAATAGCATTTCCAGATTGAGTGATACAGTGACATAATACTCCTGATCAGACACATAATACATAGGTCTGTACATGCAACAATTTTTATACAAATTTTGAAAATGTAAATGGTAAAATTAAGAAGAGATGTAATAGTAGATGTAAATAATAAAGCCTTTTGGTAGATTTATCAAAGATTATCCAAATAATAATAAATTAGCCATTACGTAAAAATATAATACGATAGACAAATTACATCAGTGGTGAGGTAGGCAGAGCGAAAATAACGAGGAAAATAATGTATAAAATTACTAATAACTAAAAACAGATCCATTCTAATGTATATTGTATCGATTGCCCAGTTGAAACTCTTTTCCAATGCGCCTATGTCCTCGACTTAATTGCATAGATATGAAGAATCAACAGTCAACGAGTGGGAAAGAGACAGTCGATACAATGGTGTTGTAGATGTTTACTCAATGTCACTAAGTTTGTGTTGCGTGCGCACAGTCGCAGACACTCGTCACTCGTTAATGAATGGTGTGGCAATAGCCCAGGAATCTTAGATTTGTATATGAAAGTATGCAAGGCTGCAAGAGGCGACGAGCGACGACCCAACAAACAAATTAAGTCGAAAATTCTATACTCCAGGCGATAGGGGTTTTTGTCCGCAAAAGGTCGAAAAAAAAAATAAAATTTGCTTTGCGAAGATATTCGTTTTGATAAGTTATACCAAAAAAAGCTTCAATTGATTTATGCACAGAACAAACTTCTACCTAATTTTGGTGTTTACATTTTTCGTGTGCGCCCAATACCAACAGTTTCCGGCTGACAGTGCCCCAAAGCTAGACGTTGGATTGTGATTTCTACTAAAATCAGAATTTCATCGCCTAAACTGACAAACAAGACATCGAGTCCATTGGAAAGCGTTACTGGAACCAAGAAGCAACGGTGAGATATGGACAAGCAACATCAGAACCGGTGTGTATAGAAAAGGGGGTACGACAGGGTTGTGTTTTGTCACCAATACTATTTAATATGTACTCTGAGCACATATTCAACCAAGCAATAGGCGATGATGAAGACGGCATAAAAATTAACGGTAGGATATTGAACAATATACGTTATGCACAAAAACTAAAGTAGTGGCGATAACGAGATCTCCAAACCCACAACTGGACATAAACATATATGACACCGCAATAGAGAAAGTTGAGAATTCCAAATATCTTGGCAGCTGCATAACGACAAATCAACGACGTTGAAGTAACATCACGCATAGAACAAGCCAGAGCCACGTTCCTAAAGATGAAAAACCTGTTATGTAACCCAACCTTGAACTTAAACCTAAGATACCGTTTTGTAAAGGCATACCTGCACTCAGTTCTCTTATATGGAGCAGAAACATGGACATTAAAAGTGGATACCATGAGCAGACTTTTGAAATGTGGACCTTCCGTAGGTTATTAAAAATATCATGGACTCAACACATATCTAACGATGAAGTGCTTAGACGTATGAGAAGGGAAAGAGAGTTACTTACTACAATAAAACGAAGAAAGACTGCTTATCTGGGCCACATATACCGGAACAACAAGTATGATATACTAAAACTAATAATAGAAGGAAAAATCGAAGGTAAACGTGGTCCTGATCGCAGACAACATTCATGGTTGAAAAACATACGCAACTGGACTGGTATGAACACATCATCTTTAATTCGTACCACTCAAGACCGAAATAAGTACGCCGAAATTGTCGCCAACCTTCATTAAATGGAGATAGCACCTGAAGAAGAAGAAGAAACTGACGCACTTGGTTTAAAAAAAAAAATCAGCCTCCCCTCGAGTGGCAATCCCCGAGGTCACAAACTTAGGTGTACACTCAGGGGATCAATCTCTACTATCTCACCAAATTTAATTGCCTTCCGACCTTTTGCGCTGAAAAGCCTTTTCATTTAGGACGTAACAGTTGGCTAATATCGGTAGTACGTAGCGATGTGTTCCTAAAAAGGTATTTCCTTATAAGCCCAAATGTGTTGAAATGGTGAAATTCCAATTTAGTGTAAATCACAAACCAATCCCTAATTTTGCATACTGCGGGACAGAAACTATTGGTTGCACAAGAAAAACGTAAAGACCAGAATTATGCAGAATTTTGTTCTCTCTATAAATCATTTTAAGCTTTTTTCTGTAGCACTTGCCAAAATGACCCTATTTTTCGAAAATCGTCGCGACGCAGACCCTACACCGATCACCCTCCCACCCCTCGAACGGCAACCCCCCATGTCCAGGCACGTATTTAAGAGGGGTCCAGGGGGTCCGGACCCCCCCCCCCCCCCGAAACGTTATAAAATAAATGCCATCTAAAAAAATGGAATCCACAAATTTGCACCCCCCCCCCCCCAAATTTAAGGTAGCAGCTCTAGTCTGGACCATAAGCGTAGTTAAGTCCCTAGATCTGGGGGAGCTTAAGCCCCCGCCCTAGGTACAATGAATTCAGCAGAACGTTACTGATTTGAATTATTTTTGAGGGGGCTAATTTCATTCTTGGGGGGCTTAGCCTACGCCTATGGTCTGGACCCCCCCCGAAAGGTCAACTAAGTGGCACCCATAATCTGGACCAACCCCCCCAAAACCAAATCCTGGATACGTGCCTGTCCATGTCGAAAACTTAAGTGTACGGTCAGGGGCCAATGTCTACCATGCCACCAAATTCAATTTCTTTCCAACCTTTTGCGCTCAAAAGTCTTCATTATAAAAATGGTGCAGAGGCCAGTGGCTTCAAACTTGATATCTTTGGCTATTAATTACTAGGTTATGACCTAATTTCTGACCTTATGAACAAAAGAAAAATTTTGGAATGTATTTTGATGAAAGAACTGCCGCTCTAAGGTGAAAAATTGTTTTCTCGCGTTTTATAGATTATTTCCTAAATCTACATGATTAGGGCTTTAAAGCCGATAGTTGCGGGAGATCACTTTTATAAAGATTACGTAACAGAAATTTAGATATGCATGATTCATTTCTTGAAAAAAAGCATGAAATGAATAATTGGTCACAAAATATTGGGGGAAGGGGGTAATTGCCCCTGTTACCGCCTCCCCTTGTATAGCCGAAATCCGATGATCATGTGGGGCATGCACGAATATTAGAAGCAGAAGAGCCCACTTTGAACAAAATTTATAAATTTTTAATTACAAAAATAAAATAACAAATTCTTGTTTTGACTGTATTTATCCTTGGTGCAATTAATTTTGTCAAGTTACTTGAGCTTAGTGATACACGCAGCATATCATTATAAACAGTAATGAGTAGAGAAGTTTTTAAAAGCACTTGAACAACTTTATCGCATTTATTAACTTTTTTCAATTAAATTGAAATTATCTCACTAATTTTACTTCCCACACCGATAGGTAAGGGGAGTATTGTGATCGCGAAAATTTTCGATTTTGAAATAATACGTTTTTTGGGCGTTTTATGATGTCTACATAACGAAAATCCACGTCACTCATTTCGGTCTGTCTGTCGGTCTGTCTGTTCGCGTTTTTGTACCCTCGTAATCTCAGCAACCGCTGGATGCGTTGAAATGAAACTTGGGTACCGATATGCTGTGGGGTCCTAGTAGGTAATGCTGCTATAATTTTAAAAATCGATGTAGGGGCGGCGGAGTAATTAGCAAAAAACAAAAAAAAAATTAAATTTCCCTCAAACTTCGTTTTTAGGCATTTTAGGGGTTCCTGGTCATTTTTTACTTTTTTTTGAGTGGGATGAAATTGGGGTGGTTAGGGGGTGAGGAGTTGAAAAACTCAAAAATTTATTCTATTCATAATAGGCTGCCCATTGACCTGTGAAAGAAAGACCTAGAGGCATAATACCCTTTTTTAGGTCCATCTGAACATTACGACTATTGCTTTAGTTAGATCGTTCTCAATTTAGTAACATGGAAATAATGGAATTGAGTTTAATGAAATTTAGACACACAGAGACCGTGGCATGGATGAAAAATGCGTATGGTTTTCAAAAATCGTGTCAGTGACGGCGCAGCAATAATAAAAAAACTAAAAATATAAAAATAGCTCAAACTTTGTTTTTAAGCAATTTGGGGGTCCCTGATTGTTTCGTTTCGTCCAGTTGAAGCTCGAAGAATAAACATTGTGTCGTTTCAGTTCCTACGGAGAGATTTAGGGAACTATTTACTAATTTTTGTGTTGGATGTTGTTTGAGAACAGGCGGGCGCTGAATTGATTGCAAGGTATATCAGACTATGGCTACATACAAAGGGAAAATAATAAAATGATTCACTGTTATGTGTGGGAAGTACTGAGTCAATCAACTTGACTCCTTTTTTCAAAGTATTTGTTAGCAATGTCAGCGAACACCTACTTATTTTGGTAGCATTTGTAACTAACTGTTGCATCAGTTGAAACAGGATGCTCTGCAGATCAAGAAATAAGTTTAAGATACGTTTAAAAAGCATTACGGAAGTGGGTAACGATTTACTTTAGGGTACAGCCGCTAGGTGGCGCCCCTATATGTCAATCGAAAGGGTTTGAGGGGGGAGCAATAATGTCCCCGGGCACAACACCCGGAAACGAAAGATAAAAAAGTTATGGAGAAAACAATTTCCCATGTTAAGTGTATGGGATTTTTTTCCAAAATTTAGGGTACAGCCGCTAGGTGGCGCCCCTATATGTCAATGGAAAGGGCTCGAAGTGGGGAGCAATAATGTCCATAGGCACAACAGCCGGAAACGAAAGACAAAAAAGTTATGCAGGAAACAATTTGGGAATTTTTCGAAAAAAAATTTTTCTCAATAAAAGTCATTGGAATCAAAAGGAACATGTTTATTTTATTTATTATGTAAGAAAACAAAAATAACCTAACATAACCTAACCTAACCCAACCTAACCTAACCTACGTGGAAGATTTCATTCACTTTTAACGAGAAAGAAAAATTCCCATAGACTTAACATGGGAAATTGTTTCCTCCATAACTTTTTTGTCTTTTGTTTCCGGGTGTTGTGCCCGGGGACATTATTGCTCCCCACCTCGAACCCTTTTGATTGGCATATAGGGGCGCCACCTAGCGGCTGTACCCTAAAATTTTCGAAAAATTCCCATAGACCTAACATGGGAAATTGTTTTCTCCATAACTTTTTTGTCTTTCGTTTCCGGGTGTTGTGCCCGGGGACATTATTGCTCCCACCTCGAGCCCTTTCGATTGACATACAGGGGCGCCACCTAGCGGCTGTACCCTAAAGTAAATCGTAGCCCGGAAGTGAGCAGGTCAAATTTTATTCGTTTAGGGCACAAGTCTGTTGATAAGATATCTTCAATATAGGCTTATCTATATATTTAGGAAGTTTGGATGACCCTCTGCCAAAAACCCTGTAAACCATAACCCAAATTTTAGCAAAGTTGGTGAAGCAGTGACTGAGATTACGCAAGTAGTAAATAGGTGTGAGACAGACCTATAGAATGGCAGATACCAGCGCAACGAAAATAAGTGAGATGAATTTTAATGTTGTAGACTTCATAAAATATCCAAAAAAACATAATATATCAAACATACACCATAACTCTCACAAAATGTGAATAACCTTAAAGCAGTTTTGTATTACTTCTTCCTGTACAAAAGCTATATAGTATTACCGTAATTTTCTCTGCAAATGCAACCAAATTGTGCGATGCACTGTAGGTATTCAAAAACTGCAGCCGTTGGCAAATTTTGCAAATGAGTCAGCTGAAAAACTATTCCTTCGTCGCTGTTGCAGTGGAAAATGTGTCTCCTGTACGCGGCCATTTTTTTGTCGTATTTTATTGATAGTTTTCAATGTGAGTTTTTCCGTTTTCAGTATTCTTCAAACTTTTTCAATCGGTCAATTTTAGGTTCAAATGTGAGTGTGAGTGATTTGCCTCCAATCTTCCATATAGATGAAAACTATGAAAAATGTAAGGAGCAGGGAAAGCTGTTTTGTAAGGTAACCATTGCCTTACAAAATGGTAACTCTACCTCGCCGTATTGGAAATTAATCGAGGTAAGTGAAAAGATAATATACAGGGTGTTCTATGACGATTGGAAAATTCTTTAGGAGAAGACTGTACAGCTTATTTCCAACAAAAAAGGTCATATAAAGTAGGGTTCGATTTTCAACTGTTTCAGAGACAAATTGATTTTTAGAGATTTTCATTAAAAGGCAGACGTCCAAGCCAAAACCCTAATACAACTAAATTTTACTGTCGGATTTTAGAATTTTTAGTATTAGTCCTTAGAAAATATGCTATCATGTCATTATCGACTAAAAGAAAGAGATCATGTATCAAACACTTCGCGAGATAGTGTTAAAAACTTCAAAAATGTTATAAAAAAGGAATTGATCTTAAAAATTCACCGAATAATTGACCGTGCACTTTACGGTAAGCGCATGCTTATCTTTCTAGTTATCCATTGGTACCAAAGACTTATTGTAAATGAATAAAACATAGGTAATAAGAATAATAAGATTGTATTTATGCTCTAAGGGCGCAAAATTTCAACAGACTGAAACTCAAAGTTGCGGCTGGATTTGTAATCAGCACTATTAAATTATCCGAAAAACATGTTTTGTCTTAATAGACAGACAAATAAAGATTTTCGATTTTTTAGGCAAACCTGAAGGACTGAAACATCTGAAATTTTCGATTTTCGTCATATGAGACTAAAACGCAAAACCGCGACTGAATTTGTAATCAGATTTTCGGTTTTTTAGGTAAACCCAATGAAGGACTGAAGCATCTAAAATTTTTGATTTTCGCCAAACGAGACTGAAACTCAAAATTGCGACTGGATTTGTAATCGGCACCCTCAAATTATCTAAAAAAGAGGTTCCATCTTCATAGACAGCCAAATAAACATTTTCGTTTTTTTTTTATAAACCCAAAGATCTGAAACATCTAAAATTTTTGTTTCCGTCAAACGAGACTAAGACACAAAATCGGAACCCTCAAATTATTTAAAACAAGAGTTTTCACCTTAATAGATACCCAAATAAGTATTTTCGGTCTTTTGGGCAGGCCTGAAAGATCTGAAATTTTCGATTCTCGTCAAATCAGGCTGAAACCCAGAACTGCGAGCAGATTTGTAATGAGCACCTTTAAATTATCCAAAACACGAGGTTTCATCTTAACATAAAACCAAATAAAGGTTTTCGATTTTTTATACAAACCTGTAGAACTGAAAGATCTGAAATTTTTGATATTCGTTAAATAAGACTGAATCTCAAAACTGTGCCCAGATTTGTAATCAGCACCGTCATTAAAGCGTGTTTTAAACTGTATTTATTGATACTCTGTGTAATGAAGATGAACAGTTGTCTTTAATCCATATTCATAGCATAATCATTACCATTAACCGCATAAACCAGTGGTTCCTAACCATTTCAATATTGCTACCCCTATGACTTACGAGGAAAACTGATTTTACCCCCCTTTAAAATGTTATCAAAACAAACAGTACAAGGAAATATAACCATCTTTAGTTATCATAATTTTCACAACAGCCTTACAGTTTTAACAAATTCATAATATGTATAAGCAATGGATTAATAATACCCAGTTACACTGACTAGTAGTGAAACTAATTCTAACATAAAAAAATAGTGAATGTTGGCTTAATGTGAAGGTTGGGATTGTTTTGCATCCACAAGTTTTTTAATGTTACGTTTAGTTTCACTTAAAGCGCATCTCAAGTCATGTTCCACATTGACACGATTTCTGGCCCTTGTTTTGAGTGTTACTAATGTAGAAAAACCACTATCACATCTATAGGTGGTGGAAAATTATCATTTTTAAAGCGCTGTTAGCTAAAACAGGATTTTTGGCACCTGCTTTGAGCTAAAATGTGCTGAGATTATAATTCTTAGATTCTACTTTCAAAGTAATATTCTGGCGTAGTGCAAGAAATTCCACTTTTACCTTCACATCTTCATCTCGAATAATGTCATCATTCATGGTAAACGGTCTTAATATCCAAGAGTTGTACTGACGATTATCCAAGTCCGGAAAATACTGCTTTAGTGAATCTATTACAGCAGATACATGTTGAATCGCGGAATTTTTAAACGTGACTTCGCAGTGCTGTGTAACTTTTTTCTGTATTTTTTTAATTAACGATCCTAATTATTAGGTTCCTCGTTACCCCCGTAAAATAGCTGATTTACCCCCGCGGGGGTAATTACCCCCAGGTTAGGAACCACTGACATAAACGATAACTAAAACCGTCGACTTTCATGAATAAATTTCACAAAAATACTAAACCCCAAACAGTTGAAAGTCACGTCTTTTAGGCTCTCATCGCTACGCCTTTGTGTGATATTAACAAACTACAAGGGGTCTGCACTAACTCTTAAGCTAAATTCAGATGCTCACGACATCCGACGATACGACGCCGACGGTGCGAAACTGTTCCTATTGGTTGAAATATTCAAGATGATGTCAAATCAACATATTTCAACCAATAGGAACAGTTTCGTACCGTCGTATCGTCGGATGTCGTGTGCATCTGAATTTAGCTTGAGTCAGCGGATGCGACCGTTGGTCCGACGGATTTGAAACCGTCAAAATCGTTTTCGCAGCAAAGTTGGAGCGTTCAATGTTCGGTCCGACCTCTTAATCCAAAGGAGAGTTACAACCTCACAAATAAACAAACAAACATACAGGTGAAACTAATATAAGCGTGTTAAAAAAGCATCTTGTCTTCCAGGAAACCATTCAGGACCCCAGATCCTACAACCATAACGAGCTGTTCCAAGCAATATGCATTGAAGACTTTTGTCCAGCAGTGGAGGGCTGGAAGGGTGAAGCAGTTGACTCTCTTAAACCGTATTTGTCCCAATGCTACACAGAAAAGTATAAACATTTGGGGCTGATAGCTCGGGTCTCTGCTTTGAGGTGCTCCAGACGCGACATCGAATATCAAGCTGGAATTTTGGACTACAGCATTCTGTCAGTGGTGATGTTATTCATTAGCGATAATCTTTACAATATTATTGTATATTATTTAAAAAGTATGGAAAGTTATACAGGCTGTTCTTTGTAAGAGAAAAATGCTGCCAGAGAAAAAAAAAACATTACTCGATTACTCGGACAAAATTTGTGGAAATTAACTCGGGCAGTATAATGGTGACCTTGACCGTCCAGGTCAAGTCTATTTTCTTAAATATTTTTCAGCTCCAAAACAGGAGTAGAATTGCAATTCGATAATGGTCTTGACCATGACTTTGACCATAACCTTGAAGGCGTCTTCAAGGAGAAGTCGTTTTGGATAACGTGTCATAGGAATTTTCCTAAGTGACTACCTTTTTGGCGGCAATTTTGAGGTCACAGTCATTCTCAAGGTCATTCCCGAATTTCAAAATTTTTTCCCGTTTCCACTTGCGGTGTCAAAGATATAAGGTTCTATTTAAGAAAACCCTGAAGATCACGAAGATCATGTTGAAGGTCATGTTAAAAGTCACCGTTAGACTGCAAGAATCAATTTCTATAAATATTGTCTGGGTATTTTTTTCTCCGGTCAGTATTATCTGGGGTAGAAGGAGGGTCGCTGGCTTTTTGAACATAATGTATATTTTTCGTATTTCGAAAACTCAAAGACCACAGGAAACACTTTTCATCAGGTTATGGTTACTGCTTTTTCTCAAAAATCAGTGAATATTTATGTATTCATTACTATTATGTTATTATTATACAATACAGTAGAGCAAATTGCTTACTCCAACTTTGGTTTGAAATAAAGTAAATGCTATAATAAGGATAAGGATAATGATAACGAAGATGCAACTCAAATTAATATGTAAATGATTCCGTGATAATTTACGCCTACATGAGGGCTAAACGCGACAAAAAATATAAAGACCAACTATTTTCATTCCAGCAAAAAAATCTAAAATAATAAAAATTAATTAGCTACCAGAAAACAGCAATTATAAAGAAAAAAACTGAGGTATAATGTATAATTATGATAATTTCCAAATTAAAGCTAAATAAGTTCGTTATTGTTTATCACTAATAACACTAAGTAAAATGCTAAATTGTTTGCCTGCGTCAATACAGTAGGATAGTATCCATGAAACATAGTATGGTTTGAGTATAATAATACTTTTTTTCAGATTTATTTTTTTACTTTATGTGGGTTTCATAATATATGCCTCACACCTTGATTACAAAATACAGTTTGGTGGGCTACGAAACAAGGCAGCAGTTAACCCTATAAGTAAGTATTTCTCAAAAGGTTTGATAGCTTCTGTTAGTTTGCCTATGGAGCTGGATAGTCTTTTGCCCTCTGAAATCCAAGCATTATAGTTAATTACACCTTTCAGATTTTTTGTTGCTAACATCGAATATAATGTCAGTGTGTTTGTAATAATCGAAGGAGCATTGTGAATCTGTAAGTTCAGATTTTTTGTGTAATAGAGTTTTAGATTTTTTTTATTACGAATAACCAGAAATCGCAAGTAGGGACAAATTTTGAATTCGCTAGCGATAATGATCTTGAACATGACCTTTAAGTGACCTACAGCGTCCTCCTGATTGAATTCTCACAAATTTTTGTCTGATTCATTTCTTTCTATGGTCAATATTTTCGAATATGGAAGGTTGGGAATTTTTTAAATATCCTCAATAACAAAAGCATTTTTGAGCATTTTACGACAATGTGCGACGACCTTCATAACTAAACAACCCAATTTCTTTACAGCGAACCGCTATGTCATCCCATTTTCGACAATATCAAACTGGCAAACTCTTGTAAAGTCTAATTCAAGACATGATCCTCAGAGACTGAAATGCATACAAGGGATAAGATTCTACAACATGCTGTTGATCATACTGTGTCATACTTACTCTAGCTATATTGGAGGTTATGTGAAGAATACCGAATACTTCGAAGAGGTAATAACATGACAGCAGAAAGAATGACAGGTATACATGGTCCAAGCACGTATAAAAATGCTTAATCTTTTTCAGGCACCAAAGAGCCTGATCCATATATGTATGAGGAATCTCTTTGTATTCTTAGTACAGACGTTTTTCCTCTTCTCTGGATTTCTGTTATCGTATCATCTCTTTCAACTCATAGAGGAAATAAAAACTTTCAGCATGAGGTGCATCATACTAACGTTTGTGAATAGATATCTAAGGTATGAAATGACAGCTATTATATAGACCGTTATTGTAGTATGTTACAGGTCCCCAAAAATTAATACGACTTCTATACAGTAGGGTCTCAGCAAAACTAGATTATTAGAGTAAAAATATTGAGTATTGGAAAAGGAATTAGGTCACGTGCCGTCACAGACACGTCATATATTCCTCTTTATCGACGTTATAAGAACGAATGGGGTGTCGTCAAAACTACGTTAGTATAACGACATCGTGTTTGCTGGGAAGAAAGTTTTTGGAAGAGTCAAAAGTAAAATAACTTGAGCACCCGCCCTACAACACTATTTTACCACCACGTGACATTTTTTATTCCCAAAGTCAAAAGGCAAAATGCGTAATAAGCGTTTTTCAAACGCAAACGATGCAGAATAAGTGACAAAAAAGATCTGCCTTTGCGCCATCTGATACCCGAAGGTAACGGAAAACAAAAGAAAATCGCTGCTAAACAGCAGCAGACTTCTTGGTGGAACGCCAATGCGCGTTGGCTTGGCCCACCAGAAGAGCGCGCTTCTATGCCAACTGCATGAGATTCTATATACGAGGGTTGCTCAATCTCAATCGACCTATGATGATGATGATTGCTAGTAAGCGTGGAACAGCTCTCTGCGTACTGGTGGATTGACAGAGATATAGAGCAACCCTCGCAAATGATGCAGTTTAAGCGTTCAAAAAACCAATTTATGGAGTGAATCAAGAGCAGCGGCATCCCTGTTTTAATTATTAGTTTCATAGAATGAAACGAAAAACAACTTTTTCCCAATATTCTGATTTATTTATCAAGTTTGCAAATATTTGCGATGTGACCTACGAACCTTACTACGAGTGCGTTTCGCGAACACTTTATTTCAAGTACTATAACATAAGTATTTGCACTTGTATATGTATTATTCTCAATTTAGAATGTTTACTGCAGGTGGCGGACTTTGAGGCCTCTAAACTCGGGAACTACTTGAGATAACTGCATGGATAAGGCACTTTTTGGTATAACTAAAGTGTTGTTTACAAAAATAGTCATAGTCCAAGTTAGTCTTTTGTGGGAACCATGATGGATGTTTTTGTAGAAACTCAATTGGATTATAGTTATTTTTGTAGAATTTATCAAAGTTTAAGCGTTGAATATACAGGGTACTCATTTGAAAACCACCTACCACAGTTTTGCCGAACGCCATTGATTAAAATAATAAATTCCGAGATACATCCAATGATTTGTTAAGGGGGACAAGTTTTTAACCAAAAACTATTTCACCCCCTTGTACCCCCTTGTGCCTTCCAGGATCATCCCCTTAAAGTTTTAAATGACAGTGGGTATTGATTAAAGAGTAGCAATTTTATTCATTCATCCGAAACCAATCACAGACGACGTCGTTTTGCTTCTATTAAAGCTCGTCAGTGTGATTTAGGTCTCAGACGAATAAATGAAATTGCCTGTTAGTGCCTAGCTGGCAAAACTCTTACTAGTAGTAGCAACATATAGATATTGGGAAGCAGTACTTTGAAAAAGTATTGGTTCGCCATCTATCTACCAAAGCCGGTACCTGAGCATTTAATTTGAGTATCCGAGCACTGTTTATGTGACCCGTTTAAAAGCATCAGGTATAGAAACCTGGGGGTACGATGACGAACAGACTCTTTTTTGTGGAACACTCATTTAACACTCCCGACATTCGGTTTATGCGATCATACCCGCAGGTCTCTATACCTGATGCTTTTAAACGGGTCACATAGACAGTTCTCGGATACTCAAATTGAACGCTCAGGTACCGGCTTCGGTAGATAGATGATGAACCAGTACTTTTTCAAAGTACTGCTTTCCAATATCTACATGTTGCTACTACTAGTATGAGTTTTGCCAGATAGGCACTGTCTTGCAAATTCATTCGTCCGTATGAGACCTAAATCACACTGACGAGCTTTAATAAAAGCGTAACGACGTCGTTTGTGACTGGTTTCGGATGAATGAATGAAATTGCTACTCTTTAATTGAGTTAAGTTGCTTTTTAGCATAAACCGAATGTCGGGAGTGTTAAATGAGTGTTTCACAAAAAAGTGTCTGTTTGTTACCGTACCCGCAGGTTTCTATACCCGATGCTTTTAAACGGGTCACATAAACAGTGCACGGATACTCAAATTAAACGCTCAGGTATCGGCTTTGGTAGATAGATGGCGAACCAGTCCTTTTTCAAAGTACTGCTTCCCAACATCTATATGTTTCTACTACTAGTAGGCATTGAGTAACAGCTTTTTTCAAAGGTACGTCGAAGTCCTTCAATTTGTCATTTGAATTTATTAAATCGGTCAAATCGTTTTTAAAAAAAATTAGAAACATCTTTATGTATCTTAATTTGTCGATCAAGTATCTGCAGTCGCTCGGACAACTTCGCAGGCTCTGGCCAGACTATACTGTAAGTCTGCTGGTTATAGTCATTGTATCCATAGGTGGAATGAGAAATACGCTGCTCTCTGCACTGCGCTCAATGCCAGTGTGCCGTGCGGCGGCGCACATTTCAGCCATCGGAATATTCCCTATATCATTGTTGGATCAATAACGGGCAACATTTTACATAAAGGTTTTTGTAATTTTCTCGAAAACGAATTGACATATTTTAAGACAAGAAACATCAAAATAAGGGGCTTCGACATACCTTTGGAAGAAGCTATTACTTGATAACCCTTGCCATTTAAAATGTTTACCCTGTATGATGATACTAAGGCTGTTTGCGTTGAAACCGAGCTGTCCAATCGTTTTGGCGCTTTCTACTTTATGGAATGCATATATAAAATGTTGGACTAGTGCTTTTTTATTCGACGGGTATAACCTCCACTTCTAATAACTATAAAAGAGAAGGCTTAAATACCGATACATTTACAATAGTTTTTTTATAACTGAGTAGACCGCGTAGGCAGAGCCTAAATACCAGAGTACCGCGGCTGCTGTGAAAGGGTTATGTTAGGGGAAGTTTGTTAACGCGGGATTTGAATGGGCCAATACACGCAGGTCCAATATATACATCTCCTGGCAGTCCATTGCAATCCTTGGACACCCTGGGAATGAATGTGCGGTTGTACCGCCCGGTTCTTGATGTATGAAGAACCACCACCTTAGGATGAGATGCCGCGGTCGCGCGGGTGCATCTGATAGGAACGGTGAGCGGCGGAACGATAGAAGATAGCTCAGAGGAGCAGATTCCGTTTGAATATCAGTAGAAGAGTGAGAGGTCACCAACAACACGCCGGTGAGAAAGTGGCTGGAGGTGGCGCGTTAAAGCCGTTCAATTACTTTTCCTACCACTGGTTAAACACGAGATGAAGTGATTCAAACACTAAAAGAGGCGGCGAGGAAAAAGTCCTTTAGGTTGGGCTTTTTGAGACATTGTGGTCAAACAGCCGAATCATGAATTATCAGTGAAATATTTTTAGGATATTTCCTCCAGTTCTGTTAATGTTAGCATCAGGCGTGACTTTGTGGGTAGTGTCATTTTTTCATGGACCAATAAAGGATTTATACTCAGACTTGGAGTACCAAAGATGCCGGAAAAATTGGTGGACAACTATTTTTTTCATCAACAACCATTATAACCAACATGAGATGGTGAGTAGACCACAATTATTCACCACAGTGGCAAAGCTTTAAGATGTTTTAAATAGCAAATTTGGATCAGCAATGCATCGTTTTTATGCCTTTAAATCATAAATACTTGGTGATAGTTGCTCCCTAAATTTTGTTTGATCGTAGAGGTAATTCTGACCGCAGATTTTTAATCTGCTAGTAAAAATTCCTCGAAATACATTTATGTAAATATTGATCATTACAAAATTCTTCAATACCTATTTTCCTGAATAGTTAAGGATGGAATAATACTGATCACATAGTCACATCACTACTCATCAACTAACAAACATGCATGAGATTCTGTATGTCTCAACGATGGTCTACAACCTCTGTTTTTTGTAGCATTGGGAAGGTACTTATTAGTAACTTTTAAATATGCCCAATATCATTTGCAGAATCATCGAAGTTGAGCTAGTTGTAACGACTTTAAAACGTTGGTTATAAGTTAGTCTGAACCGCCTATTATAATTTTTATATCAACACAATTATAAGTAACCAATGTTGTCTCTTGTATTTTTCGGTATGTTTCAGTGCTACTTCATTTCCTGGTATTTAGCTGCAGACACTCAGCTGTATATACTGTCTTTAATTATACTGTCGTTTATATGGAGATATCGAGCTAAGGTTAACCAGATATTGAAGATATTTGTTGTAACAGGAATCCTCATACCCGCCGTGATCAACTATATCTATAATTTGGATATTATTTATAGGATAACACCTGAGTGAGTATTTCGTATTACGTATATTTACCGTAATTTGTCACTATTCTTCTAATTTTCTCACATAATTCTTGATCCAAACATAGCCCTGCCCTGCCACCAGCAATCACTGTTATTTAAACATGCCTCAACGATCATGAAAATATTCGCGCTATGCATGAGGAGCGCATATACATATGATAACGTTACTAGTTTTTAGCTAGGTAGAGTAAAATGCTTATTTTATATATCTAAATACAAATACGAGCAAGTGCCAATTTGTTCTGGAAACTGACGAAACTTTTTTAGTGTGATATCTGGGAAGCAGCAATCCTCATTATTATGCCTCCTCTAATTTCTTTTGAGTATAGCCAAAAAGGCATCAAAAATAAAATGACAAACCTCATATCGCGGGCTGTCTGCATTTTGGTTGAATTTTTTAATCATATAATTAACCCTAAACCCTAGGCCTAGGCAAAAGCTGTTCGTGGTGGGAGGATTCCAGATGTAACTATAAGTCGCCTGCGTTTTAGCCAATCGAACTCCGTGATTTATTTTCAAAAATGTAGCTTTAAGTTTGATGATCCTTTTGTTGTAACCCTGTTATTTTAGGAACTCTAAAAACAACCAGTTCAGATCTTTCAACTTCAGTGTGACTTATTCCTCAATGTACGCTAACATGGGTACTTACATGCTTGGTGTAAGTTTTGGCTACGTGTACTACAAAGTAAAGAACTATCACTTGTTTTCATCAGTGGTAAGATTCATTCAACTTCATCATAGAATATGCGTAAGTAAAGATGCCTTTTCATTTCTAGGCTCACAAGATATGTTGGTGGGTGCTGTTTCTAGGCCTTCCAATGGCTGTGGTATACCTATCTACATTTTATTACAACAGATTCTTCAGCGCTTTACTGTGTGGGTTACTAAAACCTTTATACGCGCTAGGCATAGGTATAGGCGTCTTGGGGATGTCACAAAACGTAGGAGGTAAGAAATAATGAAAATAGGTAATTTTGAAACTAGTCAATTCTACTTGAGTATTAATTTTTTTCATTAAGGGTCATTTTCAAGAAACTCGTGGTTCCAGTAAATCGACAAAATGAGCACTTTTCAGTTTTCAATAATTGATTCGTAAAAATTAGTGTTACCCACAGTTAACAAGTTAACATCAAACAAATCATTAATATTAAAAATATATAATAGCAAAGCAATCAAGAATTAAGTATAGTGGGTAGAATAGAGTCGAATAACATCGTGTCATGGACATTTTGAGCAGTACGATAGATCATCTCGTGTACAAAGTGTTTGGTAACTTCTAAACGTGAGTCCATTATTACAAGTATAGTATCCCAAGTAACATAACTATTTGTAACATGTTTATCTATTGACATTGGTCAAGTCCATATAGAGATGATTGAAAGCTAATTTACAAGATTCTAAACTAGGTGCATCAAATAGGTACAAATCTGGTATTGTGATCACCAAGTATGGTACTAAACTTAAACTCTCCCATCACAGTTTGAGCGTAGACTTTAAATTTAATATATTCTTAAGTATATTTACATTCTCTGTGAGCTGACAATTAGAGCTAGAACGTAGGAGTCTATAAAACCAGTCTACTTAGTATTAGAACACAGTTTTTCAGTCACAACGGGTGTGTCAAATACTCACCAATTCAAACTGGGGGTTAATAAAATTTGATTCGTTCTAAAATGCTCACGAAGTACGACCTATAGATTTCATGCTGTTATGGTAGACAAATTTCTAATGAGTCATGCTATAACTTTAGGATTGGCGAAATCAATCTGCGAGTGGCGAATAGCAACATTTCTGGGAAACTTCACCTACAGTACGTACCTTGTGCACTACGGCATAGTGTTTTACAGAACTGCTACAGCAAAGGAACCTATGCTGATCTCAAACTGGATACTGGTAAATATAAAATAGTTATGCAAATCTTAAATACTGATGCTAGCATTTGTGTCAGAAAGGCAACTTTTTACACAAGTGTGGCTTGTGATTCTGTTTAACTTATTTAGATCTGCAATTATTCAACTTCATTACAGATAAAATACGTCACATGAAGATTTTTTTTTACCCTTAGCTTTTTGTTTCATGTAACTTTTGACTGAAGTATACTCAGTGATCATAGAAGTCTTACACTTAGTAGGAATCACTACTCGAACTTTGAACTCGTGGAACATAGACACTCAAAAAACTTGACATTTTTGAGCATTAACTATGCAAGTCTGTAGAGAATATTACAAAGTGGTCAGTTTTCTCAGAATAGCATTCCAATTCCACAGTGGATTCGATGGAACTTAAATACGGCAACTTTTCCAGCTGTTAACCGGAAAGCGTCAATTGTAATTCAGAAAGCATCATATGTAAATCAGAATAGTGACATGAAAATCAGAACATATCAAATAAAAATCAAAATAGTCAGTTGAAAATCAGAAAGGATCATATTAATTTTAGAAGGTATCAATTCTATATGAGAACCCATCAATTGCAACTCACAAGGGGTCAAATGTAAATCAGAAAGATACCTGTACTAAGTTTTACTTTTTCTTCTGATTCACATTTGAAACCGCAATGAAATGTATATTAATACGTAACTTGTAACGTTAGAAACCGCGACATTTTAAAGTTGATTGTACGTAAAAAGTAACGTAAAAATGAAAAGGTGTCACGGATTGAACAACGTTTAACTAACGTATTTACTGGGATATAGGTCTATAATTGCTAACCTCTGTTTTATAGCCTGTTTTGTAAACAGGAGTGATTACAGCTTTCTTAAATTGTGAAGGATATGTTCTGTTATGATTTTGAGATGTTCGGCTCTAATTCCATCATTCCATCAAATCCGGGACATTTTCGATTTTTTAATGAGATAATTATACTTGATACTTCATTGGAATCTATTTTCTTCAGAACAAATGTATTTAGAGATATTTTTTCGTTACTTTTTTCTGTGTTCGGGACTGTTTGTAGGTTTGTCAAATTTTCACCAATTTCAGTGAAAAACTTTACAAATTCGTCAGTTATTATTTGTTGATCTTTCGTAACTTTCCCAGAACTCATTTTACTTCCCACATCGATAGTTGAGGGGAGTATTGTCATCGTGAAAATTTTCGATTTTGAGATAATACGCTTTTTGGGCGTTTTATGATGTCTACATAACGAAAATCCACGTTACTCCTTTCCGTCGGTCTGTCTGTCTGTCTGTCTGAATTACAATTGATGGCTTCTCATATACAATTTTATTGACACCTTCTGAAATTAATATGATCCTTTCTGATTTTTAATTGACTATTCTGATTTACATTTGATACGTTCTGATTTTCATTTCATAATTCTGATTTACATATGATGCGTTCTGATTTTCAACTGATTGTTCTAATTTAGATTTGATACGTTCTGATTTTCATTTGACTATTCTGATTTACATATGCTATCTGATTTACAGCTGTAAAAGGTATTTTTTTGGATAAGGGAGCGTGTAAGGTCTTGCTAAAAATAAACTTGTGAGAGTGCTCGGCATTCAAGACCAGGTTTAGGAGGAGCCAGCTGATAGATTGAAGTGTCCAATTATTCAAAGATCTAAATATCTTTTGTAACTGTCATTATAATAATTATTTTCTCAAAGTAGGGTAATTGATATTTCTAACGAAAGCATTATTTAATTTTTGTTGCAGGCAAGATCATTCATTACCGACACTATAATATCGCTTATCTTGGGATTCCTCATGCACATAGTGGTAGAGCTTCCGGCAATTAGAATACAAAAAATGATTGTACCGCAAGTCAGAGCGCAAAAACATCATAGCGAAAAAAGTAAACATTAAGTTAAAATATTTGTTTTATTTCACAACTCCTTACGAATATCACCTTTTTAGCCAAATATCAGTATTTTTTACACATTTAGCCCAATCTATTACAGGACAGGTGTTTCCGGTGAGAGAAAACCATCAAGCGCATCGATATCTGCCACAAAAAACTTTTTATGCAAAATATCGATATAAGTCATTATCTACATGGTTAAAGGTTTCAGACATGTCAATTAGAATCAGAAACCTTCCCTTAGAGCTATGTAATTAAAATAGTACATTGTTCAACCAGCGACACTGATGGTATTAACTCGTGCAGTTGAGGTTTGCAGCACCTAGGTATGAGCCATAGGCAAGTGCTGCAAAACAACGAGTGAGTGATCACCATTACCACGAACTGAATGCTAGAGGAAGGTTGCCTAATATCGGGGCATTTTAAATTTTGGGTAGTTTTGTTAGGAAATTAATTCAAGCAAGAAGTTTATTCTTTACCATTCACAGTATTACTCCCAAAAAGAATATTGGGTATTTGGTTCACCAGTTTCATATTATTCAAGAAACGTAATGACAGATAATGCACTTCAAATTTGAAAAAGGTTGCTCAATATCGGGTAGTGTAGATCGTTTAATAGTAAAAATAGACTGAGTTTTGCAACACAGAATTTAAATTATAATCAAGTCATTAATATTGGTCAAAAAATCAGTAAATCTCTCACTAAAAACGAAACAATTCACTTTATAAGAATCAGAGAACAAAACCTTAAGAAACTGCTTACTTATCTAAACATAAGCCACATATAAAAATATCTTTCTCTACAGATGCTCACTTTTCGGGACAGCAACTCTGACACTTCACACAACGGATTCATTTTGAACCAGTAGGATCCTCAGAAAATAAGTCATTACAGTAAAAACATTCCGTATCCACATCGTCTTTGTCCATATCATCGTAGGTGTCTCTCTCTCTCTGACCTGCTGGAAGAGTTTATCTTCATCTTACGCTTTTATGCGCTTCTAACACAAAGTTACATACTTTCCAATATAGGGTACCCGATATTTAGTACCTATCCATGACCGATATTAGGAACTATAACATACAGATTTCATAAAAATATTCATATTTTATATATTATTTTATATTTATATTTATATATTCAAGAAAATAAGACACTTTCAAGCATCTAAAAATGGTTTATTGGATACGCATAGGTCTCTCGGAGCCATCAGTAAATAGCCATAAAATTAAACACTCTTAGCTTGTACCAAAAAGCACGTCTTAAGGTGCTTTCCTTTTACATCTGCACTAACTCAGATCACTTAAAAATGAGATGGCTCAGCTCAGTTGGAAACTTCAGATGCTCAGATGAGTTAAAGGAACGTGTTTGTGCAGTTAAATGTCAATCCTCAAAATTTTGTAATATGCTATGGTTCTATGATCTGTCGATCCTTTCCACAACCTAGTTTTTTACGTTTTTCGTCGCTCACCATATACACTATCGGCTATCCATAGTATCCATACACCACAAAACCCACTGAAACTCAAACTTACAAAAATCCTAACCGCATTTATTTGACATCTAAATGATCTGAGACAACTGATCTACCTTTCGAGCTAGTGCAGATGGGCTTAAGGGGGGGGGGGGGGTAAAATATCTCACTTTAGACTCAGATTCAGTGAGTCATCACGTCACATGTGAGAATTATCAGATAAATCAGGTAAAAGGAAAGCACCTTTAATTTCACGTTGTCAAAATTTTCATGCCGGCTCAAATACACATTCCAATATGCTGAAATAAGTCGGTTGTCAGAGTGCGACGAGAACCACAGCATAGTAAACAACCAGCATAATATCTCTGAGGATTTCCTATTGTATAAAAATGGTTCCCACAGAATTTGACCTTGGAATGATTTTACGGATGTGAAGTTTGGGTAGAGAAGCGAAAATGAAAATATCGATACCGGTACCAACTCGATATTTTTTAGCCAAATAGGCGCGTTTGGTTCGTACAGAGCATTTTGTGCAATTGCTTACACCCCTCAATTATTATATAATCAGTTTCGATACCTGTACCGCTACAAAAGTAGCGATACCAGCTTGGAATCGCTCAAAAAGTATCTAAGATAAAAATACTCGATATTAGTGCAGAAGTACAGGTATCGAAGTATCGTTAGCATCCCTACAAAAAATCATCCAAAAGGGGGGATGCGCGTATAATTACCGCCAACCTGAGTTATTGTGCTGGTTGTTTACTATGCTGTGATGAGAACTTTACAGATTTAGGGCTAGTTTTACCTGTTCCTGATAAGTGTCAGATAGCCTATTTGCCAGATAACGCCATATAACGTGGATGGGCCTACCTGTCTGATAGACCGACACTTATCAGGCACTGGTGAAACCGGCTCTTAATATTATAACTGCTTGCTGCAGTATAACTGCAATAGCAGCATTAATATGGCTTATAATTCTCTACCTGATAGTAGGAACCTACCCGATATTAGGCGACCCTCCTCTATACTTTATCTACTACCATACCAGTGAATAGTACGATTCAAGTACATAATAATTCCAGACCATTGAAACTTAACCATACATCTGTCACTAAAATGAATACTATACACCGTTCAAATTAGCATTTAATATTTCATAGCAACTTGAGTATTCGTATTAGTAGGCGTTGTTCATAACTCACGGCTAGAACGTTGAGTTAAGAAAAATCATTCACGCTAGTTGTTTAAGGTATACCTGCTGAAAAGTAGTTTGGTAATGGCTGTGAAACTTAAGAGGAGAAGATAAACAATGTAATTCTATATTTAACAAATTGATAAGAACAAACGAATGTAAACAATTAACAAAGTGTGCCACTTATTGCAATATTAGAACTAACCAAAGATAGGAGAGTTGAATAGACTACGAATTTATGTTAAGAAACACTTACCACTACTCGCTTCTACTTCTCTCGCTACAAATTTCTTAAATATCTGTCAGTCTGCCTTAAATAATACAAAGGCATTATAATCGCAAAATTTTTGAATCTTAGATGCCTTTCGGCCATTTAAATCCAGAAAAACCATATTACCATATCGTCGATCTGTATGACAATAGCCTCTACTATATTCCTTGGACCCTCTATACTATCATCATCATAGTCGCAATGTCTTAACAGAAATATTGTGAACTCGTAAAATGCATTAAGTCGGAGCTAGCGTATTGCGAACACGAATATTATCAATAGTTTAGAGAACCGTAGCTCGCCATCGTTCGCGATTTACTGTCAGTTCAGTGGCGCTCTTGATACTCATATCTAGCAACTGTTTCGTCGTATCCACCCAGCGTGTAGGGGAACGGCCACGGCGCCGCCCACTTGGGGTGTGACCCTGAACTACAAGGTTCTCCATATTATCGCTTCTGTGAATATGTTCGAAGAATGAAAGCATTCTCGTCGACACAATGGAGGATAGTCTCTTTGGATTACCGAGCTCATCCAGTATGGAAACATTAGTTCGATGGACGGTATAAGGATTTCTTAGCATTCTCCTCCACGTCCACATTTCAAAGCATCTATGCGAGCTCGATCTGCCTTTTTAACTATCCAAATTTGCGAGGCATACAAAAATATGGAGAACACAAGAGACTGAACCAGCGACATTTTGGTAGCTTTAGTGATGTTACGGTCACGCCATATTTTAGTAAGCTTTGTCATGGCCACCCGTGCCTGTTGAATGCGCCGTCGAATCTCATTCTCACAGCTACCCGAATTGTCGATCAAAGAACCGAGGTACACAAAACTTTGAACTACTTCACAACGGCCTATTGATAGATGATTGTCATGCTTTCTATCTACGGTCATAACTTTGGTCTTGTTGTAGTTAATACCAAGGCCATATGCTGCACTGTGTTGTTCCAAGTGTTTAATAGAGCTACCAGTTCTTCTCTATACTATAACTAAAACGATATTGGTGAACGAAACGCCTTTATAGTCTTCGACAGTAGATCCAGTGGAGTAGGAGAAAGCAGTCGAAAACATAAAAAATGCCCAAAACTTGTTTTTAGGTCTTTTAGATATCACTTTTTGCAAAAATTTTAGAAGGGATCAAATTGGGGTGGAAGATACAGGAAGTAGGGTTACCACTAATATATTTAAATTCGAATAGACGTTGACTCATTTTTACTATCGTGGCAAAGGTGGTAAAATAATCATTAAAAAATTACATGAAACTTAGTTGAAAGTGTGCTAAAAACTAAGAAAGTCTTTCAGAATTCGATTTTTCGTGACATCTGATTACTTTTCAGTATGGGGATAACAAAATTTAGAGAAAGGGGAATATTTGGTAGGGGAATGCTAGGACAAAGTACCTTTAAACTTTATTCTGATACTGTCAAGGTGGAAATTATTTTGGCTCGATTATTGACTACTTTTAACATTTCTAATTTCGTTACACAGGGTCAAAAATCTTTTTGTAATTTTGATTTCTTCTATAATTATTAATGTTTATTGTTGGGGATAGTCCAAAGCTTTTGATGATCTTCTTTAAGAAACTCCAAAATATGTGATAAGTCCAACTCCTTGAGCAATGTTCTTAAACTGATAGATCAAGTACGATCATTAGTAAATAACTGAAATAGTACCATCGAGTAAACGTGCTTGACTGTTGAATGTCGAGATTTTGGTAATGAAATGCAAAAAAAAAAATAAAAAAACTATACTTATATTAAAAGAATCCTTAAACTCTTCCAGGCGACTGTCACATATACATCATAACTATAAAAATATAAATTATATAACAATTATAGAAACAAAAAATATACAAAAGCATGTGAGCAACCTAGCTCAGGGAAAAATGTAGTAATTAACTTGAGGTTTTAACAGAGTATTGTTAATTCATAGTTTGCGTAGTATTAATTGGCGATTCTATTTGTACAACCTTTTAACACAGCACATCGTGTATTCTTACTCAATTGTTCAAATATTGGCAAATTATTGCATAAAACTGTACCCATGCACCATTCAATGTCATCATCACTTCCAAAATATACAACGTTATTTAAATGAAATGTTTTAACGGCATTGCAAGGTGCAAAAATTGTTAGTATAACAAGAAAATGCGTCCATAGCTCTAGGAAAAACATGGTGTAAATCATGTTTGATGTCAATGCTCTTTGGCCATTTAGGAGACACAGATTTGGTAACCTAGAAACCAGACAAGGTCAAGAAAAATGGCAGATACAGGGTAAGGGAAAGACACTAAAAGCAAGGGTAAGAAAGAGATTAGGCATTATTAATATTAGACAACAAAATTTTATATGCTAGTGTTTAACTTTGATCAGGTTTTGTTGAAATATTTTACTATTTCGTTATCATTTTTTTTTAAGCCGATTAAGCCAGGGTATAAATACTGAAGAGACACTGATATCGACAACAGTATACGGTATTTGGAAAAGACTTAAAGTTTATCAATAATTTGTAATGTAATAATATACAATATAGTTGATACCGCTTAACATAAAAATATGCAGGTAGATTTGAGCAGTCCAGATAAATATATAATTTGGAGATTCAGCTAAGTCAAATTGTAATTTTCTATAAATGATATGGAAACCATTTACTTGAGAAATACTCTGGGTGTATACATTAATTTATCAGATTTCCAGATTTGTAATAATCGAAGCACGCCACAATGGAGTTTTCTGTAGAAAATTAAAAATGGATTTTACCTTTCTTTACTACCAATAATAATTATTATAATTCAAATTACTATAACTTGAGGAGAAAAAGTTACTCACAAGCTTCTGTCTAGAATATCAAGCCCTATATTATGATGCCTTACACTATTGTTCCTACTATACCACAAAAATTGTATATATCACATTACATACTTATACTGAAGATCAGATACTCGCAAAATGTGTCCAGAATAGATGCTTAACTCAAATTTAATTTCGTTCGTATCTTGATAGGTATAACTTAAAATGTTTGGAAGAGAGAAATAACAACAGAAAATACGCTCAAGTATAAATACCATGTGTTCAGTAATACGCTTACATTGTAGCTTGTAGCTGGAGATTCGGTAAAATGTAAAATCTACAAAGTGACACAAACAAAATGCGTTTATTAGTTTTAAATATCAAGGTACCATTGACATTTAGAACTACATTATAGCGGCAGTATGGCATATTTGTTTGTAAAACTTTGTGTAAGCTGCACAACTTCAGTATCACGTTCAAGGATCTGCTATATATCTACATGTGTGTTGTGTGAAATTTGTAAATAATTTAGGCAATCCAAGCGAATTACTATGTACTGTCATTGTTTAAGAGAAGCTTCTTCCATTCGACATCAAGTTCAAAACTTTGTAGAAAAAGGAAGTTACCTTCTATCTAGCAATAGAGAACTCAAACTTCGCCGCCTTAGTTGCAGAATAATGAATAAACTATTATTTGCTGGAATGTTCTTTATAATAAATTAGCATATAATAATGTGTAAGTAAAGTAGCTTTCTTTAGACAACTTCTCAGATCAACGACTATCCTCCCATTGGAAGAAGCTGTTGTTCTAATCAACCCGAACAAAACCTATATTTGAGATAAGCATCAGATTCAGTGCAAGACCTTCAAATCACATAATATTCACTCATCCCTCATTCACTAATAATGAGTACCTTTAAAAATGGGAAGCAAATTGATGCAAAACCAACACATAGGGAAAAATGCAGCTTGAGTTGATTAAAATCTTGCGACAGATACTAAATTTATCTTTTACCGCTTCTACGAAATTCCACTACTTTAGGGTTACTAATTGGTGCAGTTGTTCTCCTAGAACTATTTACACTTTGTTTCAATGCAAAATATGTAATACTTTCATTTAAGATAATACTAGCGTAATGTCTACTGTCTTAAATTGATCACTATGGTATACATTATTTGAGTTCTTCTTCAAGCTACTCATGCTCAGTAAGTCTCAAATTATACAGTACGGGTACAAACAATCCCCTCCACCCATATTTCATTTTAAAGAAAACAAGGGCTCCTACCAAAGTATCTAAAACGGCATCCCAGAAGCTTTGAGTTTTGTTTTCATACACGAGAGAAACTACAGCTGCTCTACAAGGCACAGATCCGCCCACTGTTGGAGTATTGCTCCCATGTGTGGGGATGCGCTCCGAAGCAGCCTCTAAAGCTTCTGGACACTATCCAGAAGAGAGCAATTAGGCTAATAGATACGCCTAACCTCACAAAGGCCCTGGCCTGGAACATCGAAGAAGGGTGGCTGATCTGTCACTGTTTTGCACGTAAGATGTTCGAGTGAGCTCTCCTAGATAATAACACCGAAGGCCGTCCGAACGAGGAACACTTTTTGGTATACAAAATTACATGTGTCACTCGAATTCCACCTCGGAGGCGGTTGTTGACAAGGTACTCTTAAAGAGAATGAGGAATTTATTGCCAGCTTGTGTAAATGGTATTATTTTATCTATTCTGCACAATCTTACTTTTATTATAAAAAGCTCAGTGATGGCTCAGAAATTTTAAAAATTATAGTTATAGTATAGTTTTGAAAGAGGCACCACGGTTTTTTCACCAAAAGAAATGATATCACGTTTGCCCCTTTCTGACATAAAAATGATATCCATCATTCAACCCATTCCTTGTAGGCGTTACTTTTGTCAATTTGCTGGAGCAAAATACCTATTGTGTAAGGTGTCAATGACTTTTTAGTCCATCATACTCAGTATTTCTTTTGTTGGTTCGCTTCAACTCTAAAATATTGCTCTTGCGTCAATTTTCTTCCCTCAAAGTGGTACTAGATGCAGCTGTTACAGCCGAACATAAATAAATACTGCTAGCAGTTACAAAATCACGTATATCACGCGCATCACCTAAACTACGATCTCATCAATATTACTACATGCATCCACAAGTCTCTACTATCATATTAGAAAGCAGTTTCGTCGTAACTGTTTTGTTGCTGTCCATGTAGACCAGCTGCAGGGGCTGAAATTGTGTAGCAGCGCAACACGGCGTTAGCTCTGGACGTCCACCACCATCGTTGCTAGTCTTGCCATACATCATTTTCTACAAGAAAGAGAGTTTCATGTAAAGATCTGTTTAATGTTTGGCAGTGGAAGATTTGGAACTACTACTAGTACTAGTTGCTTGCTCAGGGTAGTCTGGAGGACCTTTGGAAGTTAGTCAGTCAGTTTGTCAGTTTGTTGGTCTAGTCACCCAGAAACCAGATGAAATTAAGACTGCCACTATTCAAATTTTCATCCTAAATTTTGGATAAGAAACTTGACTTGAAGTATTTTAAACAAGATTTGTATGAAACGATCAAATATTTTGTGACAAGTATTGGACAAGGCCATGCGCATTGAAAGCACAATCATGTCATATATCGGTTGACAGTTACCATGCTCTGTGAAAGTCATTGTCGGGCTTGTCAGTATGCCACTAGAAACCTATATAAAAAATCGTTATTTTGTTGCTCGTCAGTCAAAAAGCTGACTTGGTCTCTTAACCAAGTAGACATTTTAGCAGTCAATAACACGCGTGCAAAATAAACAAAAAAGACTGTATAAACATAAGCAGTCAACCTTCAAAGCAGTTGTAGGTACATCTAATCTTGCCAGGTATTTAGAGCATGCCTGATAATTCGAAAACAGCATCGTGACATGGAGCGCAGCGCTTCAAAAATTAGAGAAAAGAAGGAAGGGAGGATGAACTTCTAAGGAACAAAGCGTAAAGTTGTCGAAATTCAATTTGGAATTGTATTTTCAACATATCAGTATGTTATTGACTCTGTCGCCCATCATGGACTAGGTTGCTAGACTACGACTGAGCCGCTATTGCAGTATCTTCAGCATACAGACGTCACAGATACTTTGGTGAGAAAAAAATCAATTATTTTAGACTTGCGGTTCTTCTCAGCATCATGTCTAAGGTTACGGAGACCGCCATTAATACACAGTTTCTGTAAGCATAGGCCTACGGGAGGCCTCCAGGCCTACGTCACTCACTTGTGGAACAAAACAACTGAAAATCACAGCGAATCACGTCTTGTTGGACTTAACATATCGAAGGCCTTCCATAGAGGGTGGCATGAGGGACCTCTAGTCAAACCTGCTGCTTAAGGACTACCACTTAGCCTGCGCCACTGGCTATATAGATTTTTGAATGACCGATCTCTGTTTGTTTTAGTCTAAGGCTGTCCATCAGACGTATTTTCAATAAACGCCGGTGTTCCGTAGGGATCTGTCCTATTCCCTACACTGTTTCTGCTGTATATCAACGAGCTGCTTGAAATAACATCCAATTCAATCTACAGCCTCGCAGATGACAGTACATTAATATTGTGCATGGAACCAGGCAAGCCACTCCCAGAAGACTGTAGGTCAACGTCAATATATCTCACAGATCAACGTAGATATCAATTGTCGAGCAGCACTACTACGTAAAGTACAGCTCAACGTACAAAAAACTCAGGCAATAACACTGACAAAGAAGTCTTACGTAGCCTTACCAACTGTGGAAATGGAGGGTCACCCAATAGTCGAGCCACCTTCCGTCAAGCTTTTGTGGATCAACCTCAACAGTAACATGTCCTGACACGACCACGTCGTCAGTATAGCTAAAACGGCATCCTAGAAGCTTGGAGTCTTGTTCCGCTTTAGGAAGCTGTATACACCGAGCAACTACTGCTGCTCTACAAGGCACACATATCCGACCATAGTTGGAGTATTGCTCCTTGTGTGGATATGCGCCCCGAATCACTATCTAGAGATTTCTAGACACTATCCAGAAGAGAACAATTAGAGTAATAAATACACCTAACCTCACAAAGGACCTCCACACCCTGGATCATCGAAGAAGGATGGCTGACCTGTCCTTTTGTTTTACAGAGTCTATCATGGAAGATGTTTGAGTAAGCTCTCTCAGATCTCCCAAAGGCCGCCATATTGAGGAACACTAGGAGACTCTGTGAACTCATTCTTAGCAGGTCGAGGTCCGTACTCCCCTCACCTTCAGGATTCCTTCTTTTGAAGAGCCTCGACGCTGTGGAATGAGCTACAGGGGAATTTGTTTCCCGGCAGCTAGAACCTGCAGCGTTTTTAATATAACGTGCACAGACACGTATCCGCTTCTGCAGCGCCATGGGCTTTCAGCCTTTGCGGGAGGCTGACCTTAAAAAGAAGAAAAAAGCTCTAGCCGAAAGACCGAACATCCTCCACTCCCTTCTAGAAAGAATATCAAAAGTTTTAGGAACCGAAAAGGAAAACCCTTGTGGATTCATTTATAGAAGACGCTCTCCTTCCAAACTTTGTCAAAAGTCGTTGCCCTGATTCTGTTTAAAACTAAGTGTGGCACTGTGAGGTTAAGTAAATCATAACGTCACATTGAAATCACCATCGCATGGCTCTCGCAAAAAGTTCCTCATAAAATTGTGCTACTCACATGAAGTATCGTATGATGCTGACTTCCGCTGAGCGTAATGGCTGATGGAGACAGGCATGAGCCCTTACAGAAGTAAGCATTGTATCCCTCTGGTCTGATGATCCAATCTCCCCATCCGATTTCGGCAAACGATACGTAGAGACTCTCCTTGCAACATTCGTTGACGTCACCACCACATATTGCAGATCTTCTTTGACGTTTGTGTCTCATCGTACGCCGTTGCTGGATGTGGGTGTATATCACCAGAAATGGCCTAAATAAAATTACAAATGTTTTTATGAGCGTACAGCATTTGAAGAGTCCAATGCAAGAAGCAGTTATGTCCGTTGGAATAGATTTTTCACGACTGAAGAAAAACTGTCTGAACGAACTTTGAAGGAGTAGAGAAGGTTTGGCTATGACATACACAGATATACAAAGTTCATATTAGAAAATTTGTTACGTTTTAAATCACTGTATAATATAAAAAAAACGTTTGGACTTGTTCTTGCACAGTATTTTGTTCTATCAGTATTAGAGAAGCGAATGAAACGTACATTTGAAAAGGTATCTTTTTATTTCATGCAATATCATAAAAGATAGTCCTTTAAATAAACTGCGTGTGACGATTTCTTGTACTTTCTCTAATCACTTTCGCTGTATTCTAGTATTGGGCCATAATTGAGGCTAGAGTTGGCATTCTCTGGCAAATAATCTTCGTCACTGGCGGTATGAGTACACAAAAAGGGCTCATTACTTAACTCCTTACTATTGGATGACATACACGGGCTATTTGTTACTATTCAACAAAATTCCATTCAATTTCATACAAAAATGAAGGAGGTTTGGTTCGTCTCATGCTGTGCGAGAACAGGTCAACCCCAGGACTCTGTTAATTTGCACAGTGTAAAGAACCAGTCAGTCACAATACAGTACTGGATCGCGCGTAGTATAAGAAAAAACTCTCGCTTTTGCACTGAACGATGCAGAAGCAGAATTCCAAACTATGAAAGAACAGGTGGAAGGTGCAATATCGTTAAAAATTGGATTTAACTGGTTCTTGCACTGGACACTTCATTTGTTACAGAGAAATTCACGTTTAAAGTTTTGTTGTACAGACAATTGGAACGTGTGTGGCTCACCTTACTGAAATTGAGTCTGAAAGTGAATCTTTCGATTTTAACAGCAAAAAACAGAGAAGATCATTGAGTAGGGTTAGCTTGTTTATTACAATGAACATATTATAAGTCGGTGCCATCAATCACTCCTTAAAATTTTAGGGACCCGTCCCGGGACATGGTGTAGTCTATAGTTATCAAACCTCACCTGTTATCGTCTGGCGTAGAAGTTACAGGAGACCGAAATTCATCCTTGATGCATGTCTTGCATACAATACTGAAGGCGTGAACTGGTGAATCATAGAAGTCCAACCAATTCTTCACTACATGTGTCACGTCAACTCGAACCCAGTCCTCTAAAATGAAAAAAAAATGAAGTCAAGTTGATTGACTCAGTACTTCCCACACATTACGCTGATACCAGTTTATTATTTTCCCATAGCAGGAAGATTTAGTCTGAGATCCCTTGCAACCAAATAATCGCCAGCCCCCCCCCCCCCTTAAAATTGTCCTATGCCGCTAGGTTTTTCCTTCACAGGTCAATGGACAGCCTATTATCGATACTACAAACTTCTCAGTTTTACAACCCCCCAACCACCTCACTTTCACCCCCACCCAAAAAAACTGGTAGGAAATGATCGGGAACCCCTAAAACATCTTAAAACCGAATTTGAGTTGTTTTCATACTTTTCGATCTTTGATTATTGCTACGCTGCCACTGACGCGATTTTTAACAAACATACGCGTTTTCCATTCTCACCACGGTATCAATATACTGTGTCAAAATTTCATTAGAATCAATTTAATAGTGTCCAAGTACAAAATACAAAACGATTTAAACGACAATAAATTCTCGTATGTATACAGAAAATTCTAAGTCCCTTAGTTTCCGTAATAGGCTAGGCAATGTTCGGATGGACCTAAAAAGGTGATTTGTGTCGCTAGATCTTCCTTCACACGTTAGTGGACAGCCTATTATGAGTACAAAAAATTTTTAAATTTTTCAACCCCCAACCCCCCAACCACCCCAATTTCACCCCCACCCAAAAAAACGCAGAAAATTATCAGGAACCTCTAAAACGCTTAAAAACGAAGTTTGAGCTGTTTTTATATTTTTAGTTTTTTTATTATTTCTGCGCCGCCACTGGCACGATTTATAAAAACCATACGCGTCTTCCATCTTCGCCACGGTAGTAATACTGTGTCAAAATTTCATTAAAATCAATTCAACAGTTTCCTCGTTACACAATATAGATCGATCTAAAGCAATACTCTCGTATGTTTACATCAGAAAAAATTCTAAGTTCTTTGCTTTCTGTAATAGGAAGGCAATGTTCGGATGGACCAAAAAAATGTTATTTATGTCGCCAGGTCTTCCTGCACATGCCAGTGGACAGTCTATTATGAATGCAACAATTTTTTCAATTTTACAACCCCCCACCCCCCAACCACCCCAATTTCACCCCCACCCAAAAAAAAGTAGAAAATGATCAGGAACCCCTAAAACGCCTAAAAACGAAGTTTCAGCAATATTTAATTTTTTTTGTTTTTTGCTAATTACTCCGCCCCCTATGCACCGATTTTCAAAATTATAGGAACATTACCTACTACGACCCCACAGCATACCGCTTCCCAAATTTCATCACAATCCATGCAGCGGTTGCTGAGATTACGAGGCTAGAAAAAAGCGACAGACAGACAGACAGACCGACAGACAGACAGACAGACAGACAGACCGACGGAAATGAGTGACGTGGATTTTCGTTATGTAGACATCATAAAACGTCCAAAAAACGTATTATCTCAAAATCGAAAATTTTCGCGATCACAATACTCCCCTCACCTATCGGTGTGGGAAGTAAAAGTGAAGTCAAGTTTTATAACTTAGCTCTTCCTACACATTACGGTGATACCAGTTTATATTTTTCCATAACATGAAGCTATCAATTGTAAATCATCACCCGCCTGACCAAAAAATAGTGTGTCATGCCACTAGGTCTTTCTTCCACAGGTCAGTGGATAAATACAACATTTTTTTGAGTTTTACAACCCGCCACCACCCAACTACCCCAATTTGGCTTTCACCCAAAAAAAGTAGAAAATGATCAGGAACCCCTAAAAGGCCTAAAAACGAGGTTGGAACTGATTTTATATTTCTAGATTTTTTATTATTGCTATACCGCCAGTGTCACGACTTCTAACAATCATAAACGTTTTCCATCCTCGTCACGGTGGTAATGTTTTGTGAAAATTGCATTAAAATCAATCATTACACGATATACAACGTTCAGAGTCAATAAACGTATGTATACATGAGAAAATTGTGAGTCCTTTGGTTTCTATAATAGGCAAGACAATATTCGGATGGACCTAGAAAAGTGTATTATGACGCTAGGTTTATCTTTCACAGGTCGGTGGGCAGCCTTTTAATAAGAATACCACAAATCTTTCAGTTTTACAACGCCCCCACCCCCCAACCTCGCTAGCTTCACTCCTATCAATATTTGAAATCCTTCGTTTTTTGCTAATTAAGATGGCGCTCCATATACCTTGCTTCTGCGCCTGACTGTAAGCAATGTCATCCGCCATATTGTCAGCACCGGTACGTCATCCTTTGTGTGACGTCACTATCACGATCTTACACGAAATAAAACGTACATATAGTTATAGAGTTGTGGAAAGTCCCACGTAGAGAAAGCAGCTACAAGACCCTCTTCAAAAAAAGGTCATACCAATTTCTTACCTGTCAAACTAGTTTCTTGAATCGCAACTGGCGTAGACTTCTTGAAACTCTTATTGGTATCCCAATGAGCTACTTCAGAAACAACGAAGGTCTGATTGTGCGAATCCATCAAGTGTTCATCCTTGCGAAACCACAACTCGGCATTGCTAACTTCAGACACGTGGATATCGTTTGGCATTTGGAACGGAACACAAGCGGCGGGATAGCGGTACGTTGTCAGACATCGTGCATTATCTGAAAATTCCAACGGGCTTAAATAGGGAACAATTGAAGGCATTTCGGGTTTAGATCACGGACTCTATGTAACAGGATATAACGCGGCCCATCCTTCTCTGAAAGCTTGATTTAATTTGTAATAGTGTTTAAGTATACACCAGAAGAAAAAATAGAGTTTGAAAATCATCGCTTTGACGAGAACTCATTTAAGTATCTTGAAGTTCCTGCCTAAGAATTCAACCACCAATCACAAGTGAGTTTTTTCTGGATGTAGACACGCGTTGTTAATAGCGTTTTCGACTTTATTGCCCTATCACTGCATCAATACGCACTAATAGTACGGTGCCATTAAAGCCGAACCTGAACATCTAAAGTAAAAGTCTTTCGCCAGCTTTAATTTGTTCTATACAGTCCACATATTATTTGGTAAAAAGTTACACCATTTTCTGCGTCGGGTTTAGGGTTGAGGGAGGGGGGAGAAGTTGAAAATTAGTAGTTTTTATCGGTTTTCCCTAGATATCTCGAAAACTATGCAATTTAGCGCAAAAAGTGTTGTATAGAAAAATAATCTGCATCAAATTTAGAACAAAAATGGTCCTATACATAATTATGCTAAGCTGAACGGTTCCAGAGTACAGAGGGGTGTAGAAGTAGAAATTTTAATTTTTGGTCTTAATAATTATGATCTCTAATGAAACTACATTTTTTATACAGGATTGTGTGGTGTCAATTAAAATTCTTAAAGTTCGTAAGCTGAGTTTATTACTAATACAGGCCTGCGCAATTACTGCACATGCTTGAGCAGTTTAGACCACTCTTTCTGCACTCGCAGTTACGGACACATTCGTCTTTGCAAGCGCACACTGTCAGCAAAAGTAGTTCCTGGGGAGCTGCAGGATGTGTTGTTGGAATTGGTCTCATGTGTTCGTCAATCCTCTTCCACCCACACTCAAGCGGATTTTTTTTCTCAGCTAGCCACTGCTGCACCTGTGGTTAATGTGGCGGAAGTTGGGGAAAGTGCAGCCAACTTGAACAATGAGCGTATAGGCTGCTTTGCAATAGCCTTCAAGTAACACTGAAAACGAAATCTAGCTATTCAGTATTCTTGGCTCCATACATCGTAAGAAGTAATTGCTTTCCAGCGTCAGCCACTGCACTGGTATCAGCTGTAGGGTCATTGAAGACTAAAAGTTTCGTACGAAGGGCGTTGTTGGTTTGCACTCTCGTATACTTTGTAATTTTCCCCTTCTTGTAGATATCTGATATAGTAGCACATCCTGTAAAAGCATCTTTCATATGCTCAATGCCGCGCTGAATGTCAGATATAGTATATATACACTTTTTCCTGCTGATCACCTTTATTTGGGCTCACCATTTTCAATCTTTTCTGTGAGGGTGTGTGGACAGTTAACAAGACTAGTAAGTCCGTATCTTCACCAATTACACAAGCTTCAGCGTCTTTCTTAGCTTTATTTTATAGAGTTATTAGTTTGCCACCCTTGCCCTTACAAGGTTTCAACTTCAACACAGATTCTGCCATAATTCACACACTTTTTAGTGTAAGTATCATATACCTAGTTCGTGTAATGTTCTAAACACGATAACACGAACAATATAAAAATCGCAGCAAAACTTGCAACAACACATGCAACGTGTCTTCCAATACGACTGCGCGCGGGCCGCTTACGAAGGATTTTGCAATGGCGGCTGCGCCTGCGCACGCACCCGGTTCTTGATCCTCAGTGTTGGCAGCTCAGTGGAATTTCCGCTGAATTCAGCGGATCCTAATTTTGCTTGACACTTGACACTAACATACCATCGGCCATGAAAATCCTAATGATGCTGTATAAAAAAGTAGTTTCTCTAGTGATATCATATTAGGACAAAAAAATTAAAATTCCTACCTTTATGCCCTCGTAACTCTGGAACCGTTCAATTTAGCAAGATTATGTATAGAACCATTTCAAACTTTGTCCCTCCCTCCCCCCTAAACCCGACGCAGAAAATGTTGTAACACTTTTTACTAAATAATACGTTGACTGTGTACAACAAATTGGAGCTGGCGGGAAACTTTTACTTTGGATGTTGAGGTCAGGCCGTTTTTTGGTTTAATTGCATCGTACTGTAAGTGTTACATTTGAGTGCGAAACTGAAATAGTTTTTTGTTTTCGACTTATCCGATTATCTGCACTGAAATCGCACTAAGTGCAAATTATTGCCACGGACTCTCTGAGCTCGTGGATATTTCATTACATTTTGACAGCTATCAAATATAAATTATAACCTGTTTTATTTTTATTGTGCGCTGTAGTAAAATTGTGGTTGAAATCGATGTGGTAAGTCGAAAGTGCTATAAAATTTTGCCTAGTTTTTCCATAACCACTAGTTTGCCACAGTGCACAATAGAAACAAAATAGGTTTTAATCTATATTTGGTAGCTGTCAAAAATGCACTGAAATCACTACAAACAAACGGATAAGTCGAAAACATAACAGTAGGCGAATTTTGCAATCATAATATGTAAGACGAACATAAACGCTATGATTTACTCAAGAATTTACCCAAAATAGATCACGAAACGATGTAAACATCTGTTAAGGTCAATAAGAGGTGGAGGTTGTGTTTGTAGACAGAGAAGGGAGGTCAGACGGCAAAGAAGAGTTACACTCTAAGGATGGTTCCACGAAAGACTTACGAAGATTTTATGCTTGAAATTTGGAAAATATTTCGCTTTCGCTCAAAGAAAAGAGTGGTTTTATGGTTTTTAGAGATGTAGCATCAATATTCCGTCATCCATTTTTTTTTTAAAATTTAAGTTTGCTGATGTACGTATTACTAGCTCTCAGTGAATAACGGGCCATGCTTTATATTCCGTTATATAGAGTCCATGAATGAAGTGAAAAGCTATGCAAGAAATGGTGAGCATAGTGTCTAAAACAACTTAGATTCTATTCAAACAACAGAGGCACTTCCTTTCAATAAACATCTAACTAAAAGTAACTTATCAGGTAAGGTTTTTTAGCTACTGTTCTGTGGTGATACCTTGATTTATAGTTAATATGGCACTTAAATGCTAAGACCGAACTAAAAGCAATGCATTCCAGAAAACAGTACAGTGTGAAACAACTGAAGCAGCAAACAATGTTCAAGAAACCTGGGAAGATTAATTCCAAGCACAAAGTTGACGTTCCTCAGTAACTCAGCGCTTTCTGCGATAGAGTACATGCTCCTGTAGCCCTGTGGACAGAAAAACAGAAACAACGACACATAAATTAAGTTACTGCTATAAGAATTGGAGTTGATGTGGGGTGTGGAGCTATCCTGGAACTGGCATGGTCACCAGGCATCCTGTGTGGTGATGTTCTGTGCATACTTATCTGAAACACACATCTTGAATGTATTAAAGGAGACTGCATGTTAGCGTTACCCAGTGAGCACCACGAGGAGGTCTACAGTCAAGCTCACCACTTAATACCATGAGTGCCTCCCTAAACTGGGGATTCTAGAGAGGCACTCATGTTATGATAAAAAGTATGACAATGCATCAAATAATGATGAAACATTTATTTAAAATCTTCAACAAATATCCTCCTCCTTGGAACTTCGATCATTTCCAAATGTTATTGACGATTAAAAAACAGAATTTTAGGACGCTTATGACAGATTAGTATTTCTTTATATATAAACCAAACTTTCGCGGGGTTCATTATTAGCTAACATACTAATTATTCCATAAATCCCGAAATTTCTAAATGTAAAATAAACATAATTTGAAAGCAGGCACAAAAATAAGTAATGTTTCAAGCCTACGGCGCTGTAGAAGCGCTGCGAGAGGTATCAGTGCACGTTAGATTTGAAACGCTACAGGTTGTAGCCGTCGCCGTCGGTAAAAAAACTTCCCGGCAGCTCATTCAACAGCGTCGAAGTTCTCCGAAAGAAAGAATGCTGGAGGAGACTGGTTCGGGGAGTAGGGACCTCGACCTGGTGACGATGAGCTCGCAGAGCCTCTCTAGTGTTCCTCGTTCGGACGGCCTTTGGTGTTATCATCTGGGAGAGCTCACTCGAATACCTTCGGTGATAGAATCTGTAAAACAGGGACAGGTTAGCCACCTTTCTTCGATGTTCCAGGCTGTGAAAGTCCTTTGTGAGGTTAGGCGTATCGACTAGTCTAATGGCTCTCTTATAGATAGTGCCAAGAAGCTTTAGAGAGTTTTTTGGATAGCCCCACACATGGAAGCAATACTCCAACAATGGTAGGACCTGTGCCTTCTAGAGCAGCAGTAGCTGCTCTGGTGTATATAGCTTCCTACAGCGGAACAGAACTCCAAGTTTCTGGGATCCGTTTCAGCAATACTGATGACGTGGTCGTACCAGGACATGTTATTGTTGATGTTGATCCCCAAAAGCTTAACGGAAGGTGACTCGACTATTGGGTAACCCTCCATTTCCACAGTAAGTAAGCCAACGTGGCACTTTTTCGTCAGTGTTGTTGTGAGTTTTCTGTACGTTAAACTATACTTACTAATCCCCACTTGACAATTGATCTGTGAGGCATGTTGCTGTCGCCGACATACCGTCTCCTAGGATGATAGTGGCTTGCCTGGTTCCATGCACGATACTAATATACTGTCGTCTGTGAAGCTTAAGATTGGATTTGATGTTATTTCCAGCAGCTCGTTGCTGTATAGCAGAAACAGATTAGGGGATGAGGCAAATCCCTTATGAACACCGGTGTTTACTGAAAATACGTCTGATGAGCAGCCCTCGACTACAACAAACAAAGATCGGTCGTTCAAAAGGCTATTCAGCCACTGGCGCAGGCCAGATGGTAGTCCATAAGCAGCACGCTTGACCAAAAGTCCCTCATGCCACACTCTGTCAAGTACAACAACACGGAATTCACCATGATTTTCAATTGCACTGTTCCACAAATGAGTGGCGTAGGCCAGGAAGTCACCTGTAGATCTATGCTTACGGGAGCCATACTGGCGATTATTATTTTTGTCCAGGTATAGGTAATTCCGAAGCTGTGTATTGATGATGCTGAGACGAGCCACAGGTTTATAGTTGATGTGATTGGTTTTTTGCTTTTGCACGCCTCGCAGATACGATAGTTTGAAGAGCTTGATGCAAAGAAAAGTGGAAGAAGCTCTGCGGCACAGCGGTTAAGGACAATGGCTGGAATTTGGTCGGGACCAGTAGCATTCTTAGTGTTTAGTTTTTGGAGGATGCATGTTGAAAATTCGCAACAGCGCGTTGTTTTACAAACCGGCAGTGTTCTCTTTCTTTACAAAAAGCCATAGTGATAGTGACGTTAGTGAGCAGTGTTCGTCGGTTAGGTTGCATTGTTGTTTTTGTGTTACGTTTTGATTTATCTAAGAAAAATCGACGTCTAAGACGTCAATGCTGAGAAACGCGCTGTTGACGAATCGATTAAGTAATTACAAAGGAGTCAAAATTATAACTAATTTAGGTTAACTGATATTTTAAAACAGATACCTTATAAATATCTAATTTATAAAAAAAGTTTTAAATAATTGCGGGATTATTATTATTATCCTGATTTTCCAAGTTTCTCTCGCATGACTGCGGTAGCAACAAATGTTGACGGGCTGTGCCAAGTCAACACCTAAACTATTACGGATCGGAATTTAGGAAGGATCGTACAATATTGCAGGTCTTAAGGATTAGAGACTTTTGAAATATTTTGTGTAACCTTTCGTCCAGGCCTAACTGTCGTAGCTGTGGTGTAAAAGTGTTTGGTGTAAGGCCTGAGACAGACATAATTAGGGGGACAATAGTAACTTTGTTTTGCTTTCAGAGTCGTTTTATCTCTATTGCAAGGTCAGTGTATTTAGATATCTTCCCAGCGTAGGCGTTTTGGATATTCGTATCGTTGGGTATAGCGATATCTATCAAATAGGTAACTTTGTCTGCCTTCGACTGGAAAACTATATCTGGCCGATTTGCCGGGATAGTCTTATCTGTATGTATCTCAACGTCCCAGTACAATTTGTATTCATTGTTTTCGAGTACTGTTGTCGGTGTGTAATTGTAATATGGATCTGTGTTTTCTATTAGCTTGTTTGTTGTGGCTAGTGCTTGGTGAATGACCTTGGCTGCAGAGTTATGTTTAGCTGTGTACTCGGGTCCAGCGAGAATTATGCATGCGCTTGTTATGTGGTCTATTGTTTCCTTTTGTTGGTGGCGCTTTCTGCAATTAATTGTCGTCGGTTATGGATGTATCTTTAATTATGTATTTCATGTAGTTCCTTGTCGCAATCACTTGGTCCTGGATAGCAAGCATAAAACCCACAGTTTCTGGAAAGAGTTGGCTATCCTGCAGCCAGGTGTATGATTGTCTTTCATTAATGTGGTTTTGTGTAACGCGGTATCTGTACTTGCCATGGAGTGCTTTTTGTGACCAGGTGTTTATTTTTTCTTGTTGTAATTCTATGTGATTGTGTCCGTCTGCTGAGTGATCTGTGCGGGATAGGTTTAGTGGAGTTTTTGTCTGCTTTTACTATCGACCTATGCAAGTTTGTCTGTTTGCTTTGGAAAAAGTCTCTGAGCGTTTTTATTTGTTTTGTGTGAAGTGACTGTATATCTATAATCCTCCTGCCTCCTTGTTTTCTGTCTATGGTGAGCCTTTCTTTGCACGCGTTTGGATGTGACATTTGGTGTTTCGTAAGTTCTGTCCGTATGAGGATGTGGATGTTTTCTATATCAGTGTGTGACCACTTGATGATGCCGAAGGAGTATGTGAGGACCAGTATCGCTTTTGTAAGATTTTTGGAATTCAATTCTGATTTTAGAAGAGGCGGTCTCTGAACTCTTGTGTTAGTTGAGCCTTGACTTGTGTGTGGTCGATCTTAATGTTCTGATTGAAGCCCAGATACTTGTACGTTTCGACCTTGTCCATGTTATCCAGCGTTTTGCCAGTTAATATTTCCTGTTCGGATTGGTTCTTCAATTGGCCTTTATCCCTTTATTGATGTGGAGCACCTTGCATTTGCTCATACCGAATTCCATCCGGACGTCTGACGTACACACTTCTGTAATCTGAGTAATTCTCTTAGTTGCACTTCAGTGGCTGCATAGAGTTTTATATCATCCATGTAGAGAAGATGATTTATTCTGTGCTGATTGACTTTCTGGTGTCTGATGTTGAAACCATAATTTGTGTTGTTAAGTGCGTTAGAGAGTGGATTTAAGCAAAGGCAGAACCACAGTGAACTAATCGAATCACAATTATTATTATTATTGCAACTTTTCCAAAGTCCCAAATAAATTTCATAGAAAGCCCCATTTGACACTAGCCTAGCGAACTAAAGTCCTTCGGTATAACCTCACAGCTGTTACTTCGCAACTACATCCAAACTCGAGCAATCTCAAGGCTAAATATAAACAAATACTGAGTAATGGTACCTACTTACCCAGAATCCAATACCAGATATGCACCATATGAACAATACTCCTGATAAGTTATGCATTTATATGAGCTTATTAATTTTTATCTCACGTCACTCACTCGACCCTCAATTCAGGTCAACTTTTTAAGTCGTTTTATTATTAAAACGACATTAAAATCAATCACAAACACCCGTTAAAACTTCAAAATGCTGTGAAATACAATATAAACAAGAGATGAAAAATAAGTTATCTGACAAATTCCAAAGACTGCATTTCGATAAACTGCCACACGCTTCAGGGTATCGATGTACGAGGCGAGGTTGGTTGCATTATTATTATCATCAACCAAAATAATAACAATAACCGAAATATTCACTGTCATAGACCATGAAGGAAATCTAACTTACACATCCTGATAAGCGAATCCATTGGTAATCGGTCACGAGCGCGCGCGGTTTGACTTTTACCTGTTTACAAAAAGGGTGCCTTCATCGGCACCGGTCACTTGCGCGCCGAAAGAAAATTAAGCTTGCTTATTCCTAATGACCACATCCCTTTTATTCTTGCGAACTTTCGTCTGTCTTTTTACGATTTGCGGTAGCTCACAGTTACTTTTTAGATTATTTAAATGACTATTCGGCTTCTGTAGGTATATAAAACTACCCTTAATGAAAACATTTCAGTAGTCTGCAATCCTTAGTTGCTGTTTGTGAGTATTGTTTGTGTTCTACTTTTTCATCATGGAGACTATGTTAAGTGTGACAGGGAAGAAATTAATAGTCCTTGAAGAGTATACCTTCCGAAGAGATAAGGAAACCACCCGTGGTGTAGCCTACAGATGCTCTAGAAGAGGATGCATAGCATCTTTGCTGGTGGATCAATCGGAAGAGATTGTTCTTAAAAGAAATAATGAGCACAACCATGATGCTCCCACAAAACAAGCTGTGAAGGTAAATTTCTCGGACTTTTTTTACATTATCAAGAAATCGATCAAATTTGTGACAAACTAGAACACGTTCTGATTAATTAAAATTTTTTTGGGGTATTATAAAGACATGTAGGTCTGCTGACAATACCAACTTCTTTATTTGCATCTATTATAGTGATCAGAATAACTTATTATATTCAGAACAAAATTTCGCACTTAATAATATAAAAAAGTAATTCATTTCTGTCAAGTCAAAAGTAACGATACCTCTGACTGGAGTTGTACAAATTCTTCAGTAACTATTAGCAAGATCGCAAAAAATGACGAATGAATTAAAATCGGTTAAAATTATAAGACATAAGCTTACATCGCCGCCCCGCGCTTTGGTGTCCACATACCTGCCTATCATCCAAAATATTTTGGGGACTTCTGACCGGTGGGATTAGGGCCAATCTGACCACGGCGCGCTAGTGTCCTATGGCCAATCCATTCTGGTCTCTTATATTATAGTAATTCGCCAACATGGTCAAGTTAATATAATTTATACAGGGTGTTACTCATATGCACTATGTCCAAGATAAGAAGGACAGTATGGGTAACTGAAGGAAAAGAAGTATATGGCTAAATGACATAACATTTTTTTTTTTTGAGAGAGAAGAATACTTCCTTATGGCAACATTTACAACCTTCAATTTGCTGTAAGCATGATCTTTTCGTTCCAAATTTTTGTTATCATCATCAATTTTATTTTTACTTCCCAGACCGATAGGTAAGGGTAGTATTATGATCGTGAAAATTTTCGATTTCCAGATAATACGCTTTTTAGGCGTTTCACGATATCTGTATAACGAAAATCCACGTCACTCATTTCCGTCGGTCTGTCTCTCAGTCTGTCTGTCTGCGTGTTCACGTTTTTCTGGCCTTGTAGTCTCAGCAAGCATTGTATGGATTGTAATGAAATTTGGGTACCGATATGCTGCGAGATCCTAGTACGTAGGTATTGCTGGTATAATTTTGGAAATCGGTGCATTGGCGGCGTAGTAATGAGCAACGCACAAGAAATTTGAATATTTTTTAATACTTTGTTTTAGGCGTTTAAGGAATTCCTGATCATTTTCTACTTTTTTTGGGCAGGAGTGAAATTGGGGTGGTTGGGGAGTGAGGGGTTATAAAACTCAAAAAAATTGTTGTATTCATTACAGGCTGTCCATTGACCTGCGAAAGAAAAGATCTAGCGACATAATACCCTTTTTTAGGGCCATCTGAACATTGCCTTGCCCATTCCAGAAACCAATTAAGGGACTAAACATTTTCTAATGTATACATCCGAATATTGCTTTAGATTGTTCTGTAATGAGTAACGTGGAAGTGAGTGAATTGAGGATGGAAAGCGCGTATGGTTTTCAGAAATCGTGTCATCAGTGGCGGCGCAGAAACAAGGAAAAAAGTAAAAGTATAAAAACAGCTCAAACTTCGTTTTTAGGCATTTCAGGGGATTCCTAATCTTTTACCACTTTTTTTGAGTGACGGTGAAATTGGGGTGGTTGGGGGGCGGGGGGATTGTGAAACTGAAAAAAGTTTTTATATTCACAGAAAGAAGGATCTAGCGGCATAATACACTTTTTTAGGTCCATCTCGGAATTGCCTTGCCTATTACAGAAGCCAAGGGACTTAGAATTTTTCGACGTATACGTTCGAGTATTGCTTTAGATCGTCCTGTATTGGGTAACCTGGAATTGATTTTAATCAAAATTCGACATAATATTATTATCATGGCGGGGATGGAAAAGGCGTATGGTTTTTAGATGTCGTGTCAGTAGCGGCGAAGGAATAATGAAAAAACTATAAAAATACAAAAATAGCTCAAACTTCGTTTTAGACGATTTGGGGGCTCCTGATCGTTACGTTTCACCCAGTTGAAGCTTGCAGAATAAAAACTGTGCCGTCCTAGTTCCTACAGAGATGCAAGAACCTATTTGCAAGAGTTTTTGTGCTGGATGTTCTCGTTGGATAAGGATCTGAGACTATAGCTTCATGCTATGAGAAAAAATAAAGATATCACCGTTATGTGTGGGAAGTACTGAGTCAATCAACTTGACTCCAATTATTTTGTTATTTGGCAGTGTTTTTCACTTCAATAAGAGACGAAGTATGCACTGACTATAATTTTCGATGGTGTTCCGGGGGGCAGTCACACGATTGGTATTAGCAAAAAAATTTACGTTACTTAAAAAACAAATGCTATTTATCAGATTAAATAGATAAAACACAACTTTTTTGTCTCTTGGTATCTCTTCGTAGTTCACTTTATTTTCGAGGAAAAAATTTAAAACTACTTCATAGATTTTCGAGAAAAATGTTAAATCATGTTATTTTTGTTCTACTTATATCAATAGGCCGTAATTCCAGGTGTATATATTACTGACGCAAATTCAAGCAGAAGAGTTCAAATAAAATCTCATGAAAAAGTTTCATCGTCGATCCGTACCTTTAGAACCATCTATAGAATCTCAGTGAACATGCACGGTGTGACAGAATGTTTCTTCAAAAAAAAAAAGAATTCCACTCACTCGCTCATTTGGTGTGAATCCACCTTCACCTTTGCAATTCTTCGTGGTTCCTATCTCCACCATGACATTATGACAACCTTCAAGTTGCGTTATTTTTACGAACATTCTGATGAAACAACAAGGATATGAACCTAATACATACCAAAATAAAAAGTATTCGATAACAGCGCTGATAAAATGATATGGAGTTACATAAAAATACTATACCGAATCATCATTTCATCCAAATTAAGGAGCTATTTCCATCGCTAAATGTTTACTACGGAATTCCAATAAGCATGCGAAGTATTTAGATAGTAATGTTTCATTGTATCGCTGTATGATCTGGGAACTAGAGAATTTTTGATCTACTACGAGTATGTTAGGTCAAAAGTCAATCTAAAAACTAGTAATTATTATTATACAGCAGTAGCTGTTGGCTCAATTATAGCAGTTTCAGTTGTTATTTTTAGTACAGGACAATATTATAGCACGATAAAAAATTCCCTATCACTCCTCGTGGAAAATAAATTAAGTTTTGTTGATGTTGGCTGCAATTTCATAATACATCGTGTTTGCGGCGGGTTAGCTAAACTTTGTGGGCGTTAAGATAAGCTCATATCATTGCTTCTGTAATTTTTTCAAGAATTTACAGAAATGGATATTTTCACTTGTCTAATTTTTTTTTATAATCACAATAGCCCAATCGTCTTCCACCATGACGGGTTTCCCGCACACTATGCATTCGCAGTTGGAGAGTACCTGAATAACACCTTCCCCCACTTGTGGTTTGGAAGCTAAGGTCCCATCGCATAGCCCCATGATCCCCTGACTTGACATCACTTGATTTCCGCGTATGGAACATGTGTATCAAGTAGCGACATGGAGCACTTGGTTCAAAGAACTGATGCAGCTTTTGTATCAAAAATCGCTCCGCACCACCACGGTCGTCACAGCTATATTTTGAGAAATAATACATGTAGTTTTTTGGGCCTTTATAAAGCCAACATTTCAAAATAATACAATTTGAGCTAGTTTTAATAGAACCCATGAATCAAAAAAGATGTGCATGAGTCCAAGAGAATCAATAATTTAGTTATTTGGTTTTGTTTTGATATTAGAAGCAAAAGCAACGATATAAAAAAATCAGGGATGTTTAGGGCTCAAGTAGGTTAATAAAATATCTTTTAAATGAGCCTTTCTATGGGCTCACAAAGTTTGCCAACCTTGAGCCATGTCTTAGAGTTGGTGTAATAATCTAAATGCCCCTCTAAACATAATATTATATAAGCTCCTAATTTATGACCACCAATTTTTAAACACTAGGAAAGTATTTGAAGGAGTTCTAAAAATGGTGGAGGAGTAAATGCCTTTTTATAACAAATCTGGACATTGTAGTAGCCGTGTTAGGAGCAAACACCGATTTCGGCCAATGGACGGAAAATATGGTCAAAACGCGTTTTGGCTGCTACCGTTTTGCCAGTGTCCGAATTATCGCTTTCCGGCTGTTCTATGTAGTCCAGAACGCGTTTTGGGTCAACTACGATTGCCACAACACGTTCTATATTCTACTACGAATAAATAAATCTCAATTATTTGCCGTGTTACAATATTTCCTCTGAGCTTAGAATGCATAACTAAAATGAATAAAAAGCACTTGTAGATCTTAGGTCCGTGAAAAAAAACTGAAAGGAACATACCTCACAACCTCTTATGTCCAGCTCTCACATGAGCGGAATGAATAATGTCAAAAAACTCGTGGGTCATGCAAAAATAACGCAGTTCGGCTGTTTCATCTGTCCTTCTTTCAATTAGCTTTTCGATATAGCCAATTTTTAAAATATCATACCTTTTCAATCGTTGTCTTTGTTTCGAAGATGTTGTATCACCGTTACTCTTACAAGCTTTTGCCGCCTTTACCTCTGTGAGTGTTTGGTCGTGCCTTTCCCTTGTACAAATGTTACTACGATCATTGCTACCACTTATGACTTTTTGCAGTTCGTCATTAAAACATAACCTTAGGTCTTCCATGGCACTCTCTAGCTACTGTCTAACCCGCACAAGGATCAAATACTAAATGAATACACTAGCTCCAGAGGTATCGTTTACAAGCTGAGACACTCACAAAATCTACCACACGTTATGGCAATCGCAGTAGAACAGGACGCGTTTTGGCAAACGTAGCTGAGCCAAAACACGTTCTGGGTTACATTAAACAGTCGAAAAGCGACAATTCGGGCATTGGTAAAATGGTTGCAGCCAAAACGCGTTTTAGCCATATTTTTCGTCCATTGGCCGAAACCGGTGTTTGCTCTTAACAGCCGTATTTTGAAAAATAATGAATGTATGTCTCTATTAGGCCAGCATTTTAGTAGAACCCATGAAGCAAAATGAGTGCATGAGAATTAATCAATAATTTGTTTATTTTGGTACTGCCCTAAGAGAAGGATTTTGGATTTCGGAGATCCTGACGTTATCTTTATAGCTACAGTAATGATTCAAAAAGCGTATTGAAGAAGAAAGCCTGTTCTAAGAAAGCGCGGTGGCCTTTTTTTAATGTCGCATTTGGTTGTCAAATTAATTATAGATATTTGAAGAATGCATTGCGAGTTTTTTGTACACTAAAACTGTTTTGGAGATAATTGCTCCGTATTGCCATTCATTAAGTCCTTAGCTATCACCTGCCCAAATTTTATGTATGTAGTTAGAAGAACAAGTCGGTACTGTTCGAAATGCGGATATGTGTTTTACAAGGCAAACACATATAAACAAATGTAGGTCGCGCTCTATACCGTAGGCCCTTAAATTTAGGAGTAGCTCTTAAATAGTGTAAAGAAAGTACATCCAGAGTTGCAAGTGTTAACTTTATATATTACCACTTTCAGCCTTTACTTAAATAAAATAACCTTTGAACCACTACTAGTAGACTAACCGCCCTGTAAGTTTAACAAGCTATATATATCCACTATAAATGAAAGCAGGGTCAGATGGAAAATGAAGGATCATACTTATAAAATAGGCAATCGCAATCTACACTATAATGAAAAACATGATGTCTCGTGCCTTGACTTTCTACAAATTACCGGTGCTAACAAAATGTTTGGAGTTCCTCTATACCTAAACCATCTTCACCAAAAAAGTAGACAATGATCAGGGACCTTCGAAACATCTAAAAACGAAGTGTGAGCGATTTTGAACTTTTTCATTTTTTGTTGATCTATCCTCCACAACTGGCAAGAATTCCAACGACGATACACTGTTACCATTTTCTCCCCGGAAGTAATACGATGTCACAATTTCATCATAATCAAGTTCGTAGTTTTCAAGTTACACAGTTAGAAAATTCAAAAGCAACATTCGGGTGTACATCTAAAAACACGATTTCATCAAAGTCAATTTTTGCGCAATGTAGAGAATTTTATGAATACAATTTTCAATCCCCGTCCCATTATCCAATTTCACCCCCCCTCTCAAAAACAAATAGAAAATGATCAGCAACTCTGAAGTTCTCAAAAACAAAGTTTGGAGGGGTTTTGATAATTTTTCGGTTTTTATCAATTTTTCCACCGTCAATGCACCGATTTTCACAACACAACCTATGCAGCGGTTACTGAACATACGCGGCTAGAAAAACGTTAACGGACCGACAGACAGACCGAGAGGCAGAACAACGTGGCTTTTCGTTATGCTCTTAAATATCGTATAGATTAACCTAGTACTTTCCGCAAGATCAAGGTTAAAGTTTGTATAGCACACTGTGAAGCTGACTTCTTATTTGGAGACACGTGAAACTTTATTTAAGGTAATTACATTATTTTTCTGTCTATCGATATTTCATGATATAAGTAATGCTTAGAATTTACTTACTTACACATGAGTACGTATCAAAATACGATTGTAATAAATTTTCAAGGGAAATCGTAAGATCCGGAAATTGCACTACCACTCCGTGTGACCATCTGAAAATGTCTCATCACTGAAGTGTTTTATTAGTAAATAACAAAATATAAAAACAACTATTTACCACTATATTCACAATCTAATCAAAACGGAAAATCCCAAAGTCCAGGTCAGGAGGTCGAAACGAGGATTCCAACAAATGCTGCATGGCTGGTTTTGATAGGAGAAAATCAGAATACGGGTGACTATTCATATGTAATAGCAGTGTTGTGAGTTGTCCCTAATCAAAAATTGCTTAAATGTTTCATCACCGATGTTCAGATACTCCCCGCTATCACCTCGAAATGACGTTTAGTAAAAGATAGTAATTGCAAAACATGTGTAAGAACTATTATACTGACACACTTGCTTCCTATAAAGGTCGCTACAGACTACGCGTGTAGGAAGCTGTATACACCAAAGCAATGCGCTCCGAAGCACCCACTAAACCTTCTGGATGCTTTACAGAAGAGATCAATTAGACTAATCGATACGCCTAACCTCACGAAGGACCTCCATAGCCCGAATCATCGAAAAGGGGTGGCTGACCTGTCCCTGTTTTACAGATTCTATCACGGAAGATGTTCGAGTGAGCTCTGCCAGATAATAACACTGAACGCCGTCCGAAGGAACATTAGAGAGGCTCTGCGAGCTCATCCTTACCAAGTTGAGGTCCCTATACTCCCCGAACCAGTCTCCTCCAGCATTCATTATTTTGTAACAACTCGACGCTGTGGAATGAGCTGCCAGGCTATAACTTGCAGCGTTTCAAATCTCACGTGCACAGACACGCAGCGCTTCTACAGCGACATAGGCTTCCCTAATCGCCCATTACGAACACTCGCGTAGTCTGTAGTGACCTTAACATTTATTTAATAGCAAGACACAGAATGAATATGACGTACCTACATGAGCTGCATTTTGCCGTACCAAAAATTTGCAGTCGCATTTCTGTGGAATTGAAGTTCCCCTCAGAAATACATTACTACTGCCCGACGTTCGTTCCCTTGCCATCGACTCAACCTCAAGTTGCAGTCCAAATTGGCAGCTGCACTTCTGCAGTCATGCTGCTACAGGAATTGTCTTTGCCTGGTGCATGGTTGCCAAGATTTTTGTAGATCTCGAGATCTTTTACATGACAAGGGACATTTCTTTTACTCTGCAGAATCTCCCTACCCTAAGAAGTTGGGAGATTTTTTCGTGATCTACCGATTTTTATGAACATACTTTTGAGAAGTTTTATTTTTTTCACCTGACAACAGTGGTAGGTATCTATAAAGCGCAGAGTCAGATAGAGATGCATGCTCAGCCCCATGCTTATCAATTTGTATTCCGAGGTTATATTCGAGCAAGCACCTGATGTTAGTGATGTTAAGGCTAACGGTTGACGGCAAAAACTAATTGACAAGCTTCAATAGATCAGATGGGACTACAAATAAATAAACAAAAGACGTTGGTGATAATCAGAAATCAGATCAGCTAATAGATATTATCTGACCGGAAGATCTCAAGCTACAAAAGGAATGCGGACAAAAATATTAGATGTTGCCAAGTTTATTTATAAAAAAAGCAGAATTAACGGTAACAGCAATTTAAGATATTTTTAGTACTACTATACTTTAGTATACTTGTTAATGTATTTTTATTTAATAACCGATATTTCTTAATCTGCCTGTTATAAAATGTACACATTTTCTGAAGATATCATCAACTTCAGGTGAATCGGCAACAACTCACCAATCCTGCCATCCAACGTCTTGTCAGGGAACCTTATTGGTTGAGGATCTGCTACCATGCCGTTGCCATGGAGATTAAGTCTTGCTATTGGCCGCCCTGCCACCAACTTTATAATATGTTCCTGTCTCTCTCTCTGTCTGGAAATATCGAAATACCAGTGGCGTTTTGTATGTCGTGTTTATAATATTTCTGCAGATTGTCCCAGCCCAAACTATTTGAATATCTGTCTTGTCGAATTTATTGTCTTGTCAGCTTGTTAGGTACACCATTTTTCGTCGTTATTTTTGTTATTATCTTATCTAAAAATGAACATTTATACAAAAGGAAAGACGCTTCATAGTCTTGAAGTATTCACGTAAAATCCCCACGCCCATGGCTATTTCATGAATGAAATTGGTTATGTTTTTTACAACTATACCCCTCTTACCGATACCCCGTAGCTTCTCAGAACCGTTGGCCAGATAAAAGGTAAAAATTCGCGAAACTTCTATATTAAGGGTTTAAAAATTTGGGTATTTGGGTAGCTGGGTTACAGCGGACTTACGAGGATGACCTGAAAAGTTCTCGGCCTGATATAGAAAGAAGCGGTTTGGACCTTCAAAATTATTTTTATTTTTCGACATAGTCTCCTCTTAACTATATACGCTTGGTCCATCGATGTTCCAGAGCCACGATGCCGTCTTTAAAATGATCTTGTGGAAGTCCTGTAAAGTAGTCATCTACGGCAGCAATCGCTTCTTCGTTTGATGAAAAACGTTGCCCACCAAGAAAGATTTTCAGTTTTGGGAACAGGTGAAAGTCCGACAGGGCCAAGTCAGGAGAATAGGGTGGGTGCTCCAACAATTAACTTTAAATCGAGCAATTTTGCCATTGCATGTTGACCTTTGTGCACCGGCGCATTGTCTTGATGAAAGATGACTTTCTTCTTTTGCAAAACTGGTCTCTTTTCACGAATTTTCTGATCCAACTGGGTTAAAAGGTCAGAATAGTACTCCCCTGTTATGGTTTCACCATTTTCAAGACAATCCACGAGCAGAGTGCCTTTAGCGTCCCAAAAAGCAGAAGCCATCACCTTTCTTACGAGGGGAACTGACTTTGGTGCAGAGAACCCGGCTTCAGTTCACTGCTTTGATTATTGTTTGGATTCTGGTATATAATGGTGAATCCATGTTTCATCCATTGTTACAAATCTGCGCAAAAATTCCGCTTTATCTTTCCTATATAGCTCCAAAGCCTGCTGTGACATCCGCATGCGGTTGCGTTTCTGCTCAGGAGTGGGGATTCGCGGCACCCATCTTGCACTGAGCTCCTTCCTGTGTAACTCTTCATGCAAAATGTGACCAACCCATTCCTTTGAGATGCCAACAGCCTTGGCAATTTCGCGCAGCTTCACTCTCCTGTCTTGCAAAACCATATCGTGCAGACGGTCAATCAATTCAGGAGCTGTTGCACTTTTTGGACGTCCTTCGCGTGGGTCATCGTCAAAGCTCTCCGTCCTCGCTTAAACTCTGCAGCCCATTTCTTGACTGTGGAGTATGAAGGTGAATCTTCCTTATACACGTTAACAAACCTTTGGTGGATCTCCTTCGGAGATAAACCTTCTTTCACAAAGAAGTTTATTACCACACGGTACTCAAGCTGCTCCACGTCTTACGGTGCTTCACACTACACTCACGACGATCGACTGTCACAGCCAAACTGCTGATCGCAACTGATTACTGATTGGCAATATTGGCATTTCATGTGAGACTTGCAGAGACTTGTATGAACACGCACGTGAGTGGTACACGTTCGCTCGCGCCTGCGTCCTATTGGGGCCGAGAACTTTTCAGGCCATCCTCGTAGATATGGAAATAATAACAAGGATCAAGATGGCCAGAACAACATTCTTAAAAAGGAGTGGTCTGCTGAGCGATACAAGTATGAATGCCCAAATAACGTATAGCCTTGAAAAATGTTGTTTACCCGGTAGTTCTGTATGGAGTCAAAGCGTGGACGATGAAGATCAATATAATGGATAGAATGGAGGCTTTTGAGATGCAGGTGTACCGCCGAATGCTAAGAATTCCTTGGACAGACTGGGTTACAGATATCGAAGTTCTGCGGCGAATGAACAAGGAACGTGATCTCTTTAACCACCGTAAAGAAGAGAAAAACCGTCTATCTTGGACGTATCATGAGAAATAATAAATACGCCCTTCTGAAAGTAATAACAGAAGGCAAAATTGAGGGCAAATTTGCGGTCAGGTCGATTGTTTTTGCCAAATAAGTTATTTTGGCCACCATATCAGAAATAGGGGAACAATCTTTCTGATTTTAGTCCTTCCTAATAACGTAAACTACGTTCAGCATCTAATTTATTTGCATAAACCAGCACCTTTAGATATGGGTGAAGCATATACAAGATTTCAGCCCCCAAAGTCACGTTTTGTATAATTTAAATTTGAAGAACTCCATTAGATAATATCCTTGGTCAGTTGATATTAATTTCAGATTACATTTAATAAAAAACATCTGGCAATTCTAACTGGATCTAACTACCGCAATACAGGGTCAAATGTCTTTGAAGCAGTTTTTTCGAGCATCTGGGTATCTCGTGAACGACAAATCTTTAGAACTTTTAGGAGATAAGCATCAGTGGATTGTTACTGAAAACGTACTAGAAATAAAAAATGATGAATGATGAAAGCCGGATTTAAAAATGATCCTTAATTTAAGTACATGTAGCACTTGAAGCACTTTAGATCCAAAGTGTGCTAGTTTGCTGGAATTGTTTTATCGGGAGGTGTATCCTCCACCAAATATACCATTAATAATTTTGAATCGGACGTCACGTGACCAAAAACAAATACCTCACTAGGTAACACAATAATAAGAAAAGATACAACATTTGCTCTAATTTAAACCTCTATTTTTATGATGAGATTTCAGTCTGTTTTATTTGACGAAGTTATGAAACTGAATACGCTACATAGCAAGGATTTTCAAACCGTCCTTCGAAGTTCTAGAATTCAACAAAAAAGCAATGATTTATTCGAACAATCAAATACGAAATCTCCAGTTGAATTAGTGAAAAATGTGCCAGAACACTTTAAGACAAATATAATCTTGGCTTTGGATTTAGACTCTGATAATGAAGATATACCTCTATGTGAAACACAAAAAAAGTTAACACGAGCTTTAAGTTAAAAGCAGAAACTTCAAAAGGTCATAGAAACTTAAGTCGCGCTCAAAAAGTTTGAGTCTAGACTCTTTGGTTTTTCTGAGGCCATATTTTAGTTTTACTAAGCAAATCGCAGATGTTTGGAAATTATTTTAATTGCACGTTTAACTGAATATTTTTTTTTTCTATTTGTGTGTTTAGCTCCTGTTCCAAATTTTATCTTTTATAACTAAAGTTGATTTGCTATGATATTTACTTTACAAAAGTAAAAGTATGCTTTTCGTGTTTTTTAATGAAAACGTACTTTTGTTTACTATATTTTTGCATTTTTATTATTGCTGTTACTAGTGTTAGGACTTAAAAAGAAATATTGGACTTAGCCTGAAATCCCGGAATCTCGCAACAATCCCGAAAATTGGAAACCCTAAGCATATTTAAGAGAATATATAAATATGAATACAAATACGAAGAAAAATGCAATTAAGAAAAAACCTTAATTTTTATAGTTCAAGGAGAGTAGTAATAGTACATACCATCGTGTCACCCATACGACAAACAAACAAAATTTGGGATAAGTACGTGGTTTGGCGTAATAAAAAAAGCCTTATCGATGTCGTTATCAGCAGTTACTGTAACACTGTTTTTAATTAAAAAGCCATGGTATTATAAAATGATTCAAAAAGTATTTTGGTAGTTGTCAAGCTTTTCAGAGATAAAATCTCATTAGTACTTAGTAGTACTTATCCTAAACACGTATTTCTAAAAATAGAGTTCAGCATGAAGCCTGTGTCAGACACACTTTAATTTAATTTTCAAAGTGCGCCCAATGCCCAAGAATAATTCAAAGTAATCTTGTGGTTTGGAATCTAAAGCGGCCCACAGATGCTCCGGAAATCCTCAGAGGAAAAAATGCACAGTCCTGGCCTCAAGGATTATCGGAGCGTATGTGGAGGTTCGCCGGACTGTACAGGCTGCCGAATGTGGAATTAAAGAACCATTTGATCGCCTCCGCAGGCCGTCTTTTGATGCCATGCTTGCTAGAACTGAACTGAACTGAAGGGTTTCCTGAGCGTCTGTGAAGGAGGGTGTATACAGACTAAAGTGCAAGGCCCTTCGGGCCAGGACTATGCAGTTTTGCCTCTGCGAATTTCCGGAGCGTCTGTGGGCCGCTTAACAATACAAAATTGGTCCGTTTAAACTACCGATTAAACATCGAATCCTATTTAGCATTTTTGAGAGACAATCTGAACATTTTGTTACAAGATGTAGATCTACTAACCCGTAGAGCTGATGGAATTTCTAGGGACTTCGAACCTAGAGGTTCTGAATGTTGGCGACACTCCTACCTTCTCAAACAATGTGAGGGACGAGGTCCTAGACATAACACTGAGCACTGTCGGTATTTATAATGAGGTCAAGGACTGGACCGTATCCTTGGAACCGTCACTGTCCGACCATAGACATATAACGTTTAGGATTGACGGAAAAAAAAGAGGAAATCTTCGTTAGAAATCCTAGGCAAGCAAATTGGGCTTCTTATAAAGAGGACCTAGGTAGCAGGCTCCGTCCTATAGATCAGGATCTCAGTAAAGGGGAGGGCTTGGAGGCGGCAGTTGATTCCCTGTGTCGGGACGTCCGAGCCTCCTTTGAGAATAACTGTCCCCTACGCAATGTTGGCGTGGTGGGCAATTCCACCTTCTGGACTAAGAAATTAGAAACCAGGAAAAAGTCCCTGCACAAACTACTCACAATAGTTAGGTACACGAAAGGTACTCCTTAATGGGAGGAGTATAGGATAAAGCTGCAGGAATATAAGAGGGAAGTCAGGAGGGCCTTCAGGGAATCTTGGAGGAACTTCTGCAGGTCCATCAATGATATTCCTGCGACGGCAAAGATGCATAGGATCCTTAGCAAGGACACCAAGTCCAAGTTGGGGACCTTGACGGACTCCAATGGTCACAAAACCAATAATGAGGAGGAAACGCTTAAATTGCTGATGAGTGTGCACTTTCCGGGATCGGCTGCTGCTCAACAGACAGGTGCACATAGGCCACTCCGCCGTCCTCATAGAGAGGAATGGCAGATGGCAGGAGAAGTCGTCACTTATGACCGCAATAAATACTTTTGCTCCATACAAAAGTCCAGGCAAGGATGGCGTCATTCCAGCCATGCTACAACATGGACAGGATCCATACCCAGTTAGGATATTTCGCGCCTGTGTGGCTACTGGCTTCACACCGAAGAGCAGGTTGCATTCAAGGGTCGTTTTTATTCCTAAGCCGGCAGAGGTAGCTATACTCGTCCGAAGGACTTTAGACCGATTACCCTTTCGTCGTTTTTACTAAAAACACTAGAGAGGTTGGTTGATAGATATATCAGGGATGGGCCCTTACAAAGGGTTGAAATCCATGCCTATCAGTTCGCATATCAGGCGGGAAAATCAGCTGCGCTGGCACTTCATCATTTGGTCAGCAGGCTTGAAAAAACGTTAGATGAACGGGAAATGGCTATGGTAGCATTTCTAGACATCGAGGGTGCGTTCAACTGTACCACTACCAATTCGATAAGACGCGCCCTTGAGAGACATGGAATTGCTCCAATCCTAGTGGAGTGGATTCTCACCACTCTAGAGTGCCGAGTGGCTTCTGCAATGCTTAATGACAGAAACTATAGCGTTGCAGTGGCGCAAGGCTGCCCACAAGGCGGTGTTCTTTCACCTCTACTATGGTGCTTAGTGGTGAATGACCTACTCGTGAGACTAAGTAACACAGGGGTCTACGTGCAGGCCTATGCCGACGATTTGAGCATAGTGGTCAGGGGTAGATTCATTAATACAGTCTCCGAGGTAATGCAAGGCGCGCTGCGCGTTGTGGAAACGTGGTGTAATGAGGTAGATCTGTCAGTGAACGCTGAAAAGACTGAGCTCGTTATGTTCACTAGGAGAAGGAAGACGGAAGGCCTCGTGAGGCCTACCTTTTTCAGAACGACACTTGAATGGTCTCAGTCAGTAAAGTATCTAGGAGTCATACTGGATCACAGGCTGACTTGGAGGCAGCACGTGGATTATAAGGTAAGCAAGGCTCGAAACTCATTATGGGCCTGCAGAAGAGTTGTCGGTAGTAGCTGGGGCCTGAGCCCAAAAGTGGTGCACTAGCTCTATACTACAATACTCAGACCGTCATTAATATATGGCTCCATAGTGTGGTGGACCTGTATAAAGACGGAGGCAATAAGAGCCAAACCTAATAAGGTTCAACGTTTGGCATGTCTTAGTATAACCAGTGCAGTGCGCACAACACCTTTGAGCGCCATTGAAACACTATTGAATCTTCCTCCTTTTGATCTGGTAATTCAAGGAGAAGCTAGAAAAACTGGGTTCCGTCTCTGGAGTCAGGGTAGCTGGACTTTTATGAATCCAGGCAAGGGACATTCGACGATTCTAGCAGAGTTGCATGAGGATTGTCCTATTTTGTTGGCGAGGAGCGATACAGTTTCTCCTACGCATCGCTTGAATCGCAAATTTACGGTGGTGTTTCCGTCAAGGGAAGAGTGGGAGTCTAGGGAAGGACAGCTCATCGAAGGAGGAGGACAGGTCTGGTACACAGATGGTTCACTCGCTAGAGAGGGCTCGGGCTCGGGAGTCTAGGACCCCATACAAGACTTTCACTCCCTCTTGGGGGGCACACCACAGTATTCCAGGCTGAGATCTATGCGATACTTGCTTGTGTAAATCGTATTCGGGAAATTGACGGATCTAGGAGGCGGATTACTCTCTGCTCTGACAGTCAGGCAGCCATCAAAGCACTGAGTGCTTGGAAAATAACGTCGGGACTGGTCCTGGAGTGCAGAAGGGCTCTTGCCGACATCTCAGCTAAACACAAGGTATCACTGATGTGGGTACCTGGGCACGCTGGGGTAAAGGGTAACGAAATGGCGGATCATCTGGCCAGGATGGGATCCGGCAACAGTTTTGTGGGCCCGGAACCAGCCTTAGGACTATCTGCAAACTTGATTAGGAAAACAACTGGAGAGTGGATCCAGAATCAACACTCTCTGAGATGGAACAACATCTCTGGTCATCTCCGTCAAGCTCGGGAACTATTAGCAGGGCCTGCAGAGAGATTAGGACGACTTTGTCTCTCTCTGGATAGGAGTAAATTGAGATTGCTAGTAGGCCTACTAACGGGTCACAACACCTTCAGGCGTCACTTGTTCGTGATGAGGGTGGTCAACGACCCAACGTGCACGTGGTGTGGTGAAGAGGAAGAATCCTCGGCATACATCTTGTGTCGCTGTGAAACCCTGTGTTATTACAGGCAGACTATGCTGGACTCAAGAACCTTGGAACCAATAGATATAAAACGGATAGAACCTAAGAATGTACTCGCCTTTGCCAAAAGGGCAGGTCTTAGGAACTAGCGCGGATAGAGGCGCAAAAGGGCCCATCGTGTGGCCTATGCACCAGCCACATTCCGTGCTGGATAGCCTCTGGTCCTTAATCATTCATTCAACCCGTAGATATATGACTTTCCAAAACGATCGTGCTCCATGCCATATTGTTAAGCAGGATCTTAACGAAAGATGTCCAGATAAGTGCATCAGTCCTGGAGACAAGGACAAGGACTTGAATGAATGAACGAAAGATAGATAGAGAGAGAGAGAGAGAGAGTGACATAGAATGTGTGTCGAGGATTCTTCCTTCTCTCTACAGCTTGTACACGTCAGAAAATTTGCCACCTCCATCACATACAAGTGACGCTTTAAGGTGTTATGGTCCGATAGAAGGCCGACAAGTAACCTTAGCAGGCTTCTGTCCAGTGAGAGACAGAACCGCCCCACTTTGGCCAGAGGTCCTAAAAAAAGTTCTCTAGAGGACAAGAACTTAGTTTACTCGAAGGAAATTAGCATCATTGCCGTATCGGAAGTAGATCAACTTACGAGAGGCACAAGAATCAATCAGAACAGCACTACGCGTTTGCACATCTGAAAGAAAACTTTTTTAGATGATGTAGGACATTTTTTGAGGAAAATGCTCTATATTTTGAAACCTTTTTGTGATATAGGGTAAGAAAATTAATTATTTAGGTTGGTTTAGTGCACCCTCTTGAAAGCCGCATAGTTTCGTCCTAACCCAGCCAGCGACCCTCGTATAACTTAGTCAAGCAGATCAATACTAATATTCATAAAAAACGGAGGAGCTTCTTTAAATCTCGTTTCACATTTCACGCTTTTTGAAAGTGACATTCTAAATCGATTATCATTTGGATAACATTTTTAGTATGATGCCATTATAGAAACAGGTTTGTTAAATTCACAGATCAAATTGGCAATAATATTAGAAAGCCTTTAGGGATGGTCTCGATGAAACTTGCTTGGAGACGTTTTTTTAAACCACGCTCTAAGAATTTAACATACTCCTAATTTTTACCAACTTTAGATTTCGCGAACTTTTATGACGCAAAAGTTGTTATCAAGTCAAGGATTTAGAAGAAAATATGGAAAAATGCATAACTCCAAAACTACAAAAAATTACATAATATACATATACAGGGTTTCCCTGAATTTCCTTGACAAGTGGTATTCTCGAAGCAAAAAGACGTTCAAACGAAAAGTGAGTGGAACTTTTTGAAAGTACTATCGCATCTATCATACCACATATCTAAAACTTTTTTTTTTGCACTTCAACTTTCATAGCTCACCCCGAACTTTTTTTTCAAATACCACCCAGTAGTTTTTCCTACACAAATTAAGTCCTTATTTCATCCAAAATATTGTAGTAACTTCCATTTTATACACAAACCTACTATTTTTCGTAAAGTCATAAGCATAAGGTAAATAAAATAAGGATTTTTTGAGACGTAATATTTTCGTAAGAAAAACGGTTAAAAAGAAAACTAACTGGGTTTTTCAAGGGTGCTGAATGGCGTGCTTTCGAAATATATTTTTGAACCTCAACCTCTAAAATTCACTCCCAAGTGTTTTTTCAAATGGCACCCCACAGCTTTCGTCATCTTGTATGATTTCATACACAAACCATTTCTTTCCCAATTTCATAAGCATAAGATAAATAAAATGAGGATTTTTTGAAGCGTAATATTTTGGTAATAAAAAATCATAAAAAAGACGTTTATTTTCGAAAGTATGTATCAAATACCCTTGAAAATCCACGTGGTTTTCTTTTTTATTCGTTTTTTTACGTCAAACAAATTCTTACTTTATTTATATTATGCTTATGACTTTCACGCAGAAAGACGTAGTCAAATTGATTGACTCAGTACTTCCCACACATTCGGATGATACCAGTTTCAATACTTTCCCATAGCATAAAGCTATAGTCTAGATCCCCTTGCCACCAAATCATCGCTCGCCCGACCGCAAAAAAAAGCGTCGTTATTCTACTAGGTACTTCTTCCACAGGTCAATGGACAATCTATCATGAATACAACCAATTTTTGAGTTTTATAACCCCCCACCCCCGAACCACCCCAAGATCAACCCCACCAAAAAAAAAAAAATTGAAAATATCCAAGAAACCCTAAAACATCTAAAAACGAAGTTTGAGGTGTTTTTATATTTTTAGTTTTTTTATTATTGCTGCGCCACCACTGAAACGATTTCTAAAAACCATACGCGTTTTCCATCCTCGTCACAGTAACAAATCTGTGTCAAAATGTCAAGTCCCTTGGTTTCTGTAATCGGCAAGGCAATGTTCGGATGGACCTAAAAAAAGTGTTTTATGCCACTAGGTCTTTCTTTCACAGGTCAATAGGCGCCCCATTATGAATACAAAAAACTTTCAGTTTTACAACCCTCCACCCCTCAGCCACCCCAATTTCACCCCCACCCAAAAAAAGTATAAAATGATGAGGTTTCAGCTGTTTTCATATTTTTAGTTTTTTAATATTTCTGCGCCGCCACTGAGACGATTTCTAAAAATCATACGCGTTTTCCATCCTTGCCAAAGTGTTAACACTGTGCCAAAGTTTCATTAACATTAATTCAGTACTTTCCACATTATAACACACAGAACGATCTAAAGCAATACTCGTATGTATACATGGGAAAAAATTCCGGTTTCTGTAATAGACATGAGGCAATGTTCGGATAGACCTAAAAAAGTTATTTATGTCGCTAGGTCTTCCTTCACAGGTCAGTGCGCAGTCTATTATGAATACAACAAATTTTTCAATTTTACAACCCCCCAACCCCCAACCACCCCAATTTTCACCCCCACCCAAAAAAAGTAGAAAATGATCAGGAACACCTAAAACGCCTAAAAACCAAGTTCGGCGAATATTTGGAATTTTTCGTTTTTTGCTAATTACTCCGCCGCCAATGCACCGATTTTCAAGATTATAGCAGCATTACCTACTACGATCTCACAGCATATTGCTGCCCAAATTTCATCAAAATCCATGTAGCGGTTACTGAGATGACGAGGCTAGAAGAACGCGCACAGACAGACAGACCGACAGGCAGGCAGACAGACAGACAGACAGACCGACGGAAATGAGTGACGTGGATTTTCGTTATGTAGACATCACAAAACGCCCAAAAAGCCTATCATATTGGTGTGGGAAGTAATAAGTTTGCGTATAAAATCAAAGGTACCACAAGATTTTTAATAAAATAGGGATATCATTTATGTAGGAAAACCTATGAGCTGCTATTTGAAAAAAAAATTGGGGTGAGGGTGAGTTTTAAGGGTTGACGTACAAAAAGAAATGTTTTGAAAGCTTGGTATGATAGAACCCATAGTACCTTCAAAAATTTCACTCAGTTTTCGTTTGAACTTTTTTGTGCTACAAAAATATCACGTGTCAAGGAAATTCAGGGACACCCTGTACAGGGGTGACAGATACTTCTCTAGTCGTGCTGACACCATTTTTTGGGACACCCTGCATAAATACATTGCCACAGAATAATTCAAAAAGTATTTTGACAGTTGTATTGTATATTAGCAAATTAATAGTACTTACTCTTATATGCTTACATGTATATGCTACTAACCTTAAAGATATAAAATTGTTTATGCTTTTTCTAAAAATAAATTACCCCTTCCCTTCCGGTTATGCGATAAAATTCTAAATACGGAAAAGTAACTACGATGCACGCTTCCTTAAAATCCACCGTTACTTGTCAAATAATAACAAAACCGGATAAGATTAGAGTCTTTCAGAGAATTTGCTGATAGTCTCACTTTCTTCGTATCTCGCAATATATACGCCTAAATAATTATTTATACAGAGTGAGTCCAAAGTATGGAACGCCTTAATTTATCTCGGAAATGGTTTGCACGATTTTCATGAATTTTAGAGTAGCAGGGTTTTGCAATACGGCCAATCTAGCGATGATATTTACAATGCTGTCAGATCTACCGTTTTGCCGAAAATATAATAAACTTTGTTATTTCAAATGAATCACCCTGTATATTTATACATTTTTGAAATCCTTGAAAAATGTTCGGATTATTTTTTGTATATTTCCTATACCTGAACGTCAATATTTCGGAGTTAAGCGCCCAACTTAAAATAAGAAATCAACTTCAAAAGACATGAAGGCGGTCATAGCAGTTGCTCAAAATGTTATCCGTTTACAACAATACAACAATCCATGTGCTTCTTGAAACTTCGCAGTACATTTTGCAACATGTCTGAATTTTCAACAGTAATCATAGCCACTTCATTTAGTATTTATTTTTTATTATAAAAAGTATATCAGTATTTTTCAGGGATTTCAAATAGGTAGAAATATAGACGGTAATCCAAATGAAATAACACGACAGCTTATTATATTTCCGGAAAATGGTAGATATGACAACATTGGAAATATTATCGTAAGATCGGCCGTAATACAAAATCCCCATACCCCAAAATTCGTGAAAATCGAGAAAAGTAATGAAAATGCACGCTTTCTCAAAATCCATCGTTATTTGTCAAATAATAACAAAACCGGATAAGATTAGAGTCTTTCAGAGAATTTGCTGATAGTCTCACTTTTTTCGTATCTCGCAATATATACGCCTAAATAATATTTATATACTATGTTCCTGGTTAAATATGCAAGTTGATTATGTGGCCCCTAAGAACTGTTATACATAAGTTGTGAACGCAATTAAAACATACCAACTCCATTTTGGTAGTTCTGCCTAATGTTTTTATTAGCTCGTAATTTTTTTTTTCTCTTACAGTAGGTGCGATCGGTGAAACATCCAATTTTTTATTTTGGTCAGCCTCACACAAAGGCCTGAAAGCCTATGGCGCTGTAGAAGCGCTGCGAGAGGATGTATCGGTGCAAGCTAGATTTGGAACGCTGTAGTTTGTAGCCGTTGGGAAACAAATTCCCCGGTAGCTCATTCCATAGCATCGAATTTCTCCAAAAGCAGAAATGCTGGAGAAGAGTGACTCGGGAAATAGGGACCTCGACCTGGTAAGGATGAGCTTGCAGAGCCTCCCTAGTGTTCCTTGTTCGGACGGCCTTTGGTGTTATTGTGGAGGTCCTTTGTGAGGTTAGCGTGACAGTTAGTCTAATTGCTCTCTTCTCGAAGCTTTAGAGAGTGCTTCGGAGCGTATCTCCACAAATGAGACCAATACTTCAAAGATGGTCGGATCTGTGTCTTGTAGAGTAGCAGTATTTGCTTTGGTATATACATCTTCGAACAGCGGAACAAAACTCCAAGCTTCTGGTATGCCGTTTTAGCAATACTGACGATGTTGTAGTGCCAAGACATTTTATTGTTGATGTTAATCCCCAAAAGCTTGACGGAAGGTGACTCGACTATTCAGTGACCTTCCATTCCCACAGTTCGTAAGCCAACGTGGGACTGCCCACAGTTCGTAAGCCAACGTGGGACTGAGACTTCTTTGTCAGTGTTGTTGCCTGAGTTTATACGTTGAACTGTACTTTATTTACTAATCCCCACTCGACAGTTGTTTTGGTAGATATCATACGTAGATACGTTGATCTGTGAGGCATGTTGCTGTCGCCGACGTACCGTCTCCTGGGATGATAGTGGATTGCCTGGTTCCATGCACAATATTAATGTACTGTCGTCTGCAAAGCTGTAGATTGGATTGGAGGTTATTTCCAGCAGCACGTTGATGTACAGCAGAAACAGTGTAGGGGATAGAACAGATCCCAGAAAAACACCAGAGTTCATTGAAAATACGTCTGATGAATAGCCTTCGACTACAACAAATAGAGATCGGTCGTTCAAAAGGCTATCCAGCCACTGGCACAGGCTAGGTGGTAGTCCATAAGCAGCAAGTTTGACCAGAAGTCCCTCATGCCACGCCCTATCGAAGACTTTCGACATGTCAAGTGCAACAACACGGGACTCGCCACGATTTTCAATTGCTCTGTTCCACAAGTGTGTGAAAGCGTGTCTGCTGCAAAAAAATTACATAATATATGTATACGGGCGTGATTCAGATATTTCTTGTGGTGCTCTATCTCTGGACTTTCGCTTGATACTATTTTTGGGACGCCCTGTATAAATATTTGTCACAATAATTCAAAAAGCACTTTCGTTGTTGCAAGTGGCAACTTGGCAACGAATGTAAGTTGTATATCGGTGGTTGTATATCTGTTGCATATTAGAGTAGCAAATTAATAGTACCTACTTATTCTTATATGCTCATATGCTACTGAGTTAAAAGATATGAAATAATTTCTGCTTTTTCTAAAAATAAATTACCCCTTCCTTTACGGCTATGCCATAGAATTATAAATACGGAAAAGTATGACAGTACACGCTTTCTCAAAATCCATCGTTATTTGTCAAATACTAACAAAACTGGATAAGATTAGAGTCTTTCAGAGAATTTGCTGTCTCACTTTCTTCGTATCTCACAATATATATGCCTAAATAATTATTTATACCTATAGCATGTTCCTGGTTAAATATGCAAATTGTTCATGTGGCACTTTATAAGAATTGTTATACATAAGTTGTGAGCGCAATTAAAGCATATATTTTTTCAATATGTTTTTAATAATACACTCGATAATACATAATTTTCTTCTTTTTGTTCTCACAATGTAGGCGCGATCGGTGAAATCTCCAATTTTTTTATGGTCAGCCTCCCGCAAAGGCTAAGAGCCTTTGGGGCTGAATTTATTGCAACACACTATTGGAGAAATTTTATCAGCGTAAATTGAAGGGCCAGAACTGCTAACACCTCACTAGTTACCCGCATTTCTCCCAGAAAAAAAGGTTTATATTATTCAAATTGAAACGTTCTCTGTTGGCATCTTTCTGCCTCCCAAGCACACCTCAGCAGATTATCCTACTTACCTCAAAGCTTCCGGCACAAACTACCTGCGAAAATGCTTTACTAAGATTCATATTCAGCTTACCAGAACAAATACTACAAGCGAACTTCATCGTATCGCACTAAACACTACGGTCTTATCCGTCTGACTAGTAGTTATCACTAAATGTAACTGAACGCACATTGTTGCTTCTCCAATGCCACTTTTTTGGAAACATGGTCACATGTTCACATTAGTTGGTAAACTCCGTAATCTAGTCGGTGAACATCAAAAGCAGCAGCTGGCTGGCAGTGAACCAAGATTATAGGGGATCATCAGCGTTTCAAATGCGCATCCATACAGAAACGTGCATAGATAAATAGATAAATTTTGATCGAAAAAAATACTAATCTGGCATCTGGCATTGTTTGGCACATTCACGTTTTTTTACACGATTTTCACTTCCCACATCGCTAGGAGAGATAACACGCTTTTTGGCCGTTTTATTATGTTTACAAACGAAAATCCACGTCACTAATTTCCGTCGGTCTGTCTGTCTGCTGGAGTTCTTCTAGCCTCGTAATCTCAGTAACCGCTGCATGGATTGTGATGAAATTTGGGCAGCAATATGTTGTGGGGTCGTAGTAGGTAATGTTCCTATAATTTTGAAATTCGGTGCATATGCGGCGGAGTAATTAGCCACAAACAGAAAAATTAAATATTCCTCAAACTTCGTATTTACGCGTTCCTGATCATTTTCTACGTTTTTTTTTTTTTTTGGGTGAAGTTGGAGTGGTTGGTGGTGGGGGCTGTAAAACAAAAATTGATGTTGTATTCATAATAGGCTGTCCACTGAAAGAAAGACCTAGTGCCGTAATACACATTTTTAGGTCCATCCGAAGATTGCCTTAGCTATTAGAGAAACCAAGTGACTTAAAATTTTCTGATGTACCTATACAGATCAGTATTGCTTCTGATCGTTCTGTATTGTGTAATATGGAAACTGTTCGATTGATTTTGAAGAATTTTTTGCACAGTATTATTAACTTATTGAGGATGGAAAACGTTGATGATTTTTAGAGATCGTGTCAGAGGCGGCGCAGCAATAAGAATACTGAAAATATAAAAATAGCTCAAACTTCGTTTTTAGGCGTTTTAGGGGTTTCTGATCATTTTCTACTTTTTTCTGGCTGGGGGTGAAATTGGGGCAGTTGGGGGAATGTCAATTTTTTTTGGTATCATGATCGGCTATTCATTGACTTGTGAAAAAAATATCTACCTATAGCGGCCTAGTATGGCATAAAACACTTTTTTTGGTCGGGCCGGTGATGGTTTGGGTGCAAGAGGATCTCAGACTATAGCTTCATGCAATGGCAAAATAATAAACTGGTATCACCGTAATGTGTGGAAAGTACTGAGTCAATCAACTTGACTTCATTTTTTATCTTTACCCCAAACTTTAACTGTATTTATATACCTGACTCATTCTCACTAATTTCAGAATATTATTATGATAAGCGAATTATAATTTATTACTTATTTTTTTTTTCGTTATACTTTTTGGTCAGCTAATTTGACTTGATGCAATTAATTCATATAATTTCAAATGTCGTCAAGATCAAAAATAATTTTTTTTTAGAAAATACTGACACTTGTAGAAAAAACCATTGTCTGCTTTAATCTGTGAGTTGCCTATCGTATCTGCAAGATTTTTTTTTATAATCGCATTATTAAAAATTTTTGTACTAAATATCCACTCCGTTAAGCAGTCTCCTACTCCGTTACCTTAAAAGCTAACGGAGAATAGGTTAACGGAGAGGAGAATGATTTCGTTCGAGGACAATAGTCTGGCTAAAACAAATACGTTATTAGAGAGTCCGGATTCTTCTTTATAAATGACTAATTATGTTTGCTTGTAATTATGTTGATTGGATCATTTACACATGTTAGCGGAGAAGGGCAGTATGCCTTACAGATATAGTTTTACTTACATTTTCTAGGTGCATTTACAATAGTTGTCTTCCAAAATCATAAGAAATCATTGGAACATCGGAGGCGTCTTAACTCTAGTATTACTCCACCACTTGGCTCTGCGGTTATGTTATAAGCGATCTTGATGAATTTATTAAACGTCTTAACGGAAGAGAGATTTTGACGAGAAACACTACATTTGATACCGACGAAACCTAATTTTAAACTTTATCAATAACACAGTCAACCTCAGACGATAATTCAACATCAGAGGTATCACACAAAGTTGGTTCAAAAAGTACGAACAACAAATACAGGAATACAGCAAACAAATTTCCCATTGTGCGGAACAGCAGGTTGGGAGACAGCTAACGGAGGGTAGATTTTACTCAATCGAATATTTTTTTCAATCTATTTTCCTCAGTGTAAATTTTAGCTATATCTGAAACATTCAGAAGGCTAAAAGCTCCACAAATCACTCTCAATATTGCTCAGCTTTTAGTTTCTTTCATACGTAATACGCGATGACCAACTTTTTCGTTTTTGGCGTCTTTTATGTCTGCTTATACAGTGCATTTTAATGCCCCCTCATAGTTATAAACAAGACGCTTTTACGAAAAATAAATATTTAAATTGATGCATCTGGTTCATTACTTAAACTCGTTGTAATTTCACCCTCTCGTCGCCACAGGTCAACCCCTCAACTCTGTTTAAAGAGGCACGCTATACAGGGTGGCCAATCGGGTGACGATAATAATTTTTTTTTAGATTGCCCGTACCACCTATCCAAAACACCCCCATGTACATAATGTACCGATTATTGATAGTTTTCGAGTTAGATTTTCCAGTTTTTCCAAGAAATCGTCAAACACAAAAACAAGAATGCTTTTTGGCTTATATTTTTTTCTGCAATTATACTCAGTATTAAGCCTATTTTAATATCCAATAAGGAGAACCTGTACATCCGAACAATAATCAAGTACATATTGGGCCCAAAGTTTGAAATCTCTGTTTTTAGTCAGGAGACCAGAATCTTCAAAATAAAATTAAAAATACTTATGCCCAATCTAATCTTAAAAACTATGCAAGACATTGCACTTTCGAAATAATAATGAAAATATAGCACGCATTTTGCGCCGTACGCGACTGTTAAAGGTAAAAAGGTGATAATTCACGAATTTCCAAAAAGATTTAAAAAACTATTATTTCACTTTATTATGACAAATTAAAGAAAAAAACTCGACTAATAAACACGATAATCATTGATGTTTTAATCACTTTTAATAAAAAAAAATTAATACCTGTGCTTTTTGCTGTGTACTATCGAACTTCTGCTAAATTAAGTTGTATGGAAAGTTAACAAAGGAAAGGGAATAATAAAACAACAATCTGACTTTTAATTCCATATCGGAATTACTTGGGAAGCGTTATCGTAGCATACGGCGCATACGCCATCCCTTTTACTTTCCACACCGATAGGTGAGGGGAGGATTGTGATCGCGAAAATTTTCGATTTTGAGATAACAGGTTTTTTGGGCGATTTATAATGTCTACATAACGAAAATCCGCGTCACTCATTACCGTCGTTCTGTCTGTCGGCCTGCCTGTCGGTCTGTCTGTCTGTACGCGTTTTTATAGCCCCGTATTCTCAGTAACCGCTGCATGGACTGTGATGAAATTTGAGCAGCAATATGCTGTGGGGTCTTAGTAGGTAATGCTGCTATAATTTTGGAAGTCGGTACATGGGCGGCGGAGTAATTAAAACAAAAATTTAAAATATTCCTTAAACTTCGTTTTTAGGCGTTTTAGAGGTTCTTGATCATTTTCTGCGTTTTTTTGGGTGGGGGTGAAATTTGGGTGTTGGGGGGGTGAGGGGCTGAAAAACTGAAAAACTTGTTGTATTCATGATAGGCTGTCTACTGACCTATCAAGGAAGACCTAGCGATATAAATCATCTTTTTAGGTCCATCCGAACATTACCGAAAATTTATTAACACAACTGCGCTTCGCCGACATGACCTCGCAAAAAGCTACTCTGAAAGAAAGGGATGACGTATGCTATGACATCGCTTCCCAGGTAATTCTGCCATGAAATTGGAAGTCAGATTATTGTTTTATTATTCCTTTCCTTTGTTACTTTCCATACAACTTAATTTAGCAGAAGTTCAATAGTACATAGCAAAAACACTTCAAAAATTACAATTAAAAGTCATCAAAACATCAATGATTATCGGGTTTATTAGTTGTTACCAGTTTTTTCTTTAATTTGTCATAATAAAGCAAAATAATAGTTTTTTAAATCATTTTGGAAATTCGTTAATTATCACCTTTTTACCTTTAACACTCACGTACGGCCCAAAATGTCCCCATAAGTGCTACTTTTTCATTATTACTTCGAAAGTGCAATATCTAGCAAAGTTTTTAAGATTAGTGTGAAGCTCCAGACCCGGGCATAAGTATTTTTAATTTTATTTTGAAGGTTTTGGTCTCCTGACTAAAAACAGAGATTTCAAACTTTGGGCCCAAAATGTACTTAATTATTGTTCGGATGTAAAGGTTCTCTGTATTGGATATTAAAATAGGCTTAATACTGAGTACAATTGCAGAAAAAAATAAAAGCCAAAAAGCATTCTTGTTTTTGACGACTTCTTGGAAAAACTGGAAAATCTCAAGTTTTCAAAAAAAAAATCATAACTCGAAAATTATCAATAATCGGTACACATACATGGGGGTGTTTTATTATTATCGTCACCCGATTGGCCGCCCTGTATATTTTCTAAACAATTTATTGGATTTGCTTATGGTACTAGTTTTCAAAGATGCAAGCATCAGCATTATTTAGTTTATGTCTCGATCCTCGCCTTGAAAACCCATTTTGAGTTTCTTACACCAAAAATAAACCTTCAAAGACAGTTAAAACCTACCTTAACAATTGAACGATTAAAAAAAGTTTATTTTGCTAATGTGGACTCTACGCTACTTTATGGTATATGTTTTTTGTTTTAGTCAACACTTTCTGAAGATATTTTTTAGCTCAGAGAAGATGCCCGTGATGTGGCGGGTATTTCTTCAACACAAACCTGCAAAGATGTGTTTCAAATATTTTAATTGCCCCGTCTTCATTTATATTTGAAATATGCGTATATGTTTTTAAAAATAGTACGAGTTTCAATTCAAGAAATAGCAAGAATCTACATATAAGTATAAGTATACATCAAAGGTCGCATTTCGGTCACCTAATAAGCTTCTCTCTTTCATTCAATAATCTTCTGGACCATATCAACACATGCTTCAGTGCATTTAAATTCAACTTAAACCAGTTTTTGTTCCAAATATGTTACTGTAGGGTGGACGGACTATATAAAAAGTTGTAGCCACACATGTAATGAATACAAAATATCTTGTTACGATTATAATATGGCACCTGCTATGTGCGAGTATCATAAGGAGTATTAAAGTAACGTTGTATAAAACCGAACCGTTGTATAAAAAATTGTTTTAATGTTTGTAGAATAAGCGGAACAATAAAACTGCTGCCACTCCCAACGTAACTGCTACAGTACACCTCAAACATGTTGAATGCATCAGTCTTGATACAGTGCTTTCTTCTTGATTGTTTTTACTCTTATGGTCTATTCGATCTGCTTCTATCAGTTCCCCAATTTTGTATTTGATCATCATTTCTTTTGCGTCGCTGGTATGGCCTACATCTTCAAAAGCCTCAGTGGCATCTTTCCCAGCTTCTTCCAGAAGAGAGTCTTCTCCACCTGAATTGGGAAACATATTCAATGTGGTATAATGCTACTATTTAATAAGTAAGTCAAGGTTTGGACAGACCTTGTCCAAAAAAGTGATCGGTTTGAAGCTCTGACTTGTAATTATATCATTTGCTAGACAGCATACTAACTCGTATAGACCAGGGGTTCCCAACCTGTGCGCCGCGGCGCCCTGGTGCGCCGTAGAAAGTAAAGAGGGGCGCCGTGAGTCGATCCTCTATAAGTCTAAAGCACAAATATTTGTGGGTGCCTAAAAAGCAACAATACCTATTCTGACGCTCGCCACATTTTGAAACTACTGGAGAGGATTACAACGTTCAGGAAGAGACTACAAGTTTAGATAAAAAAGACGAATGAAGGCGGCGGTCAAGATTGCTTTCCACAATTGTATAAATATGCGGGATCCAATGAACTGGTTGTCACAAGACCTGATGGCCCTTTTCACGGAATACTTATGGAAGCTCACTGAGTGGTTTTCGAAATACTTTGCAGATGATGATGTCGAAAGATTTGCGTGGATCCAAGATCCCTTTCATACGCAAGCTCCGCCAGAATTCTCAAAATCCGATTTGGTGGAGTTTTGGTTATCGATTCAAAATGAATATCCAAACCTGGATTTCTAGCCGTAGCTGTAATCAATAACAAATATCCCTCAAGGATCAATGAGGAGCAAGAAATGAGAGTCGCAGTGTCGAATTTTATTCCCCGTTTTGAAAAACTATGCGGAGATCACCAAGCTCAATCGTCACATTCATCTGACTTTTGTTTTTCTTGAGTCTTTCTTTTCGTTTTCTGTTTCCAGTTCTGAATTCTTATAAATATAATAAGAACAACTCCATTTCCTATTGAGGAAGTTTTAATTTTTGTATCTACTATTATTGTAGATACCTATTTGTTTTGACAGTATCTGCTTAAATAATAAATAATAAAATAAGAAGGTAGGGCGCCGTGACAAAATGCCAAACTTGCAAGTGCGCCGCGGGTTGAAAGATTGGGAACCCCTGGTATAGGCTTTGGTATAAGTGCTTTGCAACAAAGTGAAATAAATGGTCTGTACCTATAACTATATGAAAATATCGATAGACTTATTTGGTTGGGGATGGGAGTACTTCGGATTTCGTAATTGTCAATTTTGCTAAGAATTCCTATGTGCATAACCAGCTATGTTTCTTTTCTTTGGTTTTATTCCTATCTTTCCTGAAATTTGCATAATCGAAGATGATCGTTGCTTGAATAGATATACTGTAACAGTTTTCGATGAGCAAGAAAATGTCGACATATCCGACTATAAAGTAGATAGGCTTTCCTACTAGCTGCATTATGTATCTGATATATGTCGTCAAATACGATGCTAACTTCTTTACTCCATTTTACTGAAGCATTTTTTGTTGTATTCCTAATCGGCTGCCCACCGACATGAGAAAGAAACATCTAGCGGCATAATACACTTCTTTAGGTCCATTCAAACATTGCTTTATCTATTACAGAAACCAAAGGGACATAGACTTTTCTGATGTATACATACGAGTATTGCTTTATATCGTTTTGTGTTGTGTAACGTGGCAACTATTGAGTTGATTTTAATGAAATTTTGACACTGTATTATTACGTGGCGGGGATGGAAAACGCGTATGGTTTTTAGAAATCGTGTCAGTGGCAGCGAAGTAGTTATAAAAAAACCAAAAATATAAAAACAGCTCAAACTTATTTGTTTTTGCGCGGTTTAGGGGTAAAACTGAAAAATTTATGGGAAAATAAGAAACTGGCATCACCGTTATGTGTGGGAAGTACTGAGTCAATCAACTTTACTTCATTTCTGAATATTTCAGCTACTATTTGAAGTTATAATTGACGCATTGGAATTTAAAATTGACTATTTGAAATTACATTTAACCCCTGACCATATTTTGCATTATCACTTTAGTTGTAGTTTCACCTGTTTATGTAGATTATCAGGAAACACCTTGCATAAAATGTGTGTAATGTACTTACTAACCAGGATGCTCTAGAAGGAAGGGAGTTACGTCATACACAGAGTTATGGATCACAAGCCAGGTGCTGTTCTTGTCTTTATGGTTCTTCACCTCTGCCAGAGAATACTGCTTTGTCGCCATATTTTTGAATTTTGGAGAAAACCACGATACTTTTGATACGCTAACCTATCCAAAATTCGCACAGATGCTTTGGGTTGCATTTATAGAAAGTAGAAACTGCTGCTAAAACCACGTGCTAGATGTTACGCTGGAATTCGATGACCCTGAATGCTGGATCGTTACATTCGTTATTAAATAGTTCAGTGAAATTTAGCTCAATTTTAATGTTCCAATATGATGCGAAGATAAATATTTTTTATGTCAGAATCAATATGTAGTTTTTTATGGTCAGCTTTCCGCAAAGGCTAAAAGCCTATGGCGCTGTAGAGGGGTTGCGAGAGAATAAGTGTGTGTACACGTTAGATTTGAAACGCTGCAGGTTGCAGCCGTAGAGAATGTACAATGAGTCTATTACTACCGCACATAAATCCATGTTCGCCGAAATCAAACAGCTTTCGGCTGATGTCTATTATATCGATGAACAGTGTCCATGAGTCGATGATCGCTGTTGATCGGAGATGTGATCTAGCGCTTTTCCAAAAGTTGATCTATATTGACGAGGCTCATAAAATCAATGTTTTACTATTCATTGAAACAACACATTTACATTAAATGTACAATATAAATTTTATATTGTAGAAATACGCAGATAGATAAATATAGAATAAAATAATGACAAAAATCCAACGTAAAACCCTGTAACGTAAATTTGGATACGAGGGTAATACGGAAAGAACTTGAGTAGCCAGAGGATATTGAAAAGACCATACTCACTTGCTAATAAGACTACAGGAAAGATCTGCTTGATAAGAGATGGCAAATTCAGTAGGAGTCGAGCCTGTATTTTGGAAACGCATATATAGATACCACATTCAACCACTATATTATAAACATGCACTATTCTACACTACTTTTATGTTTATGCCAGGCCCAGGATGTTTTCGAGCTGCATCAAGGACCATAAATACATCATTTCTTACCGTTACAACTTTATGCCTGACTGGGGAGTTGAGACAGACCCAGATCTGATTAGGGGGGTCCTTCGCAGATATTCTCGTTAGCTACCTTCTATCTCTATCTTGCGATGAATAGTATAGCTTAGCCTTGAAGCTACTGGTTTCTTAACAATACGACTTCTGCCGATGATTCGCTCACTAAACTCAATATCATAATCTAATTATAGGGAAAGAATAACGGCGAATAACTCACCAATTCAAATTATTACGCCTACACAATAAAGGATCCGTGCCGAATGAAATCAAATTGATGAAACTTTATTTCTGTTCTTAAAATGAATCAGCGTCAAGTGTCCACCCTCTCGGAACGTTGAACATAAAGCGTAAAACGCGGGTACATACAGGGTTATTATCATGCAGGATGATGGTTAAAGTACAATATGATCAACGACATCAAAATCATCGTTGTTTAAAATAATAGGCGTTGATTCAATAAATGTGACACTATTATTAGATAGCAACTTCTTCACGTTTTGCATCTCTAGTTTGATGTTTCAATGTATTTCATCATCACTCTGCGATCAAAAATTATTTCAACAATCACATATTCCAATAAAAAAATTGACGACGGATATTCATGTACTAACCATTTTTTGTAAACGTCAAGATTTTCTACAAATGAACATTGTACATTTTGGCTCTAGACCACTACGTACTTACAAATATTCTAGGTATCAACGTCACCCTCTTCTATCAAATTTTAATGTAACCTGCCCGTAATTTCCACTTGAAAAGTAAGAGAGTCAGTAGACTAGAGGCGCGGATGCACGGGGGGGGGGGGGGGTGATGTGGGCTATTCCCCCAAAATTCTGGGAAAACGCGGACACAACTTTTTTATTATATAATATTTTATAGGCAGGAAAAAGCAATAGTTGATAAGATTTGATTTCTGCAAACATATTTTGGTCAAATAAGAATACTAAAAAACCACCTTTTCTGTGTTCAAACTACCTCCGATATTGCCCCCTCCATCCAAAACTTCTCCCTGGATCCGCCCCTGGTGAACTATACTTATGACGTTTTTTATTACATTTGCCTCGTATCTTTATACAGGGTGTCCCACGACGACTTAGACAAACAGTATATCGGAACTGGGCAGTAGTAGCGAATTATAATTTTGGGGGTTTAAATTAGAGCAAATATAGTATCTTTTCTTATTACTGTGTCACCCAATGAGGTATTTGTTTTTGATCACGTGACGTCCGATTCAAAATTTTTAATGGGACACCCTGTATATTTGTGTTCCTCCCGATAAAACAATAGGGTACTTGCAGAAAAAAAATATTATGTCATTTACGCGTTCCTTAGAGCATAGTAAACATGACAAAATCACTTGTTTGGTTTTTTGGAATCGGCTGTGAGAGATATTCCAAAAATTATTTCAAATGCCGGAAAATCCCGCGCAAACAACCTCTGACGTCAGTAATATCGTATAGTGATGGGATGTAAAGTCATTATTATCATTATAACCACAAAACACAGTCACACACAAAAGTCAAAAGAATAAAAGTTAGGTTAGATTACTAATTCACTTTGTAGGGATGGGCTTGAGTTAGATTCTATCTTTGGATTCATTCATAATGGGATGCGCCGAAATAAGATGATGGCTTCGATTAGTTGCGAATTTCGGTCACAAACAGGATGAACTGTGATACCTATCAGATATAAAAATGTATTGCAACGAAAATGCTAGTGGGTTAATTGCCTGTTTCAAATATGTTTATGTATCAATAAATTGAGTCGCATTGTTAAAGAATTCAGATCATCTCTAGTCGAATGCGCAGTTGAATCTCACTGACCTGCGCTGTAGCAGTATCGATTGTCGATATCGACAAGATATCTGTGACGTCAGCCCTTGTTTTAAGTCACGTGGAAAAATTTGAATATATCCTTATTTTATTTTGCAAATATCTTTTTTTGGCCGTCAGTAAAATCATGTTTTTTGTTTCCTACTGCTTCTTGATATGGTTTTCTTTACGCTATTTATACTCCCGACAGTCCCGACGCGATTTCACGACCTTTGCAAGTACCCTATTCCAACAAACTAGCACACTTGGGGTTTAATGTGATTAGTTCAAGAGCTACATGTACTTAAAGGATGGCACTACTACCATTGATTATAACATGTACCCCTACAGTTAAATTACTTTGGTAGCGTTTCATAATGGTAGTGGTACAGTCCTGTAAGTACCTGTAGCTCTTGAATTAATCACTTCAGACCCCAAGTGTGTGGTTTGTTGGAATTGTTTTATCGGGAGGAACACAAAAAATCACAAATACACAGGGTGTTCCATTAAAAATTTTGAATCGGACGACACGTGACCAAAAACAAATACCTCATTGGGTGACACAATAATAAGAAAATAAATATTTGCTCTAATTTACACCCCCTAAATTATAATTCTCTATTACTGCCCAGTTTCGATATATTGCTTGTCCTAATCGTCATGGGACACCCTGCTGTACCCGTAGTACAATAGAAGTGGTGCACCAAATAAAACAATATAAAATAGAAACTCATTTTATTTCAAACAGACAAACCAAGTATATTGAAATTATATTCCACTTCATATATCACAGCACCTAATCTAAACAGGGAAATACTGACAAATAAGAGGGAAGAACAGAAAGGATAATATATTATTGCCCTATAACCTGTCACATTTTATTTGCTTGCAATATTCGTGAGACATGATAAAATTATTGTATATTGTTTCAAGTATTCTACAACGAATTCATAACAAAATCTATATACGACAGTGTAGTATTAGCCTATAATTATTGCAAAAGTATATTTGATAAATATACTGGTACATGAACTCGTATACCATTAATATTATATTATATTGGCAAGGTTTAAAATAGTAATAACTTATAAAATTAAAATAAATATCCATGTAAATCAAAATATATTAAAATAATATTGCAGTAGGTAGTAAAAAAATACTAGAGCTCATGCGCCTACAGCATACACTTCAGGAAACAGTTTTAACAGATAAAACGTCGTTTAAAATAGATATGTCGCTATATATTACTTTGCGTTCAAAAAACCTGGAAGGTACAAGATTGCTTGATTCAGCAATTTGATTTTAGCTCAAGAAATATAAAAATATAAGTCAGGTTTTAGGTACAGATTACCCAGATTATAAATAGATCAGATCTGATTAGTTTTCAATAATATTAATGACCGAAATAATATTGTTTTGAAGCACTGATTTTAACGAATCCAGGAACACAAAATAGATGTTTTTGATTTTGGCAACGTATATTATTTATACTCTAGACTTTAGACAAGACCTTGATTTTTCAAAATTAAGGAATGAAATCAGATGCTGATACAAAACATCGGTTGATTGAAAACAAACGGTGATTTTTTGTAATGACTTCCTAGCGAAACACTATTTAAATTTGAATTAATGATATTCATTCAAATAGCAAATCTACCGTCCTAAGGAATATCGTAACACCTAAGCTACATGTCAAAAATACAATTTTTTACCAAAAATAGTGGTCCAGTGTGCCTCAGATTTAAATACAGTTGGTATAAGTGAGTTTCTAAGCGTACTTCGATGGTTCGATCCTAAAACAGATATCAAATAATTGCTGTTTGAACAATCCATTACATAAATTATCCGGTCTTTTGTTACCACAATTTTGCGATTTGAGTCCTCAGAGATGTACAAAAACACAATCTCCACCACTTTATTATTTAAGCCAGTTTGTATGTCCTTTTAATAAACATCTAGTTAACGTCGTATTTTAAATAAATAAGAATAAAGAATTTGTAAGAAATACTGGTAATATAAGATGGATTTATTCAAGCCGCTTGAGATATCCGGATTGAACCATCGAAACAAACGTACTAAGGTAGGAATTCGGCTTCAGTGAGCATTGATTAAAACTGTGAACTAATTGATGAGAAATGGTTCTACAATGTTCAGACATATTTTGCGCGTATGTACATATAGGAAAAAAATAGGGTAAAAATGCTGTAAATTCACAAGGAGTAGTCGATGCATATGTACTTAACTTGACAAGCTTAACGTCATTAATATTGCTACCCAAGAAATTTTGAGTCTAATACACAATTGCGCCCCACCTAATTTCGTAAAATTTTATTTTTAACGGAAAGGGGACATCTGACGCCAATTTGTAATGTCTGTAGTTTCATCACACTGAATGGTCAAAAAATTAGACGTTCTCTTAAAAACGGTAGCGGTCTGAAGATGTTGTCGTAATGTAACATCCAGCATTGCAGAAAAATCAACTAGTTCTCTAAATATCCCTTATTCAAAGATTGTGAACTCTCATCACACCCCTTGAGGCCAGCTCGAAGGCACCGCAAAACTTAACACAAGAAATGAGCCGTTTCAGAATGTAGCGATTTTCCCGCACTTTTTCGTTGAACCAAATTATATTTTGCTGATAAGATGAATCGAGCTGCGTAAGAATATTTGTTTTACCAAGAAGGCCCAGCGGTGCATGCATTCATGTGGTCTTTCGGATTTTTTGCTTCCGCAGATGATGCAAAGCATTTATTCCAGTCCGGGCCCAGAGCTTAGTTCCTGCTGCTGCAGGTTCGAGTTGTAGTTTGTCAGTTCACATCCGCAAATCGAACTATTTTTATTATATATGTCACTCAAAAAACGTCGTACAAAGCCTCTGTCGTCCGACTTTTTTTGACTCACTTGCTTTAAATTCAAATCGGGCAACATCCGCCATATTTGATTTATTTTTATTTTATCCTCTACAGAAAGTTGGCCAAAGTTAATTATAATAATAACTAACAAACTTAGCCACTCACAATAGTCACAATAGATCCACTACTGAATTCAACACAAAATCAATTCAAGCAACGCACAAGAAATAATAATAATAATAATAGCCTTTATTGAAGCATACAATAGTGCTCTTCCACTCAACCATATAGCACATTTATTAATTCAGTGTTGAACCCGCACTCTGGTATAATCCGCCGCTAATCTTCGTCTGTTCCACTGTTGTTCACCTCTCAGGAATGTGCACTGGAAGCCAGGAACTCCACAGCCGTCTGTTTACCTCATCGTTTCTTAATTCTTATAATAATAATTATCACGCAGCGAATTTTGACATTTTCATAATTTTAAGAAAGCTTTTAGTCTGGTTATAATCGTTATAATTATAAAATTATGTCAAACCGTCAAAGGTGTCATGATTTTTGAATAAGCAACAAAATATCCCTAGATACTTCCGAACTTTCACGAGCACATTTCTAAAATATAAGCCGATTCATCAGAGTTCCGAAACTCGTTTACGTACAAGAATATTAGAATCGAAATGAGGCGATTCTAACATTACTTTTCTAATTATCGGAGTCCGCCTGCAGAGGATAACTGAGGGGCATAAACGCCGTCTGTTCACGTTATCACCTGTAACCATTTGGTTTTCATTGGTCATTTTCAAAGATGTGAGGTGTGACTAACCACTAATAACGTGCGATTGACCAATAAGGGAGCGTTTTTCGGGCCCTAAACGTTCCTTGACATTTGTCAATCACGTGATGTGCTACTGGAATCTCAGCACAGAGGGTGCTGCAAATGCCAGTTTTTATAGTCTAGTAGAGTGGTATTATTGTGTGCTACCTACAGATCGTGCAATCGATTATAGCTAGAAATAGGTACTTGCACTGCATACAGACCTACTAGAAATACTTTTTCTCTCCTTTGCTGAGGGTGCCTTGAGCAGGAATCGCCACTGCAAATAGCTCAAATCTATCTACGACAAACGCTGAAAACGATATTCGCCTTACTGCTAAATCCCTGTTTTAAAGTAAAAAATCGATCTTTATCGACCATCACTAGAAGGCTGGTCTCATGTGGCAATGCCGCTGTTTCAACCGTGTCTTTAAACTGTCAAGCGCTTTACCGTAGCTGTAATTCTGTACAAATGCGTTGATAATACCCATTGCAAAATACACTTTTTTAATACAAAACGTGCTTGGATCACAACTTTTTTTTGAAAATCACTTAATAGACCATCCATTTTCCGTCAAAAATGAAGTTTCCCAAAATTATGTGGGCCGTAATTGTATACCCAACCAGAAATTTTTATTTTCTAGAAAACAGAAATAGTTTCTTGGCGCTACGTGTCTAGTCTCATGCTTAAGGAGTTACCTCAAAACCTTGTTCACGAGTACGAGGGTTGCTTTATATCTCCGTCAATCCACCAGTACGCAGACAGCAGTTTGATGCTTATTAGCGATCATCAGTGCGCCATAGGTCGATTGACGAAGATAGAGAGCATCCGAATTTTCATGTCTACCAGACATGTGAAGTATGTGAGAGCAGGCGACAGAAAAGATCTGCCTGTGTGCCGTCTGGTACCTGCTAAACAGCAGCAGACTTATTGGTGGAATGACACAGCGCGTTCGCTTGGCCGACCAGAAGAGCGCGGTTCTATGTGCTGCTGCATATGAGAATCGATATACGAGCGTTGCTCTATATCTACAGGCAGATCTTTTCTGTCGCCTGCTCTCACATGCTTCACATGTCTGGTAGACATGAAAATTCTGATACTCTCTATCCCCGTCAATCGACCTATGGCGCACTGATGATCGCTAATCAGCGTGAAACAGCTGCCTGCGTACTGGAGGATTGACGGAGATATAGAGCAACCCTCGGATATCGACTTTCATATGCAGCAGAATATAGAACCGCGCTCTCCTGGTCGGTCAGGCGAACGCGCCGCGCCGTGGCGTTCCATCAAGAAGTCTGCTGCTGTTGAGCAGCGATTTTCTTTGGTTTGCCGTTACCGTCGGGTACCAGATGGCGCACAGGCAGATCTTTTCTGTCGCCTGCTTGTTCACTAGTATTCATCAATAAACACTCGAAGCAACTACATATCATTCCTTATCAGAACAGGCCAGTAACGTCACACAATTGATGACGTACCGGCGCAGTAATCATGGCGGATGACAATGCTCTTAGTCAGTGGCGTAGCAATTTTTCTATCAATTCGAATTTGAATTATGCAAAAAAAGTATTTTACTTCCTATCAACTCTCTTTGGAGACATGTACTTACGTAAAAGGTAAAATCACACAAGAAACCTACTGATAACAACATGGCCGCTGCCGACCAGCTGATTAAACGAACACTGCGCACCTAAGTAACTTTGACGTCACTGGCCTGTTTTCGAACTGAAATAGGAGTGTATACATACAGAGAGAATACGACGAGTCGCATGTTTAACATACGACGTATTAAGAAACTAGCAACGCTTTCACTTCGACTTGTACCTCTGTATTTGTTTCCTGGGAGTGGGCTGCCTCTGTCGGGCCAAAAAGGACTGGCCAGTGCCCACACTAAGCACGCTCAGCCTTTCGTCGATGGCTTCTCGATGACAGCTGGAACTTAGCCGGTAGAAAGCGGTTGTCAACAGCTTTTCTTCTTGCTCTTTCATCAGCGGGTGTTTGATCGATGCGTCTATGTCACCGTTGGGCTTCAGTTCTAAGTGTTGAGCTACTTCGCGAGCTTTTTCAACGCCCCTAAAAGTGATAGCGTCAACAGAAAGTTAAAACACGACTTTTCTATTTTAATACGAGACATATTAACAATGGCAAATAGTGGCTAATGAATAGATAGATAGATATAGACCATTATTATTTAAAAGACGCGTATACCCAATGAAAGGGCTAGCAATAAAAAACAACAGATTGCATAAAAAACTAGGAAATACGAACAAATACACTGAGCAGGAAAAATAATATACTACTTGCAAGTGAAATCCACACACCGAGGGAAAAGGGGATGCGGTTCATGGAATGCGACAGAATTAAAGACAATAATACACCAAACCATTTACCATAATTAGTCTATAAAAAAATACAACAGGTCAATAAAAGGTGAACGCTCCATGTTGAAGAATGCATTCCTCTGCCTACGCGGCTGTTAATAAACTCTAAGAAATACAGCCTCCCAAGCTGCCCTCAAAGAATGGTCCAGTTCATCCAGCGTGGTCGGAGGATTGGATAAATTGGGTGATCGTGGAAGTCTAGGAGCATCCTGACCTCAGCTTCCTGTAGGAACTTCATCGACACTTTGCAATATAAGTACAAGGATTATCTTTCTGGAAGAAACCCTCTTCGAGGCCTAGGACATGTGCAACAATAACTGGTTCTAACACCACATTCACATAATGTTGGGCCGTCATTGTGCCATGAATCACAAGTAAAAGATGACTTACTGTTGAACCCAAACCATCAAACCAATAGAATGGTGTACTACTGTACTTAACAGCAAACTATAGATCAGGTGGTTCACCTCGTTGCCGTATGACGCGTTGACCTCCGTCGTGTACCCCTAGACAAAGCCTAGACTTGTCGGAGAAGGCCTTCTGATGCCACTGAGAATTCGATTGTCGGTATTCTTGACATCACATTGGCAAAGATGATTTGCAGTGAGTGGAAGCACTAGATACGGACGACATGATCTTAAGCCCACTTCACGCAATCTGTGGCACACCGTGCGGATTCTAAGGAACCTTTCCATAGTAGCATAAAAAGCGTCAGCAACAGCCCAAGTGGATCGCAGTCTGTCTCGAAGAGCCAGCAGTCGTTGATGACGATCTTGTCAGTCTGTAGTTTTCGTACGTGCTCCAGAACACCTAGTTCGCTGCACTCGCGCTTCTTCGACCCATGCGCACCATGCTGCTACAACTGTAGCCAAGATATGCCCCAACCACTGATCTGACAGAAGCACCAGGTTCCCGTTGGTCTACAATCAGTCCCGTTCAAAGGGAGTTAACTGCGTAAACTGGGACTGTCGCCTGCGTTTTCTAGGAGGCATCTTTACACAACCAACCAGTCTCTCGCCACAATTGCAATCGATATCGTAGTTTTTGGATCGACAAGGCCATGACTATTTTCACTCGTATAGAGTTTTTTGGAGATGCTGCAGATAAATCACAATTATTAGATGTGTACTAGAGAGCTGTTCAAGCTATTCTGGCTATTCAGATTTCACCTTTCAGTATGAATGCTACAGTATAATTAGAATCGTTACCGAAACACAGCGAAGCACGTGTGTAGTGTTTTCTAGTCACCTCATACAGGGTGTCCCACGACGATTAGGACAAGCAATATATAAGAACTGGGCAGCAGTCGAGAATTATAATTTTGGGGATGCAAATTAAAGCAAATTTTGTGTATTTTCTTGTTAATGTGTAACCCAACGAGGTATCTGTTTTTGGTCACGTGACGACGGAATAAAAATTATTTATGGGACACCCTATATATTAGTATCTTTCTGTGTTCTGCCCAATAAAAAAATTCCAACAAACTAGCGCACTTGGGGTCTTAAGTGATTTTTTCAAAAGCTTCAGGTACTTCAAGGATTGTGCCACTACGATTGATCCTAACATGTACCCCGTTAAATTATTTTGCTAGTTTCCTTGTTCTGTTTTAATGGTAGTGGTACAATCCTTTAAGTACCTGTAGCTCTTGAATTAATCACCCCAAGTGTGCTATTTTGTTGGAATTGCTTTATTTGAAGGAACACAGAAAGACACAAATATACAGGGTGTCCCATTAATAGTTTTGAATCCGACGTCACGTGACCGAAAACAAATACCTCATTGGGTAACACACTAACAAGAAAATACACAAAATTTGCTCTAATTTGCATCCCCAAAATTATAATTCTCTACTGCTGCCGTTCCGATATATTGCTTGTCTTAATCGTGTTGGGATACCCTGTATATTTATTTAGTGTTTGAATAACGGGTTTTTGCGCAATAATTTTACACCGGTCTACTGACAGATGGCAGGTTAACGGAAGCAATGTTGCCACGCAAATTACTGAGCGGATAATTCAAAAAGTCACGGACTTATCAAAACATCCTTAACTTATATTGGATCTACTTCTAAAACTTTGGATACGCATGGTTAGCATGGTTATATAGGTCATAGGTCGGTAGGGAAAATATATTGTAACATACTGTATATTATGGTATTCGTGTATTTGTATTACTTGTCATTGGTTGTCAAACATGATGTAAAGTCAAAGTGCTAGGTTAGATCTTTCGAAGTGTAAACGTCATCGAATCGTCTAGAGTTTTCGAGAATGACGGATGGATTCTAGAAATGTCATCGAATCCTCTAGATGGTTCGATGAAGTATATATAAGGCTACGGGTAGCGTAGTTCAGTCAGTTGAGTTGAGATCTAGTTAAGATAAGGTTAAGAGATATTGTATTAAGTTCTGAAGTAAAACGGTGAAAGTTACGTCGAGTTTGATTCCCTGGGTGAAGAAAAAGAGGCCGTCGTGACAATTGGTGTCGGAAGTGTGGGATCATCCATCGAATCAAGCCAGGAAAAGGAAAGAAGAAGTGAGTACAGCATTGGTCCATGCCAATAACCAGAGCTATGGCGTCCGAAATGAGTGCAATGATGAATATGCTACAAGAAATGAAAGCCAGCTTCGAACAAAGTTTAGAAAAAACTGCATCCAGTCTTCGAAGTAGCCAAGATAACCAGGCAGCTGTTATGCAAGCGACCGTCGTGGACCTTGAAGAAAAGCTAAAGAACCACCAGGACGAGGCAGTCGTGCACCTTGAAGAAAAGCTAAAGAACCACCAGGACGAGGCAGTCGTGAACCTTGAAGAAAAGCTGAAGCGCCATCAAGACGAGGCAGTCGCAGACTTGAAGAGTGGACAGGAACTGGTGATGACTCGGTTGGAGGAGCAGAAGCAAGCCGTAAGTCAAGCATTAGAAAATCAAGACCACCGTATTAGCGCAATTGAGGAGCAGCTAGCAGCATCAGAAAAACACGTTGAGGAACAGCTTCAGCAAGTGAAAGATCAGGTCAAAGAAATGGTTAGAGAGGAGCTGCGAGAGTTTAGTGCAGGTGAGCGTAGTTTAACAGCTGCAGCACCTGCTTTTACTGATAGACACAGTGGCGTAGTAGCAAAGCCCTATCCATACAATGGAAAAACGTCATGGGACATTTATTATATGCAATTTGAAAATATCGCACGTATGAATAACTGGTCAAATGAAGAAAAAGCTTGTGTGCTGACATCCATGCTAAGAGACTCTGCCGCAGCTATTTTGGAAAATCTCTGCGCATCAGACCTACGTGACTATGATAAGATAACATCTGCACTAAAGTTACGCTTTGGAGATGCACACTTAACAGAGCTGTTGCATGGCCAGTTGCAGAACCGGACACAACAAGCGAAGGAAGATTTAACCACATTTGCATACGAAGTCCAAAGCCTAGCTAAACGAGCATTCGTCAGCAGTCCCATCGAGACAGGAATACGTCGCTGCTCGCCAGTTTGTCGAAGGCATTGCAGACGCGGAAGTTCAACGAATGGTAAAACTATCCAGTCCCATAAATTTACAAGATGCTGTGATCAAGGCTTTGCAAATTGAAGCTGACATAAAAGCCATGCGAATGACAAGGAGGGTGCGCGCTGTCGAGCAAGATACAGAAGCAGAAGTCAGGGCCACACCGTTTATTTCAGGAAGAAGAGGTGCTAGCTTCCAAAGAAACCCAGTTCGCACAAGCCTAGAAGGAGCTGAAAAGTTTACATGCTGGAAATGTGGACAGAAGGGGCATCTTAGGGTAGGCTGCCGCACCCAGGCTGATAAGATACAAGCGGATGTAGAAAAAGCGGCTGAATATGCGAACAAAATGAAATCTATGCAAGACACGATAAACTCAATGAAGGAGCAATTTGACAGAGACATAAAGAATTTAGTAAAGAATAATGAAGAAAGTATTGCCAAACTTCAACAACAACACGGAGTAGCCATGAGGGAACTTAGAGCAGACAGGGATAGGATGAAGCAGTTGCTTGCCCCTCAGGAAAGGAGAAGTATGCATATTAAAAGCAAGTTTGAAACGAATAGAAAGAATCTGCTGAAGAAGGACGAACAACACGAAATAGCCTTGAGGAAGCTCAATAAAGAGGTCTCTGCTTTGAAGGGCGAAATCAAGAGATTGAAAGCTTTGAATCAGTTGAAGAAATCAGAGAGGGAATACGACCAAGTTAAAGATGAAAATGCAATGCTCAAACAGAAGATAAATCAGATGGAGGCTGAGTATGCATTCTGTAAAAAGAACTTGAACAAAGCGAATGACAAAGCCAAAAGGGTCGGTATCAAGAAGAATGAGTTGAGAGCAAGGTTGGCGCAGCTTGAAGCAGAAAACAAGAAGCTGAGAACAGATTTGAGCGCCGCGGTCGATGATGCGAAAAAGCGAAAGGAAGATTTGTCTAAAGCAAGAGAAGTTGATAGTAAAACTAAACAGCGACTGATGAATTTGGAAAATGAGAATGCTCGACTGAAAAAAAGAGCTGGAAAACGCATTGACTGAAGTAGAGTATGGTAACTCCAAGATGAAGCATATGAAGAATGAAAACAGTAACGTGGAACAGAAGACTACACCGCTGGAAATTGAGATCGATAAGAAGAAGAGAGAACTGAGTAAGGTTACTGAGGATACAAAGAAGGGTGTGTCCGCAATATTAGCGAAGCCATTTTACGATGTAAAGTTAGAACAGAGATTGGCACAGACCACGCAACTCAAAAGCGAGAATGTTAAGCAAAAGAACAGAATTGTGCAGGTGGAAGACGAACTCAGCAGGCTCATCGAGGAAGTGGAGAATAGCCTGAGTGATGGGAAGAAGGAAGTGTCGAGAGGTGACAGTCGTCAAGGCGAAAAGGTGCAACTGAAGAAAATGATAACAGAGCTAGGAAAAGAGAATCCTGCTGGAGCTGAAAATGAGAATCGCAAGTTGGGCAAAGAATATCGCAGTTACGAGATGATCCGGTATGGTCTTGCAACACACGACGGAAGGAAGGGTAGATGTCCGAAGCTACAACGCCATGAGAAGGAACCCTACGTGGTGATGAAGCGCCTCAACGACGCAGTCTACAGGTTATGTACGGAAAGTGGAGAACCGAAGGTCGACTATGCTGATGTCTGTGGTGATACAAGAATCGAAGTTGTTCGTCGAGGACGCCGAACGCTAAGGGGGGAAGAATGTAACATACTGTATATTATGGTATTCGTGTATTTGTATTACTTGTCATTGGTTGTCAAACATGATGTAAAGTCAAAGTGCTAGGTTAGATCTTTTGAAGTGTAAACGTCATCGAATCGTCTAGAGTTTTCGAGAATGACGGATGGATTCTAGAAATGTCATCGAATCCTCTAGATGGTTCGATGAAGTATATATAAGGCTACGGGTAGCGTAGTTCAGTCAGTTGAGTTGAGATCTAGTTGAGATAAGGTTAAGAGATATTGTATTAAGTTCTGAAGTAAAACGGTGAAAGTTACGTCGAGTTTGATTCCCTGGGTGAAGAAAAAGAGGCCGTCGTGACAATATTATAAAAGGAACACTCCAAGGTCAAAGGTCTGTCAGCAGACGCAAAAATTCTTAGTTGAAGGATACCCGAAGAAGAAGACACTGCAATAAATATAGTTTAAAACACTAAAAAACACGTTTTTAAAGAACATCGAACTAAAAAGTTCAAATAATTTGAAAAATAAGCTTAAAACAATAATGAACAAAAAATATTAGTATGACTGTGAAAAAAGCATCGGACGCCCAATTTACGAATAATATGGCACAAGCACCCACGCAGTTTAAGATTATCACACGCTCGACAAAATTCAACAACTATCTTTGCAGGAGCATGGGCAATGATATTGTTTGGCAAGGAAAGAAAGCGAGGCAAAAGAATGCGGAGAAAAATAGGGTTGTTGTCAGATGTTCCGCTTGAAATATAGTCCACGATCTGCTATTTTCAGTATTTTCCTATAATGTTACTGTACTTTCATAACATCAACTGCTGTATAATACATGTACTGCAATATTTTCAATTAAAATATATAGTTATTAAATAACAACAGTATAAATATTTCGGAACAAGAAAAGGGTTGAAAAGCATTCGAGATAATCTGCTACTTCCGGCAACGCTGTAGGCTGTCGTCATTGAATTGCTGTTTGCACGACTGTGCGCCCCCCCTCCATTTCCGCCTCTCGCATTCTCTGCCTGGTCGGCAGTGTTGTTGGTGAATAGAGACGAAATAACAGTAGTAATCCATAAAAACTCACAAACATACAGGTGAAGCTAACAAGTGAGTGTTATAAAGAGATCTGAACTAACCTGTTATATTTAGCCTGCAGCGACTGCAGCTCGTTCTCCAGACTGGTGATCTTCTGTTTGTACTCTCGCACTATGGAACTGCTGCTAGGCGCCGCTTCCACCTGTTGATTCTTCACCTCGTCCAGCTGCGCCTCCAGCTTCAGCACCGTCTGATTCAACGTCCTGTTCTGTTGCTGGAGCTTCTCGATGCGGCTCAACGCGCTGTCCAGCTGGATCTGCTTGCCTTCGATCTCCTGGCTCTGGCTCCTGAGCGTCTTGTTCTCCTTCTCCAGGAACCTGAGACGCTCTTTGAGATCCGCCGGCGTCAGTTCTTGGGACATGGCCGCGCCCGATTCGCTTTTAGGGTCTAATCGCAGTTCCTCGTTTTCCTCGCGAAGGGAATCTCTCTCCAGAAGGAGCCTAGAAAGAGGATTAGGGTTAGAAAGATCCTCTCTAATCGATCCTGAAAGTTATTACGGTTATACAGGGTGCGCCAATAGTGATTGGACGGAAGATTGTGGGCTACAAAAACGAATTTCATAAATCTTGATAATGGTAGGCACCCTTGAGGGCTATAACATTAAAATATTTTCTCTTAAATTTTGACGTTTATACAGGCCGGTGATTCATATCAAACTAACATTTTTTTGAATGGAACTTCCTATATATTATTGCATATTTGGATTCCTTGGTGAATTCTAGTGCGACATTATGTATCACACATGGCACTTTAAACGAACCATTTAGGCGCAAATCACCATTTTTGGTATAAGTAGGTATCAGAAAAAAATTTAATATCGCAGCGATTACAAAACCTAGAAGGCCGTGACTTTGCAGTAAGCATGAAACGCGTCACCTTAGGTCAGACGGTTCAAATAGAATTCTTTTTGTTGATTTTTCAAATGAGAACGCCTATTTTGGTTTATAGAATCAAATGTAAGGTTCGCTTACCTTTCTAACGATATAGGATTCTCAATATCAATCTTTTTTAGTTTTCATTTTATTCCAATTTTTCAGTCAAGTCGGTGTTTTTTAATTTTCCTACGTGTAAGTAACCTAACAGGCCATGAAAAATAAACAAAAGCCCGTTAATATGGAAGAAACAAACTAACATAGTAGAAAGATGCAAGATGCAAAAATTCCTTACAACACATTAGCTCCAACCAGAAACTATAACGTTTTTTTCCTTTCTCTAATTACTAATTAACTAATAATAAAAAATAAAAAAAGTAGTTGGTTTAGTTAAAACAACAATTAATGTTTGCTCATAGCTCTGAGAGACGTAACTACATTTTTTTCTCCTTACTTAAAAGAAGGTACTGTGGTGATCCGGAACGCGCTCCCGGCTGCCATACGTTTGAACGCAACTTTAGCTGTCAGGCTGCCAGTTTGACATTGAAGGCAGTACCAGATGATAGAAGCATAGAAGGGAAATCGATTAAAACTTGTTATAATATAAGTGTATGAGTGTAGTCTTTTGATGAAGTTCAGTTAGGTAATTTATTTGATTATTACTACAGCCCATATTGTTCAGATATTTTGGTATTTGTCAGATGACGAGTCACTTTTCATGGAATAAATAGTTCCGTGTTAATTTTAAATCTGTGACTCAAAGCTACACTACAGTTCTGTGATGCTTTTGAGTTTTGTGTTTTGTCACTTGAATAAAGTAGTGGGATGTGGTAATCGTTGCCATAGTTTTGTTGATAGTTTGTTTATTAATTACGAGCGGGAGATTGTTTAAAAAAAACGGCAATAAGCGGGAGATGAGGAAAACAAGGCATTATTTTTGGGACGTCTTACTGAAATATTTGCAGGTATGTTGTCTTTTGAGTTTGTATTATTAAGGGCCGGTTGTACAAACACAGTTTAACTCGAGTTCAACTTTGAACCGAGTTCATCTCTAATTTGCTGTTGTGCCAACAAAGTTCAAGCGTTGACTTCAGTTCAACCTCGGATCAAGTTGAACGGCCACCGTGGAGCGTTTAACGGCGGTTCAAGGTTTAAAATGGCGATATTTACGACCAGCTGATCAGTTTCTAACCCTAATATCCGACGTGAGTGACATAGTCAAATGCGATACTTTCACTTGAGTTACATGATGGAGTACTTTAACGAACCTTTGACCGAGGATGACATTATTAGGAAAAACGACCTGAAAAATGCCAAACGATATTTGTACCTAATGTATCGTGAACAAATTCTCAATTAATTGCAGGCACATCAGCAATAAAAGTTTCCGCATCATCGTCGAATGTAGATGTGAATCCTGTTATTTGGGGTCCGATCTTTCTTTTATTGATATGTCCAAGTCCTGTATTTTGAAATCCTGCGAAGGCCCACCGCCGGTATTATGGATGTACTGTCTCTCATCGGCAAATTTTTGTTTTATCCTTTTTTTTATAAAATTTTCGTAATTGCTTTTCAGTACCTTTGCTTCACGAAACGTCTCTCCACGCAAACTGTTGGACAAGTTCAACCTTTCCGTTTTGATTCTATGAATATTTGTATCCGTTTTCTGGCATTCCAAAACAGTCTCATATTTTTTCACAAATTCTATTAATACGGCCTCTTCTTTCGCCGTAAAATTAGTCGCCGTTTTTTTGGATTCCATTATAAAATTGCAAAATACTTCTTGACCGACAACAAAATTTGATGAATGTCAGAATTTGACATTCATAGACGTGACACATATACACATAACCTGCATAACTTTAAACATTAAAAACGAAAAGTAACTAGTTTCGCCACCAAATACCCTATATCCATTGCTACCAATCCTCTTTTGATCCAGTTCAGCTGATCCTTCGCAGAACGGAGTTTGTACAACGCGTCAACCGTTGAACCGTGTTCATCGCTGAACTTAAGGTTACGTGATCGGGAGTTCACTGAGCGTTTGTACAACCGGCCCTATCTAATGTGGTCTGGCTACAATTTGTAAAGTGTTTCACATTCGGCTTTTAAGACGACTTTATTATATGGCGTTGGGTCTCTGATTTACGTCTACTCTAGGTATTAGGTCCTGAGGTATTGCAGGCTGATGGTGAACAGAGACAACTCTGTCTTATTTAGGTGTATCTATTTCAACCTTTACTGATTCTCTTTATGTATATACGATATTTATTTTATGGTTGTGGAAACCAGGGTGACTGACCCCGGACTACCTATTCACTTACCCAGAGTGGAAGTGGGAATGATTCACGCGTTCACACGTGCCATACTTTTCCTCTAACCAGCCCTTTTATATGTTGTTTATTGTTTATATTTATTTATTGATCTATTTATGCGCTTAGATACCATGCTTGCTATGCTGTTATGCTTGCTATGCTGTTATGCTTGCTATGCTGCTATGCTTGCGATGCTATGTTTATATTTTATATACCCTATCTCATTTACCCCTTTTATTTACTCCTTTATATGTTTGATTATATTTATTTATTCATATACAATGTGTTCCACCATCATGTCGACAAACTTTGAGGTATGAAAATATAATAAAAGTTATCGAGAAAAAATGCGAAAAAGAAGTGGTCAACCTTTTAATTAATATTTTATTACATTTTCAATTTCTGTATCACGACTCCATGGGTTCGCGCAGTTGTACCGCCATAGTTTGATTATTTATCGACCAATTCACGATATTTTGGACTCATTTCATACGAGAATGACTGGGCATATCAACTAAAGCAAAAAAAGATAATACCTGATAATTTAAGGCTAAAAAATTCACCAAACTGAAAAAAAAATTTGTAATGCACTTGTTTTGGTTACTTGCAAATAATTTGAAAAAAGCCGTATTACTGCCTATTTATTGAGACAGCTTAATGTTTAGTAGGATTTTTCGTGTCTAACCACATGCAATTCGTGTATTTAGCAGGAAAATTTCCGACAGAATAGGCCTTTGTGTGTTATGACTTTATGACTTCTGTATCATAGCGCCATGTGTTCACGCAGTTGTAACGTCATATCTTGATTATTGATCGAGCGATTCACAAGTTTTTGGAACCATTTTATAGGGGAATGACTTGGCATATCAACTAAGGCAAAAAATAATATCCGACAATTCTTAAGGCTAAAAAAATCCACCAAACTCAAAAAAAATTTTGTAATGCACTTGTTTTGGCTACTTGCAAATAATTTGGAAAAAAGCCATATTAGTGCCTATTTATAAACACAGTTTAATGTTTATCAGGACGTTTCTTGTCTAGCGACACGCAATTTGTTTATGTAGCACTAAAATCATCGACGAAATAGGCTTTCTTATTACGACCAATTTTGAAATAAACAAGAATTTGGTATGCACATTGTCTTTATTGGACTTCGGTACAGATTATTACTTAAATGTAATTTACATGAACAAATGTGATTATTTAGTATTTAAATTAATCAACGAAATTTTCAAAATGTCCGCCATTTTTATTTAGGCACGCTTGACTTCTGAAACTAACGCTCTGGGTTACTCGACGCTAAGCTACGCTCCAGTCTGTTTTCTTTGATTTCCAAGTGATTCCAACATATCTCATTTCAATTAGTTGCCTTTCAGTCATTTGGCTAAATACTAAATAAATAACACTAAAAATAAAAATAATAAAATTCTCGTTTATTTCAAAATTAGTCGTAATAAAAAAGCCTATTTCGTCGACGATTTTAGTGCTACATAAACAAATTGCGTGTCGTTAGACAGGAAACATCCTGGTAAACATTAAACTGTGTTTATAAATAGGCACTGATATGGCTTTTTTCCAAATTATTTGCAAGTAATCGAAACAAGTGCATTACATTTTTTTTTTAAGTTTGGTGAATTTTTTTAGCCTTAGAAATTGTCGGATATTATTTTTTTGCCTTATTTGATATGCCCAGTCATTTCCCTATAAAATGGGTCCAAAAACTTGAGAATCGCTCGATAAATAATCAAGATATGGCGTTACAACTGCGTGAACACATGGCGCTGTGATACAGAAGTCATAATACAAAAAGGTCTATTCTGTCGAAAATTTTCGTGCTACATACACGAATTGCATGTGGTTAGACAGGAAACATCCTGCTAAACATTAAACTGTCTTAATAAATAGGCACTAATGCGGCTTTTTTTCAAATTATTTGCAGGTAACCAAAACAAGTGCATTACTTTTTAAGCCTTAGAAATTATCAGATGTATTTTTTTCCTTAGCTGATATACCCAGTCATTCCCCTATAAAATGAGTCCAAAAAGTCGTGAATCGCTGGACAGATAATCAAGATATGGCGTTACAACTGCGTGAACACATGGCGCTGTGATACAGAAGTCATAATACAAAAACGTCTATTCTGTCGAAAATTTTAGTGCTACATACACGAATTACATGTGGTAAGACAGGAAACATCCTACTAAATATTAAAATGTCTTAATAAATAGGCACTAATACGGCTTTTTTTCAAATTATTTGTAAGTAACCCAAATAAGTGCATTTCAGAAAAAAAAATTCAGTTTGGTGAATTTTTTAGCCTTAGAAATTGTCAGGTATTATCTTTTTTTGCTTTAGTTGATATGCCTAGTTATTTTCCTATAAAATGAGTCCAAAATGTCGTGAATCGGTCGATAAATAATCAAGCTATGGCGCTACAACTGCGGAACCCAAGGAGTCGTGATACAGAAATTGAACATGTAATAAAAAATTAATTTTTTTCGCATTTTTCCTCGATAACTTCAATTGTATTTTCATACCTCAAAGTTTGTCGACATGATGGTGGAACACATTGTATGCTGATATTTTACATTTTTCTACATCCTACCCATATTTCCCTCCTTGACGTTGAACACAGATCTAGCCCACCATGTATTATTATTATTATTATTTATCATTTAGGCTGTGAATGTTTATAACCATTTCTTTATTATGCCATATCAATAACAAGAGCCAGTTTACCACTATTATTGAGACATTTTGAATCGTATATTTTAACAAATCAATATAAATACTTCACCAGTAAAATATATTAAATACAAAGCACTCATGATTTGATAAATACAAAAATCAAGTAATAAAACCATACCAAACACTCAGCACTCATGATTAATAAATACAAAACAAATGTTAAGAAACAAGTAATAAAAAACAATTTCATAACATTTCTGTGTTTTGATTTCATTCCTCTCTGAGTTGGTACACATGCATGCTAAAAGAATCTAGGTTATCATGGGCACACATACAACATTGGGTTCTAAATTCCACCACTAGATGTCTTGATCACTTTGGCTATTTCTAAATTAGGTATCGGTTTTGATAGTGACCAGTTGCTCACTACAGTACTGAAGTGTCTGAAACAGTAATTGACTTCCAACCAATATATTGAAATAAAGGGACTATGAGTCAACTTTTCCGATGAAACTTTTTGAATAATCTTAGACTAAAATATTAATTGAAAAAACCTATTTAAATTAAAAACCTAATACAAAATAGCTATCATACCTTTCTTTCTCTCCTTGTAGAGTTCCCAACTTAGCCTTCAACTTCTCCAGATTGAAAAACGCCTTATCCGCCTTTTGCGTTTCTTCATCCAATTTCTGCTGGAGTTCCACTACTTGAGTCTTATATGCTTCACACTGCGTCTTCCACGTGTTATTCTTCGCCAGTTCTTCTTCCAGTTCAAGATTCTTCTGTAGATACTCCATATTTTGCTCCTCCAACTTCTGCAGATTCCGTTTGATGTCCTGGTAGTTCTCCAATCGTTTCTTGTACGAAGCCAGAGCCAATTCCAGTTCCACAACCTTTCCAGCAGACTCAGTTAACGCGTCTATCTCATCCTTCAGCCTGCTTGAGTCGCTTGCTGCTATCTGCAGCTCGTTGATCTTCTCTTGGTAGGCAAGCATCTGCTTTTCTTGCTCCAACACTTTGGCTTTGAAGTCGTCTCGGATAACTTCGGCTTTGAAAAGTTCTTCTTTGAGCAACTCGATCTGCTTTCTGGCGTGCTCCATCGGATTCCGGGCATCTTTCTCCACCAACAGTTGGTTCTGCGCTTGAAGTTCTTTGTTTTCGTCTGTCAGATGTTGTATGTGTTGCTCTAAGTTCTGGATCTGGTGAGTTAGATCTTCTTTCGCTTTGTTAGCAGCTTCTAAGTCGCTAACAAGTTTCAGGACCCTATAAAAATTAAAAAAAAATATATAATACATACAATGATTACAAATAAATATAGTATAGGGTGCCCCAATAGAAGTGATAGGTTTTCTAATAGGGATATCTAGACAACTGTTAAAGGTACAAACGTCATCCAGCAGTCAAAATATTCAGTAACGTTTTACAATTCATCATGGATCGTTTCACGCTTTCCGATCCTTTGGAAATTATAAAAAACTTCTACGGAAATTCCCGCCCAATTGTAAGTACGCAACGCGCATTTCGTCCTGAACTCGGCCCTCATCAGAGCTTCAGTGAGCAGGCAATTCGTCGCACCAAAAAGTTTGAGCGTGAGTACACTCTATTGGACCAAAGAAAACCAACCCGAATGCAAACTGGTCGACGTGAAGAAAATATCGCCACCGTAGCGGCCAGTATTCACGACGACCCAAATTTGTTGTATCGACACCGAGCCGCGGAATTGGGCCTCTCCCAAGAGACAACTCGATGAATTTTGCCTTTGGATTTGGGACTGCACCCGTATAAGATCGTGCTGACGCAACAATTAAAGCCGGACGATGATAGGCCGTCGCAGTGAGCTCGCAAATTGGGCGCTACAAATGTTGGACGAAGATCCTCATTTTGGCAAAAAAATCATCTTCTCAGACGAAGCCAATTTTTACCTCAGTGGCTGTGTCAACAAGCAGAATTGTCGTTACTAGCTGTGAACAATCCACAAATGACCGAAGAAGTGGTCTACTATCCGAAAAAATTGAATGCATGGTGCGGAGTGTGGCATGGCGGCATTACCGGTCCTTATTTCTTTCGAAATGATCTTACAACAAATGAGCCACGCTATCGAGCGATGTTGGAAGAATTTTTGTGGCCAGAGATCGACAACATCGATACTACCGACATGTGGTTCCAACAGGATGGAGCGACAAGCTACATAAGCGACGCAATGCTCAAAGTTGTTCGGCAGAAGTTTGGCGACTGGATCATCACCAGACGATCGCTCATTGATTCTTTGGGTGTACGTCAAATCATTGATCTACCCCAACAAACCAGCCACTCTGGATGTCCTCGAAAATAATATTCCAATAGCCATCAACGCCATAACGCCGCAAATGCTGCAAAATGTCATCCGAAATGGAACCGACCACTTGAACCACTGCCAGGAAGCCCGAGGCAGACATTTGAATGATGTTCTATTTCATACATAATGTCATGGATGTAGCAAAAAAAAATTCTCTACCAACCACTCTAGTGAACAAACAAAAAACAAACAAAAGGTGATGTTATTCTCTTACCAATCGTTGGACTGCATCTCACCAAATATAATGTTGAATGACCGCCAAATGATAAAACCACAAAACACCACAAGACCCTGAATATTAATCAGAACAATAAATGAGTTATGAGATTGCAAACAATATGAGCTCACAGCCCATTTTATTAATACTGTTATCATGTATGCAAGGTAATTTTTGTTAATATATCTGCTACGTTTACATTACGCTACAATATTCATACTATTATGTACCATCTTGGTGATTTGCTTTCAACATCTACATGCAAATGCATATAAACAGGCAGTTTAGCAATCAAACACGGATTCATTTTAATGACTCACTTTGCTGCAATGGATTCCTATAATAGAGTTTGTACATCAATATGTATGACATATTACCACTTCACATACTATATTTATTAAGTAAATGAAATTGTTACAACTTGTTTACAAAAGACATTTGGTTGAACAGAAATGAATAGTTTAGTAGTTATTATACTTCCAGCGTTTGCCAAGATTGAAAGAAAACAAAAACTATGTCTTTATTTTTCATGGTTTGCTTGTTAGATATGATGTCAATAAGAAATAGTTTTTAAACAAGCATGAACTTAATAGGCTGAAAATATATGCTTTAAGAAATAATAACATGATAACCTGATTTCTTTCATTTCTTTTACATGTTTAGGAATGATGATGATGATGTCCTGTACTTAAAAAAGTTCTTTTTTGTAGTCTATATAATTATTATAGTAGAATTTATAGGAGAATAAATTTCTACTATGATATATAGACTACTATAGACTAGTAGAATTTATAGGAAAATGAGTTCTCCATATTTTTGTATGCCTCGGAAACTTGAACTGTTAAAAATGCAGATCGAGCTTGCATAGATGCTTTTGAAATGTTTTCGTGGAGGAGAATGCTGAGAGATCCTTATAGCCTCGACACTTGAACCTTACAATTACTAATAGTCTAGATTTAACACTTAACACTTGTCTTACTGTCCCTACATCTATTAGTATCGCTGAAAACTATACACGAATTAAATGCCGTATATCCGTATATAAAAATGGGCGCATAGATGGTTTTGAAATGTGGACATGGAGGAGAATGGTGAGAGTTCATTATACCGCCCATCGAACTAACATTTCCATACTGGATGAGCTAGTGATTCAAAGAGACTATCCTCCATTGTGTCTGCTTGTCTGCTTACATTCTTCGGACATATACAGAGAAGCGATATTATGGAGAAACTTGTAGTTCAGGGTCATGGTCCGAGTGGGCGGCGCCGTGGCCGTTCCCCTACACGCTGGGTGGATACGACGAAACAGTTGCTGGATATGAGTATCAAGAGCGCCACTGAACTGACAGTAAATCGCGAACGATGGCGAACTACAGTTCTCAAAACTATTGATAATATTCGTGTCGGCAATACTCTATCTCCGACAAATAATAATTTTATTTTCCGACATTTTTGCTATAGTAAAACCTACCAAAGAGTTGACTCAAAACGCACCAACAATAAAATTATTGTACTAGCAATCATCAGAATCAAGATTACTGTACGATCAATATTATTACTTTGGAACCAATTGTAAAATTTTGAGTAAATTGTGCTTCTAAGCATATCCTTGACTCAACCTGCAGGATAACCTTCTTCAGCCAGATCATCAAAAATTGATTGCAAAGTTTTTATTTCAGAAAGGGCGAAAAATACTTTTTAGTAGGTATGTATGCAGTGCTAGAACCTGTTTCTAGCTACAATCGGTTGCCTGATCTGTAAGTAGCACACAGTGCTTATACTATAAAAACTGGCACTCGCAGCACACTGAGCTCGAACTTAACCAGTGTCTAGTCACGTGATTGACTGAAGGCACGGACGGCACAGATAGCGGGCCGAGAGCGGTCCTATTAGTCAATCGCATGTTATTAACACTCCTATTGGTCGATCACACATCAATCGATTCTAAAAATGACCAATGAAAATCAAAGGTTACTGGTGACATATGAACAGAGGCTACTCCTGCTGACGCGCCTCAGTCGTCTCTTGTTCGAGTCGCTACGTGTTCTTTACATTGGCGATTCTAATCTGCTAACCTATTATTTAAAATGGATAATCGGGTCAACAAGTTGCTTAAGATGAACTTTGACCAACTATCCTTAGAGCACAAAATAAAAATTAAGGGAATTACAAATGACATTAAAAGATGAAAATAAGTAGATGCATTAGCATTATATTAATAATGTACAATGTTTTGACAAAATGATGCAGACGGCTGCTTGATTCAGTAGGTTACGCTAGTGTGTTTCAATCCAGCATTGGGAGTTTGATTCCCAAACTAAAAGTTTTTTTTTTGTTGGTTAGCCAGGACGATAAGTAAAAAAATCTTAAGAAATCACATATATTTTTGATATGAGAGATAAGCAAAACACTCTTAAGACGTGACTTTATGTGATACTAGCTAGAAAAACTTTTAAGAAATAACTATTTGCAGAAATTGGAAACTCTTATTATGTGCAGGGTGCAGCTACAACCTCAACAATCTCTGGTAGGATTTTCGTGAGGGTTTTTTTATGTATAGTATTGTGGGCCCTCATTTAAAAAATTCAGGGATTGCCACTGATGTAGTGTACAACATTTGGAATTTTCATTGATATCCTGTTGTAGAAGCCTTTATAACATTCATATAACATATTGTGCATGAGTTCTTAAAAGCAATGGTGATAATCTAGGTTAATATCTTGCATTTTTCATACCTTGTATCACTGTCTAAGATCAAAAGGCTCAAGCCAGACCGTCCTGGTCCACCTGTAACCTCTTCCAGCTGTTGAATAGCTTGCATTATGTTTTGTTGAACTGACACTTCCATTTCCATTATCATTGTAATGTAATCTTGTTTTCTTTCACAATTTATTGCACATCCTAGAATCAATAATGATTCATTTCTATATAATTTATTAAAACTTGCTGACTCTAAATTAATGTTTGAATTACTGTATCTATTTAGTACTCTACTCTGCAAAGCATAGCAATATACTCGCAAATTTAACTAATCATCAAATTATATTTCAAACACTGCCCTATGGGCACAATAAATTAATACTAGTGTTAAATTAGACAATAGTTAGAAAAAAATAATATGAAATGAAATAGTATCTATCCAATGTCTGCTCTATAATATGCATCCAAAACATAGTATTGGTGTTGAAGTATACACCATCAAACTATCTCAATACACAAGCATCATGATTCCTTTTGAAAGTAAAGGTTTTTTTTGCTAGTCTTCTTCCAGGATGTCTGGATTCCACTAAGTCACGCTGAATGGTTCTGGAAAGCAGATTTTGATTGCCCAGTTCTGCCAAAATCTGAGTAGCAGATAACCTTGGACATCCTTGACTAATTCATTTGATTCTGCAATCTTCTTGCTTCTTTGTTTTTTTTCCTCCCTCTTCGTTTCAAGTTAATAACTCTTCCACAGGATCGAAAATTTTAGATTTTCTTGGAAGCAAGTTGTTTTGATAAGAGAGGAACCGATAATGTATAGCACTGAGTAAACACGTTCGGTTGTACGCTCCCGATTCGACAGCAAAAATAGGTGGTTAATTTCGAAGTTATTGGAGTGAGGTTTTCACAGCCTGTGTATAACAGTTATTACTCATAGTGTACCGTATCAAAATCTTTAAAATGGTGATAACAAGGGAGATTCGTGATGAAATCAAAAATACGGTGAGTTCCTGTATCACTTCCATATTAGCAGATGACGACTTTTTAACCCGTATCGCACAAAAAGTGTCGGACACTGTAGTAAAAACTATCGAGATAAGAATAGCCGGAATAGAGCAAAAACTACAAGAAATGAGTCTGAAAAATGATACAATCATTAAGGATTTGAAGGATGAAACAGCAATTCTTCGTACGGAGAATGAACAGTTAATGCGGAAAGTAGATGCACTCGATCAAGGAGCTAGACTGAAAAATATCAGGATTTTCAAATTAAAGGAGACCGATAACGAAATGTTGATCGATAAAGTGACAGACCTGTTTCAAAGCAAAATGGGAATCAGGCTAAGGAATGAAGACATCTTATCATGTATTAGAACGGGGAAAAGAGACGGGAACAAAACGAGAGGTATCCTTCTCGAATTAGCAAGTATATCTTTGAAGAACCAAATTTACGATAAGAAGAAGCTGCTGAAAGGTAGTGGTGTGGTGATTAAAGAGGACCTCACAGGTAACCGCCTAAAGTTGATGGAACTTGCAATTGAAAAAAACTCTCTTAGATACGTTTGGTCTTATAATGGAAATGTATATATTTATAAAAACAACAAAAGACATATAATCAGCTGTGAATCTGACTTAGATAAATTGTAGGTTATTTTAATGTATTACTGGAATCATGGCGGTAATTTCTATTGTATTTCTATAGTATTAGTATTTCTAAAGTATTGTATTTCTACATATGGTATTAGTAGTACAGTAGGCTCATTTTCATGGGAGCTGCACACAACCTTGTGTTATTTTGGTGTTAGTTACTTTGTATATATATTAACATAACACAGAACGATTTTTTTTTTCTTTAATTTTTACATACGTTGTAGTTCTGCTGCCCTTTTTTTATTCTGTTATGGTTAAGAAAAAAGAAAGGCTTAATTTTTTTCATTTAAATGTACGTTCGCTGCAAGGGAAAGTTGATGATATAAAAAATGTATTGAATAATAACAGAATTGATATTTTAGCTATCAGCGAAACTTGGTTAGATTCTAGAATCGAAACAACTTATGTAAACATAGACGGATATACGTTTCTAAGGAGAGATAGAGGTTCACGTGGAGGTGGAGTGGGACTGTATATTTCAAATAGCCTGAAATTTAAAATAATTTCGTCATCATCTGATATAGAACAACTTTGGGTGAGTATACAGACTTCAATGACAGATATTGTTTGTGGTGTTGTGTATAGACCACCACCTCAAGAATTGGGACACTTCTTTGACAATTTAGAGTTAAGTTTTGCCAAAGCCTTAGGCATCAGCGAGCATGTATTTTGTTTAGGTGATTTTAATGTCGATTATGCACATCCTGGTACATATAATTACAATCAATTAGAAAAATTTATGGAAAACTTTGAGCTTACTCAACTTATTACTGGCTTTACTCGTGTGAGTGGAAATAGTTCTACATCAATAGATCTTATATTAACGTCGTCGCAATGCCTAGTGTCAGATTCAGGTGTTAAAAACTGCCACTTTTCCGACCATGATATGATTTTTTCTACTTTATCATTACCTAAACCGCAGCCTGTATTTAAACATATCCGAAACTATAAGTCTATTGATGTAGAAAGTTTTCGCAGTGACCTTGCAGATAAAAAAGTTAACGAAGTCGTTTATATTCGGGATATAGATAAAAAAATTGATTATTTGAACAATGCTATACTGTCGGTTTTGGATAATCATGCTCCATACAAACTAGTGAGATTTACTAAAAAGCCTGCCCCATGGCTTACTGATAATTTAAGATTTATTATGAGTTTAAGGGATACTGCTAAAACAAAATTTACACAGACGAAAACGGTTGAGTCATGGAATGAATATAAGAAAGCTAGAAATTTTGCTACACAGGCGGTGAAGAATGAAAAAAAAGCATTCTTCAGTCACCTATGTACGCACAAAGATAGTAAGCAGATCTGGAGAGAGTTACAAAATTTAAATATACGTAAATCTGGTAAAACTGTTGGCATTCCACAACATTTGAAGGATGTTGACAGTGTCAATGAATATTTCGTTAATAGCGTACCAAATTCAATTAATGATAACAAAGGTCTATTGCACTACTTTGGTAATACAATTTATAGTGGGATTAAGGAAAATGGGTTCAATTTTGTTCTCGCTACGGAGGAAGATATTATCAATATAATTAACAATTTAATCAAGACTGATGCCGTTGGGATTGATGGCATTAATATCACTCTAATAAAAATTTGTTATCCAATTATAAAAGATGCTTTAATAAACATTATAAACAGCTGCATATTGTCAGGATATTTTCCTGCTGCATGGAAAACAGCGATAATAAAGCCAATACCTAAGAAGCCAGAAATTAAAGATTATAAAGATTTACGACCAATTAGTTTACTACCTACGATGTCAAAAATTTTAGAACATATTCTAAATATGCAAATAAAAAATTACCTACTCTATAATACTATCCTTCCAATCCATCAGTCTGGTTTTAGGAGTGGTCATAGTTGCACAACAGCTTTACTGAAAATTACAGATGACATTTTGAAGGCGCTAGATGAAGGAAAATCTAGTGTTCTGGTGATGCTAGATTACAGTAAAGCATTTGATTGTCTCAACCCTAATATATTGGTATCGATGCTTCATCATTATGGGTTTACTAAGGAATCATTGAATATTATCGAAAGTTACTTTAGTGATCGACATCAAGTAGTTCAGATTGATAGTCTTACATCTAAACCTAAAAAACTTTCACGAGGAGTTCCACAGGGGTCGGTACTGGGACCTCTACTATATTCGATTTATGCTTCAAGAATCGGTGATGTAGTACAGTTCTCAAACTTGCATGCGTATGCTGATGACACGCAAGTGTATGCATCATTTGACAATCGTTATATTGATAGTGCAGTAGATAACATCAGTCAGGACCTTGATCGGTTGTATAAAGAGTCAAATAAATATGAATTAGTTCTCAATCCAGAAAAAACAAAAGTTCTAGTTTTTTCTCCAAGAAACCAGTATTCGGAGGTTCTAGAAAAAATCAAAATTAAAATTAATGGTACAACACTTGAAGTAGTAGACGAAGCGAAAAATTTAGGTGTGACTATTGATTCCAAACTGAGGTACAAAACACATGTATCGCAATGCATACAAAAAGCTTACAACAACTTAAGGCAGTTATATCCAATTAGGCATTTTCTTAGCATTCAACTTAAAACCCAACTGTGTAGTTCGTTAGTGCTATCACATTTTACTCATGCGTCACCTGTATACGGGACATCCATTGATGCAGCAGATCAGAATAAAATTCAAAAAGTACAGAATTCATGCTTGAGGCTCATATTTGGTATAAGAAAATTTGAACACATTTCTCACGTTTTCCAAAAGATCTGCTGGCTAAACATGAAAAATAAATTCTTACTTAACATGTTAACATTATTTCATTCGATAGTATTGCGCAAAGAACCGAAGTATTTATTCGAGAAAATTGAATTTAGAAAAGAAGCACACAGTAGGAATGTTAGAGATAAGACATTGCTATCCATACCGTACCATAAATCAGTGCTTTATGAGAGATCTTTCACCTACTCCATTTCCACGTTGTACAACAAAATACCTTCAGAACTAAAGCTTCTAGATTTGTTGAAATTCAAGAAACGTATCCGTCTATGGTTGTATAGTAATCAAATTTCTCCTAGGTAACTCAGTAGTAATTTATATCACATTAATAATTAGTCTTCAATGTTTCAATTGTGATTTTATGCAGCAACTACCACGTCCACTTTACTTTATTGTGTTTTTTTTTATATATTCTTATTTGTCGGTGTCTACTTCAGACAAGTAATTTATATGTATTTATTCTGGAGTTGAATGGAAGAGCAGAGGTAGCGTCCACGCTACATTCTGAATTCCGCTCCACATTCTTTCTTCTGCTATATGTTAGAATTATAATTTTTATTGGGAAATAAAGACATTATTATTATTATTATTATTATAACCCGAATTGTTCTGTAATAGTTTTTTGTTGTAGTCCAGCCTTATACGCTTCTACAGCTTTTTTCTTTTAGATCAACAGAATAATACATACCACGAGCCAACTTGCTCTATGAAATTGTATCAGAGTACTTTATTAAAACAAGCCTTACCGAATCAAAATACAGATAATAAATAAGTTGTTCTAATTTTGTCGCAGAATATTCACCATATGCTTAAAAAATGTTGACAAAAACACACATTATTAAAGGAACCTAGAAACAAACAAATAAAAAATGGGTTTGGATGCCAGTGATAAACACTGCATTCCAGTCCTTTTGTAGGGTCAGCACTGAACAAATACCGACAAATTTGGAAAAGTCGCTCTAATTTTGTCCAATACTGTAAATCATATGGTATAGCAAGTTGAATGCTATGGCCAGTATCACTATGATTGTAGATAAAGTAACACTCATCTAGCTGCAATAGTAATAACTCACTTGTTGATTTGCAGCACTTGCTCATAGCTCAGGCTGAAAACTCAACAGTCAGTTCATTACCATCATTACTGCTCATTAAACAATATACTATATATACAAAAAACAAAAAAGTGCAGCCTGGGCTCCGACACACAGAGCTGCTGTTCCATTACTCAATGACTACTCCTCACACCGTGAGGTGAGCAATCACTGGGTCCGCGAATTGTGTGCTCTAAGTAGACAAAGGGACCCTAGGATGACTGGCTTCTGCATTCTGGCGGCTAAGATGTGCGCCGCCGCACGGCACACTGGTATTTTGCGCAGTGCAGAGAGCAGTGTATTCCTCATTCCACCTATTATAGGGATCCAATGACCATAACCAGCAGACTTACAGTGCTGGTTACGGGCATTACAATATACCATTGTAAGTATGTATTACTTAACTGGCATATTATAAATGGATTGCTCAATTTAGAAGCATAAAATGAAAATAATCCTGGCTGAACCATTACCCATTCACTTAACACTCTTTAACTGAACTGTAGATAACAGCAGTAAAACAAGGATAATCTTTATTAACTACTCACCCAGTATTAATCTCAAAAGCTTTCCCAGTTGTACAAGATCGTTAGTTTCTCCAATTTTTCCAACATCTGGTCGGCCTATTTCTAGGATTTGCAGTGTAAGCACATCATGGTAGTACTCAATTACAGCTTCGACTACCTTTTTTAGATTACTGACTCGTAATCTCCAATTATTAGCCCCTACGTCCCGTTTGATTTTTGTGTCTAGTTTGCTAAAATGCTCTGGCGATATTTTTAACAGTGCATCTACCATTGCAACTCCATCACAGATTTCGGAAACTGTTCTCGTTCTATTCGACTCGATTTTCTGCAACCACTTCACGAGGCTTTTACACATTTCATCACTGGGATCCATCGTGAAAGCTAATAAGGAAATGCTTTTTGTTCAACTTGCAAATTAAAGATAATGAACCATAAATGATAATTTCTTGTTTATCAACTTTCCTTTGACGTTTGCGTTTGCATAACATAACCTACAACACAGAGCACAGAGCACGGAGCACCTTAGTCGTAGTACAGTCAAATTCTGAAATTCCATGCAAGGAACACATAGAGAAGAAAGAAGACTGACTGCTGTGTTGGCCACGAACGTGGATGCTAAATTATTTCCTTTGCCTAGCGACGGTATACTTCATGTCGGACTGATCAGGATGCAACAAATCAATTTTATGTAATCGCTAAGGCACTCATATTCCTCTACAGGGTAGATGTGTTGAAATGTTGAAGTAGCATCAATAATAATTTTGTAGGAAAATAGTAAATTGACGGCTCAAGCGGTAGATCTGGCATTTATGTTGCTAGGTCACGTGACACATTTGACACCGGTCATCTAGGTGTTGATAGGCTAACTATTCTAGAGATGAATAACATACTACTCAAATTCAGTAGTTTTCTTCTTCAGCTTTGTTCGTGTATGAAATAGTTTCTTACATTACTAATAGATGTCTAGGATTATACATGTCACGTGATTTCGTGGCATAGTTGTCAAATATACTTTTTCAACGGTAGATCTACCCTGATCTTCCTCGGCTCCTCCATTCAGAAAAAACAATATTAATATACTCATATACAGGGTGTCCATTTAGTGTGTAATTCTTCGATATCTCGCAAGGTATACCTGATAGAAGAAAATGTCAAATACAAAAGTTATTTGGTTACTTAAGGCGCACATCCTAAAAGTATTTTGAAATATACAGGGTGTTGCGGGAAAGTAATATAGTGATCAACTTGATTTTTTTATATGGTACTATAACTTTTTTTAAATTTTTCTAGTTTCCATCATTGATCTCTATTTAACCATAAAATATTTTTGGGATCAGTTGCGACGTTGCCAAGTTATACTTTATTTTCTATTAATTTCCGGATTTGTAAGGTCGCAATAGTAATACGTCCAAATGGATATATTCCTTTAACTTTTCCCAATAATATTATACAGCGAGTTAGCTGAATATTAAATGAATATTATTTTGGATGTTACTAGCACCGTGCGTGTACAGGGTGTTTTTGGCAGAATTTTTAATTACGGCAATTTGAAGGTCATTTTACTTTGTTTTTTCAAGTGTAACACCCTGTATGTTTTATTTTAAATCGAAATATCTACTAATGCCCCATCTCACCTTATAATATTTTTTTTCGCGTTTGCGACGTTGCCATGTTATAAATTATTTTTCCAAATTTAAATGTTAAAAAGTGTTAAATAAAATATACAGTGTATTTTATTAATAAAAATCGGGAATATTTGTTTGAAAATTTGGAAAAATAATTTATAACTTGGCAACGTCGCAAACGCGAAAAAAATATTACAAGGTGAGGTGGAGCATTATTATAGTAGATATTTCGATTTAAAATAAAACATACAGGGTTTTACATTTGAAAAAACAAAGTAAAATGACCTTCAAATAATTAGCGTAATTTAAAATTCTGCCAAAAACACCCTGTACACGCACAGTGCTAGTAACATCCAAAATAATATTCATTCAATATTCAACTAATTCGCCGTATAACATTATTGAGAAAAGTTAAAGGAATATATCAATTTGGACGTATTACTTGAGACCTTGCAAATCCGGAAATTAATAGAAAATAAATTATAACTTGGCAACCTCGTAACCGATCCCAAAAATGTTTCAGGCTTATATAGAGATCAATGATGGAAACTAGATGAATTTAAAAAAAAAGTTACAGTTCCATATAAAAAATCAAGTTGATCACTATACACTACTTTCCCGCAACACCCTGTATATTTCAAAATATTTTTATGATATGCGTCATAAGTACTCAAATAACTTTTGTATTTGACATTTTCTTCTATCAGATATATCTTGCGAGATATCGAAGAATTACACACTAAATGGAGACCCCGTATAGTACTGCCGCCAAGATGGATTTAAAACTTAAATCGTAAGACACTCCTGTCTTACTGTCCTTACATCTATTAGTATCGCTGAAAACAGAAAACTATACATGAATAAATGCCATAAATGGGTATAGGGTATAGGTATCCCTCAAAATCAAGAACACTAGTTTTATAACTCTTTATTTCGGTATTTTTTGTACTAAACAGTAATTGTAGATCTATTATAAAAAGGGAGCATTTAAAAATTATTGTCAAAGCCCAAGTTTTTAGTCTAAAAACGCCTTACACAATTGAATACATGTCATAAGAACATCACATATTATTTCTAGCAGTCCAGCTGCTGTTTGTTCATTATGATTAACGTTTCACCAATAATAATGGCATTGATTTTTTCCGAGCTGCAAGACTAGTCCTGCTAGGATGTCCATTTGCAATGTTTTGTTGTGCGCTTCATCCAAAACTTGGGGGTGTAAACGGGCTTCTGACTCTGATAGACCTTGTTTGTTCAAGAGTGTGTTAAAGGTAGGGTAAACGTCTTCAGAACAGAGGATCATGGAGAAACCGAAGGTTATAATCCATTATACATACTCATGAAATCCATTCACATAAGAATCAGCAAGAGTATCGGAGTTACTTTCCCTGCAGGACTCTGTTACTACTTCCTGAAGTAGAATATTTGATGTCTGCCATTATTAATGATTGATAAATCTGCATCTACTTATAAATATATTTTTACAAGTGGAGACGTTGTGTGTATAATTTTCTTATTGGTTAGGATGCTATCAGCCATGTAGTAAATATACGGAGTCTGGATAAACATATAGAAGATTAAATTAACTCTACCTTCTAGTGTGACTAGAAGTACAATGCGTTCAGTTTGGTCTGATAGGTTCTGATAGACATCTCGAACGATATTGAATGTAGGCGATGCTCATGAGATTTTTATTCTAACTAATGATGATAGGAGGTAGGTACCTGGAGTGTACTAAAATTTAAACCAATGCTCTGGTTCGTTTCCTTATAACGACTGTGTGGAGTCCTTATTTAGTTGAGGAACAGTTATGATCAATTTAGGTATATTATTTGTATCCTAATAAAGGGTTTTTCAATTAGGACGGGTCGACCTTGGTAGGCTGTGGCGGCCATGTTGTTTTGACAGCGTGTGTCTAATCTAGTGATTTATGATTAGTGACTTATGCCAAATCACCATGACGGGTTACACAATTGAGCAGCGAGTACAAATGATACAACTTTATTATCAAAATGAGTGTTCACTAGTGCAAACCATGCGCGCGTTACGGAAGACGCAGGGATCCTTCAAAGTTGACTTTGCAACGTTTGGTGTGGAAATTCGAGACGACTGGTTCAGTTAACAATCAGCCAACACCCTTACGTCAAAGGAGTTCCAGATCAGCCGAGAACATTGCCGCTGTCTGTGAAAGTGTCCAAGAGAACCCAAGGAAGTAAATTCCTCGCCGTTCACAAGAACTCGGCCTTTCGCAGACTTCAACCTGGAGAATTTTGCACCGGGACTCGGGCCTACATCCATACAAGATCCAACTTACCCAGGAGCTCAAACATGATGACCATAGACAACGTCGTGTGTTCGCTGACTGGGCTTCGGAGCGTTTGGAAGAAGATCCCAATTTCGGCCGAAAAATCATCTTTAGTGACGAGGCGCATTTTTGGATGAATGGCTATGTTAACAAGCAGAATTGCCGTATATGGGACAACGCTAATCCTCACGAGATTCACCAGGTAAAAATGTATCCACAGAAAGTTTCTGTTTGGTGCGCATTCTGGGCCGGCGGCGTTATTGGTCCGTACTTTTTTGAAAACGGCATTGGTGAAGCCATTACCATTACCGGCGAGGGCTACAGAAGGATGCTAATGGATCTCTTTTATCCCAAGTTAAACAACATGGAAGTGAACGACATGTGGTTCCAGCAGGATGGCGCTACCTGTCACACAGCGGACGCCACGTTGGCCCTTCTGCACGAACGATTTGGGGGTATGGTTATCTCTCGCAGAGGTGACGTGAATTGGCCACCAAGATCGTGCGATTTAACCCCACTAGACTTTTTCTTGTGGGGTTTTCTGAAGTCACAGGTCTATGCCAATAAGCCGGAGTCTACCGCTGCCCTTAAGGTGAACATAATCCAGTCCATGGCTCGAATTCAGCCGGATTCATGCAGCAGAGTGATTGAAAATTGGACCACTCGGATCCGTGCCACCGTGAGAAGCCACGGAGGACATTTGAACGATATGATATTCCACACCTAATGGCATACATGGGCCTTCCAAATAAAAACAAAAATTATTTGATATCTCACACACAGCTTGTTTTATTTCTTTTTAACATCAACCCGCCCTTATTGAAAAACCCTTTAGTCTTTATATACCCCCAAATCGATTTTTTAACGAATTTGTGGTTCCTGGATTTTCAAGCCGGCGTCGTTGACGTTGAAGCTTGCCGCTTCGCCAGCACGAGTGGAGCGAATGGCATAATCAGAAGCTATTATTACACTTCGGTGACTTCCGTAATATTGATAGCTGGTCAATTTACATAAACATGATGTTGATGATGTATTTTTCACTAACATGTCCCTTAAAAATAGTGTCAAGCGGAAGTCCAGAGATAGAGCACACCTAGAAGTATCTGAATCACCCCCATATATGTTATGCAATTTTTTGTAGTTTCCGAGTTATGAATTTTTTTCTGAATTTTAGAGAATTCTCTTCCTCGAGAACATGAAACTGTTCCAAAAGAAAAATTAAAAGACTTTTCCAAATTATCTTTTTTGGTAATTAATCTCCAAGAGTTTACTGTTTATACATAAAATAATCGGCTTCGTAACTTTGATAAAAGTCATAAAGATTTTAGTGTAAAGTGAAAAATTTACGATCAGATAATTATGACGTAAATTTTCGACTCGCAATTAAAAATCCAAAGAGGTGATTTCATTATTTCTAAGCACGTCTAAAAACTTCTTCAGACTCTCAGCTATCACAGTCATTGAAAAAAGATGGTACTTAATGGGGCTATTTTCGCTCCAATCGACCTTCAAAGACAAGAGGCGAAGATTTCTTGAAATTAGCGATGTGATTTTCAATTCATCAATAACTTATGTTAACGCGCTAATAGCAGAATGATTGTCAGTACCGCAATAATAAACGTTAAAAACGTTCCATCAATTAAACATTTATTAAAAAAGATCCTATTTCTTGCTAAAAAACCACAAGGAGCGTATTCTTCAAAATCGGTTTTTACCTGAGCGACACCAAAATGGGCTAACGCTAACGCAGTAAACGATGGCGATGTTAGAAAGAGATAGCTGTGATATTGTTGTGATGTCTTTTCAAAATGTGTCATTGCATAGATTGTTTTCGTTGTCTTTATTCAGTCGTCTGTCTGTCTTTGCGGCTTTAAGACGATACGCTTTTGTTTGGATTGGTGTTGTTTCTGTTGTCTGACTACTTGGGTATTCCTACGGACCTTGAGTGCACGACAACTGAATTTAACGATGCTGTTTTCTGCAAGAGACTATGCAACAAATGGATAGGTCGTGATGGACCCACTAAATGGCCGCCACGGTCACCTGACTTAAATCCGATGGAGTTTTTTGTTTGGAACTACTACAAGGAACTAATTTATGCTAAAGAGTGTTGAAACATCAGCGAATTACGCAACAAATTAACACAGGCTGAAGAAACAATAAAAAACAATCGAAGGGCTTTTGTTAATTTAAAAAACAATTTATTTTTTCAGAAGATGTAGATTCTGCATCGACCAAGAAGGTAGACATTTTGAAAATTTCTTGTGAAATTTAATAAACTTAGTGAAGCAATCCGATAATTTCGTTTCATTTTACAATTTACCACTTACAAAAAAGAAATCGTACATGTAAAAAAAATCTTAGCAAAGTGAGACAGGTGGTCATCTATCAATATTCTGATCGCACTGAATGTTTTTTATTGCGACACTGACAATCATTCTGCTATTAGCGCCCTAAAATTACTTATTATTTCATTTAAAATCTCATCGCTAATTTCAAGAAATCTCCATTTCTTGTTGTTGAAGGTCGATTGGAGCCAAAGTAGCCCCATTAAGTACTCTTTTTTTTTAATGATTATGATAGCTGAGAGACTGAAGAAGTTTTCAGATCTGCATAGAAATCACGAAATCACCTCTTTAGATTTTTAATTGCGAGTCGAAGGTCTAAGTCATAATAATTAACAGAACGTAAATTTTTCACTTTACACTATAATTTTCATGACTTTCATCAGATTTACTAAGCCTTCCTTTATGTATGAACAGTAAGCTCTTAAAGATTAATTAGCAAAATAGAGAATTTGGAAAAGTCTTTTAATTTTCCTTTTGGAGCAGTTTTAATTTGTCGAGGTAGAGAATTCTCTAAGATTCAGAAAAAAATTCAAAACTCGGAAACTGCAAAAAAATCGCATAACACATATGGGGGTGATTCAGATACTTGATATAGGTACTTACGCATTTTTGCTATATTCTATAAAGAAAACTTATGAAAACATCCTAATCAATGAAAAATTGCACGCACAAAGTCATAAATTGATTCGGATACATAACATTAGTAAAGCTTGTTTATTTTAGATATTAAAGCGAGGTTGCACAAAAAAAGATGAAATATGTTCAGATTTTGCACTAAATCTCATATCTTATTATCCTTAGTTCTGGCACCATTTTTTTTTTTCGAAGAAGAACAAAACACACATTCTTCAAACTAATGTATCTTAAAGATAAATATGCGTATGTCCTGATGTAGGCCAGTTCATCCATTTGACAGAACAAGGATAATGTTAGAATTTGCAGCTAGGAAACACCACTATAACTACCGTTGATACTAAATTTTACTGATGTAAGGTATGATACAAACATATCTTATTACAGATACGTACTTATATGAATGTTCTACTAAACGTAGTTCATCTTGTTCAAAGTATCAAAATCATATTATGCTGTTTAAACCAACCCCAAATAATATCCAAAAACTCTTCAAGGTTATAATTATTGAATAGTTTGTGAACCTGGTATATATTGAATATTGAGCTTATGGATTATTCTGCGATGAATCCTGTGCACAGATATGTAGACAGCATTACGTTCTCAAATTTTAGTAGAGCATTAGTTTGTCCTTAGGTTTATATGCTTTCATTCATTCATTCAAATATACCTGTAGATGTGACCTTCAGCACTCCTAAATTTTAAATTAATTTGTCACAGTAAACTTCAAAATATATCAGCGATATAGGACATCTTCCACTGCTGAATATTTTTCTAAATATAGCTAAAATTATATTAAAATAAGCGAACAATTCTCAAAAAATTATGGTTTTTGATTATGAGGAAGTTGATTATTTCTCACACATTATTTATAATGCTTAAAATTTTCATGCAACGTGATATTAAAAATATTCACCAAATTTGCGTAATCTACAATAAAAATGGAGGTTCATCGCAGAAAATCTAATTTTATAAACGGGCAAAATGCGCTGTCTAAAACTATTAAAGTACTTTAATATTTTCACTGATTATCTTTGCTAAAGCTTCTAAGTAGCACCTAAGTGTTGTTATATAATACATATATTTTTATAGTACTATTAGTACTCACGCTAAGCTTATATATTGTCAAATTGCTCCTTACAAAGCGTTGGTATTTGGGTAACGTGGACCATATTTTGCAAAAAGTTCTAGCTATCTGAATTTCAAATATGAGTGAATTGAAGCACCTGAAAACTAGCTAATTTCTAAACTCTTGATGTAAGATTCCTCTTGGAGGCAGCTAATACAACTCTCTATATTTTCAGTACTTATCCATTATGAGAGTACGCGGCAGAGCAGATCTGCCTGTGCGCCATCTGGTACCCGAAGGTGACGGCAAACCAAAAAAAATCGCTGCTAAACAGCAGCAGACTTCTTGGTGGAACGCAAAGGCGCATTCGCTTGGCCTGACCAGAAGAGCGCGCTTCTATATTCCAACTGCATAATTATGAGAGTCGATATAGAGTAACCCTCGTATCTCGCTTATCCATTACTTTGACGGTTCTGTCTTTATCTGATTGCTGTATTGATGGACAAAAACACCTACATTTTTCGAGATTACTGATAAAGGTTTCAGACCTTGAAATACTCTTGCAAGAAACTTAAATTGCTGCAGAACCCAGAACTATTTTAGAATAGCATGCCACTATAGTTTTAGAGCTCGCTATATAAAAAAAGGTCACTCAGTAAAGTAACAATTTTGTCATTTATAGGTCCGGTAGGTATCAACAGTGGTACAGGTGGGTCTCCAGAATGCACCGTGCATATATAAAGTAAGGGTGCCAAGTTAAATTTGCAGTACAGCTCTGTTGTATTCGGCTGTGTTTAGTCATTTTCTATTGTTTAGCGCTGTTATCTGCTTGCTTTCCGTTGTTATGGACTCTCTTCTGTTCTATTCGGTTGTATTTGGTCATTTTCTATCGTTTGCAGTTGTTATATGCTTGATTGTTGTAGTTTTGAGCTGTTTTCTGCTCTTTTCTGTTGTATTCGACTGTGTTTAGTCGTTTTCTATTGTTAAGCGCTGTTATCTGCTTGCTTTCGTTCTTATGGGCTGTTTTCTGTTCTATTCGGTTATATTTGGTCGATTGCTATACCGTTTGCAGTTGTTATCTGCACGATTTCTGTTGTTTTGACCTATGGATCTATTTGGTTGTATTTGGTCGTTTTCTAACGTTTACAGTTATTATCTGCTTGCTTTCTGTTGTTTTGAGCTGTTTTCTGTTCTTTTCGGTTGTATTCGGCTGTGTTTAGTCGTTTTCTATTGTTTAGCGCTGTTATCTGCTTGCTTTCTGTTGCAATGGGCTGTTTTGTGTTCTATTCGGTTGTATTTTGTCGTTTTCTACCGTTTACAGTTGTTATCTGCTTACTTTCTCTTGTTTTCTGTTTTTTCTGTTGTATTCGGCTGTGTTTAACCGTTTTCTGTTGTTTCCCGCTGTTATCTGCACGCTTTCTGTCGTTTTGAGCCAGCTATGACTCTATTTGGTTGCATTTGGTCGTTTTCTATCGTTTACAGTTGTTATCTGCTTGCTTTCTGTTATTTTGGGCTGTTTTCTGTTCTTTTCTGTTCTATTCGGCTGTGTTTGGAATAAAAACGGAAGAACTATAAAAAAGTAGGAAGAAAATTGTCAGAAGTGTAGGCGAAAGGGAAGAGCCATCAGAGGGCGTTTAAGTTGCGAAAAAAATGGAAATAATTATGTCACTCACAAAATGAAACTAATTACAAATCGTCAGAAGAGGAGGTGGACAAATATTGGAGATATTATTTATAGTAAGAACATCGATGCTCCACACAATTCATCATTATATCTAGAATTTTATATTTTATTTCATCAAGTTGACTTTTGAAGATTGTTCAACATAATTTACAATATATCAGTACACTATTGACCAACTGTCAGAAGTCAGAAAGGTATAAGTTTTTTTTTGTAAGGTAACATGGAAATAATTTTTATCTATACCTCTAATATAAAATATATCAGTAACTTTATTTGAATAGTTATACTAATGAATCGCGAATATTAATACTAATTTAATATTACAGTGGTTGTTACTATCAATACCTATCCACCAGAAGTGAACTTGATTTAATAAAATATAAAATTCTAGATATAATGACAAGTGAAACACCGATGTTCTGACTATCAATAATATTCGCGATATTCTTCCACCTAGCCCTTTAAGGATTTGTAGTTAGGTTTATTTCGACTCAAAGATTGAGTATATAAATTATCAGAAGTGTAACGAGTAACATAATTGTTGTAAATTTTTTCGCAACTTAAGCGCCCCCTGACGGCTCTATATAATATTAATTTGTAAGAGGGTCTGGTCCTCCGGTGTTTGGCCAGATGAATGGTGCACATCCATTTTTGTACCACTTCATAAAAAAGGATCTCCAACAAATCCAGACAATTATCGCCTACTTTCGTTAATCTCTCATGCAAACAAGGTTCTACTACATATGTTGCAGTCTCGTTTGGAGGGTTTTATTGGCTGGCAAATTTCTCAGGCGCAGGCAGGTATCGTAAAGGGACGCGGTACGCGTGAACAGATCTTAAACTTAAGACAGATTATTGAAAAGGCCAGAGAGCATTATTTTCCATTTTCTGCTTTGTGGACTATTCTAAGGTGTTTGATAACGTAAAGTGGCCTAAACTGTGGGAAATCCTTCTTCCTATGCGAGTCCCTTACCACTTAATATTTCTCATACAGCAACTCTATGAGCCTAGCTCGGCTCGTGCAAGAATCGATGGTTACCTGTCTGGTCAAACAGCAGCCAGAAAAGGAGTTCGTCAGGATGTGTATTATCTCCGATGTTATTTAACATTTACTCTGAATTTGTGATGAGACAGGTATTGGACAACTGGAATGGCAGTATAACTATTGGCGGAAGCAAAATATCTAACTTAAGATTTGCTGACGATACAACCCTTATTGCTACCTCTCAGGAAGAACTAGTAGCTCTATTAAATATTTTAGAACAACACAATGCAGCATATGGTCTTGGTATTAACTACAACAAGACCAAGGTTATGATCGTAGATAGAGAGCATTACAATCATCTAGAAATAAAGTCAATAGGCAGTCGTGAGGAAGTTCAAAGTTTTGTGTACCTCGGTTCTTTGATCGACAATTCGGGTAGCTATGAGAATGAGATTCGACGGCGCATTCAACAAGCACGGGTGGCCATGACAAAGCTTACTAAAATATGGCGTGACCATAACATCACTAAAGCTACCAAAGTGTCACTGGTTCAGTCTCTTGTGTGCTCAATATTTTTGTATGCCTCGGAAACTTGAACTGTTAAAAAGGCAGATCGAGCTCGCATAGATGCTTTTGAAATGTGGATGTGTACGAGAATGCTGAGAATTCCTTATCCCGCCCATCGAACTAATGTTTCCATACTGGATGAGCTCGGAAATCCAAAGAGACTACCCTCCATTGTGTCGACGAGAACACTTACATTCTTCCGACATATTCACAGAAGCGATAACATGGAGAAATTCGAAGTTCAGGGTCACGCCCCGGGTGGGCGGCGCCGTGGCCGTTCCCCTACACGCTGGGTGGATACGACGAAACAGTTGCTAGATATGAGTAACAAGAACCCCACTGAACTGACAGAAAATCGCGAAAGATGGCGAGCTACAGTTCTCAAAACTATTGATAATATTCGTGTCGGCTCTACTGTACTCTAGCTCCGACTTAATGCATTTTACGAGTTCACAACATGTCTGTTAAGACATTGTGACTATGATGATGATGACGGCTCTTTACTTTTCGCCTACACTTCTGACAATTTTTCCCTATTTTCTTATAATATTTCCGTCTCTATTGCGAATTTTCAGAGCTGTACTTTATTCATTATGAGAAAAAAATTGCATATTTAACCCCCCACCCTACTTTATATATACACTGTACGTTTTGACGACCCACATATCCCCGTATTGATACCGAATCTGTAAATGACAAAATGTTGACTTTACCGAATGACCTTTTTTTACGTAGCGAGCTATCCGTCTACTAGTGTAAGTTGACACAATACAATACAAAATAGCTCCTGCTCTCTAAACGTATACAAACTTTGAGTGAATGTGAGGTCCAAATACTTTGGTGAGTGTAAAGTCCAAAAGGAAAAAAGCTTTACTTACTATTGTGCTCTATAAAAACGGTGGTATTAGACATAGATGCATGTACTGATTGTATACTAAATGGGCACCCTGTATAATGGTAAGTTAGAAAAGCCTTGCAAAAAGGAATAAAGGTTCGCCTAAATAATTGTGCCCTATAAAAACTGGTATTAGACATAATGCGTATAGGAATTTGTAACTTCAATACACTCACTCAGAAACTCAGTTATATCTACCGCTTGAATATGCTAGAGGTATATCGATTTAAAGCCAAAGTGTGTTAGTTTGTTCAAAGTACACTCTTCATATACATATTTTATAATATAATTATAGAAAAGATAAACTTTCGACAATTATGATTGTTCAATAATTTCTGATGGTCTTTACTTCTTTCCCAAAAATATAAAGGATATGCAAATTTTAACTGACTCTAATAATTATAGATATGAATATTCGAGATTTTAGTTCATGTACTTATTTCTGATAGACACCTTTGGGTACGATATGTTCCAAAATATGTATTATTAAGAAAGGAGAGAAAAGATAGTGGAATGGATGAAATGAAATACACGACTGGCAAGTTTTTTTATGGTCAGCTTCTCGCAAAGGAAGCCTGTGGTGCTGTAGAAGCGCTGCGAGACGATAAGTGTCGGTGCACGTTAGATTTGAAACGCTGCAGGTTGTAGCCGTCGGGAAACAAATTGTCTGGCAGCTCATTCCACAGCGTCGAAGCTCACCAAAAGAAAGGAATGCTGGAGGAGACTGGTTTGGGGAATAGAGACCTCAGAATGCCCAGATAAACGCATAGCAGTTTCTATGTAATCTCCTCCCGGAGTCCATTTCCTTTCAAGCGGCCTGGTAGTCTGACAGGAACACAATGGGGCTTAAGCCTCGTTTCCACAATGGTAGTTACTATCATGAAAGTACTCTCATGATAGTCCGCGCGATAGTCATATCATGGAAGTCAAATGTCTGTACGTTGAAAGGGTACTGCGATAGTAGCAAGCTCAAAACACAGAGCAAGACTAGTAAGAAATAGCAGTATGGCGGATATATTTGCAGCGGTGGCTACAGTCTTTGGTGAAATCGTTAAGATCTGACGTAGAAAAGCTCTGTTTCAATTCAAAAGCTCCTAATTTCTTCTTCTTCTTTTACCGTAGCGAGCCCTTGCAAAAGAAGTTCTTCTGCATGGTCCCTCTTCACTCTGATTTTGTTCCATAAACATGGACAACCTTTGACATTCCTCTAGAAACTTTGAAACATCAAATCGTTAGACATCTTTCATGCAAAGCATTAACACAAAAACAGAAATTGGCGCCAAACAAGAGACATATTTCAAATGAACTATTATGCTGTCAGTGTTGTATGCACGGTGACAGTAGACGCGATACCACGGCTCAACAATCAGCTGTCATTTTCAAGGTTTGGGGATGCTTTGCGCCGACCCTTTTGCGCATCGACATTTTAGGTTATAGCGTTTTTCACTGGTTGCACTCGGGCTGCACTGGATTTCTATTTTGCATTTCACTGGCAGTTCTAGTGCAAAATTTTTTGATTGCACTCATTTCACTGGCATTTTTGCACTCGGAGCGGTCGAACTGAGTGCAAAAATTTCGCACCGATTTCAAAGCGAGTGTCGTGGAAGTGAACCAAGAAAATGACAGTAGGTTTGAGCGGGAAACTACAAATCATAGAATTGTGTTCAATCTGCTTAAACTTTCGATCTTTTAATACAGTAATACCTAGTTGATTTTCACCATTTCCAGTCAGAATGAGTAGAGTGAACGAAAAAATCAAACTTTTAATTTACTTGTTTGAATTGGAAGAATCCAGCTCATCTCAGGATAAACAGATATGTATTTAGGAAGAAATTCGGGAGAAAAAATTCCCAGATAACTATTGAACAGTTTTCAGACAAGCGAGTAAGTAGTATCGTATAGTAGTAATATATGCAAGGATTGTTGTCAAAATAAGTTGATGTTTCTTGATGTGTATTCCACTGGAAGAACCCAGTGCAAAAATGTTACCCTAGGTGAACTTTTTCAGTATTCTGCACTCGCATGGAGTGCACTAAAATGTGCCCAGTGAAAAACGCTATTAGATTGTTAGATTTCAACAGCGGCGGGTCATGACTATCTGTTTCATGACGAGGCGTAGTGACAGAGTGCTAGCGTCGCTAATAAAGATGGATGCTGTCATTCGAGCTGTTTTGCGTCTTGATACGGCCTTTTGAATAGTTTGTCGTCATTTTTAGCATTGTTTAGTTTGCTGTTTAGTCATAGTATTTTGTGTAGGGCTAACTAAGCATATAAAATATAAAAACCGCAAAATTAAAAGCTGGACATGTTTGTGCTGTAAAAAGCTGCTCTTCGAAAAACCACTCTAATAAAAATATTAGTTGTTTCAGGCTCCCCAAGGATCTCTCAAGGTAAGAATTAACATTTACTGGTCTATGAGATAAAACTATCCAAAGCTTTTGTTTTTTAAAAGTTTTATCATTAAAAAAGTGTAGTAGAATATACGTAAGTGGAGTGATGGTTTCATAAATTGACGTCTAGATTTGCGGGCATTTGAATTGCATTTTATTGTATGGTTGTCCACGAGGTAATACTTTTATATTTTCCTTGGAGCTAGAACATGGCTTATGGAGAGTCAGAGAGAAGATTTATGTGACCTGGATGATCCTTAATTCTGCCCTGCTGCACTAATGCACCTTTTTCTACTCCGCCTCTGTCATTTTGAATAAAAAGGAATCGACCTTGAGCAATACAGCTGATTGGTTGTTGAGCCGTGGAGATAGTTTAAAAACTATCATGGAAATGAGAGTACTCTCAACTATCTCGTCAAACGAGACAGTGTGATAGCACTATCGCAACAGTTCGATAGCGACTATAACTTTGTCTGTACGGTGACATGTTTTGTGATATTTGCCATCATGACAGCAACTATCGTAGCAGCTCTCACCGTGAAAACGAGGCTTAGTTTCTACAATGAATACGACTCTGACCTCAGCCTAATTAAAGATTAATTTCAGTTTGACATAATTTTATAGGTCCGTAGGTCAGAGGTCACCCTCACCCACAGAATATGCCATGTTGGGCGTTTTGACAATTTTCACATTCACAACCGCGAAGTAGTCAGTTTTGGCGAGTTTTTATATAGGGCATCAGGTGTCCCTTTTTAACTAATGGCTTTGTCCGTAAGTATACCTTCTCTATTGGATGCATTGGAGATTTCTCAATTTTGCCAGTCGTGTATAGGAACTGTTACATATCGTCAAAGAAATTAGGGGGTTATATCAAATAATTTGTTTTGTAAGTAATACATACCAAAATATTATCGAATAGAAATGAATTAAAAATATTCATATAGAAACTTATTTCTGGCTTTAGAAAACGACAAGTTTGAGGTTTATGATATTACAAAATACAGTAAATACTCATACGAAACTATGGCCCAATTTTATCAACACAAGCATTTTAACATAGGCTTTGACTAATCAGAGCAGCCCATTCAAGAACGTGCATGTGCCAAAGTTGTCTAAAAATCATTCACTTCTCTTAAAGTTTACCTCAAAAATGTGAAAAATGACATCCTTTAGATGTAATCGACCATTGTAAACCATCTAGTATCTTTTGCAGCCTGATTGTCCATCCTAAGTGGGTGAAAAATTGCATTTTCTTGTCTAACAAAGAGTTTAGCAATTGCTAATCTCAACCAATCAGAATCCAGAGAAGCCGTACATTTGATCACTGGATTGTTGGTCGATCAAATGATAATGATGACAAGAAATTCAAATTACTCCATTATTTTGATGAAACAGTAATTAACTATCGACAATAATCATAAATACCTTCAATATACCTTTGTATTATAGTAAAAATGGGTAATAATATTTCTATGAAGGTCTATAACAAACATACATCCAATAGATGGAAGATTCTTCATAAATGTATGTATTTATCTATAATCCATCTGACTGACTGAGGTAGGATTATTAATTATTAAATGAGGTTGCTGTGATTGATACTACTTTTGTGATTATGTCACAAACTATCGCAGTTTGCAATTAGAAATTATACAATAATTATAACGTGAACATGAAAAATCTGGCATTAATTTGCAAATCACTTGCTTTGTTCTGATTTTGTGCTATGATCTTGATCCATGAATTCTAAAATATTTTCGACAAAAGTGTCATCCAGCTTCCAGCCCTCAGTACCCAATAGAAAGCTTTTGCTAAACAACACCCAATAGAAAAGCTTTGTCAAAACCTTTGTTAAAATATGCATGTTGATAGAATCGGGCCTAAGTGCGGTATGTACTACCACACCAACAACATTTCAAGTACAGAACGGCCTTGTTATTGCACCTTCTGTTAGCTATCATAGTAACATTAAAGCTTGGCACTACAGCATGCTGGTTTCCGCAAGTTATACATGTATACAATTTATTGTCATCGATTATGTTGGAAGCAATGTTGTGAAGCATTTCTTGTAATTCGAAATGCGACGTTATTGTCAACGGTCATGTACAAATATATTTTCCGCGTTCTAGTCGACAAACTAAAATGCAGTCCTATACCTACTACAAATGTATAATTGACTTGATTCTAAAAGTATCAGCTAGCTGTAATTCTACACAAATACATAGTATGTGTATGTGCGTATAGGGTTTGTAATTTTTAACTTCTTCAGACACGTATTGATGGTAGAACGTCAAATTTGTAGCATACTCTATACACACGTTGTTACTCTATACACACGCTGTTTGCCTGGAAAGAACATCACAAAACAACACCCTTGCGTCATATATTTTGTTAATTTAAGTAATATCAACCAACAGATTGTCGTTTTGTATAACTCAACCGTGGAACGTGGTACATAGATCAATTTTTTCAAAACACATCACAGAAGTTGTGTTGGTTTACGTGTAGATAGTTCTTGTACAATAACCAGGATTTCCAGTCTACAAAATAATATTGATTTTATATTTACACTAAGTAAAACCATATAATTTATCTAAGAAGCACAGCCCAACGCATAAGTTCTACAGGGGAATGTACAGTTTCATACACAAGCAACGCCACATACTATTCACATGTCTCACAGGCACTAAATTATAATGTTGCCTTTATACTATGCTAAAAATAAAGCTTAGTATATAGCCTAAATATAGATGTTGTGTACTACCATTAGACACCAGTCCAACATTAATAAAAAGCTCCATTTTTATCTATACGTAGATTTAGATGTTGCTGATAATTTGTCCTTTTGGACATCCTAGGAGTAACCATAGCTACACTCTATTATTTAAACTCGCCAAAAAACAAGTGTATGACTGTGATCCTCTCACAAAGTCTAGAAAGTGTTAGCTGTCTTTACCTGAGACATCTCCAAATCAAATCTAAGTTTATGCTGATCACAAGTGTAATTGTTAAGGTTTCTTATCATCACCAGAAATTTTTATAATTGTTCTCAGAAAATTTGAACATGAAAGTAGGTGTCTTCTTACCTTCAATCCAATTTATGAGAACTATTTGAATTTATTGTTACCTGAATAAATTTCTATACGTAATTATATAAATCTTTTTTTTAATTTGGCGCAGCTTATAGCAGCCCAGGAAAATAAGCAAAAAAGGTACTGTTGGGGACACTCACTCATCCAGCAAACTTACAAGCTTTTTGGGTCATCTTCACCAAAACAAAAACGTTTTGCTGCGTGAGATTCATGGAAAAATAGTAAAAACGTTATTCCAGTTATTTACAACCAAAAAATTAGATAATTCGCGTTGAATTATTTCAATTTCACCCCCACCCAAACAAGTAGAAAATGAACCCCTAAACCACTGGAAACGAAGTTTGAGCTGTTTTCATATTTTTAGTTTTTTTTATTACTGCTGCGTCGCCACTGAGACGAAAACCAGCAGAATATCTTTGAGGATTTCCTATATAAAAATGGTTCCCACAGAATTTGACCTTGGGATGATTTTACGGCTGTGAAGTTTGGGTAGAGATGCGAAAATGAAAATATCGATACCGGTACCAACTCGATATTTTTTAGCCAAATAGGTGCGTTTGGTTCGTACAGAGAATTTTGTGTAATTGATTACTCCCCGCAATATTTATATAATTATTTTCGATACCGATACCCCTACAAAAGTATCGATACCAGCTAGGAATCGCTCAAAAAGTATCTAAGATAAAAACACTCGATATTAGTGCAGAAGTACAAGTATCGAATTATCGTTAGCATCCTTACAAAAAATCATCCAAAAGTAGGGATGCGCGTGTAATATCCGCCAACCTGGGATATTGTGCTGGTTTTTTACTATGCTGGGGTAGCAATACTGTGCCGAAATTTCATTAAAATCAATTCAGTAGTTTCCAAGCTATAAAATGCACTCGTAGTCCCTTGGTTTCTGTGGTATCAGGCAAGGCAATGTTCGGATGAACCTAAAAAAGTGTATTATACCGCTAGGCCTTTCTTTTTCAGGTCAATGGTCACCCTATTATGAGTGCAACAAATTCTTCAGCTTTACAACCCTCAAACCCCCAACTACCGAAATTTCGCCCCCATCAAAACCTGAAAACGATGTTTGAAGAATATTTGAAATTTTTCATTTGTTTGCTAATTACTCCGCCGCTCATCCACCGCTTTTCAAAATTATAGTAGCATTACTTACTATGACCCCACACCATATCTCTACCCAAATTTCATCAGAATCCATGCAGCGGTTACTGAGATTACGAGGTTAGAAGAACGCCAACAGACAGATAGACCGACGGAAATAAGTGACGTGGATTTTCATTATGTGGGGATCATGAAACACCCAAAAATGTTCGTGATCACAATATTCCACTTACCTATCGGTGAGGGAAGTAAAATTCATACTTCAACAATTTTTGTAAGATAATTGACAAACGTGTCCAAGTCAATCAAAATTATGTATGTTTTTTTCCAGATCCGGTTCATGAAAAGCAAAATAGCTACTTAGATCCACGCTGACCACAATACAGTCGCTACAAGATTAAATACTCAACAATAATAATGTTCTTCCAATTGCTGTAATTAGTCAATGTGAAGTTTGAGATAGATATTTCAAGCTAACACGTCTATGCTCTTTAAAAGCCAAAGCATCTCCTAAGCAGGTACCATTTTGGTTGCAACAAATCTCGATCATAACCAGTTACTGCTCATGAAGTTGCTCAGTAAATATATGTGACATTACTCATGAATTCTGTTGTACACGCTGTCTCAAAATTAATTTCCCTTCGACTTTCCTTTTTGGGAAAGATATTGAATGCATATCGCAGTTCTACACCCTCCATGACTTTATTGTACAAAAGCGGTAGACAAACATTTCATTTTTACGGAAACTCAAACACGTCTATTTGTTTCTGAATAAACAGTACAAAAATGTTACATATATAGGGTGTCCCGCGACGATTAAGACAAGCAATATATCGGAACTGGGCAGTAGTACAGAATTATAACTTTGGGGGTGTAAATTAGAGCAAATGTTGTATCTTTTCTTGTTATTGTGATAACCAATGAGGTATTCGTTTTTGGTCACGTGACGTTTGATTCAAAATTATTAATGGGACACCCTGTACATTTTTGCCTTTTTGTGTTTCTCCCGATAAAACAATTCTAAAAAAACTAGCTCACCTGAATATATTATAGCATTGCTTACACGACAGCGACAGCGAGTCTAGCTGCCCTATGTATCTATGTTAAAATTTACTGCCAACTCATTGAGTCTTACGAATAACTCGTTGCACTAGGTTATCCTAAAAAGGATCGTCAGGCCGAGTTTGAACAAACCTATAACATGTACGTAACAACATACACAATGACATGTCAGGAAAATCGAAGAAAAATGTATGTTGAGTAAGCGATACAAGATGACATATCCTACCTATACCTGAAAGTATAGAGCAAACGTTTCTTAAATTAATTAGGGTACGCGCACATAAATCGGCATCGGACGGACGGTACGGATGGAACGGCCGGTACGGTACGAATTTTTCATTATGGTATCGCACATATCTGAATCGGAATCGTCGCTCGTCGGAAGAACTGGAAATCAGTTGCAAAATATGCAAATAGTCTGCATGCAGTGTTGCCAGGCAGATCAGATTAAAATGCGCTACTGAGCCGTCTTGAATGTCGCTACGTTGTCGCCCCACAAAAATAAAGTATAAATCATCCTGTGTATAACTTTATTCGTGGGGCAGAGGTGCAATTGGTGTTAGGTATATGTATAATATAATACAACCTTTCATTCAAAAATAGTGGATTACCCGATACATAGTCTCGACACAGCATAGTAAACAACCAGCAAAATATCTCTGAGGATATATAAAAATGGTTCCCACAGAATTTGACCTTCGGATGATTTCAGGGGTGTGAAATTTGGGTAGAGATGCGAAAATAAAAATATCGATACCGGTACCAATTCGAATATTTTTTAGCCAAGTATAGAGCTGAGGTACACGCCAATGGAGGCGTGCTTGGTTCGTAATTCGGTTCGTAATTATTTTCGATACCGATACCGCTACAAAAGTAGCGATACCAGCCAGAAATCGCTCAAAAAGTATCTAAGACAAAAATATTCGATATTAGTGCAGAAGTATTGATACATTTCAAGTATCGAAGTATTGTTAGCATCCCTACAAATAATCATCCAAAAGGGGGGATGCGCGTGTAATTGCCGCCAACCTGAGATATTGTGCTGATTATTTACTATGCTGTGGTCTCGACACCAATACAAGACAGTCTGGGCAAAACCAAAAAGAAGAATAGACAAGCAGTAATCAGTGGCGAAAAAAGGATAGTAACAGAATTTTTCAAAAAGTCGCTACAAATCGGTTTATTTTGTTAAATCGCCGCTACGTCTCAACGTAATCAAAATGTCGCTATTTTCGCGACAAGTTACTATGAATGGCAACACTGTCTGCAGGTAGAAACTTAGAAAATGCCGACGGTGCCTCGGCAATCGCCGATCAGCATCGCACATACGTCGGCATCGGCACGCACGGCACGCATCGGCCGGTTTTATTTCTAGTTGCTATATTTTCGCCGGATTTTGAAAATCCGATGCCTACCATCCCGACGTATGTATGATGGTCCACCAAATTTAATAGAAAGTTACTTTTTCCGATCCGTACCGTCCGTCCGATGCCGATTTATGTGCGCGTACCATTAAAGCTACTGGCCAGTATAATGCCAATCTTCTGCTTTGTAGATAGCTAAGGATAACGTAAAACATGGAAATTATTGTCACTTAAGTTTCACTTAACTGGAAGTTTTGTCATTTATAATAAGGAACAAGTCCTATTTTTCACAGTATAGCACATAATTTCCACAATTCGTTCTATTAATGTCTAATACATATCCTAATATTTTCTATACAATTCACTTTAAATATTTTGTGCATAATATAACAAGTACATTCATTTTTTTCTTATACCAAACCATCAGCTTTCCAGTTAAAAGTATTGTCATATATATAATAAAATCATTTATTGTCAAATAGTGCTGTCATGATGATGAGCTTTTTTCTTTCAATATTTGAGAACAACAGTATAAATAGAAATATATATCACAGAACTAATTCATGTATATATCTATATGTATATATATCAACATTTTTGGAAGATTCTCAAATTTGATTCAGTTTTTGAAGCGCATACGATTGTGAATTACAAATGTCAAAATTCTGAATGCAATAAATCTATATGTCGAGATGAATGTCAAACACAAGAATAAGGGCCGACTACCCACCATTGACTTTGAGTTTAATAAAGTTCGAAGTTGACGGACACTGCATCAAAAATTTTATTTCTGTCTTTCAACAACGATTTTCGGGTATCAAGTATTATGCATTGAAATTATGTATGTTAGAATAATGCAAAATCCCACTCACAAAGCTTAAAACAAAAACGATGATCTCCCGCGCATTTTTTCTACCGGCTACACAAAAATTTCTCAAGCAAAGTATAGCTTCAGTTATTATTGTGACACCAAAGGGGGCAGGCTTATACAAGGGAGAGGGTAACATGAGTATCCCCCCCCAAGATATTTGACAAAAAATGTGTTTCATTGTTTTTCCTAAGGAATTAACGGTTCATATCTAATTTTAAATTGCGTAATCTTTATGAAAACGTTGTGCTTCAAATAACAATAACAGGTCAATGCATACTGCATAAGGTATTTCTATTTTAGCATATTTTATTTACTGTTTAAATTGCTGCTTATCTTCTCCTTCTTTATTATATTGTCGTCATCGATTCACATATTCCTTTCAGTTGCCTCAACTGCTTCGACAATGGTGAGAGCATACACAAACATGTTACCCTCAAGGCTGATATCTGGATACGCCTTACCAAGAAGATCATATTATTTTGAATGACAGAGGTTGCTGAATTCATAAAAAAATAGAACAGTGCATAGGAAATCACCACAACCATAGTAGAGCTTTCCTATAAAGATTTAAAACTCATAAAATACCCAACAGCTTGTGATGTCGGTCCTAAATCGTGACTTTTTTGTCTTTTGTGTAGGATACGCCGAATTTGAGTTGCTCCATCACAAATCTTACGGCAGATAAATAGTTGACTTAAAAGATTTTCAAGATATCTGATAGATATGCCACTTTTTTTGGCTTTGCTTCTGTGTGATCTTTAAAACAACCAGTGTGTAATTTTATCACTGACTCCATACTATCTCAATGCACAGTTACCCTCAGTTGAACTACTCACAATACATGCATACGCAGTACTTAGCTGTTATAATGTCTTTAATAATGGAAGAATATGACCTTCTCGCACCACTCGTTTGATAACAATACGTTAACGTATCTTTTCATTTCACTATGAGAGAGTTTAGTATCTTTAAAATTATCTGCATGTTCTTTATCTTACGAACTAGCGTTGTCGTATTGTATAAAATTATCTAGCTATATGGAGTCGGCCCTTACGATTTGAAAATACAATATCTATGAAAAGTAAAGGGGTACTGTATCTATATCACTCACTAATATACTTCCATAGGCTTATACTTAAACATTCCTCAAACCTTATTCAGTGTATTGAGCCTCATAAATAGAATATCTTCCGACCCCATCTGTCTCAGAAAATATTGTCCGGTGAAAAAAATACTAACCTTATGTATGCTTCTCCAAAAAGTTGAAATCAATTGAACATTAACATGCAAATGCACCTAATGATATTTTGTATAACTGTTTCACAGTGTTTAATGACAGTAGACAGGAATGAAAGCAAGAAGCAAGTATACTTGGATAGTATCAGAATACTCGGTATTCTGAATCCTGTTGAGAATACATTTGCCTGGCATTCGAATACTATCCGAATACATTTGTTTATTTGGTATGTGGTACTTTTTTGATCCGTATTCGGTAATCTGGATTCTATTTTGACTCCCGGTGTGCGAATACCCACTTTGTATTCGCATCCTGTTTGAATATTTTTAAAAATACTTTTATTTCTTTCTATTCAAATCTTCAGTACTGAAACACAAATTAGAATACAGTATTCAATATTTGGATCCGAATACCAGATTTCAGTATTCTATCCAAGGAAAGCAAGGTACGTTTTTTATCAGATGTTGTTTAATCACATCTTCATCGCAGCATACTATCGTTTTTTCTGATACTTCCAGATAACCAAACACTGTAAAATCGCCTACTAAAGATAAGAATGATATAGATACAATCACCCGTCGAAAAGGGAAAAGAAAACAAAATAAAGTTTATCCAGCTTACAAAGTTGCGGTTGTACTTCAATCCTTATCTACCCACCTTTCGTCGCAATATGCTCACAAACAAGACCAATATAGTGCCGGTTTCGTTGAACATTGAACTTTGTTCATTCGAACAAGAAATACTAAAGTTCGGTGAGGAGTACGCTAGAGTTATAGAACTGTAAGCCACAAGTGTACCGTCTAGGCGATATCACGGACAATATATTCGTTAGTTAAGGTAGATTATATGGATTTGTATATCAAGCCGCTTTTTCATACTAACACTGCTTAGACTACACTATTTCTTGAACAACATTTGGTTCAATTTCCTGGAAAAGACTTAGAGTGAAAAATAGTTTGATACAGCATTTTACATGTGTTATATTTACACCCCGTGTGGGGGCGGGCTAGATATCTCCCATCGTATATCCTGCGTGTCGTAAAAGGCGACTAAAAGAAACCGAAACTACTGTCGGTATAAGCAGTAACCTCTTCTCAACCAACAGCTTTGGGTGGACGAGTTGAGAAGAGTCAGGACACCTTCTTGTCCTAAAGGCGGATGAACCAGTAGATACCATCTGGTCAACGGCATGAGGATGCAGAAAGCAAACGGAAAACTACAGCATTAAAGATCTTAAGGATACCCCAAGATAAACTCGTAAAATGAGTAAATGTATTTTACGAGTTCACAACATGTCTATTAAGACATTGTGACTATGATGATGATATTTACACAACTTATCCTTCAAGAAATTGTTCTGGCTGACATTCGGTTCAGATGCCCAGAATAATCGTACATGAGAATTAAATTTTTCGGTTAGGTTTTATTGAAAATTTTTAGAGAATTAAAAAAAAATATCTTGAAATAATGCTTTTTCCACTTTTTTCAACGAGTTATTACTTGCAGTCCTTGCATGATACGGTTCTCCGCAGTGGATTGGCTTGGACTGAAATGGATTTAGCTTTTAATTCTGAATCGACGCTTTTTAATTTCAGTATCCGCAGAGCTCAAATGAAAAAATTATTGGCGTTTAAGTTTGCTGGATATTAGGTCTCTCGACCTCGCCCCCCAGCTAAAACTTCATTCAAAAATAGTGTTATTGAACATTTTCTGGCGGCTTCTTTTTCCTCCGGATGGTCATGCCGATCGGCTCTGCTCAAACAGTCTAGTCCAAATTTGGGCAAAAATATTATACAGAGTGTCCCACGACGATTAGGACAAGCAATATATCGGAAATGGGCAGTAATAGCGAATTATAACTTTGGGGTTTTAAATTAGAGCAAATAGAGTATCTTTCCTTATTACTGTGTCACCCAATGAGGTATTTGTTTTTGATCACGTGACGTCCGATTCAAAATGTTTAATGGGACACCCTGTATATTTGTGACTTTTTGTATTCCTCCCGATAAAACAATTATGATACCCCCCAATACGCCTACAGTTAAATTACTTTGGTAGTATTTCATAATGGTATTGGTACAGTCCTTTAAGTACCTGTAGCTTTTGAATTAATCACTTTCGACCCCAAGTGTACTAGTTTGTTGGAATTCTTTTATTGGGAGGAATACAAGAAGTCACAAATATACAGGGCGTCCCATTAAAAATTTTGAATCGGACGTCACGTGACCAAAAACAAATACCTCATTTTGTGACACAACAATAAGGAAATATACTATATTTGCTCCAATTTACACCCCCAGAATTATAATTCGCGTAGCCCCAGTTCCGATATATTGCTTGTCTTAATCGTCGTGGGACACCCTGTATAACAGAGACAAGATTGACGTTTCCAGGTCAGAGCCGGATCGGGATACCTAATTCGATCAAGGAGGCTGGAATTAGTGTCGATCGACACAGAATTGAAATCTGAATTGATTCAAATATACAGGGTGTAATCCTAGTAATTGAGAAGGCAGGAATCCTAGGAACACTAGGTAGACTTAGTAGACTTAGGGTTCCTAGGATGACTGCCTTCCGCATTCTGGCGGCTACGATTTGGGTCGCCGCACGGCATACCGGCATTGCGCGCAGCGTATTTTTCATTCCACCTAGAGACTCAATCGCTATAACCAGCAGACTTACAGTGTAGGCTAGTCGGAGCCTGCTAAGCTCTCCGAGCAACGCCTGATATTTGGTCAGAAAATTAAGGCTCAAAGATTTTGCTAATTTTCGTTAAAACATACTTTTAAAACAAGCTATTACTCGATACACCTTGTCCTCTAAAGTTTTTAAGCGGATGACCTCAAATTTTTGGTCCAATCCATGCCTCCGAAATAATCTGCTGTATACTATAGCCCATTTATACAATTCATGAAACTGAACCAAATATTGTTCAAGAGATGGTTTTGTCTAGAGCAGTCTTAACTTAAGGTAACACTTTCCATGTATCACTTTGTAGCTTACTAAACATTGAATAATTATTGTGGAAGCCAGTGTTCCTGAAACTGATCATAGTTGTTATTTTGAACAAAATTGACATACACCATCTCACAGGACGTATCCCGAAAAAAGAAACCGCACTTGGGCTTCGGAATGTGAAGTCAATATCAAAAAGAATGTTTCTTAAATTCGCATTTATTACAGAGAAATCAACCAAGCTTTGTTGTAAAGATAATTGCAACGTGTGTGGCCCAGTTTAAAGGAAGGGAAAATCACTTCCGATTTTACAGCAAGAAACCGACAGTCAGGCAGCCATTAAAGCACTGAGTGCTTGGAAAATAACGTCGGGACTGGTCCTGGAGTGCAGGAGGGCTCTTGACGACATCTCAGTTAAACACAAGGTATCACTGATGTAGGTACCTGGGCACGCTGGGGTAAAGGGTAACGAAATGGCGGATCATCTGGCTAGGATGGGATCCGGCAACAGTTTTGTGGGCCCGGAACCAGCCTTAGGACTATCTGCAAACATGATTAGGAAAACAACTGGAGAGTGGATCCAGAATCAACACTCTCTGAGATGGAACAACATCTCTGCTCATCTCCGTCAGGCTCGGGAACTATTAGCAGGGCCTGTAGAGAGAATGGGACGATTTTGTCTCTCTCTGGATAGGAGTAACTTGAGATTGTTAGTAGGCCTATTAACGGGTCACAACACCTTCAGGCGTCACTTGTTTGTGATGAGGGTGGTCAACGACCCAACGTGCACGTGGTGTGGTGAAGAGGAAGAATCCTCGGCACACATCTTGTGTCGCTGTGGAACCCTGGGATATCACAGGCAGACTATGCTGGGCTCAAGGACCTTGGAACCAATAGAGATAAAACGGATAGGACCTAGGAATGTACTTATCTTTGCCAAAAGGGCAGGTCGTAGGAACTAGCGCGGATAAACGCGCAGAAGGGCCCATCCTGTGTCCTATGCACCAGCCACATTCCGTGCTGGATAGCCTCTGGTCCTTAGAAGAAACCGAGAAGGTCATTTAGCAGGGTTACGCTGACAGGCCTTTTTAAAGGCTTTGTCAATTGTTTACCTCAAGTATCAGTTATTTATTACTTATTTATTATTATTGTTATTATTATGATTTCCGTCATTAAAGCGGCCACGCACTACTATTTCGCGATATAGTTAAGGTAATTTCAACTTTTTAACCATTGCGGCTAAACATAAAATTTTATAACATAGGCCGATACCAGCAATCATTATTTAAGTTTTCGGGATTCATCCTGGCTGAAAATATAAAAAAGTAGCGCAAGATCCGGCCGTAACGCTGAGGTTCCTTTCATAAAACTCTTTTACGAAGCAGACTAAGCAATACTGATTTGTTGAAAAGTTTGTCATATACCTTTATAGGCTTACGGTGTGGTATTTCGTACTCATCGGATGTCGTCTATATTTCTAGTTCGAATAAACTAAGATTTAGCAGTACCTTTCCACAACGCTAATGGACACTTTGTTGATCTGTCTGATAGCGTTTGATCACCTGCCCGTGTCAATCTCGGTGAGGTCCTGACCTTTTGTTTCTGGAACGCAGCAAACTACGAAGCATAGACCACATACGCTTATGAAAGCGTATAACCAGAAGGCTCCATACAGACCCAGAAGTTCCTTGACAATAGAAGAAAACGTGTGTAAAATGTACAAAAAAGGGTATCAATAAATTTTTGGAATAAAAAAAATAGAAAAAGAGTTGAAAGGCTTGGGTTTCTATCCAAAATTAACACTTCATTCATCGTCTTTGTTGCAACAAATATATACTAGTTACAAATAACAATTTTCGCGATTGGCTGGGAATCTACTATCGGAGTAGGACGCCGTTGGTGAAAGGAATGCATCGTGACCACAACTGTTATGTCACAGAGATTCGGGAGCTGTCGGCATGTCTTCGAGAGTAAATAAAAACGAAACAAAAGAAAACAAAAACAGTATTGTTATAAAACTTATATATGACCTTTCATCAAAACCTCAATTGCTTTTTTTACTATTCCTCAATACAGAGCTACAATGGTCCAGATGTCTTCCATATACAATGCAATGCGCATGTAACATCTGCTGCCGTTTGAATTCAGAGCCTACAATATAAATTCGTTCAAATACAAACTTAAGCTTTTGCCAATAATTTGAAATTTTGCTGTCACCAGTCGACTTGTGTCTGTACACAATACATTCATGAAATTAGTGCTAAATGTACAGATACCTAGTTAGATGAAACCTGAGATCTACATTGCTCTAGCTTACGTTAGAGCTACATTTGTTACTATTAGTAGTATTTTGAGCAGTAGTTTTCAAAGTATCTAATTACATTTCCAAGGCCTCAATTGTAATTTCAAATAGTTAGTTGTGACTTCCAAGGCTTTAATTGCAGCTTCAAATCGCCAGATGAATTTTCTAAAGCGAGAAATGTCATTTCAAATAGTCAACTTTCAATTCTAATTCCTCAATTGTGATTTCAAATCAATTGGGTAGGTATTCAAAAGTTTCATGAAATAAAAGAGTAAAGTTAAAGTTCAAAGGCGTCAATTGAGGTTTTGAATAAAGAAAAAAATATATTTTTTTTGTGATAAATCGAAAGATCACATATAAGTTTTATAACAAAACCGTTTTTGTTTTCTTTTTTTTCGCAATAATTCAAAAGTTATATCAAAATAAAAATGGGTTTTTGAATCGAGTACCGAAAACACGCCGACGGCTCCCGAACCTGTGTGACGTAATGATGGCGGTCAAGATGCTCCTTTGACCAACGACATCCTACATCGATACTAGATTCTAGATTCCCAGCCAAACGTGAAAATACTAGATAGTAACTAGTGTATATTTGTTGCAATATAGCCGATGAATGAAGTTTGCAGCTCAGGACGACCTCTCCGATCAAACTAAACATCTTTTTGAATGTTTGAAATCAGATGACAGATTCCAGTAAGTAAGTACCTAATCAAATATGTCTTATTGAAACTATCTGGTGCATGTTCGGCTGGCCCAGTGGTTAGAGTATTGGCTAATGGATCCGTTGGTCTGGGTTCAAAGCTCAGCCTGTCCAATTTTTTTTTTATTTTTTTTATCAAATAATTCATTCATGTGCTTTTTGCACTTGTTATGTACATTTTTTTCTACGATCAACATAAATATGTTTTTGAAACAAATTCTATCAGACATGTTACGTGCACTGCATAATGCAAAAACTAAGTACAGGACGCGGTGGACAATTCAAAAAATCAGTTCAATTGGTGTTTGTCCGTCAATATCAACCGCCAATATTTTTTTTAAATGTAATAGTTGGTTAATAAAACAAAATCTTTTCATTTTTTAAGTTTTTAATATAAACGTAAAATAAAACTCGTAATCACAACAGTCTTCTGTTTATCACTTGGTATTTTTATTTATTTAACTTTGAGCAACGAAGCTTAATAATTAAATTTTCATAAAAATTTAACAAACAAAAATATATAAACGCAATGCAAACAAACAAAACTTATTCTTCTATGAGTTTCAATGTTATAATTATCTTTACTGTACGTAGATGCTTCTCTGTTAAAATATTTGTTAGTAATTTCATCTTATATGAAATGAATCCAATTTTTTTTAATAAATTATTAATATGTACATCCCAACGTAAATGTGAGTCTAAATATATTCCTAGATGCTTTATACTTTTTTCTATGTTCGGGACTAAAAAATATAGTTTTATTTTTGTTTACTTGAAGTGCTAGCTCTTATGTAAAATAATTATACTTATAGTTTATTTATCGTATAAGTATTTATTATCAATAATAATATTAAATAATAAAATAATTATTTTAAGTTTTGGTCAAGAAGATAATTATAACATTGAAAGTCATAGAAAAATAAGTTTTGTTTGTTTGCATTGCATTTTTATATTTTTATTTGTTAAATTTTTATGAAAATTTAATTATTAAGCTTCATTGCTGAAAGTTAAATAAATAAAGATACCAAGTGATAAACAGAAGACTGTTGTGATTACGAGTTTGACTTACTTTATGTTTATATTAAAAACTTAAAAAATGAATGGATTTTGTTTTATTAACCAACTATTACATTTAAAAAAAAATATTGGCGGTTGATATTGACGGACAAACACCAATTGAACTGATTTTTTGAATTGTCCACCGCGTCCTGTACTTAGTTTTTGCACTATGCAGTGCAAGTAATATGTCTGATAGAATTTGTTTCAAAAACATATTTATGTTGATCGTAGAAAAAAATGTAAATAACAAGTGCAAAAAGCACATGAATGAATTATTTCATAAAAAAAAATAAAAAAAAATTGGACAGGCTGAGCTTTGAACCCAGACCAACGGATCCATTAGCCAACACTCGAACCACTAGGCCAGTCGAGCATGCAACAGCTAGTTTCAATAAGACATATTTGATTAGGTACTTACTTACTGGAATCTGTAATCTGATTTCAAACATTCAAAAAGATATTTATTTCGATCGTAGAAGTCGTCCTGAGCTGCAAACTTCATTCATCGGCTATATTGCAACAAATATACACTAGTTCCTAGCAAGTATTTTCACGTTTGGCTGGGAATCTAGAATCTAGTATCGATGTAGGATGTCGTTGGTCAAAGGAGCATCTTAACCGCCATCATTACGTCACACGGGTTCGGGAGCCGTCGGCGTGTTTTCGGTACTCGATTCAAAAACCCATTTTTATTTTGATATAACTTTTGAATTATTGCGAAAAAAAAGAAAACAAAAACAGTTTTATTATAAAACTTATATATGATCTCTCGATTTATGACAAAAAAAAAATTGATTCAAAACCTCAATTGTAGTCTCTAAGACATCAATTCAAATTCTAATGTGTCTCTGGTCTGCATAGTCCAAAATAAGTACAATACAGTAAAACGGGAAAATGCCACAGATTAATTTAATATTAGAGATAATATTTATTTAATATAATTGTATCACTAAGTCTTGAAAAAATACTAATGAAATAACTACCAGTGTAGTAGCGTCTTTTTTGATTATATGATAACTATACAATGTTCTTTCTTCGATTTTTTAGGTTAGGGATAAGGTACCGACGTATAGTTTCATTTCACCAGATTCTCATGAGAAAAAGGCACATTACTGCATTTCTTTTTTTAAGGAATTTTGCAGTTTTCAGTTATTATATAAAGTGACGCGTCTTAGCGGTATCACTAGGAATTAGACATGTTATAAGTTAGACGTATTTGATAGACCAACTTTGTTGAAATCCATTCAGTCGCTCAGGAGTTGTAGCTAGTTATTTTAACAAAAACATTGGATTAGCCCCCATTACTTCAACCCAATAGATATGACGAAAAATGTTAAACAAAAATCTATCCAGTAAATCGTAGCTTCATAAGGCACATACTTTTAGGTAACATTTACTAGATAGATTTCAGTGAGCAATCACCTTAAGTGCCTAAAATGGCCGTAACGCCTCCTGGTGATCATCTTGGAAAGCTGAAAATGTTTTGCACGGTCTTCCTATAGCCACTTTAGTAACATTTTTATTACCGCTAGTCTCTATTGCAAATAGTTTCCAAGATACAGCACTTTGCATTCTTATCTAACTATCAGGTACATAGGACAAGCTACTTTGTTCCTCACCAGGAAGGCAGAATGCTTTATCGTGCAAAAGCTAACATATCTTGAAATGCGTACAAAATTACATAGAAGAGGTGGGACAAGATTTAAGAGTCATGAGATATTGATAGGGGGTATCCATATCTACCTACGGTTGAAAAAGATAGAAAGATTGAAAGCTGAAATTTTATGGATGGATTCTTCTTCGGTTAAGTAGACTTTACATTGTAATTTACAATTGACGCATTTGAATATTGAAAAGATAACTTAGAAAATTCCATAGATAGATAGATTCTCTTTATTTTCAACATTTAGGTTTACAATACATTGTTATTTATGACATCAATGTTCGGGACTGGCCCAGGAATAACGGGTTTTCATATATTTATAATTTATGCTAGGTATATAATCACTTATTAATGGGATGAGATGAGAAAGGTGGGAATGATGAGAATGTGTGAAGGTGGTTATATAAATGTTAGTATAGGTGAGAAGTTCTTAACATCTAAAGGTATGACGGTCTTGGTTGTTGTTGTCTCTTAGATGGGGCCATTTTTCTGTCTCTCTTTGTAAGTCCTGGAATAGCTCGTCCACCTAACCTGGTGGTAGGAAGAAGAACGCGATATTGTCCATATCGTTGATAAGGGTTCACTTCTGGCTGTACTTCAAGACCTTCCATAGGTCTAAGACGGAGCTTATCCAGAGCTGCTCGATGCATGTCCGAGACTCTTAAGTGGTAGGGGTCTCGATCCATCATTTCCCAAAGTGCAGCCGTGGGAAACGATCTTGGTAGGTTTGCTGCCATCTTGTATATTCTCTTAAGATGTACTTCAAGTTTCTTTAGATTCGTCCTGCTGATCCGAGGCAAAAGTGGTATAGTGCCATAATCGATGATGGGTTGGATGCATGCGTCAATCACTCGGAGTTTTGTTTCTATGCTAGTCTTAGCGTGCCAACCAATGATTGGTTTCAACTGCATGGTGGCTACTTGAGCTTTTCTCAGTGTCTCTTTGATATGCATATTGGCACTAAGACGTTTGTCTAAATGGATTCCTAAATACTTGATGGATTTGAAGACTGGAATACTAGCATCATTTAGACGTAATGTCAAAGAATGTTTCCTAGAAAATCCAAAAATGGCACACTCCATTTTGTCGTTGTTACATTTAAGTCCCCACTTTTGGTAATAAGCGAGTAACTCTTGAGCAGCCCATCCGGTACGAGTTATCGCTGTATCCGCGTTGTTAGACCTGCTCAAAATGCAAAGATCATCTGCATATTGACTGAGGAATACACCAGCAATATTTTGGGCTGGAATATCGGCCATGTAAAGGTTCCACAGTAGTGGTCCTAGTATGGACCCCTGTGGCACTCCAAAGGGAACTGGATTCCATGGTCCTTTGTCGTTGTTAAGCTTTCCTCTTATTTCACGATCTGTGAGGTAATTCTCAATTATCTTGGTTAAGTTAGCTGGAAAGTTCATTCTGTCAAGTTTGTTAATGAGCCCCTTATGGTGGATGCTATCAAAAGCTTTAGAGAGATCTGTAGTCAGCAACGCAACATTTTCTCGATGTTCGAGAGCATCTGCAATGTAGTTTGTGGTCCTCATAAGTTGTGTAGTAGTGCCCTTACCTGGCATAAATCCATGCTGAAACGACGGAATTAGCTTAACTGCCTCAGGTTGAAGTCGACTATACATGATTCTCTCTAGGATTTTTCCCATGATGTTGAGTAGAGTTATAGGTCTGAAGGCTGTTGGGAGTGCAGGGTCTTTCCCATGCTTATGAATGAATATGCATTCACCTTTTTTCCATCGTAATGGAAAATATCCCGTAGATAGACAGTAGTTAATGATATGCAGCAGTTGTAGCTTCGACGTGGCTCCCATTAGTTTGATTGGTATCACCTGTATCTGGTCTGGTCCAGGGGCTTTATTCTTTCTGAAAGATTTAATAGCTCTCATTAATTCATCTGGAGTGCTGAGCGGTAATGCTTGAAATGGAGTTTCGGTCAGTGTTGTTTGAAGTGTGGGGTCGATATCTGTATCTCTGACTATAGCGGCCTCGGTGAGTCGACGGATATCATCCTGAATGCCTCTTGAGTCAGGAAAATTTGGTTGCTGACTGTTATTCTTTCTTATTGCTTTTTGAATTCCCCACATTCTTCGGCGATAATCTGAATTATCATCGAGTGCTTTCAACCATTTCGTTTCATTGTGTTCACGAATCTTTTCATTAACTAGATCTCTCAAACGACGATGCTCCATAGTAAGTCCTGGAAGATGGTACCTATATTGCAGCCTCCGTAGTCGGTTTCGTGAGGTGATTAATCTTTGGATGTCTTCAGGCAACTCATTTCTGCAGTTGGATTCAATCAAAGGTGCATGTTGATTAAGAGCTTCCGTAATTGTATGTTCGAGCCTTTGTATTTGTTGTTCACAATGATCCTCACTACAAATCTCATGTGCTTCTCCAAGGAGATGGTCGGTCGTTTCTGCATATAAATCAGGATTAAAGTTTGTGTAGCAGCGTCTAAGTTGTTTGGTACGTTGAGTTCTCCTCAATAGCAGATTCAGTTCCCAGGGTAGGTGATCGGACTGTATTTCAGGAAGAGTGCTAGTCGTGTAACGATGAACTTGCGTTGATTTAATAACTCCTAAGTCTAACGTTCCTTCTCCTGCATGATAAGGTCGCGATCTATCTTGATGTGTGGCTAGGTATGCAGCACTATTTAACTGGTTATATATTATTCTTCCCCTGGCGTTTGCTGTCCTGTGTCCCAGTACCGGATGCTTTGCGTTGAAATCACCAACAGTGACTGTATTCTCTTCATCTAAAATTTGTTGTAGTTGACGATTCGCTATCCTAGTCTGACGTGACACTGCATAAATTCCAGTTATATATATAGTTTCGCCTTGTATCAGATCTAGACGGATCCTGCACCCTTCGATGTGCCTTTCGTTATCATCGTCCTCAGGTAATAGCGGTTGCTTGGCCCAATGAAGGTCTTTCTTAATATATAATCTAGTTCCTAACCTAGGTTGTATAACGTCCTGTATAAAACGATAATTTTGAATATTGCCTTTGTAACCTAAAGGTGCGTTTATCTCGTTTACTACTATTATATCTGGTTTTCTGGTGGCAGCTAGGTGCCTAACTTCACTTATTTTATTGCGAAGTCCGTTGATGTTAATATGGATGATTTTGAGCTTATCCATTATACCTACAATCCATGATATATGTCACAATAACTGTGGCCATCTTTCTGATTTCACTCATTAGCACGTCTTGTCTGCCAACGCGTGCCAGGAAATGAAACACCTTCGCGTCGAGCTCTGGATCTTCTAGCGTGCTCGCCTCTTGCTGGACATACAGTAAGAATTCCTTACGTTCTTTTATCGAATGTGCAAGTGCTAACGATGCTGACTTGATTTTGGATGTAGGTGATGTAACAGCGGTTGCGTACGAGCCTGCGTTTGGGGCCTGTGACTGCTGAGTTAGTGCAGGGGCTCTCGTATGAATACCTCCATGTTGCATAGATGGCCAGTTGTGTTGCTCCATAGTGAAATCTGGCTTTTTACTGACTTGGCGTTGTACTTGAGATCTATATCTATTTTCCCTACGCTCTGCTGCTTTTCCAATCTCCCACTGGAAGAGCTCACACTGAGCATTTCTTGCTGTATGTCCCGCTTCTCCACAATTTGTGCATACATCTTGTTTCTTGCCATTTACGATTTTCTCTGTCGTTTCATTGACTGTTGGCATACCACAGTGAGCCCTGACATGACCAAATGCCCAACAGTTTTTACACTGGGTAACTGTGTTCTTTGATATTTTATATTTTTCATTTTTAACTTTTTGCGACAAAATTTTATTTATCGAACGAATTACCTCCCATTCGCAATCATTGTTGAAAATCAGTAGAATCGAATTTTCACTTTTGTAGATAATGGCTCGCTCTGGTTTTACTTTGTAAGTATTTTCGATATCTGATATGATCTCTTGTTCTGAAGAACCCGCAGTATGTAAGTTTTTCAACAATATCCTTTTCTTCGGTTGTATCTGATCTTTGCGAGCATACGTATAATGTGAAATGCCCTCTTTCTTCAAAAATTCTAGCATAATGCCATGTGCTTGGTTTGTCGGTGCTGTAAAATAAGCCTTTTTGGCGTCCTTATTAATTTTTATAGTAGATTTGCATTCCTTGGCTAAGTTTATTAAGTACCTTTGCCCTTCTTGTGTTGTGGCAAGGTTCTCACTGGTTATGACTATCGGTGGTGGACGTTGTTCTTTTGGTATTACCGTATTGGTTATAGTGGTATCCTGCTCCATAGAATTCTCTAGAAGTTTCTTAGCACTTACAGGTATACTGCCTATTTTTTGTTTTATTCTAGTTAAATCTAACATATCAAAACGATTTGCTAGTGAAATATTATCATCTTCATCACTATCAGATAGGTGTACCTGTTTTCGTTTTCTAGTAGCTTCCCTGCGGCGCTTCCTTGGCTCCAGAAATACCCCGTCATCGGCATTTTCTTGATTTTCATCATCCGGCTGATTTGCCGCCACGGCGGCCATGCTCCGTTGATTCTAAGATCCTCTGTGTACTGATGGAAGTCACAGTTACACAAATTATATAGTTTCAAGCACAAAAATGAACTTTTTTCACGTAAAATCGATAAATGATATGCTGACGCGACAGACGTCAACGTGACTCAAGTTAGAAAATTCCAACTGACGCTTTGGAATTTACAGTGGACTACTGGTGCATTCCTCCTGACTCACCGTGTATAAAAAATGACACAAACTTACCTTAAAGTCGATGAAGGTCTTCACACCGATGAAAGCACACAGATAACTAAACGCCGTTGCTAATGCCGTGCCAAATCCTCTGTGTTCCAAAGAAAACAGCTCGCTTACTAGCAGCCATGATATTGGGCTTATACCCAACGAAAAGGCTACCGTAAATAACAAAACGCAGAGCAATGGGATCCAGTCTAGGTGCGGAGTTCCAGTTCGCGGGCTGGTTTCCTTGTAGTACGAAAACGAACCGAAAGATGCAAGAGCCATGGTCATCATTACGCTGGAGGCTACTAGAAGAGGCAGTCTACCGGCAGAATCCACCTGTAACGTGACAATGTTATACAGTGCATTTCAGTGAGACTGAAAGGGGTCTTACAGACTGAGATAACGCCACAGTGAAATCTACTCCACTTTAAAATTTCAAAGTTATGGATAAAAGTTCACCTGACTTTTATTTTTCGATTGATCTTCAATACGACGTTTGATTAAGAGCATCAAGTTGAATCCATTCACACCCCTCTTGATCTTGACCAGTTAAATTAGATCAATCTATTCATTTATTTATAGTATAGCATTTCAGACACATTGAGATTAAACACTAATTATTATACACGGTGATTCAGGATCAACGCTATTGTGTATATTATTGTATATTTAGATTTCTGGGACAATTTCAATGTAACAGTATGTATCACATATGGGACCTTTGATGAACTGTTTGATTATGAATATCGCAACTATTATAAAACCTAAAGGGCTGTGGCCTGACCATCCCCTGAGCATGAAGCATGAAACAGCTTAAGTTAGACGGTAAAATTGGTGTTATGTCTGTACTTTGTCTCTGGTAGTTTTCATTCAATTTCAAATTTTCAATCAAACCGGTTCAATTTTACTACCTATAAATAACCTAGCCATAAACAAAAAGCTCTTCAGATAGAAGAAAATAGCTAACTTTGCAGAAAGATACAAACAAACTAGACTAAACAGAAAAGACTATGAAAATTACAACCAATCAACTCTAACCAGAAACAACAGTGGTAACATATCGAAGGTCAAAGAGAAGCTGGAGTACGAGATAAATGGATATTTTTAACCATTAAAATTTTTGAAATAACTGGAAAATTACCAGCATTTGCTGCGGGCAGTTTTTTTATCTTTACTAGTCAGAGTCGTCACTACGTTCGACTTGACGGAAATTACTACACTTTTATCGCATGAAATGTAAAATTTTATTGTGCAGCAACATACGCTGGTAATTTTTCTTCCATTTAAAAATTTTCAATGGCTATGGGAACTGTGAATCTCCAGGACATTGTAGAAGGCTGTACAAATATCAATTTCTCTCGTACTCCAGCTTCTCCTAGACCTTATCCTACCGCTGCTTTTTTGGATCGAGTTAATTTGATTTATTGTAATTTTTATAATATTTTCTCTTTGCTCTAGTCCGTTTGAGTCTTTCTTCTATGCCAATAGGCATTTTTTATATTTTATGGCCTGCTAGGTTCTACATAGACATAATAATATTGAAAAACACCGATTTGATTGCAAATTTGAAATTAAATGAAAACTACCATAGATTGATATTCACAACCTGATAGCATTAGAAAGGCTATCAAATTATACATTCGATGGAGTAAAAAAATGAAGCATTCCTATTTGAAATAATCAACTCGTCTGTGTTTGAACTTTCATTAGTTAAACAACCGATGTCTCCAAATATAAAATAATATAAACTTCACCATCTAATCTAAGCTGCCGCGTTTCATGCTTAGCCCATGGCAGTCACAGCCTTCAAGTTTTATAAACGCTGCGAAAATCAATTTTTGTCTGGTATCTACTAATATCAAAAATAGTGATTTGCACCTAAACGGTTCGTCCCATGTATGATACATAAAGTCGCATTAGAATTGATCCAGGAGTTAAATATGCTAAAATATACAGGGTGTTCCATTTTACAAACATCACTTCGATATGGCGCGCTTTTATAAGGCGCCCCGTATAGGAGTAATTATTTTTAAAATGCAGTCCAACTCGACCTATATATACTCGAAAAGTTAATTTCCTGCAATTAGGTATCATTTAATAAAAAGAGTCCAAGGTTGGCAATATTTGTAATAGGTATTACAAATAAATGAATGAATGAAACGAAGGGAGCTTATGGCCAAAAAACTTAATTTAGATGAGAAAATCTTGGGGTTGTGGCCAAAATTTTGAAAAAAACCTGTTAGACCAAGAAGGTCTTTATTAAAGAAAATTTAGATCGTAAAATGTGTGTATTCAAACCACGAATTTCACAATACCTTCGGGTTTAAGTTTAACATGTCAAGGTCGTTTTGAATGTTTGTTGTTTTACATTCATATGTTGTTTGTTCCTGACCTGTTTGTGGAAGACACCATGATAGCATAGTTGAAAAAGAATTTTTTAAAATTGTGACGATTTTTGTAGCTGGCATTTGAAAGTCGTTGCACTCAATGCAATTTCCGGTTTTTACATTGGCAAACCTCAACGTTGTGAGCATATAAAAAAATTCATTATAATATTTTGAAACCTAAATTTCTAACTATGTAGAAAGCCCTGAAGATGGCAATAGGCATTGCCGAAAGCTTGGTTGTTAACACCAGAGTTTCCTTTATGCAGTAAACCAGTTTTTTTTTCTAAATTTTGGCCACAACCCCAAGATCTTCTGATCTAAATGGATGAATAAATGTATACATTTCTATATGAATTGGATTTTTTAATTAGTACTTTAGATAACCTATCTATTTACTAACCAGCAATCCAGATAAGACCGAGGACAACAACTGCACCACCGCTACTGCGACTGCCGCACTATGAGGATTGGTGCCTCCAAAAGTTTCTTGGAAAACGCTGACCACATAAAAATTGAAAGCGTTTACGCCGGAAAACCTCTGGAAGAACATCAAACCACATGCGATCATCACAGGAGTCTTCAGTGATTGTATCAAGACCTTGGGATTCGCGGGGATGGGTCTTGACAGAACGTGGGCTTGCAGGACGCCTAGCTCCAGCTGTAAATCGGCTGTGTCACCTCGGAACCACCTGCAAAGTGAAATAAATGAACTGTTAGACCATGCCGATGATATATATATTAACATAAATAATGCCGACGATACATACAGGGTGTCCCATGACGACGAAGACAAGCAATATATCGGAACTGGGCAGTAGTAGCGAATTATAATTTTGGGGGTTGAAATAAGAGCAAATATAGTATCTTTTATTATTACTGTGTCAGCCAATGAGGTATTTGTTTTTTATCACGTGACGTCCGATCCAAAAATTTTAATGGGTCACCCTGTATATTTGTGACATTTTGTGTTCCTCTCGATAAGACTATTCCAACAAACTAGCACACTTGGGGTCTAAAGTGATTAGTTCAAGAGCTACAGGTACTTAAAGATTGCAAAACTACCATTGATTATAACATGTAAAGTATATACGAAGTCACTTGAAACAGCATAAAAAAGCTTTTGCGGCATTTCCTTTGTAAGGGCCGAAGGATCCATAGGCGGCGCGCCGTAATTGAAATAATTTTATCATCAAATGGAAGGTGAATATGAAATGAACTAATATTTCTTATTTGAGTATTTAATGAAGAAGGTTCACACAGGAACCTTCTACAGTATATAATAAGTATAAAATATACAAAGGATGTGAACGAATTATTACGTTTTCCTCAAATAAAATCGATTATTATAGTGCCTTATAAAAAATCCTAACGATTTGCAAACACGAGTGACTGGGATCTTCAGAGATCGCTGTCTTCATCACGAGAACTGACTTACAACTCAAGAGTGCAACAAATAACAATAATTGTAGGGTAGCTCTCGCAGTGAAGACTCGTCAGATATCTGAAGATCAGTCACCCGTGCTTGTGAAGCGTTAAGAAGAAATTTTAACAAACAACGACCTAAAAACCCGAACAGCACTATGTTCTCTACAGACGACGCAGACGGCATCGCTCAAGTTCTTTAGATTTCAGGATTTTTTTGTCAAACGCTGAAATAAAAGTAATTCATTTAGGATACTGCATTTATGTCAAAAGACGGACGATGGACGACTCTCGCCCCTGTTCGGTCCCTCCACCACCCCTGCATCTTGTGAACACATTTGAGGCATCATGATTTTCATTTTTTAGACAATCGTAAATATTTAATATTACTTTTTGTGTCTGTTCTTCTAAATCCTTGTGAAAAAAGTCTTCCCGAATAGGATCCGCATCCACATCTGCCACACTATCACGTGCATTCTGCCAGGGTCTCCAAACGGCCATGATTACGTAGTTCCAAAATATAAGAAATGGCGAATTCGCAAAGTTGCGGAAGCAGAGCCTTACAATCCGTATCCGTGAACGGCACTGGTAAGACTGGCTCGACCCCTCGAGTGGACAGTCCCAGCTACCTGCTGAATACAATTCGGCAGGGGTGCTTTGACGGCTGTTTTTGAATGTATACCAGGGAGATATGCTGCTAATTCGAGCATTTTCACCAGTGGAATAGCACCGCAAATACCGGTGAATTGATACTACCTCGTATATCGCCGTCACATCGCCGTGTTCCAACTGACATCGTGTTTACTATACCCCTACAGTTAAATTACTTTGGTAGTGTATCATAATGGTAGTGGTACAGTCCTTTAAGTCCCTATAGCTCTTGAACTAATCACTTTAGACCCCAAGTGTGCTAGTTTGTTGGAATAGTCTTATCGAGAGGAGCACAAAAAGTTACAAATATACAGGGTGTCCCTCCCATTAAAAATTTTGAATCGGACGTCACGTGACCAAAAACAAATACCTCGTTGGGTGACACAATAGTAAGAAAAGATACTATATTTGCTCTAATTTACATCCCCAAAATTATAATTCGCTACTACTGCCCAGTTCCGATATATTGCTTGTATTAATCGTCGTGGGACACCCTGTATTAACATAAATAATGCCGACGATGTGCAACAATATAAAAAAATACTTTGAAGATTGAGATTTTGCAAAAATTGAAGTCTTAAAAATGTCCAGCTCCCGAGGGCAATAATATTCCAGGCTAGATCTTATCTGGGCGTTATATAGATTGAGAAGGTTAGATGGTGAGAAGTACTTTCTCGCTCTGAATTAATATGCAAGCTTTTTACTAGCAGCTGTTGCAATTGCGGCAATGTGTTCGTGCCAGATCAGATTTTCTGTAAGAGCATCATTTAGTAACATCTTGACAAAGCCTGATTGTTTATTTAAACCGGGTGCTTACTTGAGCACTTCTTATTTAATAGCGTACAGCACTGGATCGTGAATGCATTAAATTTTACCAGATTTCGAGAGCATTGAAGAATTATTTAATGTACCTATTTGCATTACTAAACAAGTAAAGAACAAACAGTCCATAGAACGTTTTTGATAATCTAGGAGGGGAAAAGATAAATATTAATGTGTTCTAATTCATTTAGAATTTCTGGCGATAGCACTAAGATTCTTTGTCATTAACCTTCCGTCTTCCCAAATTATTTTGTAGTGCCCGGTACAACCGTGATCTGCTATTCTGAACCTTCCTGTCTCTACTCTCTGGGTGCTGAGTCAGTGTTCCTTAATCCTTGCTTCTAGAGGCCTTTTCGTTTCTCCTATGTATACTTTACTCGTTAATCTCTTATGCAAGCAAGGTTCTACTATTTATTTTCTCAGGCGCAGGCAGGTTTCGTTAAAGAACGCGGTACGCGTGAACAAATCTTAAACTTAGGACAAATTATTGAAAAATCCAGAGACCATTATTTTCCAGTTTTTATCTGCTTTGTGGACCATCTAAGGCGTTTGATAATGCAAAGTGGCCTAAACTGTGGGAAATCCTTATGTCTATGAGAGTTCCTTACCAGTTAATATTTCTCATACAGCAATCCTGTGAGTCTAGCTCGGCTCATGTAAGAATTGATGGTAACCTGTCTGGTGAAACAGCAACCAGAAAAGGAGTTTATCAGGGATGTGTGTTATCTCCGATGTTATTTAACATTTATTCTGAATCTGTGGTGAGGCAGGTATTGGACAACTAGAATGGTGGTATAACTATTGGCGGAAGCAAAATATCCAACTTAAGATTTGCTGACGATACAACCCTTATTGCTGCTTCTCAGGAAGAACTAGTAGCTCTATTAAACGTCTTAGATTAACAAAGTGCAGCATATGGTTTTGGTATTAACTACAACAAGGCCAAGGTTATGATCGTAGATAGAGAGGACGATAATTATCGAGAAACAAAGTCAGTAGGCCATTGTGAAGTAGTCCAAAGTTTTGCGTACCTCGACGATTCGGGTAGATGTGAAAACGTGATTCGACGGCGCATTCAACAGGCACGTGTGGCCACGACAAACCTTACTAAAATATGGCGTGACCATAAAATCACTAAAGCTACCAAAATGTCGCTGGTTCGGTCCCTTGTATTCTCCATATTTTTGTATGTCTCGGAAACTTGGACTGTCCGTACTGGATGAACTCGGTAATAGAAAGAAACTATCCTCCATTGTGTCGACGAGAATGCTAACATTCTTCGGACATATTCACAGAAGCGATAATATGGAGAAACTTGTAGTTCATGGTCATGCTCTGAGTGGGCGGCGCCGTGGCCGTTCCCCTACACGCTGGGTGGGTACAACGAAACAGTTGCTGGATATGAGCATCAAGAGCGCCACTGAACTGACAGTAAATAACTATTGGTACAAGCTTACTGTATTACAAAATTTGAAGCATTTATATCCGCAAAAACATGAAAAGCAAATCTACCAACCTGAGAGCCTTCTCTGCATCCCCATCCTTGCCGCTCAACACCAGCCAGCCTGGGCTTTCTGGCACCCTCAGCAGAAGGATGCACATAGCAGCCGGTGCGAAGGCTATCATCCCTGCCAGTCGCCTCCAGTCCAAGAAAGCCCCAGCGGCAAAGGCTACCAAGACGCCTGCATGGCCTGCTACCTTCAACATGGCGCTCAGACCTCCTCGGATGCATGGGGCTGCTATTTCGCTCACGTATACTTGTGCTGAGAGTTGGACGATTGATACCAGGAAGCTGTGGAATAGAAATTGTATTGCTGATTACAAATCCGGTCACAGTTTTGAGTTTCAGCCTCGACTGATGAAAACCCAAAATTTCAGCCCTTTCAGATCTTGAGGTTAAGCTAAAGAATCGAAAATTTTTATTTGGCTTTCCATTAAGGTGAAGCCTCTTGTTTTGAACAGTTTGGGGTTGTTAGTCATAAATATAGTAACAGTTTTGAGTCTCGGTCTTGCTTAACGAAAATCCAAAAATTCAGATCTTTCAGATCTTGAGGTTTACGTGAAAAATCGAAAATCTTGATCTTGATTTTCTATTAAGGTGAAACGTCGTGGTTTGAATAATTTGATGGTGCTAATTTCTAATCCGGTCGCAGTTTTGACTTTCGGACTCGTTTGATGAACGTCAAAAATTTCAAATCTTTTAGATCATCTGGTCTACCTAAAAAATTGAAAATATTTATTTGGATTTCTGTTAAGACAGCAGTACGTCTTTTGGATAATTTGAGGTTGCTGATTTCAGATCAGGTTGCAATTTCAAGTTTCATCCTCGTTTGACCAAAATCGAAAAATGTCAGATCTTCAGGTTTACCTAGAGAATCACAAATCTTTTCTATTAAGATGGTACCTCGAGCTTTGGATAATTTGAGGGTGTCGATTAGAAATCAGGTCGCAGTTTCAGGCTTCAGTCTCGCTTGACGAAAATAGAAATTTTCAGATCTTTCAGATCTTAAATACCTAAGGTTTACATAAAAAATGAAAACCCTTATTTAGCTTTCTACTAACATGGAACCTTGTATTTTAGATAACATGGGGGTGCTGGTTACAAACCCAGTCGGAGTTTTGAGTTCCAGTACTATCGTTTGACGGAATTCAAGATCTTTCAGATTTGTATTTGGCTTTCTATTAAGATTAAATCTTGTGTTTTGGATAACTTGAGGGAGCAGGTTACGAACAATACAAACCCAATCGCAATCTTTCAGATTTTAAGGTCTATATCTAAAAAATTGGAAATCTTTTTTGACCTTCTATGAAGATGAAACTTTGTGTTTTGAATTATTTGAGGGTGCTGATCACAAACCTGGGCGCAGTTTTAAGCTTCAGTATCGTTTGATGAAATTCAAAAATTTCAGACTCAGATCTTAAGGTTTAGGTAGGTACCTAAAAAATTGAAAATCTTTATTTGGCTTTCTATTGAGATGAAACTTTGTGTTTTATATAATTTAAGGGTGGTGATTACAAATCATGTCGCAGTTTCAACCTAAAGTCTCCTTTAACGAAAATCGAAAATTTCAGATCCTTCAGCTTTTCGGGTTTACCTAAAGAATATAAAATCTTTATTTGGCTTTTTATTGAGATGAAACCTTGTACTTTGGATAATTTGAGAGTGCCGATTACAAATCAGGTCGCAGCTTCAAGCTTAAGTCTACTTTGAAAAAAATTGAAATTAACACATCTTTCAGTTCTTCCTGTTTACCTGAACAATTGAAAATCTTTATTTGGCTTTCTATTAACATGAAACCTCGTGTTTTGGATAATTTGATATACATATTCTTGTCTTGTTTGTGTCCTGAAACTAACATTAAATTGGTATTCATCGTAATCCTTAGTTGAAGTTTATAAACACATTCATAATTGTTAGACTTTAATTGTTAACTGCTAATTCTTAATCCTTAGCTGGGGCACCGTACATTAACAAAGCCAAGTAGGGTCACTCTAAGCTCCGCCCCCAATGTGGTCTTTCGAGCTCTGCTCTTGGATACTACGCAAGCTGGCGGATTCTGGCGCCCGGCGATCTCGAGCAGCAGCCGAACGCTAACAGCTGTGGTTTACAGGGTCAGTGCACCTAACACGCGACACGGTGCATGGGATACAATCGGTCGGATCTACCGCGGTGCCTAAATAAGTAGTGTTTGTGTGTTATTGAGCGTTTTGCGCGTATTTCACAAAAAATGCCGGCGACATGTTCTGTATATGGCCCCATTGTTTTTTATATTTGTGCCTACTTATTCCCATTGATTTTTAAAATATATGTTTTTAATACTTTAATTTTATTACCGACTTGGTTCTTAAGTTTTTTAAATTCATTTTCCAAATTCGTGTTTCCCGGTTCTTTAACTTTTTGTTTTTAAATTTTCACTCGGTTTTCAATCATTTCGAGAATTTATTGATTTATCCAGTCGTTATTTTCCGTATCTTATACGTCTTTTTTAATTCCGAATCTTTTTTAACAAGAATTAGTTCCTGAAGTGATTAAACTTCTGTAGTCTGAATATTCTTTCCAAATTTTGAGATGATTTTTTATGATCTATTCTGTTTACTTCTTTTCTATATTTTGTCGCAAGTACTTTTATGTAAGTAACCTAAGGTTACTAACAACAAATTATGAATGATCAGACTGTTACTGTTACTTAGTACTTGAATCGTACATTTCAAATTACTACATCTATCTAACAAAACATGATATATGATACTCCTTGAGCTATTTGCCACCCCAGTAGCTACATCTGCAGTTGTTGTGTTGAATGGTTTATTGAATAATATTCTATCTATACTATAGAATTCATTTCTATTGACCTATTGTATAAGTAAACTGAACGGCGACCGTTGACGTCGATAATATCGCAGTCGGATTCCCTGTAGGTAATCGAGATCACAAGAAGGGAACCCCTCTGAATTCGAGGCGGCTCGCGTTTGTGAGACTCACATCAAAGTCGGCACGGCGAGTGACCCTACTTGTCATTGTTAATGTACGGTGGCTTGGTTGAGTTTGTAAACCCACCATGGCTGAACTTGAACGTATTTAATGTATACTGTGTCCTCATAGTATTTACCCGCTGATGAAGGCGGCAAAGCACATGACTTCGACGCTAGCCGCCCAGGCGGTGGTAGCCCAGCAGACGGAAAGTGGTAGTCCAGCTAACACTAACGCCCTCTTGCGGCCAAACCTTACTGCAACTCCTCCTACTGGGGCGCCAAAAAGGGCGCCTAGTAGAGATAGGGAAGCTAACCATGACGTCTGCTGTGCGCTGACCACTGGAAATGCATCCGAAGGGGCAGGGGTGTCTCGCTGTGGGCAAAACATATTTACAAGTAAGCGACAAAAACCGTAAAATAACTTAACTAAGAGTATAAAAACTAGTGGAAATACATCCAACTTGAAAAAGCGCTTTAAGCAGTTTAATTTTTTTAACCTGCAAATTTTCGATACTGGTACCTAAGAGAATCGATAATTTGTCTTGCAGTATCAGAGAGTATCGATATTTGACCAAAAATATCGAACTGAACTTCTGTAGAAGCCATTGTTAGATAGAAAAACCTCAGAGATATTCTGCTGATTGTGTAGTATGCTGTGGTTAAACTATCATAACTAAAATCTTCTTTCATAACATCTATGGACTTGATGACACCAATGCATTATAAACTAGGTGTTTGCACTTAAAAAGATCTAGTCATAACGGTCGTGATGGAACCAGACAATGACAGCAGACAGTAGGAGCGATAGTAGTGGCGTAGTTCCAAACCAAAAGATTGATAGATAGATATATATTTGTGTAGGGATTCATTGCATTAGATAGTATTTCCTCAAAATTGTTTTAATATCGACATCCGTTCTAATTTTAGGCTATTATATTTCAAAATTGAACGACAACAATTAGCGGATGTTTATTCGACGATTGTTTATTAGGGTAAGCATAAAATAGCATTTCAACACATTTTGCTGATTGCTAATAATTGATTATTGGTTTCCTTTCATGTAATTATGTTTTCTGAGGTCAATAAAGAAAGATATTTTGAACGATCAAGTCGTTTCGATCTTTTATTCAAGATGTCACCAAAGTGATACTACATTTGCTTTCGGATGTACGATCAAAATACATACTAGCTTCGTCAATAAAATGAGGTACGAAATATATGGGGAAATATATGTAACAACACACAAGTAACACTTGTAAATAAACAAACACATAAAACAGCATAATTACAAATACAGATGTTCATATTTATATGTATAAAAATGTCTATAATGTAAAATTTTTTACCTCGGAATGGTTATAAAAGCATTTCTGAGCTAAAATATATATTTTTTAGTCTTCTTTTGAAAATTTGTATTGTATCTGCATTTTTTAGCGAATCTGGCAGCATATTAAAGTAATGTATACTGGCTTACTTGGGAGACTTCTTGTAAAACATGTATGTGTGGTTATCAACATAAAGGTTCCTCTTATTTCTAGTGTGATAGTCGTGATTATCAAAATGCCTTCTGAAGGAAGTTAGATTTTGCTTCATACCTACATGTATAGTAGAACTTTAAGGAGATATATTCCAACAACTGTTAGTAAGGTATGTTTCATGAATGCGTCACGACATATGACCCTTTTTTGTAGGATAAAAGCTGGACCATTCAGTGGCTTGTCCCCACGAAATAATGTTATAAGAAATTGTCGGATAAACCTACGAATAGTAATAGGTTAACAAAATATTCTGAGATAGATTTCGGTACAATGTAAGCAACGCAAAATAGGCTTTATTTAGTTTTTTGCAATTTTGGTCGATGTGAGGAGACCAGCAAAGTTTATTAGAGGGTCATTGCAAGCCGGACTTAACGCCCTTCCTTATTTAGGCCAGCCTTATGGGTACCTTAATAAGGGCACAAGATATTCTCTAATATTATTCTCCAATATTATATCATAATTTGTTTTTTGGGGCCTGTTCTGGTTTTTTTTGCTTCTAGCTGTACAAATTCATACATTATACCAATGGTAATACGTTTTGTTGCTGCTACAAAATACGTTTTTATTTCTATTCCCAAAAAGCACTCCCTTAACTACATTAGTTAATTCAAGTGAAGCTAATCCTACATGCTTCCATTTTGAACTAAAAAGGTAGCCACAAATTCCAAGTATGCGATAAGTGAACGAGAGGACACGTTGTTAACTAAAAATTGTTTGCAACCCAGGGCTACGAAATACAAATCACGATACACAGCAACATAGCGGTAACACTTTTTAAATCCAGGTTAAGTAGAAAATAAAGCAATCACGAACATATTCGGTTGACGCAGATCAGCGGAAATCGTGAAATAGGACAAAAATAAGGGAAGCTCTTTATGCTTGTTTAATAAGGCCGTACGTTATCCTAATTAGGGCTTTCCTTATCGCAAATCGCATTTGCGCTTGCGTAGATGCCAAACTAAGGTTATTTTCAATAAGGCACGGGGCTTGCAATAACTCTCTATTATCTACGTGACATCCTAAGAAGGGGACGGCATTAGCTGAGTTAATGTGAAGATTATCAAGAGATACTTGTACAGCTACTTCTTTTTGGTACTGTCCTGGTACCAGTACTTACCGCTTTTTGAGTGAGAGACGCGATTGCCGGCGAACTGTATCCCTTTCCTAGACCAGCAGCCAAAGGGCCAAGCGACACGGCCAGTGAAGCCAGCACTTGCGGCAGAAATGTCGGGTTGCCACTAAGGCTATCGGTGGTGCTGACGAACAACTGACCCCGGGGACCTTTGACCTGAAATTAACAAAATATAAAAATAAATTAAAAAAGTGCACCCGTAAGACCCGTAAAAGACCTATAAAAATCTACATAATATGCTCCGCCATATACCATCACGAAACAAATACGGGCTTTTAGTAATAAGGTACATCAGATTGGTGAACGTCAACATCAACTTTGCGTCTATGCGCTACGATAAGTCATCCGTACAATGAAGCGTCGTACATCAATTTTTGTATTTATCAACTTACAATTCTTCTTATGACCCCGTCTCCTTTCGAATGTTGAATAACCAAACACTTAACGTAGCTCTAGATAGAGCCATGCGAAAAATGTCAAGCGATGAGCTACCATCTTCGAATGTCCTTTCAGGGCTGTTCATCAGACGTATTTTCAATATACATACTTCGGTGGCCCTCAGGGATCTGTCCTCTCCCCTACGCTGTTTCTGATGTACATCAACGAGCTGCTGGAAATAACATCCAATCCGATTTACAGATTGGCAGATGACAGTACATTAATATCCTGCATGGCACCAGGCAAGCCACTATCATCCCAGGAGACGGTACTTCGGCGACAGCAACATGACTCAGAGATCAACGTAGATATCAAAACAATTATCGAGTGGGGATTAGTAAATAAAGTACATTCAGCTTACAGAAGCCTCGGGTAACAACACTTACAAAGAAGTCTCACGTTGGCTTACCAACTGTGAAAATGGAGGGTCATTCCATAGTCGAGTCACGTTCCGTCAAGATTTTGGGCATCAACATCAACAATAACATGTCCTGACCCGATCATGTCGTCAATATTCCTAAAACGGCATCCCAGAAGCTTGGAGTTTTGTTCCGCTGTAGGAAGCTGTATACACCAGAGCAACTACTGGTGCTCTACAAGGCACAGATCCGACCATCGCTGAAGTATTACCCCCACGTGTGGGGGTCCCGAAGTACTCTCTAAAACTTCTGGACACTATCCAGAAGAGAGCAATTAGAATCGATACAAATAACCTCACAAAGGACTTCGACAGCCTGGAACATCGGAGAAGGGTTAATAACACCAAAGGCCGTCAGAACCAGGACCACAAGGGAGCCTCTGCGAGCTCATTTTTATCATGTCGAGGTCCCTACTCCCCGAACCAGTCTCCTCCAGCATTCCTTGTTTTGGAGAACTTCGACGCTGTGAAATGAACTGCCGGGGAATTTGATTCCCGATGGCTACAACCAGCAGCGTTTCAAATCTAGCGTGCACCGACACTTATCCTTCTACAGCGCCATAGGCTTTCAGCCTTTGCGGGAGGCTGACCATACAAAAAAAATAATTTAGGCTAACAACGAGCTCACCATTGGATTGCTATCAGGCACTTGTGAATGAATCTCTCGTCACCAATACAAAAACGAGCTTTTTTAATATTTGTAATACTAGTACTGAAGTGTTTGATAGGGACTTGATTATAAATTCGGACATTTTGGGATAATGTGTGGTAAGTAAAGCTTAACTAAGGCTAACTTAACTTTATTATTTCCGAGGAACTAGCATAATCCATGGTAAGAATTGCGCTGGTAGATCGTTATTTAATAAAATTTGCCGGAAATGTTTTCCATCCAATTTGTATCACAAGAAGTGCAAAAAGTGCTGAATGTATAACGAAGCAAAGATTATTTGGTGTTCGATCTAATGACTCAAATCTAGATTTGCGGCCCTTAGTAGCTATATGCTTAAAAACTGTGGCCTCTGTCAACAGCTTGTATGCTTTATCAAAGCCTACTTAAGTAATCGAAAATCATGTGTTGAGTACCGTAGCTTCAGATCAACGAGAATTCACGTTACATCGGGAGAGGCCCAAAGATCTGTGTTAGGAGTTTTGTCATTTAGCATATTTGTTAATGATATAACATAATGCTTGACCTGCAACGCTATTCTATTTGATGATGATTTAGTTCTATTCCATCCATAACATAAGCGATTGCTGGTAACCAGACTTGACAGCTCTGGAGAAGGGGCGTCAAATCAACTAAATATTTTTCAATATAGACAAGTGCATCAAGCTTTGCTTGACTCATAAGTTGAGTGAGGTAGGCTATAATTATGAGCTATGCAACTCGTTACCATCAGTATGCCAAAAGTTTAAGGCCTTGGGTATTATCTTCGACACTAAATTGTTATTATTAAGCCTCTGGTATCGGGGTTCTATAAAAGTTTAGGGGCTGCGATGAGCTATCACACGGATTTTAAGCAGCTTGGAACAGTTTTAACCTTTTCAGCCTTTGTTAGGTCTAAGTATTGTTTGGGATCCTCAATATGAGCTTCATCCGAGCAACTTAGGAAACATCCAGAGAAGGCTTGTCTGTAGTTTATATTAGACGACGTATATCTGCCTCACGGCTTCCGCAATGCCATCCTTCTAAGTCGGTTCAATTTATCTAGTCTGTCCAAGTGTAGAGGCTTTGCAGCTTTGCAATTTTTACCCAGCTTACTAAACAACAACATTGATAGTTCCTTCCTCTTAAAGAAGATTATATTAAGACTACCAAATAATTCTATTCTTTTCTGTTAGTGAATATATCAGTGGCAGCTGGTGAGGTAGAGCCACAGTGCCATGGCACTACCTTAATTTTCGTCAAAAACATATTTACCTATCTCTTAAGCTTTTCTTATTCTATGTTAGTTTCTAACGACTTGTTCTGTTTTATATGAAATGGCTGAGCGCATAAATGCTTGCACCAGGCAACACGTGGCATCGTGGCAACTCACACGATGAGAGCTGACGACGCGGCGTGACGGCGAGATATGACAACAGACTACGGTGCCGTTTCTTAAAAGGCACAGAGTGAGAGAAATCTTATCACAAACGCCTATCAGTGACAGAGATAACGCTATACCATATTTCCATTCGCATGTTTCACTATTTTTGTTTTGTTTCAACAGTTACGATTTGTTTATGTTTGATGCTGATGTCGGCTTTTCTCGTTAAAGGTTTGAAATTTAGATCTTATTAGTTTGAGTGAGTCGTGCGCTGTTTTCGGATCGGTATCTCTTTTGTGTTTAATTGAAATATATCATTGGAGCGAAAATGAATAAAATTGGCGCATTAATAAACTCATTTAGTAATCTTCCGCTGGAAGAAAAACTGCAGATTAAGGAACTGGATCATCCAGCACCTGTTTTAAAAGTTGAAAAACTTATTGTAGTAGATAGAAATCGCGTTGTCGTAAATTTAGTAAAACTATTTATGATAAAAACAATTGGATAAGTGTCTGTGAAGAAGTTAACAAACTGTTTTGTTTTGTGTGTGTTCTATTTGGAGGCGATGACATTTGGCTGAAAAAAGGCACGGATGATCTTATTCATATATGGGAGAAAATGAAGACCCATGAAAAATCTAAAGTGCATATGATTAATGTTTTCAGTTTATCGACGCTTGGCAAGTCGAACATAAATATTCAGTTAAATTCGGCTTATCCGCTAGTTATAAATATTTTTTTTTCAATTTTATATAGGTCTGAAATTTTAGCTGTCACTCTGACACTACCTATCTAAGTTGGCACGAGCCGCTACTGGAATATATTTGAAAAACAGCTACACACAGATGGAGTTTTGCGTACCAAACGACCCTTTCCTGTATCAATAGGGATCCTGCATCACTGTGTATTTTCATTTCGCTGTACGTATCCATTGTTAACGTGAATATCAAAATGCCGACAAATTGGACCGTGCAGCATGTTCGATATAAACTGCGTTTCATCCATGTATATTTTTTTGCAGAGAGCTTGTCGTCCATGATTTATTATCAGACTGTTACGATGTACTTTTATTGATCGAAAGCACAGTACGAATGAAGCTCGCATAAATGAAATAATTGGCATGAAAAGAACTAACAATAAATTATGTAAAATCAAGCAAATATGCATTCAGGAACCCTGGAACATTGTTTGACAGTGCCGATTTTCATAATTTATCATATTGAAAAAGGTTCTTGACAAAACCCAGAAAACTAGGTTATGATGATAAGGCGTTATGTTATTGCATTTGACATATCGAAAGCCTTCGACAGAGTGTGGCGTGAGGAACTTCTGGTCAAGCTTGCTGCTTGTGGACTATCACTTGGCCTGCGCCAGTAGCTGAACAGCTTTTTGAACGACCGATCTCTGTTTTTTGTAGTCGAAGGCTGTTCATCAGACGTATTTTCAATGAGAGCCGGTGTTCCTCGGGGCTCTGTGCTATCCCCTACACTGTTTCTGCTGTTCATCAAAGAGCTGCTGGAAATAACATCCAGTTCAATCTCCAGCTTCGCAGACGACAACACATTAATATCGTGTACAGAACCAGGCAAGCCGCTTCATTCCAGGAGACGGTACGTCGGCGACAGCAACATGACTCACAGATCAACGTAGATATCAAAACAATTGTCGAGTGGGGATCAGTAAATAAAGTACAGTTTAACGTACAGAAAACTCAAGCAACAACACTGACCAAGAAGTCTCACGTTGCACGTTGGCTTACCATTGTGGAATTGGAAAGTTACCCAACAGTCGAGTCACCTTCCGTCAAGCATTTGGGTATCAGCATCAACAATAACATGTTCTGGCATGACCACGTCGTCAGTATTGCTAAAACGGCATTCCAGAAGCTTGGAGTTTTGTTCCGCTATAGAAATCTGTATGCATCGGAAGCAACTACTGCTGCTCTACAAGGCACAGGTCCGACCATCGTTGAAGCATTGCTCCCATGTGTGAGGATGCGCTCCGAAGCACCCTCTAAGGCTTTTGCACACTATCCAGAAGAGAGCAATAAATCTACTCTAAACTACCTCACAAAGGACCTCCATATAGCCTGGGACATCGAAGAGGGAGACTGGTCTGTCCCTGTCTTACAGATTCTATCACGGAAGATGTTCGAGTGAGCTCTCCCAGATATTAACACCAAAGGCTGTTCGAACGAGGGACGCTAAAGAGGCTCTGCGAGCTCATAGTTATCAGGTTGAGGTCTCTACTCCCCGACACAGTTCCTTCTTTTGGAGAACTTCGACGCTGTGGAATAGGCTGCCAGGGAATTTGTTTCCCGACGACTACAACCAGCAGTGTTTCAAATGTTACGTGCGCCGGCACTTATCCTCTCGCAACGCTTCTACAGCGCCTTTGCGGGAGGCTGACCGTAAAACAAATAGACTTAGTGAAAGGGTATAATGCTATTTGAAAATGTCAATTGTTTTTTGTTACTCACTTGTTTTCTGAAACAAAAATAACTGAATGCAGCCGCATTATGGTAAATGCCATATTAAACAAGCATTCTTTGTACAATCCTTATTTACTGAGATGTATATGCTGTATTCCATATAAAATGGGTACCCTGTAGGAATGTCTTAAAATTTACCGGAAATGGTCTTTTAAGCCGTACTGTTACATATAGTATCAATAATATCTGCAATGTTCCAAAGATGTTTCATGTTGGAAGACTTTACTAATTGACAGACTTAAAAAGAAAATGAAAAACGTTATATTGCTAGCATAATGCTCAATCTTTATTGATTTTTCCAGTGTTACTGTTACTGCTGTTTATAATATACAGGGTGTTTCATAAGTTGGGACTTTTTTCATACAGCGGATAGTACTCGACAAAATGAGTGTTTTTTTTTCCAGTAACATATAAACGAAGTATTTAGAGAAAACGAGATACTGACCATTAAAGAAATTCTCAATTCTAAGTCCGTCCCTGGGCAATGGCTCACCATGTCATAATATCACAACACACAAGGCAGCGCTAGTGGTGCCCGAACTGCCGATGCCGGTGAGAAAAACAGGCAGTTCATCATACTGTCGCGTTGCTGTTGCTACATCTGCCGATCGGACTTTAAAAACAACAACAATGGTGCATGCTTATATAACAATAATGAACTGGCGGACATGATTTTAATGAGTGAGTAAGCACCAGTTCAGGTTAAGGGAGTTTTAAATAAAAGAAAGCTGAATGAATGACCACACCTTTACTTCAACATTACTTTTACAGTGTATGTTTCAACAGTATACGGTCCTAACCAATAAATCAGTGTGTAGTTACTGCTATTCCGAGTTACAGCCAACAGTGTACAATAATTGCACACGCAAGAATACCTTCACCCTCCACGCGTAACCATAAACCGCCAACAACTGTTCAAAAACGATACGTGCCATACAACGTCTCCAAACCGACTGCCCGGCGCTAGCGCTTATCAGTCGTTTTCCCGGTTCAGTGGAAAACCGAACGTATGCGCATCGGTACTAACATAATAGCCGTACCCAACAAAGGTGGCTCGCGCAAAGACGTTAGACGTTAGGAATAGACTACTAAATGACCGAACACCTGGATAAACGGTAATAAAGCTAACAGGTGAGTGTGGTCAAAATATCGCTGCGGCTTCGCGAGTGTACACCGATCGTTTCCCTAACCGTACTCACCCTGCACTTCGTCGATTTGTCTGGCTTGTACAAAGAGCTAGAGACACAGAATGTCTGAATCCACATCTGGTCACGTTGGAAGACCTCGACAACATCTTGTGCTCCAAATTGAAGAAGACATCGCAAATCGTACTTTTACCTGTAAGACGCCTGCGACAGGACTGTACTTACAACTTCCGTAGCTACCAAATAGTGAGTACTTGCTTGAATTTTTTTTTATTGTTTTGCGGCTGATTCACTGTGCATTAGCTTTGCCGTTTCAAGGGCCGTTGCTTCTAAAGAGGAAAGTCCCAACCTCTAGAACACCCTGTATATACATACATTCCCTGTTAGCTTAGGTTTAGGTGTTAGTTTAGAATGTAGTTTTATATATAGGTTAAATGTAAGAATAGCCTTAGGCTAAATTTCACAGAAATAAAGTCGTTAAAATAAATGAATAAATCAAATAAATTACATCCAAGAACATTTCCCTGTAACCCGCATTTTCGGATAGACTGAGCACTTCCTACAAAAACAATAGTTCTCTGCGCATACATCCCGCTATAAAATCCCTTCCTTTCTTTCGTCGCTATTCCATTGTCCTTTGATAATGCGACACCTCATTGTCTCGCGTTTGTGTTATGAGGTGAAGGTTGCAGTTCCACATGTCAGACAGGCGCCTCCGGTAACAAAGGGAATGTAATCGAAGTTCAGTCATATTGTGAACGAAGTACATTATACCTGTACAATACAGCTGCTGCCACGCTGCGCTGTGCAGCTCGGTTGGTAGCCATTATGTTTTGAATTTGAAGTTCGTTGCTGCTAAGGAATAGATGAGATATTTATCTGCTTTGGTAGGTCCTATTACATTTTAAAGCGAAAAGAAAAATTGACAGGCAGGATTGATGAGATTTCAATTCTTGAGTGCTACCAATATATAAACACAGAATCGTAAAAGTGCAGCAGTAAAATAATAAATAAAATCTAAAGTACTGTGATGCTTTTCATTTATTATTATTCTGATTTGCTAAATTCATCTCTCAACACCTCAACTATTACTGGTCTGATGTGCCGACTCCCTTTACAAGTGGGGCTATGTGCAATCTCCCCTATGTGACTGTGGCGCGCCCCGCCAAACTATAAACCATATTACGAGCGAATGTGAACTGCGTGCGTTTCAGGGATCGCGAGAAGAGTTCTTCACAGCCACACCGTTGGCGCTGAAGTGGTTGAAAGAACTTGACATCAACCTGTAAATACCAAAGACTATGTATCTTAGTTTGTAGCTGTATATATTTTATTTTAGTATAGGTTATAATAGTTTTTCCTTGAATCTATATTTACTATTGTCATGTTTTTGAGCCATACGATAAATAAAAAACTGGTCTGAATTTAGGAAGGATCTCACGATACTACAGGTATTCCATGACAAATTTTTGGAATACTTTGTGTAACTTTTCTTCCAGGCCTAGCTGGTATAGGTGTGGTGTACACGTGTTAGGTGTAAGGTCTGATACCGACATAATTAGGGGGACAATAACAACTTTGTTTTGTTTCCAGAGTCGTTTTACTTCTATAGCAAGGTCTATGTATTTAGATATTATTTTGCATTTCTTATTTTTTCTCGCATGGTTGCGGCAGTAACAAGTATTGACGGTCTGTGCTATAAACTCAAAATGCTTATAACAATTAAATTCAATACAAACATAACTAAGCTAAGACACATCACGTACGCATATCGTTCCAGTTATCGAGTCTGTTCTTGTACAAGTTCACGGACTCACTATTCACTACGCTATACGGGAGCTTATTCCACTCATCAAATACTCTATTGTGTAGGACATGCTGTCTAACGGTGGTCTTGCCTTGCCGTACTCCACTGAAAACTGGTCTAGGAGATGAAATATAATCCGAAATCTTCACAACGTCCCACAAGTTCCCGTCCACAGAGAAATGCTTGAATCCAAAGTAGCAGATCACCTCTATAACCAAGATGCTCGAGTTTGTGGAGAAGCTTCTTATGAGAGACCCGACCAAAGGCTATCGAGAAATCGAGGTAGATTATGTCAATAGGAGTTCCATAGTCATATAGGAGGCTCCAGTCGTTGACACACTTCAAAAAGTTTACAAGACAAGGCGAAATTGAGAATTTTGGTAACCATAATTTTTTGTGCAATTTTGGCTATAATGGGAACGAGACTAATAATTGGGCGATAGTTCTTGGCATCGTGCTTGTCCCCTTTTCTTGAAGATGGGGCTCACGGATGCGCGTATTCAACATAAAGGAAGACAGTGCTCCTGAAAGGACGAGGTAAATATTAAACTTAGTGTAGTAGAAAGAGAGATGGCACACTTTTTAAGTATGTCAGCTGTAATTCCATCTTTGCCTGGGGCAGTTGATATACTAAGCCCTGAGAGGTGTTTTAGAACCTCATCCGGTGAGAATGTTCTATCAAGAAACTTAACAAAAATATTTTGAACCGAACTGAGAAATGATAAGGTCCGTTTTGTCCTCTGGATACTCAGGACGATATGCGGCAAATCTTGAGAAGTTAGCCTTAAACTGATTTACTGGATATGTCTTCTTCTCAGGGTGCCATGCAGAGTCCTGCGTAGGCGTTCATCCATTCTCTCATCAGATCATCCCATTCATTGCACCCCATCTGTAATTCCTGGAAGTCGCTTATTCCTGTCCAGTGACAGATGTTTCTCAGCCATGATAGCCTTTTTCTTCCAATTCCTCTTCGCCCTCCGTCGATCTTACCTTGAAGAATGAGTCGCAGGAGGTGATAGCATTCCCTACGCATTATGTGGCCTAGGTAAGCTATTTTCCTCTTCCTTATAAACTCAAAAATTCTCGTCCTGCTAAACCAGCTCTCTGGAGAACGTTCTCATTTCTCACATGATCGACCCAAGACACTCTCAATCTCAATCATATTTTATTTACAGTAGCGGACCAAACATCACACTTCATCATCTGCTATCTGAGACTGAAGTTCAAATTTTTGTTGGTAAGAAATTTTCGATGTTTGAGGAAAATTGTTCTGGATATATCAGACGGTGGTAAAACTAATGGTAGTCTATGGTGCTGTTGTCTGGTGGCAGAAATGTTTGCAGCGGACAGCCAGAACCAAGTTGGCGGCTGTGCAACGCATTCTCTACTTGGCTATTGCTGGTGGTATGTCTACTACACCACACTGGTCATGAATACCTTCCTAAACTTAACTCCTCTACACATTGAGGTAGAGCGAGTTGCCAGAATGGTCTCCCACAGACTGCTGTCAACTGACAAACAGGACAAAAAGGAAATAGGATTGGACGTCCTTTTTCCAGGAAAAGGCGAATGGAAGAGGAGTGACAGTTCCATATCACCGTCCGATCTTGCGATTTTCGTGGATGGCTCCAAGTCAGAACTGGGGACAGGAGCGGCGATAGCTGGTACTAGTCCAAGAGTTCAAACCTTGGGAGGTATACCGCAATCTTCCAGGCAAACAGTGATAGCCATAGAGTTGGGTGTCAGGAAGTTAAACAAAAGACCCCTGACAAACTAATCTATAAGGATCTTTTCATATAGTCAGGCTGCCCTGGCACGGCACTGAACTCCAAAAAGGTTGACCCAAGGCTCGTATAGAACTGCATACATCTCTTCAATGGACTTGGAACAAGGATTAAGGTAACTTTAGTTTGACTAACGGACTGTCGTTTCTGCTATGTGGGGTGTCCAGTACTGGAAAGAGATAGGTTTTAGACCTTTGGATGCACCAAATTGAGATCTGCTGACCTTCATTGAGTTTCATCCAACACGTCCATCGACTTCATAAAGAGGTGTGGGTTGTACGGTGAACTCCAAATAGGTATGAAGCTCAATAAGTACAATAGAGCTACAGTGGAAGGAGGCATAACCACCTCGCTCGCTTTCAGCCTAACTTAAGAAATGATTTATATTTAACATTTACTCTGAATTTGTGAGACAGGTATTGGACAACTGGAATGGCGGTACAACTATTGGCGGAAGCAAAATATCCAACCTAAGATTTGCTGATGATAAAACCCTTATTGCTGCTTCTCAGGAAGAACTAGTAGCTCTATTAAACATCTTAGAACAACACAGTGCAGCGTATGGTCTTGGTATTAACTACAACAAGATCAAGGTTATGATCGTACATAGAGAGCACGATAATAATCGAGCAATAAAGTCAGTAGGCCGTTGTGAAGTGGTTGAAAGTTTTGTGTACCTCGGTTCGTTGATCGATAATTCGGGTAGCTGTGAAAATGAGATTCGACGGCGCATTCAACAGGCACGTGTGGCCATGACAAAGCTTACTAAAATATGGCGTGACCATAACATCACTAAAGCTACCAAAATGTCGCTGATTCAGTCTCTTGTGTTCTCTATATTTTTGTATGCCTCGGAAACTTGGACTGTTAAAAAGGCAGATCGAGCTGGCATAGATACTTTTGAAATAGACGTAGAGGAGAATCCTGGGAGCTCCTTATACCACCCATCGAACTAATGTTTCCATACTGGACCAGCTCGGTAATCCAAACAGATTGTCCTCCATTGTGTCTACGAGAATGCTTACATTCTTCGGACATATACACAGAAGCGATAATATGGAGAAACTTGTAGTTCAGGGTCACGCCCCGAGTGAGCGGCGCCGCACCGTGGACATTCCCCTACACGCTGGATGGATACGACTAAACAGTTGCTAGATATTAGTATCAAAAGCGCCACTGAGCTGACAGTAAATCGCGAACGATGGAGAGCTACAGTTTTCAAAACTATTGATAATATTCATGACGGCAATACTCTAGCTGCATTTTGCGAGTTCACAACATGTCTGTTAAGACATTGTGACTATGATGATGAAGAAATAATTTTCCTATTGTCAAAAAATGTTGTATTCCGTTGTCCGTATTTTTTATCCTCCTCCATTCTATCAAAATTTACTCTTCATCTACCCCACCTCATCCTTATACCATAATTATTGGTCACCCAATATGCAGGCAATGTGCAGGTACCCCAGCGTTAGGGTAGTAAGTCAGTCCAGTGTTCGAACCTTAGATTAGGTTAGGCTGATTGTGAGTGGGATGACTGTACCTCCTTCCACTGCGACCCTATTGTTTATATTGTGGCTCACACCTATTTAGAGTTCACTATACAATCCACACCTTTTCACGAAAGCGATGGTTGTATTGAGTTAAACTTCCTGAAACTTTCTGGACCACAGTCCTCCATACAGACTACAATGTTGGGCGTCGACGCGTCGACTTTTATTGTCGACCTCGACGTGTCGACAATGTTGACAATGTCAACAATTGTTGCATGTTTGAGGTCAGGTTTTTTATTTATCCGATTGCTACGGTCACTTGTTTTGATTGTGTTAGATTGTGAATTGTGAACCTTGAAAAATGAGTGGCAGGAAGTGCAATACAAACTGTAATAAACTAAAATTCGATGGCACTTAACGTGTATGATTTATCTGCACATTTTCTACACCCTACATATGATAATTCGAAGCTAACGTCTGCCCACACCGCCAAAATAAATGCATTCCTCTTTAGACAGCTTGATAAAAAAGGCATAGAGAAATGGGATAAATTCAATACTAAAAAAGGTAACGTATTTGACTTATTACTAAAAATTATCACTGAGTTTACTGGAAGTTAGGTACATTAAAACCATTAAAATGCGTCAGTACCTCCACTAAAACTTTGTCATATTTCTTTCTTGTGAGACCGACGACACTTTTTCACCAATATTTGCTACCCTTTTGACAAAAATGTATGCAAACATTTGATATTTTGGAGAATGACTCAGATGGAGTGCCCAGTATTAGGAGGGTTACTAAAAATTCCGGCTTCTTCTGCCCACTTGAGCGATTGTTCTCAAACTGGGGACATATTCGCATGTCTCTTAGAAACATTCTGTCCTTGGAGCATTCAAAAATGCTGGTCCATTATTATTTTCCCTTCAAGGTGAGAATACTGGGGTATTTTGGAGCCGATTTAGCGTTCGATCCTAGTGACGTACAAGAAGAAGAGGATGATCGCTAGTAGCCATTTCACCATGTAAGAATAAAAAAATAACGATCTTACAGTCTCACTAAACATTTGTCTAATTTTTTCGTTAAAGCATATTCAAACGAAAGAACTGTAGCTATAGTTTTTGTACTGAACTATTTGTCGACATTGTCGACACTGGTAACGTCATCTATAAAGTCGACGTCGACACCATAGTTGACGCGGAGACAACTGAATTGTCGACATGACATTGTCGACGTCGCCCAACCCTGCCTACATATAGCAACGACCCGAAGATTGTTCCTACTTTCCCCAAGTAGTTTCTCAGACGACAACGTTCTGTCAACAGACTGACCAGATTACGCAGATCGTTCCTACTCCATTCTACGATCCTCGGAGGGCTTAACTAAAAGTGTACGGAATGAACACCTTCGAGTGCAGTAACCTTGGTGTATCTCTCTAGTGCAGGAGTGCTTTCTTCACTGCCAATTCTGAGATGATTTGCCTTGCAGTGCTTTTTGGAATGCCTGCAAGTGGTTCTGGTCCTACGAACGTAAATTCGGATCCTTTTCTTGTAAGGGTCTACGACAATTCATTGCCTTCCACTCCTCTATGACCTGGAACCCAAACCAAAGTTACTTTGTTCTTTGTTTCAAGTTCATTAAGGAGATGTATACAGTTCCATACGAGACTTGAGTCAACCCGTTTGGAGCTCTGTCTTTTCAAGGTAACCTGGCTATATGACAATATTTTTTACAGATTTTTATGTCAGGAGTTGTTTGTCCCTCACCTCCAAAGCTATGACGATAATTTCTGCTTGGAGTTTCAACCTTAGTACATACAGAATTTATATAGGATTTTTTGGATTCCAGTTTTCCAATTTATATCCTTATACGTGTGTACAGTATTTCAGATGTTTAATATAGATTAAGGATGCACGAAGGCATTGATTTTCAAACCTAGGATCACTGAGCTATGGTACTATATGGTAAGCGACTGGTTTTCTGTTTCCGCGCCAGGAATCTATGCCAGGACGCATTTAATCAGGAATTTAATTAGTGTGAAAGACAATGCCAACGGCATATTAACGCCATCTGGATAGGGTGTTTGCGAAAAATATTATGTTAGCTGACGACAGCACGACAGTTGTTTACCTATGCTTAATAGCCTGTAGCGGTTCTCTAAAGACAAAGGCTTTTAATACAGTATAAGTAGATATCAGAGGGATAATTAGTGCCATAGGTGGAGGTAGGTGGTCGTGCTAAGGATATTACACCTCTACACCCTCCGAAACTGCACTTGAAGCTGGTTTTGTCAAGCATCACCAGGATTTAAAGCATACTCGTTGTTCCATGAAAATATAATCATCATCATAGTCACAGTGTCTTAAAAGACTTGTTGTGAACTCGTAAAATGCATTAAGTTGGAGCTAGAGTATTGCCGACACGAATATTATCAATAGTTTTGAGCACTGTAGCTCGCCACCGTTTGCGATTTACTGTCAGTGCAATGGCGCTGTTGATACCCATATCTAGCAACTGTTTCCTCTATCCACCTAGCGTGTAGGGGAACGGCCGCGGCGCCGCCCACTCGGGGCGTGACCCTGAACTACAAGTTTCCCCATATTATCGCTTCTGTGAATATGTCTGAAGAATGTAAGCATTCTCGTCGACACAATGGAGGAAAGTCTCTTTGGATGACCGAGCTCATCCAGTATGGAAACATTAGTTCGATGGACGGTATAAGGAACTCTCAGCATTCTCCTCCACGTCCACATTTCAAAATCGAATATATGTTATCAAAATACCACCATCTACTTGCTCCTATATAAGATCTTTCAAGTTAGTACAACTCATGTTTTTAACTTCTTTCTCTCATCTAGAAAAATCGGTCTGAAGAATTTCCATTCTGTGCCGAAGATAATGATATAGCGGATAACTTACTTCTTACACCAATTAGGTGAAGGGAGTGTTGTGATCGCGAAAGTTTTAGATTTTGAGATAATGCGTTTGTTGGACGTTTTATGACATCGTTACGAAAATCCACATCACCCATTTCCGTCGGTCTGTCTGTCTGTGTCGGTCTCTCTGTCTGTCTGTACGCGTTCTTCTAACCACGTAATCTTAGTAACCGCTGCATGGATTGTGATGAAACTTGGGCAGCAATATGCTGTGGTGTCGTAGTAGGTAATCCTGCTATAATTTTTTAAAACGCTGAATGGGCGGCGCAGTAACTAGCAAAAACAAGAAATTTCAAATATTCCTCAAACTTCGTTTTTAGGCGTTTTAGGTGTTTCTGATCATTTTCTACTTTTTTTGGGTGGGGTGAAATGTCGGGTTATTGGGGGGCATTGCGTAATAGACAATATTACGGAACCAAAGGACTGAAATTTTGACACAGTATTATTACCTTGGCAAAGATGGAAAATGCGTATGGTTTTTATTAATCGTGCCAGTGGCAGCGTAGAAAAAAGAAAATTAAAAATATAAAAACAGCGCAAACTTCGTTTTTATTTTTAAGTGTTCTAAAGGTTCCTGATCATTTTCTGCGTCTTTTTTTAGTGGGGGTGAAATTGGGGTGGTTGGAAAACTGAAAAATTTGTTTTATTCATGATAGGCTGTCCACTGACCTGTGAAGGAAGACCTAGCAACATAAATTACCTTTTTAGGTCCAGCATGACATTGCCGTGTTTATTACCGAAACTATTTATTGCTTTAGATCGTTTTGTATTTTATAAGGTGTAAAAATAACACACTGGTATCACCAGATAGCATCGTTAATTCATTTAGGCTATCATTTACCCTTAAATATTTACTTTGTCAAAATACTGGACTTGATTTGAATGATGTTTTATATTATTTGTGGCAAAAAGGCTGTCTGATGCCAACCTTTCAAGAACTAAAACACGTAGATGGTCCTCATCACTGGAAGACCCCTTTAGTTTCATTTTCTCATGCGGGAACAAGTCGCGAGGTGCAAGGTCTGGACCGTAGGGAGGTTCGCAAGAAGTTTCAGTCCTGTCGTGGTGAAAATAATATTCCATTCGATTTGAAAATGCAGCTCATCATTTTCTTCTATAAAATATCGGGATTTCCTGAGAGCTACGGAAGTATTCTCTTCAAGACCCAAGCTTTGTTTTGAGTTTTGGTCGGCACATCGTCAATGTCATAGTACAGCCGGTCCCGGTACAGCCAAGTCGCATCACCGCTTTAGTCAGATGATGCGGTACCATAGAGAACAAAGTTTTTGCCTTACATGCTCGATCATGCAGAATCGGTTGAATTCCTGGTGCACTTAGGCCTAACTAAGGTACCCTCCATTTGCTGGTAAGTAAGTTGCTTCCGTGACTGACATTCGTGCCCTTCCCGGCATCTCAGCCTTACTTAGTCCAATTTTCCGTTTGAAATTATCTATATCACCTGAATATCATATATCATAAATTCATAGTATTGAAAATATAATTATAAAACGGAATCACTTAATCTGTAAAAAAATCCGGAAATGTAAACAAAATTACGCTGTGCCCATTATCGCGTCAATGAACATTGTACAATGTCTATGTACTTCAATAGAGAAAGTCTACGTAGGTACTATTGAATACTTAGGTTTGAATGAATGGACAAGAGGAGAGCGGCCTTCTGGTGACCAGAACCACCAGTGCAAGGGCCTACAAGTGGGCCCTTATGCACCTCTCCTTACTCTAGTTCCCAAGTTCCCCCCTCATCGCAAACGTGAAGATTGCCTTTGATCCTGCCCATCTTAAGTCCTCAGGTTTAGGGACTCTTGAACTTAGTATAGTCTGCCTATGATACCTAGCCTGCAGATATATTTGACCGCACGCTTTGTAAGAAAGTTCCCTGAACTAGACTGATTGTCTAGGAAGTAGTGCCTAGTTTTGGTGAAATTTCATGCTCCAAGTTATGCAGAATACTCATTTCACGCATTGTATAATTTAGAGAACATTAAATAGTATAAACGATATATTGCTAATGACCACTCGAAAATCCTTACACCTATGTACAATATTACGTCAAGGCATTATCTACCCCTATCCAAGGATTCAGAATACGCTTCTAATTAGTCTGCGTTATAATGTCACACAAAAAACCTCCTGACTTGCTCTGAACATTACAGCTTTCAGCCAGCGAACGAACTTCATCGGCAAATACTTGGGCGTCATATACCTCGAGAAACTTTATAAACCAATTTCTGCAAGGCGATCGTATCTTCATCCTCTTATTGAAGGCGCTATTTTCTGCTGACATTCTGATCGTTTCAGAATTCACGTTGTAGCAGCAGTTTCGTGAAAGAGCGAGTTTGATAAAGTCGCTGCTCGCGACTTACCAAAGTTATTCCAACTCCATCTACTACTTCGGCAACTTTCGCAGATGTTTTAATACAGGCGAAGAGTGTCGATGTGTACTCTTTATTCAACTTTTGCCACACAAATGGCTGGTATATAGCTTTCGCAGAAAAGCTATTTTTCTATATTATGATTTAACTTCTCACGCCAATAGGAAGTACTATATAGTGTGATGGTCCAATAAGCGCGCGGTGCTCTCTAGCGGCCATACCGTTCAAACTAGACGAAAATGTTTTAAATAAAAAAGTTTTATTTTCAAATGCTGTATGCTTAGAGAATAATTTTAAAGATGGTGGACTTTCGGATATACCGGAAGTAGGCATCAAGTTTTTTACTTTAAATGGAATACACTGTATAATATTACGTTTTTGAATTCAACATTGATTTTAGGTCCAGTTTGTTGACCATTGTTTAGGTCTACGAAGCCTATGTTCGGAGTTATTCAGCGATTTTTACAAAATTTGACGTTTGTAGTACTTTAAAAGAAACGTTAATATCTCGGAAACTGAACGCGATAGAAAGATGCGGTTTTCGGTATTGAAACAAGCAAGGAACGTACTTGTATCTCAGTAAAACCATTGTTTCAAAACAACATTAAATCAATAGGCTAGCAATTTTCAAATTTGAAAAGCTAAAAACGCTAAAAACTTTTTTTTCAAATGGGATGGTATGATAAGTTTCACATCGGTGGATGCGAAATTAAATTCTCTTTCACTTTTATCAATGCACATGTGGTTCTATCTTTGACCGTTTTTAAGATATTTACAGTTCTGTAATTATTGCGTGGGAATTTGAAAAATCGTAGGTGGCGTGGCTCGCAGACGAAACAATTGACAGGAAACCTTTCATCCAAAGTGCTTCGACCTCTAATACTTATTTCTATCACCATGACGACCATGACGATCGGGCAGTTTCGGGTGTTTATCACGTGTCTACTACGCTGTCACGGCACGCTGTCATATTTACGAGGCCACCCGATCCCATAGTGCATAGTGCATAGAAACACGTTTCTAAATTACAGAGTACCGGCGCTGTTCTCTTACCATGATACAATCTTTTTCGGTTCAATATGTACCACCTGAGCCTTATAATTGAAAAAGCATGACTAGCGTTAGCGTTTAAATTTCAGGAAAATTCTCCATTACATTTGGCAGTCGCCCAACAGACGAACGAATGTCTGCGTCCTCTAAGCCTTATCTAACCACCAAAAATATCAATAAAGCAATGACTGGGCTGCGGCAGGCCAATAGCCCAGGAGTTAACAGCAATTAGTTATCTATAGTTTGGTATTTTCAGAGGACTTGGATTGGCAATGCACTACAGCAAAAACTTATATTGGACAAAGTGGAAGAGCATTTAAAAACCGCATTAACAAACATAAAAAGTCATTTATAAACGAACTCTGTAATTCTAATTACGCCAATCATTTGGTCTCCGAAAACCATCATTTCAACGAAGATTTTAAAATATTACACATAGGACAGAAAGGACGCAAATTAAATTTTTTAGAAGCATTAGAAATCAACAAGCTCAAATTCTGAGGAAACCTCCTTAATGATCAAACGGATTTAAATAATTCACCATTACTATACTGTACTCACTTAAGAAAAGGAGTAAAAAATTATTTCAAACCCATATTTTAGGGCTTTTGTCGGATAAATTGAACTTAATTTTTCTGTTTATAATATCATCACTACTCTCAGTATGCAGTTTTGTAGACGGTGTGCATATAACCCTTGACCATACAGTAAAAATTTACATATATTGTGCTTGGTTACTCCGTTTGTTCGGTGGATAAGGTATAAATCTGTCCAATGGTTTTCGGAGAACAAACGATTAGTCATAATAGTTACCCCATTAATGTGTATATCTTGTATAAATAGCGTAGTACTTTAAGTTTAAAATCATTGTCTGATAAAGACACAGTGTGTCGAAACAATTGTCGCAAGTTTTTATAAATAAAAGTGGTGATAATTCATCGGAAATACATTTTTGTAAAAGTTATTTAGATACCGTTGACAGCTATTACTGGTTAAGAGTCACATAGAATAACCTTACAGAGAAAGGAGGTGATAAACAGCTCTTGGAATAACTACTATGAGAGAGAGTTATAGTACGACAAGGAATTCACATACGTTGAGTTGTAGACGGTTTCTTAACTATTAATTTTGAAACGTTTGTGCTAAAAGAAATAATTATTATGTGCATGAAGAGCAAAAAGTGGAGTCAAGTTGATTGGCTCGGTACTTACCACACATTCCGATGATACCAGTTTTATTACTTTCCCACAGCATGAAACTATAGTCTAGATGCCCCTGCAATCAAATCATCGCTTGCCCGACCGCAAAAAACTGTTTTATTCTACTAGGTGCTTCTTTCACAGGTCAATGGACAATATATCATGAATACAACAAATTTTTGAGTTTTACAACCCCCACCCCCGAACCACCTCAATTTCACTCCAACCAAAAAAATTTTTTGAAATGGCCAGGATAGTTTTGATAGTTTTTTATTATTGCCGCGCCGCCACTGAAATGATTTCTAAAAACCATACGCGCTTTCCATACTCGTTGCGGTAACAAATCTGCGCAAAATGTCATTAAAGTCGATTCAGAAGTTTCCACGTAACACAATACAAAACGAGCCCAAGTAATACGCGTATGTATTTTGATGCATCAGAAAGTTCAAGTCCCTTGGTTTCTGTAATCGGCAAGGCAATGTTCGGATGGACCTAAAAAAGTGTATTATGCCGCTAGGCCTTTCTCTTTCAGGTCAGTAGATAGCCCATCATGAGTACAACAAATTTTTCAGATCTACAACCCCCCACCCCCTAACCACCCCAATTTCACCCCCACCCCCAAAAAAAAGTAGAAAACTATCAGGAACCCCTAAAACGCCTAAAGACGAAGTTTGAGCTGTTTTCATATTTTTAGTTTTTTTAATATTGCTGCGCCGCCACTGAGACGAATTCTAAAAATCAGACGCATTTTCCATCCTCGCCAAAGTAGTAATACTGTGCCGAAATTTCGTTAACATCAATTCAGTAATTTCAACTTTATAAAATACAGAACGATCTAAAGCAATACTCGTATGTATACATCGGAAAATTCTCTAAGTCCCTTGGTTCCGTAATACACAAGGCAATGTTCGGATGGACCTAAAGAAGTGTATTATACCGCTAGGTCTTTCTCTCTCAGGTCAGTAGACAGCCAGAAAATGATCAGGAACCCCTAAAACACCTAAAAACGAAGTTTGAGGCATATTTGAAATTTTTTGTTTTTTGCTAATTCGCCGCCTATGCACTGATTTTCAAAATTCTAGCAACATCACCTACTACGACCGTACACCATATCACTACCCAAATTTCATCAAAATCTATGCAGCGGTTACTGAGATTAGGAGGCTAGAAAAACGCCAACAGACAGACAGACCGACAGACAGACCGACAGACAGACCGACAGACAGACCGACAGACAGACCGACAGACAGACCGACAGACAGACCGACAGACAGACCGACAGACAGACCGACAGACAGACCGACAGACAGACCGACAGACAGACCGACAGACAGACCGACAGACAGACCGACAGACAGACCGACAGACAGACCGACAGACAGACCGACAGACAGACCGACGGACAGACCGACAGACAGACCGACGGAAATGAGTGACGAGGATTTTCGTTATGTAGGCATCATAAAACGCCCAAAAAGTATATTACCTCAAAACCGAAAATTTTCGCGATCACAATACTCCCCTCACCTATCGGTGTGGGAAGTAAAAGGACCAATTCTAGAACTATATCGACCGTTCCTCAAAATTGTCTAATAGATAGTTGGGCATTGAAGAGGATTGCTAGATTTGAACCTCTGAAACGCCTAAAGATGAAGTTTAGGGGGGTTCTGATGATTTTTTTGTTTTTTACCGATTTCTCCACCGCCAGTGAAACGATTTTTTAAAATATAGCAGCATTAGCTACTGCAACCTTACATCTTATCGTTGCCCAAATGTTATCACAATCAAAGCAGCGGTTAATGAGATCATCATAAGGACGCCAAAAGACAGACACACCGAGAGACAGACAGACCGACGGAAATGACATTAATTTTCGTTATGTAGATACAACACGCCCAAAAAGCGTATTTTTTTTAATTTTCGCGATCACAATACGCCCATTGCCTATCGGTGTGGGAAGTCAAGTGTTACAGTTTTTTTCCAAGAAGGGGGGGGGGGGGGAGGTTAGGCACCCCACTACCAAAACTCCGCTGTGGCTAAGGCATGTAGTTTACTGGACTTGTAAATATGAATATAATTGTAAAGAATCTAACTAGCTCTCCTCACATAATCTTGAGGGTTTTTGACTACTCCAAACAATGTTATAAATTTTAATTATATTGACCATACTCCCGCAAGCTTACATACTATTATGTATATCTGATTTTATATAAGCATATGTATGTTCTGTTGGTTATTATGTCTATTTGCAAACTTTTATTCATTGATATAACAAGTTACCACTAAATAATAAACGTGCCTTATATATTTTTTCAAAAATGTATAAAAAGGTGAATGACATAGGTGTTCGGATTTGGAGTTGAGATGAAGATTTTTAACACAAGAGCAATAACTTCACTCCACAAAAAACAGTTTTCTAATGAACAAAAGCATAAATTTATGTCCAAAGGAGAACTCAATTTACCATCCAGTGCGTATGTGTGGCCACAAACCATCATGTACATTCAACATTTAAAAAAAATTACATGAGTTAAAATATCCGTGTATGCAACGTATTGAAAATATCATAAAAGATTAGGGACGTTTAGGGCACAGGGCTAATAATAAAATATATTCGAAATAGGCTTGTCTATATCTTTACATTCACGAACTTTGGTTAACCCTCCCTCAAGCACCCTGTATAATTTTATTTCAACGGAAAATGTGTTTATATACAAATCCAGATACACCCTCAGCGAGCAGTAGGTCAATACGTTATTGATATTTCCAGTTAGATAGAGCTTACTGGCCGGTGATATATTTTGTTCATTTTGTTGGACGGCAGCCAAATCTATTGATTAATTTTCATAAAATACAAATGGCCATGCAACGTGACTCCTCCTTTATCCACAGAAAAACAAATTAATATCTGCTGCCCGGAAACGTACAGCGCGGTATTGAATTTTGTGGAGGGATTGTATACTCGGATACGGATTCCTACATATAAGAAGCTTTTATTACGAGGATACAGCAGTTTATAGCGAGACTGGAGCTGTAGCTTCTATCAAAGGTAGAATTTTATAACACACCAAATGGCTTCCATCCTGCGGTCTTCCACTTAAATTGTGCGGTTCTCCTCTCCCTTCCACGACATCAATGCTGGGTCCCGTAGGCATTTATACATTCCGTACATGTATACGGCACCTAGCACAATCCCATTGGTCAGATTTGAATTTTGAACCAATCAAACGGCGAGTGCCGTACGACCAATGGGATTGTGCTAGGTGCCGTATACATGTACGGAATGTATAAATGCGTCCCGTAGGCATCGGTATTGGCCCCGGCATTGTTTTTGCTCCTTATCAATTATCTGGGGTGTATTGTAAATGAGGTATGTGACCTGAAGAAAGTCGGATGTCGCATTGAACAGGCCAGAAAGGCATTTATGAGTAGGCGAAGATTTTGTCAGGTCAGATCTCAGCCTAAAACTGCAGATACGCATGGTCAGATGTTACATTTGCTCGGTTCTCCTGAGCGAATGTGAGAGAACTTTAGACGCTACACTAGAAAAGGAAATAGACGCCTTTGAAATGTATATTTATCGCCGTATACTCAGTATATCATGGGTTCAAAGAATAACGAACGATGAAGGCCTTAATCGTATGAAGACACAAAGAAACTCATGCTTACCATCAAGGAACGAAACCAGCTTATCTAGGTCATGTCATGCTAGGAGTAAAATACGAACTTCTGCGACTGATTATAATAGAAGGAAAAGTACAAGGTAAGAGGTCTGTCAGCAGATGCCAAAATTCTTGGTTGAAGGACATCCGAAGATGGTTTGGTTGTTCATCGCTTGACATCTTCCGCATGGCCGTATCCAGAAATACGTTAGCTATTTGGATCGCCAACCTTCGAAAGGAGGCGGCTTCATAAGAACTAGAATAATCTGATCTCTAGTACTATCAACGCAAACCATGACAGTACTTTGCACGCATGCATCATAAGCAATAGGCCGATCTCTATGGTGAAGCTCGAACACAGAAGTCTGACACAGGCTGATTCGCTGTCAAAGGACCTCGAGACCATTACCGCTTGAGGGCTCAAGAATATCGTGAAATTGACCAGTTTCAAGACTAGTACTATGTACTTTCAAACAAAATTGCTCAAGCGAGTACCGGATTGTGATGAAGAATCAGGCGCTGACAAGAAGCCACTCGTTCAACTTTTTGGAAGTCGACATTATAGAAAATATTAGCTGGCACGAACACGTTTCATCAATCAAAACAACTGCTGGAAAATTTTTTGGACAGCTGAATACGTATTCAGATACAAAAAGTACTTCTGGCCATCCAACCTTCTCACGTTATAGATATAAGCCTGAGATAAGTCCTGGCATGGAGTATTGCCCTCATACCCTACTATTCTGCAGTCCAGAGAAGGGAAATTCGACCAATCGGTGACCAAACCTTGATGCGCCATATCCAGCCCCTTTCTCACTGATGTGCGGTTGATCACCTCCCACTTTTCTCGTCGCGTTATTTTCAGATACATCTTGGATCGTGGTATATCAGATGTCATTACTCTCCTTTAACGACAACTGTGTAGGAGTTGGTAGAATTTTCAGTTCAAAGATGGTTCTGAGTCAGTTCAAAATGCTGCGGGAACTGCGACAAAAGTAATTGCAGACAACGGCTTGATGCAAAATGATCGCCAGGTTATGAGTTTTGATGTAAAGCTGATCATGAAATGGATTGTTTTCCTTGACCACTAGTTTTTTTAGTAGTAGTAAACTAACTATTGTAAAAGTGAGCCTTGAAGTATGAGGTATTAATTTTTGTTTTTTTCAAGCAATAAACTGCAACAAAAAATTGATTCAAAAATCAAAATTTTCGTGGTGGCGGCAAGATCGATTCCAAAAGCGATGACCGAAGAACAAACCGCGTGACCGTTTATGCGCAGTGCAAGGAGCAACTACAACGTAATCCACAGCGTTTAAATAATGTGGTTACAACAGGGGTTACATGGAACGAAAATTGGTTTTACCATTACGACCCTGAGTTCAAGCCTCATAGTATGCAAAGGAAGCATAAATAGAGCCCCAGACCTGCTAAAAGCGCTGGTAAAATGATGTACCCAATTTGGATACATGTGGAGTTAATTACAATTATTAAATTATGCCTAGATGACGTAAGGTAACTGAGGGTAACTAGATTAAGAGTTTGATAAACCCACTGACTATAGAAATAGAAATTTCTTTTAATCTAACCCCCAATATTTTATTACACCAAAGAGTTGCTTTTAACATGCTCTTTCATCTTTGTATATCACTTGTTGTAACTACGTCCATCACTTTCCGAGTTATTTCAATTTTTCGGTAAATTAAAATATAGCTTCTATTTGTGTACTGAAATTTATTTATTTTGAGAGAGTACTATCGAGTTTGTTTTTTATTTAACGAACAACTCAATTACAAGGTCATGATAGTATTTGGTGAAGTGAAAACCCTAAACTGGCGAGATAATACAGTCAAGTATCCTGAAGAAACAATTTTGTAGGCGTGATGCATAATTATCAAGCATATTTATCAGATAGGCTTTGAAAAATTGACGGTTTTCATAACCTACTCAATAATTCCGTACTGTGTAAAAAACCAGCTTTAAAAATTAATTTTTCCATTGAGGGTATTTAGGAGAATCTTTGAGAAATTGCCTACTTGCCTCTAGAATATATCAACTATGAACAGCAATATCCAGAACGGAGGCACTCTAAAACTAATGCGTTTGAAAGATTGAAGAATCGTTTTATTTGGACTGTGTCGTTTAATATTTCATAGCCTACCTGATAGATCTGCTTGATAATATTATGCATGACGTCTATAAAATTGTTCCCTCAGCACACTTGACCTATATTATCTCCTTAATTCAGTGTTTTGACTTTGATCAAGTACTATTATGGACTTATATTTTAGTTGTTTGTTAAGCAAAAATAACACTTTATAAAAAATAAATAAATTTTAGTAAACAAACAGAAGATATATTTAAAATCTGTAGAAAAATCGGAATTTCTCAGAAACTAATGAATGCAGCCATAACAAGTGCTATACAATGATGAAAGAGCATATTAAAAGCAATTCTTTGGTATAATAAAATATTGGGGGTTACATATAAAAAAAGAGAGAAATTCTAGATTTTGCATTCTACATCACTCTGTTTACGAATATGCGTCGAGGGCTTTTTTTATACCCGATTTTAAAACTAGATGATATTTTTTATCCATCCGTGTAAAAAAATGATTTTTGATTCATCACCCTTTGATATACAGTACGTTCATTTGACAGCGATTTGGATATAGAAATGGTCATAACTTTTGAAATACTCTGTATAACGTAACAATACCCTATATTGGAAGAACGGAAATCATTAGTAGAATTTGAATATGGAATAATATATAGGGTGTCTCATTTAAGAAAATGCATGTTTGCATCACCACGTATAAATCTAAATATTTTCTTAGCAAGGAGTGTATCTGTGGCTACAACTTCTATACAGGGTGGGCCAATAGTGCGTGGACGGAGGATTGTGGGCTTAATAAAAAATATTTCAAAAATCTGTCACTTGATCATGGTAGGGACCCTTGAGGGCTATGACGTAAAAATATTTTCACTCAAATTTTGACGTTTATACAGGGTGATTCATATCAAACTTACATTTTTTTAAATGGAATCCCCTATATATTATTGCATATTTGGATTCCTTGGTCAATTTTAGTGTGACCTTATGTATCACACATGTAACTTTAAACGAACCTTTTAGGCGCAAATCACCATTTTTGGTATAAGTAGGTATCAAAAAAAAATTGAATATCGCAGCGATTATGAAACTTAGGAGGCCGTGACTTTGCGGTACAACTAAGCATGAAATGCGTCACCTTAGGTGATACGGCTAAAATTGAATTGTTTTTGCACTTGGAGAAATCAGTAGATTAATTAAGGAAACTTCAATCACAGATAACTTGATTTTTTCAAATGGCAATGCCTATTTTGGTTTAAAAAATCGAATGTAAAATTTGATTACCTTTCTAACGATATAGCATTCTCGATATCAATCTTTTTTGGTTTTCATTTTATTTCAAATTTTCAGTCAAATCGGTGTTTTTCAATTTTCCTGCGTGCAAGCAACCTAGCAGGCCATGTAAAATAAACAGGAGCTCGTTAATATAGAAGAAACCAACTAACTTAGTAGTAAAATGCAAACTAACTGGAGCAACGAGGCAAGATTATGAAAATTCCCTGTAACATATTAGCTCTAACCGGATACAACAGCCCCAAGATGTCTAATGTAAAAGAGTAGCTGGGCTATGACAGAAGTATTTGTTTTCCACAGCCTACTAGCTATCGAGGTCTACTAGAGCTTGACAACTTTCCAAAACGATTAAAAATTTTGAAACAAAAGGAAAACTACCAGCGATTTTTGCTTACAGTCTAACATGTTTAGAATTTCATATCTAATGGGATAAAAAGATTAGTCACTTCCGTTTAGTTAAGTCAAAAGTGAAATCTCCAACTGGAGCATTCTGAACATCTGTTGAAATAATTGCTAGAATTTTTTAATTAAGCTATGTTGTAATTGTGTTTATTTCATGTAGTTTTCTGCAAACTAAATTATGTTTTACAATTCAAACAGACTGCAATTCAAGTTTCATTTTCCGCGATTTTGCTAATAAGTAGAAGTACCTACTGAAGAATTTGAAGGGTTCCAGTCAGAGGTATCATTACTTTTGACTTACGGAAATGGCTACTTTTTTATAGCATTAAATGTGGAAATTTGTTCAGAAGACATAGATATTATACTGCCAGCAACAATCACTAGTAGTTTTCCTTTGATTACATATTTTTTTTATGTCGTTGGCAATTGACTAATAGCTAGTAGGCTGTGAAAAATGAGCGTTCTTGTTACCGCTATTGTTTCTGGTTAGAGCTAATATGTTGTAAGAAATTTTCATAATCTTGCCTCGTTGCTCTAGTTAGTTTGCATCTTTCTACTAAGTTAGTTGGTTTTTTCCATATTAACGAGCTTTTGTTTATTTTTCATGGCCTGCTAGGTTGCTTGCATGCAGGAAAATTGAAAAACACCGATTTGACTAAAAATTTGAAATAAAATGAAAACTAAAAAAGATTGGTATCGAGTATGCTATATCGTTAGAAAGGTAATGAAATATTACATTAGATTTTTTAAACCAAAATAGGCATTGCCATTTGAAAAAATCAAGTTATCTGTGATTGAAGTTTCCTTAATTAATCTACTGATTTCTCCAAGTACAAAAAGAATTCAATTTTAGCCATCTGACCTAAGGTGACGCATTTCATGCTTAGTTGTACCGCAAAGTGACGGCCTTCTAAGTTTTATAATCGCTGCGATATTCAATTTTTTTCTGATACCTACTTATACCAAAAATGGTGATTTGCGCCTAAACGGTTCGTTTAAAGTTTCATGTGTGATACATAAAGTCACACTAAAATTGACCAGGGAATCCAAATATGCAATAATATGTAGGGGGTTCCACTTAAAAAAATGTAGGTTTGATATGAATCACCCTGTATAAACGTCAAAATTTAAGTGAAAATATTTTTACGTTATAGCGCTCAAGGGTCCCTACCATGGTCAAGTGACAGATTTTTGAAATATTTTTTAGTAAGCCCACAATCCTCCGCCCACGCACTATTGGCCCACCCTGTATACAGCTTTTTTCGCTATATTCTACAGTTGTGTGGTTATCGACGGAGCCGGTACTAAAAACTCACCCTGTATGTATAATTCAATTAGTATGGCAGAAGTTGTACATTAACTTTTTGCACACAAACCCATGACCAACTAAAAAAGATAACAAATCAGCTGTTAAACATTGCTACGCAAGCAAGAAAACGCTCAAACATAAAAAGCGCCACATCAGCAACTACTTAAAAAATAACTCACGGTCTGCGTGTATTTCACCCCCGCCATTTGGGGGTCGTGGAAATCAGCTGGTCCGGATGTTGTGTAGAAAAGCTCGCGACGGTCGTCACTACATGTCTCGATTTTCTCTGGTCGGGGTTTCTCTGGCCCGGGGTACGGGCTTGCAGTGAAAACGCGGGATGTTATGACGGTACAAGGACCAGGGGTGCTTTAAAGGGCGTGCGCACGGTTTGAGACAGAGGCGTAGGGATACCAGGTTGATCCAAATTTCGTTAGTCGTCTGGGCTGGTTAAATTGATTTCATGGTTACTCAACTAATTCAAGTTTTCAATTCAATGGAATAGTTAAGTTTTGAGATTGGTAGGCTTTAGGTATCCAAAATTTTCCTAGCGATTTTTTTTTATCATATAGAGGACGGTCTAATTTGTCATTTTCAACAAAAAAATTCTTGACCTTTGCACATTTTGAGCCAAACATTTTTTTAAAAGCACCGATTTTCACTACATATCGAAACCAAACAACAACACAAAACAACTAAGACCACGACAGAACGGCAAAGTTATGATATGACACGGAACCCGTTAGCACCCATCGTCCACTCAGATTCTGCGACGTGGCCACATCGCTAATCTTTTGATGCCTGCCGAATGAATGGAGTTCAATGTGTTGTGGCACTACGCGGGAATAGTAACAAAAACAATGGTAACATAAATATGTATAAAGCAGTCTAAATATTAATGGGAAATTGAATGATAATAGAATACATAATACTTAGAGAGTTTAACTATTAGTTGTTTTGGAGAGGGCGTTCCATAATTGGAGTGCTGGGGAGGGTGGTATTTGAATACTAAAACTCTAGAACATTTCTTGTATTCATAAAATCACGTCATGGGCCTTTTCTGCTAATTGTGTCTTAGCGAGATGTGGCAACGTCGCAAAATCTGAGCGGACGTAGGGTGCTAATACGTTCCGTGTCATATCATAACTTTGCCATTTTGTCGTGGTTTTGGTTGTTTTGTGTTGTTGTTTGGTTTCGATATATGGTGAAAATCTGTTTTTTTTTTAATTATTGTGAAAATGCCAAGAATTGTTTTGCTGAAAGTGACATTAGACCGTCCTCTATCCAGTAAAAATAAAATAGCTAGGAAATTTTTGAATATCTAAAGCCTACCAGTCCCTAAGTTTTTATTTTAAAAGTTGAAAAGAACACGATTGTTCACAAACCTCTATTTTCACTTTTAACAAATCGATGATGCATACCAACTGAGTAGTACGTTAGTATGTCCGACTAATTCACTGCGTATAGTGATTCCTCCCCAAAGTCCGAAGTGAAATGCTGTTTCATGTTTTTTCCAGCACCTGGAGTAGATGGGGTCTTTACCACTGTCATGAGTGACTTACAAACGTCTGCTCAGCCAGCAATTGCCTGCGAGAACCTCCGTCAGAATGTTGACCTATAAGCCTTTTAGCTTGCCCACAGTCATCTCGCTAACAAGGTCTTCACCAGTTTGTTGTAATCCCAGTTAACCAGCTTTGCTGACTTAGACGCTACTAATTCCCAGCATAGGTTTGGGGCCGATGCAAGAGCTGCCGACCCCTACCCTCTCTCGTTGCCCGGTACATCAATGTGACAGGTGACCCACAATAGGATAACCTTCTTATGGTATGCTAGTCCCTAAAGGGCAGCAGAGCATTCCTGGGCTAGAGCTGATCTAGCCTTGAAGCTGCCACCATTTTTAGAACTGCCTGACTGTCAAAGGATATATCCAAGCATCAATATGGCATACAATTCCGCCTGGAAGACCGTTGTTCACGTCCCTTCGCTTCGCCTCGCTGCACTCTTGACTTTCTGGGCAGAAGGCTGCTACCCCAGATCCTAACTCCTTCGAGCGCGATCTGCTGGTGAAGCACACCATATTATGGGGCTGACATTTCTCCCCACCCATTATCCAGTCATAAAAAACCCCAGATGTCATTAAAATGAATGCAGCAGTTTCTGAGATTACGCCACAGCAAAGTACATAATAGTCGTCTCTTGTAAAGTATGGCAAAATCCAGAGATAACGTATGTTGCAAAAGTTTTGAGAATTTTTTCAAAACTCGGGAGGTAGTTTCACCGTTGGAAATAGTTCAGAAATCGTTACCATGGTAACCAGTCAACATCTAAACGTAACAATAAAACCATTTTGGTTATGATATAAGTTGTCAAAATGTCGTACAAATTAGACATTTGGAAGAGTATTTACAGTCTAGTTGGACGACTTGAAAAAAAAAGAAATAGTTCGCCTATATCAAGATCAAAATATTTCTGTTGCCACAATTTATCGAGCGACCCGTGAAAGCGAAGAACGAATTCCTTGTATAAATTTACCAAAAAGTGGACGTCCAAGAGCGTTGAATGCTGCTACATTTCAAAGAATGGTCAACAGAAATGAATATCGAGTTGGAACTTCAACACGAAAATTTGGACGCATTTTCACGTCAATGCTAGCACAATATGTAGAGAAATGAAGAGGAATAACTAAATTCCAAAAAAGAAGAAAATGTCCAAAGTATTCCCCAAATCAGTTAGAAAGAATTCCTCAATGCTGTCGCAATTTACGTCGTACTCATTTTGCTGGCAACATAAAATTATTCTTGACGGTGAAGAGAATTTCACATTTTCGAACTCAGAAATCAATGATAATGATGTTTATTATACAAGAGACTTTGAAGCCTGTCCAGATAATGTAAAATTTAAACGAAAAGAGAAGTTTGAAAACAAAGTGTTAGTGTAGTGCGCTATATCAGACAACGGTATTTCACAGCGTACGAGAAACTGGCTAGAACAACACATCATATCTTTTGTACCTCGAAACGACAACCCTCCCCATCTTCCTCAAGCAAGACCTTTCGAAACTTTTTGGGCTCAGCTGAGTGCCAAAGTTTATAACAATGGCTGGGAAGCTCAAAACGAACAGTAGTTAAGAAGAAGAATAACGCCAAAGATCAGAGAAATTCATTTATAATCTGTCCAAAACTTAATGAGGAACATTAAGAGGAAATTGCGAGCCGTGGAAGATCATGGCCCATTAGAAGTACTTTAATATCATTTTTTTATTAAGAAATATTGTTATTTTTTATAGTTCTTGTTACAGTTCAAATATATTACTGTGACATGTTTTTTTAATTTTTTGAAAAACTTCTCAAAACTTTTGCAACATGTTATGTCCTGATAGGAGGTAATGAAGAGAGCTCTTTATGAATACAAAATAATCCAGAGATTCTCTATCATACGCAATGTTCCCACTACCTTAATTTCAATCCATCCCCTAAAAAGTGAAACATGTTTAGGAACCCCGAAAAAAAAACGGCTAAAAATTGAGCATGATGCGAACTTTCCACTTTGTAAACAAGGTTATAATTATAGGTGAGCTATACTACACTTCACTTCTTCACGGTACTATACTCAACATGCTGCAATACCCATTTTCTAAAAAGAAATAGCCCCAATTATGGAATACAGCAGAATATGTATAGATAAAGGATATAGTATGCAAACACAGACAACCATGGTAATAATACTGTGTCAGATTTTCATCAAAATCAATTCCAGGTTACAAAATGCAGAACCACCTAAAGCAAAAGTCGTACGTATACATCAGAAAATTCTAAGTCCCTTGGTTTCTGCAATAGGCAACGTTCGGATGGTCCAAAAAGGGGGTATTATATTATATTATTACAATCCCCCACCGTCCAGCCACCCCAATTTCACTTCCACCCAAAAATAGTAGAAAATGATCACTAATCAGGAACCCCTAAAACGCCTAAGAACGAAGTTTGACAATTTTTTTAAATTTCTTGTTTTTTGCTGATTACTACGCCGCTCATGCACTGATTTGCAAAACTATTGCAGCATTATCTACGACGACCCCCCAGCATATCGCTCCCCAAATCCGTGCAGCTGTTACTGAGATCACGAGTGTGGAAAACGTCGACAGACAGAGAGACCGACGGAAATGAGTGACGTGGATTTTCGTTATGTAGACATCGGCTTTGTTCTAGCATCACATTTCCGACTGTTTCCAACAGTTTCAAACCGTGTGAGTGTGCGCAGTAACAAAATTATCTGACGATTTCGTCACTGCGCACACTCACACGGTTTGAAATCGGTGGAAATCTGATGCTAGAACATTACTATAATAAAACTCCCAAAACCTCACAATCGAAAATATTCGCGATCACATACTCCCCTCACCGATTGATGTGGGAAGTAAAAACGGTATCCTAAAGACACTGGCGAAGACCAACAAAGGTTACATTATCTTAGGTGTCCAGTCACTTAGGAAGATGTGGGAACGAAGGGCCAATAGGTGTTCCAACGAAGACGCAGAACTGCCTCTCATCGGGCCAGAACCAACATATGGTATATCATCAACATGGTAAGAACAACTGTTCACCAGCCGTCATGATTTGGGCGCCAAATGAGCACCAGAAGCGCTGGAACAGAATAGTAAGGAATATTAAGTTTAAGAGGATGCTGAGGGCACCCTTGTATTCCAATATCGCAGACGCTCTCAGATTGAGTAGGAACGAATTACGAAAGGTGGTTAGATGTATAACTGGCCATTGAACGTTCAGTGCACGCCTGCAGAAGCTGGGAATTGAAGTGGCAAACCCATTATGCAGAAAGTACGGTGAAACAGAGGAAACAGCTAAGAATGTTATGAATGTAGGCCAGGAGGGAAGCCAGGAGAGTCCAAAGTCAAATGGATCTCAAGGTTCGCAAAGAACTCAGGATGGGACTCTGTCTGATCGGGGGTACACAATAAGCCTTAAAGCTGAGCGGAAACCATTAGGGTAACTGAACCTTAACCCCCTCACTACACACAGAAAAATCTGTCGTTTTGTCAAAGACTTACGCTTGGATTCAATGGGACGTTACACTCAGCATTCTTCAAATACAGCGACGTTTTCTCCAATGGGAAGAGTATAGTTGGTAGCGAATTATATCGTATTGTCGATTCAACTACAAGATGTTATTGGATTCCAATGAATGATTCAATCGCAGCCTGTCGTTGAATCGAATCTGTGTTTGGTAATTGATTCTAAACTACTTTATTTTCCTTGGACCAACAGACTTTATTGCGAGGACAGCTGATTGATTCGTTTGGATGTTTAATGGTGTGATTTTGTGTGAAGTTATAAGGAGCATGATATAAGAATTAGACATAAGCCTGCACCAGTTGTTGCATTATTACCTGAAATATAACTGTCTGACTAATCTGAATACCTACATTCAAATGTGGGTGTTAGCTCTTCTAAGTCCCAATTTCTCAGTAGGTCCTCCATTTAATATATAACTGGAAACATTTAAATCACACAATTGCTGATGCAATGCGCAAAACCACGAGATGACACAACACGGCTAACACCGAAACAACACAACGGAACAACTTCGTCCATGTTGAAGAGTTCGCGGCGTTAGTAGCACTGAGATCATCCCCCTGTTCTTTGTCCTTACCTTCAGTGAATCGGGACATCAGTCCCGCCCAATAAGCGCCATTGAAACAAAATTAATTTTTATCAGATGAATTATCACGAACTGCTGTTGCAATAATTATTTTTGTACATTGAATAGATTGTATGCTTTGCTTAAATGAAACATAGGCTAAATTTTGAAAACAAAAGGATGTTTTGATTGCATTATATGTCAATACCGGTATTAGAAGAATAATACATATCGTTATAATGAATATAAAATTATTTTGAATTTATTGGCGTACCTGTGATTACTTCGAATACAACGATTGAATTCTTTCAATGGCATGGATTTGAAACAACTGTAAATATATTTTAAGTGATGGAAAGACATCCAAATACTAACAATTAATTGGAAACGCAACAGTATTTTTTTCTGTGTAATAAAAAAACGATCAGCTTTCTGCGATTACTGATGCGCCATAAACTCCAGAGATATAACGGGTCACAATTCGTTTCCATTTTTTTCGGCGATTCCCCTCCACTGGCCGCAAGAACCGGCATAGCCTGTGCTGTCCGTATGGCCCGCAGCAGGGGTCCTCCTAGGGGGTGTACCCATATATATCGATCCCCTGACGCCGTTGCGGCGCGTCGCGGCGGTGGTCCAGGCGTCGCGTCAGCGTCGGCGTGAGCGTCACTTCGCTCCAGCCAACAAATTCATTACTATGTTACGCTTCGGTCGGGTATCAACTACACACGTCAAATTTGTATGTGCGCTCCGTCCGCTATCTATCAGCCCGGAGCCCCGGAGCCCCGGATTAGGTCGAATGCGCAAAACACCCGCCGTCCGGAATACAAAGCAGGCGGCGGAGTTTCTTAGTGGGGTAGTCTTACGAGGGCCTTGAACTTGACGGATAGCGCACGCGGAGTTTTTCCTTCGCTTTTCACTTTAGTTTTTTGCGATTGGATGAAGGATGAAAAGGATATAACAAAAGACGTATATGTGGCCCCAACTAGCATAAGAAAAATCCTATTTGATATCTCGCAATGGTAGAAGAAAATGTCAAATACAAAAGTTATTTGGTTACTTATGGCGAATATCCTAAAAATATTTTGAAATATACAGGGTATTGCGGGAAAGTAGGACAGTCATCAACTTGATTTTTTTATATGGAACCATAACATTGTTTTAACCTCGTTATCATTAATTCTATTATTTTCTGGATTTGCAAGGTTGCAGGTGATATGTCCAAATTGATATATTCCTTTAACTTTTCACAACGATATTATGCAACTAGTTACTTGAATGTCAAGTGAACATTACTTTGGATGTTTTTTTTTTTTTTTTTTTTTTTTTTTTTTTTTGGCTTTTGGACTCAGTAGCAGTCCATGCAGCCAGTCTCTCTTTTGAAGATTACAGAGAAGAAAAAATAAATCACTTATGTATTATACTCCTACACCCATGTAGACTACCTAGCAAACCCACCGAATAAATCGTTTGAAGAATCAAAGGGATAAACAGGGACACATATCTTCTCGCCAAGGGGCCCTTCATGGCATTTTCCATAGACACACAACACAGGCCACGGTAAGGTAAGGATATACACAAAAGGATAAACATGAGGTAACAAAAGATCTAAATCCAAATTCGATGGAGACTATCAGCGGTATTAAATTCATATAGGATGCCTAAATACGGAGGTTCGTTGTTTTCAGGAAGAGCACGATGATGTTCATTATTCTACCACAATTCAGTGAAAGAAGGTGGACGATATTATAAGGAGGAAAGTAGTTGCTCTGAATTAGTTTTGTTTGCATTTGGTCTTGCTGGATACGATATTTACGGCATTCGAAGAAAATATGATCCAAAGTGCACTCAGTTTGGCATTCGTCACATAAAGGATCATTCACAATTCCAAATCTTGCAAGTAATGATGGATAGCAGCCATGCCCGAACCTTAATCGACTATACATTGAAATAAGTTTTCTGGACATTTTGACAGTTGAGTACCAAGGGGATTCTGGTATGTGGCTTTGTATTGAGGTGTATTGGGTTGGACTATTTCTGCAGTAATCTTGATAATATTTTGACCATGATGTTCGAAGGAGCTTCTTGGTGGAGCTGATGCAGTCTCCCAAGCAGACTGCATCTGTTGCGATGTTTTGTTTCTGGGCTGCTGACTTCGCCAAGGCATCTACTGCTTCATTGTAATGTATTCCTGTATGAGCTTTTGTCCAAATTATAACAACTTCCTTGTGGCATCGTCGCAGGTCGTACATCTTACTTTTGATCCTAGCAACATATGGATTGAGTATTATACTGGGAGGAAGGTTTTGCTGCAGCACCTTAATTACAGACAGGGAATCCGACAGTATTGTAATTTTATTATTTACCTCACTAGCGACTTCTAAGGCTTTCATTATTGCGTATGCCTCCGCTGAAAAAATGGAAGCGTCATCAGGCAATCTGTAGCTGGCTGATAGATTTCCGTTGGGTATAAGAAAGGCACACCCTGTTCCTGACTCGTTTTTGGATCCATCGGTGTATACTTTGGTGTACGCTGTATAATTCTCTAATACTCTTTGTAGAATACATCTATTGGTAATGCTATTGTCAGTGTATGTTGGAATTATAACTGTGGCTTGTGCTGTGAAATCAAAGAATGAGTGAGTGAGACTTTCTTCATAGAGATGCGATAGTTTTTTCAACAAGCTGGAGGTCTCCCTAAATGCCTCGCACAGTGGAGGACTCCTTTTATGGATCCAGTAGCTGTTTACCAAGTCTAAGGTTGCAAGAGTACTAATTTTGTTAAGAAGTATTGAGTTTTTAGCCTGTGATTTTAAAATAAACTTCCTTGCTACCAGCTGGCGTCTAAATTGAAGGAGAGGAATACCGGCTTCAACATGGAGGGGTACTATTGGCGTTGATGACATAGCACCTAGACAGATCCTCAATACTTTGGATGTTGCTAACTGCAGGGTGTTTTCCAAAGAATTTTGTTTTATGGTAATTTGCAAGTCATTTTACTTTGTTTCTTTAATATAACACCCTGTGTGCTTTATTTTAAATCGAAGTATCTATAATACCCTATCTTGCCCTGTAACATTTTTTTCGAGTTTGCGACATTGTTAAGTTCTAAATTATTTTTCCAAAACATCAAACAAACGTATCTCCGTTTTTTATTAACAGAACGCTCTGTATATCCTATTCAACATAAAAGTACTTGCTAGAAAAGGCTTACGGCGTAAAAATGCCTTAACTTGTGTTCGCACAATAATAAAATCATTTTCCCAAACTGCCACACATATCAATAAAATTCAATACCTGGAAGTTTTTGAATTTGCAGAATTCAAAAATTATAGCAGCAATGTTGCCAGATTTACCGTTTTTACGTTACACGTCATAATTTTGTTCCTTTAAATAGGATGCCCTATTTATTTTTATTATTATTAAATATTGTGTCCCACGACGATTAAGACAAGCAATATATCGGAAATGGGCAGTAGTACAGACTTATAATTTTGGGGGTTTAAATTAGAGCAAATACAGTATCTTTTCCTATTATTGTGTAACCCAGTGCGGTATTTGTTTTTGATCACGTGACATACGATTCAAAATTTTTAACGGGACACCCTGTATATTTTTTAATTTTTGTATCCCTACCGATAAAGCAATTCCAAGAAACTAGCACACTTGGGGTCTAAAGTGATTAATTGAAGAGCTACAGGTACTTAAAGGATGGTAGCACTACCATTGATTATAACATGTACCCCTACAGTTAAATTACTTTGGTAGTGTTTCATGATGGTAGTGGTACAGTCCTTTAAGTACCTATAGCTCTTCAATTAATCACTTTAGACCCCAAGTGTGCTATTTTGTTGGAATTGCTTTATCGGTAGGAATACAAAAAGTAAAAAATATACAGGGTGTCTCATTAAAAATTTTGAATCGTGCGTCACGTGATCAAAAACAAATAACTCATTTGGTTACACAATAATAAGAAAAGACAAAACATTTGCTCTAATTTAAACCCCCAAAATTATAATTCTGTACTAGTGCCCATTTCCGATATATTGCTTGTCTTAATCGTCGTGGGACACCCTGTATAAAATAGACTTCAAACAGTCATGTCGGGAGTCATGTAGAAGAATTTTTAAAGAAACACAATTACTAAAACTGTATGGACTCTATTTGTTTGAATACTCAATGATTTGACATAAACATAAATATCTTTTCTCAGGAAATAACAGACCTACAAATAAAATAAACCTTCCAATACATAGAGTGACATTATCAGAGAAAAATCCTGCCTACACTATATATCAAAATGTTTTATGGGCTTCCTTATGAATCGAAAATATCGAATAAGTTGGAGAAATTTAAGTCTAATATAACAAATCTGCTGAAAACCCTATTGTATAAATGACTATTTAGAATGTTAGAAAAACTGGTAGTGACGTGATTTCACTTTGGTATCTGTAGATTTCTGCATGTACATGTGTCGATTTGAAATGAGAAGTTTGAAATTGAAACTAATCTTCATGAATTTGCAGAGGTGTCAAATAGGAAACCTTCCATATAACAAGTTTAAAGTCAAAATCAAAAACTTGTCACTTAAGAATGATTTATCTGAACTCCCTAACAATTTTAACCTACCATTAAAATTAAAACTGCCCTACTTGAACGACTTTCTTCTACTGTTGATTTAACTGACGTGTTCTCAAATTATCATAAAGTAGGAACAGCAGTAGATTAACGGACATCAAAATACCTAATTGCTATAATTATTATCAATCCTAAAGCTTGGCTGAAATTCGATTCAGCAGAACTGGAATGCAACATAGCGTTTCTCGTTGCATTAGAATAGTGCATTCGGCTAAATGTAAGGTCTACGGAACGATGTTATCAACCGAAGCGTCAACAACATGCATATATACTCTGATAATATCCGCAAGCCAGTGCTTTCATGGAGGACGTTAATGCCGCTCCACTCTGTGTGGATTACAACGCGACCATCAGAATTGAAATCGCAGCTCTAACAGATTGCTCTTGCTCTATGTTTTCATAAGAGGAACGGAGCATTTTGATGGACTTATACAGGAAGGTGCTGCAGATGTCACCATCATGTTGTATGGAGGCATCATCATCATAGTCACAATGTCTTAACAGACATGTTGTGAACTCGTAAAATGCATTAAGCTGGAGCTAGAGTATTGCCGACACGAATATTATCAATAGTTTTGAGAACTGCAGCTCGCCATCGTTCGCGATTTACTGTCAGCTTAGTGGCCCTCTTGATACTCATATCCAGCAACTGTTGCGTCGTATCCACCCAGCGTGTAGGGGAAAGGCCACGACGCCGCCCACTGGGGGCATGACCCTGAACTACAAGTTTCTCTATATTATCGCTTTTGTGATTATGTCTGATGAATGTAAGCATTCTCGTCGACACAATGGAGGATAGTCTCTTTGGATTATCGAGCTCATCCAGTATGGACACGTTAGTTCGGTGGGCGGCATAAGGAACTCTCAGCATTCTCCTCCACGTCCACATTTCAAAAGCATCTATGCGAGCTCGATCTGCCTTTTTAACAGTCCAAGTTTCTGAGGCGTACAAAAATACGAAGAACACAAGAGATTGAACCAGCGACCTTTTGGTAGCTGTAGTGGTGTTATGGTCACGTCATATTTTAGTAAGCTTTGTCATGACCACACGTGCCTGTTGAATGCACCGTCGAGTCTCATTTTCACAGCTACTCGAATTGTCGATCAAAAAACCGAGGTACACAAAGCTTTCAACCACTTCACAACGGCCTACTGACTTTATTTCTCGATTATTATCATGCTCTCTATCTACGATCAGAACCTTGGTCTTGTTGTAGTTAATACCAAGACCATATGCTGCACTGTGTTGTTACAAGATGTCTATTAGAGCCACTAGTTCTTCCTGAGAAGCAGCAATAAGAGTTGTATCGTCAGCAAATCTTACGCTGTAAATTTTGCTTAATCCTTAAACGTTAATGGAGGCATCCAAGCACAAAAATACAAATATGAAGATATAAAAAGACGATAATGGATTGCTTGATGATGCAAAAGACGTAGCGACAAACAATCTTAATGAATGTTTTGTCAGCATTGCTGCTGATCTAATTTCTTAACTTGCTCAGAGCTCAGAACTTCCAACACACAGAAAAAGCTGTCGTTTTGTCTTTTGTTAGACACCCCACGCTTTGATTTAATAAGATTTTACATCTTAGGCGCTTTCCTTTTACCTGATTTATCTGATAAATCTCACTTGTGACGTTATGACTCATTTCAATGTACGTTCCTTTTGTCTTCTGAATCTTAGACTAAAGTGAGATATTTTACCCCCACTTAAGCCCATCTGCACAAGCTCGAAAGGTAGATCAGTTGTCTCAGATCATTTAGATGTCAAATAATCAATAAATGAGGTTAGAATTTTTTGTAAGTTTGATTTTAGCTGGTTTTGTGGTATATGGATAGTCGACAGTGTATGGTGAACTACGAAAAACTTAAAAAAATAGGTTATGGAAAGGATCGACAGATTATATAACCATAGCATATTACAAAATTTCTAGGAATGTTATTTAACTGCACAAACACGTTCCTTTAACTCATATGAGCATCTGAGGTTTCCAACTGAGCTGAGCCATCTGATTTTTAAGTGATCTGAGTTAGTGCAGATATAAAAGGAAAGCACCTCTTGTATACAATGTCATAAAACGTCAACATCATGCGTCAAAATTTCGAGCATAAAATTTATAAATAACCAAAGAATATGAGAAGAAATGGCTCATGATCTGCAGCAGAAGTTTTATTTGTGGAAGATGGTTGCTGTTAACAATAAGAAGGAAGGGAGCTGGAGAGCACACAAATAGATCAGTGTTGAAGGAGCAGGATAGGTTAGATAAATCTTAATGTGGCTTTTCCTATTCAATGCCAATACCTCACACAAGGGTTACCTTCGAGGTGGCACTATTTGTATCAATCCGTACAAATAAATGATGATGATTCCTCAGACACAGCTACGTTTTAACCAATGGGCAAAGCATATACTGTATTGTCGATTCAACTACAAGATGTCATTGGATTCCAATGAATGATTCAACTGCAGCCTTTGTTTTATAATGGATTCTAATCTACTTCCTTTTTCTTCAGCTAACACATTTTGTTGCCAGGATAGCATACTGATTCGTTTGTATGCCACATGTTGAATAAAGTACGGATGTATCGCATTGTTAAATATTGAAGTATAGCGATATTTGAATTTTTTTTGTTTTGTAACCCCACATTGGGCGCCAAAACTGTGTAACCCACCCTGGTTCACCTGAAGGGCAGACCAGGGGGCAACAGCGCAGCCAACTAACATACAGCGCAACGGTAGAGCAGTGAGATGTCTATGTGAACAAAAGGGCATGAGTTCCACCCTATGCATACACTGACTGACTTAATCGACAGTTACTAAATTGCAGACGGAGAGGTTAATAAAAATGTCTGAATAATATTAATATAAACATTTAATAAAATTGCCAATGAAGTTGTAAGAGCTGATCAATAAAATTTTAAATGCAACACAATAATATGTATATAGTAAACAATGAAACGTTGGCGCTCTGGTAGCTCAACGGCTAAGCGCCAAATGTAAATAATGTAAATAATTAGCATAGTTTTAATTTATTTGGAATTATTTGAAGCAGGTTTTTCTTTATTTTCCTGTAAGTGCAACACACATAACCTACAAGTCCGGAAAAACTGTGCGAATTTTCAATTTCCAGAGTCTATAGATTATAAAACTGTTATAAAAAATTACCTTATACCAGGAGAGGGTATTGAATGAGCAAATGTTAAATGCCTGTTGAATATGTTACCACTTACCATCCGGCACCTCCAGAGTTGCAATAAGTAACATTGTACTTGTTTCCCTAGAGGAGATACTGCTGCAAATATCATTTGCACATACAATATAAATACATAAGATAAGGCATACATATTGTACAAATATTTCTTAATCAAATGTTCTAAAAGCTAAAAAAAAGCCTTCCACCCCAAAATGTCCGAGTTCAATCCCAGGGCTTGGAAAGTTTTTTTATATTTTTTCACAAAAAAAAATGTTGGCATGCGTTTTGACCATGCTGCACACATTTCTTTTATACTATTGAAATAAATATGATTTTGAAGAATATTTCATTAGGAATTTTTCATATACAACAAAAATTACTGATATTTTTACGTTTTTGAACCAAGTTTAATTCTGATATCGCAATCAGAGCCATTGGCGATTGATTTTGACGGAAAAACTTCCTTCACCAATCTGGATTCCTTCCCTGTTGTGTTTCAAAATTTTAGATTTATCTATTATGTAGAGTGTAGAGGTTTGTTGAAAATGAATAAATTGTTTCTTGACACAGATCAGACGCCGTTGCAAAATACAAATCCTCAAAATAGGTACGCGGTCATGTTGGTACCATGTGAAACCACCGACGAGTCGACGACAAATAGGTTAGGTGATAGCAACAAGGTTATGGACATACGCACTTCTCGCATGCGCGATGCAGCCATCGACTTTTCGCGGCCATAAAAGTGCTGACTTTAGAGCTTTATTCACATTAACTAACAGTCGGCGTTGCTGCAACTTGCCGTAGCCGCTAAGTAGAAGTAGTGCCGATGCCGACATACTCCCGACGATGTCGGCAGTCGGCCGACAATATGCCGATTGACAATGCTTGCTGGGTACTTTTCGCACTAGTGCAAGCAGGGCAAATGCCATTTTTCCAACCATGATATCATCTCTCTCTGTCTCTCTTCAGTCGTAGTTCGCTCCCGAACATCGTGACTCATACATGGTTATGGTATGTCAGTGATCGCCATGTTTCTCGGTCTTCCACGGCACGCATTACTTCTGGGACAGACATGTGCGTAAGGTCCTTTATTTGGTCCATGAACCTTATAGGGGATCTGCCCCTCGTTCTTTTGCCGTCCACCTTCCCTTGCACCATGAGCTTCTCCATCCCGTCCTTGCGCATGACGTGTCCGAAAAATTTGAGCATCCCACGTTGTATGGTTGGTAAAAGCCGGTCATGATCTTTGATTTTGAGCTCCCTGAGGATGGAGATGTTCGTTCTGTGTGCTGTCCAGGGTATTCTTAGCATCCTCCGATAACACGCCATTTCAAACGCCTCTATTCTTCTACGACAGGAGGCGTTTAGAGTCCAGGATTCTGACCCATAAGTTGCTATGGGGAAAACAAGCGCTTTCATTAGTCTGGTTTTCGTTACTTTGTGGATGTTGTGGTCCATCCACATTCTCCCCAGTCTACTCAACGCCTCCTTCGCCATTCCAAATCTACACTTTATTTCGGGTTCAAAACCTCCTTTGTTTTGTATACGTGCGCCTAGATAGATAACGTGATCGCTCGTTTCAATATCGTTGATGAGCCGTAAAGGTGGTAATGTCTTGGCTCCACTATCATGAGGCAGCATTTTGACCTGTTTAGACGTAGGCCCGATTCTAAACTTGCTTCCTCCACACGCTGCAGAAGTTCATACATTCCTGGTTCATCTTTGGCTAGTATGATTGTATCGTCGGCGTAACGTAGGTTAGATATTTTTTCCCTCCAGCAGAAACTCCACCTCCCCAGTCCCCCAAAGCTTTCCCCATTATCCATTCACCATAGCAGTTGAAAAGTATTGGGGAAAGAACACAGCCACGATATCATGTGCATTTTTTAATTCGGTACCCTTCAATCAAATTTCTGGCATGTACAGCTAAAATGTTACTCAAATTACCCTGTAAAAGTGTCATATACAGATATCGCTGAACTATCAATTTCCCTTGAAATACGCGTGCTGCATCTGATAAAAGTTCAGATGAATGCAGCGGAACATATCTATGTTGTACATACATGTAACTGAAATTCGCTCGAGAAGTTGATCAAAAGTTTGGAACTTAAATATTGTAACTGCTTTGTGAACACAAGTGGGAGCAAGCTGCAGCTGGAAATATGGAAATGAACAACGCGTATCTCTGTTTCGCTGCTGGGGTCGCCAAAACATCCTTGAGAACTGGGTAAAGTTACCAGTATACTGGAATCTGTAGCGTGTGTGACAACTACAATATTCAAATTCTGCTTCAGTTAGTTCAGATTAGTAGACTTATAGTCTGTATAATGCTTTATTCCAGACATACAGACACTCTCGACAAAAATCAATGTTTGTCATTGCTAAAAAGTATGGGTATTACCATGTTCATAGAAATCATAGGGTTGTGAATGAACGAAATAATATGTCCTCAAGTTTTGTATTCAGACCAGTGAGCGTAATTTTAGTGTCGAGAAAGAAACCGGATGACGCTTTTTATTTGAGTTCTAGAAACAGTTTGCAGACTTTTTAGTCATTGCACCATAACCCCAAAATGGGAGGGATCGGAGATAGAGGAGGGATAGATAGAGATAGATTAAAATATGAAAAAAAATCTTTAAGTATCTCAATAAAAATGCGGTAGCATTTTAGTACAACTACCAACTAATGTTCCAAAAAATCGTCATCCGAAATTTACCGACGATTTAGCCAACCCATGTTTTTAAAACGAAAATAAAAAAATCGCGAAAAACCTGTCGGAACTTGATGGGAAATTCATTGTTCTTTTTGTAGACAAGATAAAAATACTGTCATCCGTTTCTGCTGGGCAGTTTTTTAGGAATTTGAGCTTAAAGTTCGATTTTTCACGACCCTTTCATTCATCGTCATAGTCACAATATCTTAACAGACATGTCGTGAACTCGTAAAATGCATTAAGTCGGAGCTAGAGTATATTGCCGACACGAATATTATCAATAGTTTTGAGAACTGTAGCTCGCCATCGTTCGCGATTTACTGTCAGTTCAGTGGCGCTGTTGATACTCATATCCAGCAACTGTTTCGTCGTGTCATTTTCGTTAAAGACGGTTAAAAAAGACTGTTAATATTATTTAAAACGGATGACGTTCCTTTTATATATTCTTGGGAGGTCTAACCATGATATGAATCAATGTCGTCCGTTTTTTATCATGTTTAACCCCATTTTTCAATCCCTATAGGGGTGACATTATTGAACGCTTTCCGTATTCATTCAAAAAATGTTAAAATTGATGAGACATATTGGAGGAAGGTGGAGATTTACTAGCATAAATCAGTCTTAAATCGTAAGACCTTTACTTAAAATAATTATCGCTGTTCTGGTACTGAATGAATCCTTTTATGGGAGTAAACATGTCTTAACGTAACGTCACCAAATAAATATATAAAATCTCTCAGTATATTCGCTCTCAATCCTCATATCCACACGTGCACAGGACATACATATTATACAATATATAAAATATTTTGACCCGTTTCATGCTGACGTAAATAAATTTTGTGTTGGAAGATAATGACGTCATCCCTCAAGGGATCAATTTTTTATTAGCCTCCCTGGTGCAATCCATACCGTCGGGAACGTTGTTTTTATGGCTAATTGGGATATCGAGCTGAGGGTGATGAAATGAATGATAGTCTAGGAGAATTAGTTTCCCGAGGAATCCAGATCTGTGAATATGTACTACTTAAACAAATTTTACCTATCTGGAGAAATAAAATTCAAGACCCAGTGCAGTACACTATCAAACAAAAAGTATCCAAGTGAGGACGCGGTTCTAATGAACAATTAGGCTCTGTCAAGAAGTCACTCATTCTAACCTTTAGATGCCATCATTTCAGAAAGAAAGTACTTCTCCCCATCCAACCTTACCACGCTGTACAAAGCTCAGATAAGACCTGTTCTGGAATATTGCTCACATTTGTACCTGCATAGCTGCCGAGCTCTACTGCCCTGTCTACAATTGATGACCCGACGTTAACCCGCCACCTTCAGCCACTTTCTCATCGGCGTGCGGTTGGTGACATCACTTTCCTACTGGCACTCCAGTATATAATCTTTGCCTTTGCGGTTTGTCCAGCTATAAACAAAATAAAAAGAAATAAGACACACTTGGACATATCGATCCATCGATACCGCTTCTACTCCAATTGGACCACTCAAAAAAAGAACAGCAGATATAGGTACCCATAAGACCAAGTCTGGAAGCGTTATAGTACTATTTTGTTTCGTTAGTGATCACTCCACAGCAAATGCACCAATATTCATAATGTATCGCTGGGCGCTAAGACCTCGCAGAATATGCCATCAGAAATTTCGTCACTAATGGCCAGCGGTTACTGAGATCAAGCAGTGATGAAAGTGGCGGCAGTCGCAAATATGTATAAATACGCATTTTTCTAACACAAGCCGCCCAAAAAACGTATTATCAAAAAACCTAAAATTTTGGCGACCACCTCAGTGACACACTTGAACAAACGTGAACATTTAATAACTTTGTTGCAAATACTGAGCAAAGTATTCAGCCAATTAAAGACAATAAGTATTCACCTTTGTTCATATTTTCTTATACATATACTTCTCGTGTTTATGAAGCTTTTCCTTTAAAACGAAAAACGTCGCCTTATTGTTCGACGGGACAGAGAATGCGAGAAGCGACTGACTCCAGAAATTCAGCCCACGACAGCCAACGGCGTTGCCGGGACTAGCAACAAACACTTCTGTCATACCCAAGCAACTCATTGACATTAGATATCTTGCCGCTGCTGTATCCGGTTAGAACTAATATGTTGTAAGGAATTTTCATAATCTTGCCTCGTTACTGTAGTTAGTTTGCATCTTTCTACTAAGTTAGCTGGTTTCTTCCATATTAACGGGCTTTTGTTTATTTTTCATGGGCTGCTATTGCTTGCACGCAGGACAATTGAAAAACACGATTTGACTGAAAATTTGAAATAAAATGTAAACCAAAAAATATTCATATCGAGAATGCTATATCGTTAGAAAGGTAATCAAATTTTACATTTGATTCTTTAAACCAAAATAGGCATTCCCATTTGAAAAAATCAAGTTATCTGTGATTGAAGTTTCCTTAATTAATCTACTGATTTCTCCAACTACAAAAAGAATTTAAATTTAGCCGTCCAAGCTAAGGTGACGCATTTCATGTTTAGTCGTACCGTCAAGTCGCGGCGTTCTAAGTTTTATAATCGCTGCGATATTCAATTTTTTTCTGATACCCACTTATACCAAAAATTGTGATTTGTGCGTAAACAGTTCGTTTAAAGTTCCATGTGTGATACATAAAGTCACACTAGAATTGACCAAAGAATCCAAAGATGTAATATATATGGAGTTCCATTAAAAAAATGTAAGTTTGATATGAATCACCCTGTATAAACGTCAAAATTCGAGTGAAAATTTTTTTAACGTTATAGCCCTCAAGGGTCCCTGCCATGATCAAGTGACAGATTTTTGAAATATTTTTCAGTAAGCCCACAATCTTCCGTCCACGCACTATTGGCCCACCCTGTATATTTCATTAATTGAAAATATTGCAGTACATGTATTATTATACGTGTTATGAAGGTATGTGATGTAGAGTATTTTTGTCATCGTTCAGTAACTCTATAGAAAAATACTGAAGATAGCAGATCATGAACTATATTTCGCGGAGCATCCGACAACAGCCCTATCTTTCTCCGCATTCTTTTGCCTCGCATTCTTTCCCTTACCAAACAATAAATGTTTGATTCATTGGATGGAATAACGTCATTCCAATATCTGAAATTATTTGCAAAGATTTCTACTGCCACTCAATCACGAGTTTCAGAGTTAACCTAATATTCCTGCACTATGGGAGATTTCGTTATCCAACTTCATCAGAGCTTTTACTACGCAATGCGAGATAGCTCAAGAGGAACGTGCTGCAGATAGCCTGCTATTCAGAAATCAATAAAGCCTCTACCTAAAGGATGAGTCTCGACAAAAGTATGATATATTCTCACGATGATTTCGTTAAGTAATTCTTACAGATATCCAAGTTTTTCGGTGAAATGTTCTGAATCTCATCCCTGCATTAAATCCAAGAACGATCGCGAGGTACAAAAAAATATAACTCACGTACCTACTGTAAAAGACGATACCTCAGAAATTTTTCACGTATGCGTAAATACATATATCTCAAATGACCAGGACTACCAAGAATTACTTATCGAAGAACGCTATTTCGACTATGCTTTCAGATGTGAGAATTTGGAAAGTATAGTAAAGCCCAGAGATATACCATTTGTTTACAAAGTGAGGATCTCCGCAAAAAGTGCCGACAGAGAAAGGAAACGGGGTCGGACTGGGCGTTCGAATTCGATGGAGTGGGCAACAACGAAAATGTTCGTTCCATCCAATAAAGTGCTCATACATCAGTTGGTTGAACAAGATGTTTGAAACTTTATTATCTGTTGATAAAGATATGGTAGAGACATTTCAATATAACCGTATAAACTATATGGTAAATTATTCCTTTCTACACTCAATTTTAATGTTCGATTCGTTGTTTTAGTTGTCCCCAAATTAATTCTATAGGACTGAAAATGCAAAAATAGGGAGGCAACCTTAAGACATCATGACCATACTTTTTAGCTATGCTTTCTATGACATATTGTTTCTCAAACTGTTCAGTGTGTTCAGTTCTGTACCTAAACCCAATCTTCCTAATCCATCGCTGCAATGTACTCCTTGGATACTGTTACCCCATTCTAGCCAATTGTCTTTGAACGGATTCGATTGTGGGTAGTTCATTAATTTTGTACTTTTCGTACACAATATTCCTCAATAATTTTGTGATCGTGGGATCTAGTTCTTTTGAAACACCAGCATCAAACCTACGCTTCCTCTTTTGTGGCCCATTTTTCAAAATTTCACATACTGTTGTATATGGAACGTCTGTTAGAATTGACGTCTTTTTGATCATACTCTCCTTATTTTCATTCTCCGGATCCTTCGTTAGTTCATTATCATTTAGTACTATTTGTTTTGCATCTGCGCTAAGATGTGACCTTTTGTGAGGTTTTAATTGGTCTACCTCCACCTCCCTCTGTTCAAATTCATTATCAGTGTCCGTACTATAGTCACTACTTTCACCACCGTAATGACAAACCGCCGACGTAGCTTCACTGCTGCAGGGTAATTCACATCGCTGTGAAATCCCATTATCTTCCCAAGGCCGAAACATACTCTAGCTGTCACACTTCCAAAAAAAACGTCCGATTCAGACAGAAAAGTAACGCACAAAAGTAAAAGCAGATTGGCGTTGCTATCAATAACGGTAGCAATACCTGCCTAAACAATTTGACTAAGTCCGGTCCTCTTCATCGATGGAATCGCTAATAATCCTAAAATGTGTCGGTCTTATCATAGTTCAGTCAAAATATACATCGTGAACGTCATCCGACAGATTTACGTTCAAATACAACTTAGTGTTTCATTTTCACCATTCTAAAAGGTTACGTTATGTTAGAAAATTGGTTAGAAGCACATTCCATGAATTGGTTACGAGTGCGAAAGTAAAATAATGGTAACCATTGAATATTATCAAAACTGTATCTATTCCAAATGATGAACTGTACTAAGAGATGGAATGCAGTTTTTATATAGCGCAAAACGTACACAAATGGTATATCTCTGGGCTCTACTATACACGGATATACATAAGTATACAGGGTGAATTTTTAGTGCCGGATTGGTCCATAACTTTACTATTTCGGAAGATAGCGAAACAAGTTGTATCTAAAAGTTGTAGCCAAAAGAATATGCTCCTTGCTGAGAAAATATTTTTAATTATACAGGGTTATCCATAACTACTTGGTGATGCAAACATATTTTTTTAAATGAGACACCTTATATGTTATTTCATATTTAGATTCTACTAATGATTCTTGTTCTTAAAATATAAGGTGTTGTTACATTATACGGGGTATTTTAAAAGTTATGACGATTTTTATATCCAAATCGCTGCCGTACTGAAAACTATAGTGAATGAAAGATTATTTTTTATGCGGAAAGACAAAATATATCATCTGGTTTTAACACAGGCTGTAAAAAGTCGCCGACACATATTGATATACCGGTTGAGGTAGAATACAGAAACTAGATTTTTTTTTAGATAGATCGCCCCATATTTTATTATACCAAAACATTACATTCAATAACGTCTTTCATATTTATATAGCATTTCATTTACTTAAGGGTTGTTTCTTGGTTATTCCTTCCTCTGGTTGAAATTGTGAAATCAAACACAAATTTGCTTTTCCAAGGACGTTTCGTCTAGGTACCTAGACTTCATCAGCAATTATATTTGTAATAAAAAATCTTGTTTTTTTAATTCCCCCCCCCCCCCCCCCAAATGTCCATAGGTTACTTTTGGCCCGGTTTTTTCGACTATATTAAGAGATACATAAACACTTAAATTAGTATATTGTAATAATATTTAGACTTTTTTATTGATTAATATATAAGTCCAGTTTGTAAACCATGGTTTATGTTTGTGTACGAAGCCTATGTTCGAAGTTATTCAGCAACCTTTAGGAAATGTGACGATTGTATTGTACTTTACAAGAAATGTTAATATCTCGGAAACTAAGCATGACAGAAACATATTAGACTAGTCATTTTCAAATTTGAAAAGTTTACTTTTTTCCAAATGGGATGGTATGATAAGTTTCACATTAGTTGATACGAACTTAAATTCTCGTTCATTTTTATTTAGGCATTAAGTGGTTCTATCTATAATTTTCAAGATATTTATGATTTTGTAATTATTCCGTAATGGCGCGTAGGTGGCGTGGCTCGCAGGCAAAACAGTTGGCTGGAAACCATAAATCCGAGGTGTTTCGGCCTCTAATATTAAAATGTGCAGCCGCTTCATCTAACTGTAACCACATTATTCTTAGAAACTCCAGTGGTAAATTTTCCAGCAGGTTTTTCAAATCTGCATTTAGAAAATTTTGGAAAACATTAGTTTATTATGCAGTTTCAAATAATAACACCCCAAATGTTTTGACTTTATACTAGTCTAATACTAAATTTGCTTTTGGAACAGTGGTCTTACTGGAACACAAGTATGTTTCTTGCTCGTTTTAAGCCTTGTACTTCACGGGCAGGTAAAACGCCCCGCTAGCAACCGCTTTCTCCAACAAAACTATGCTATTCAAATAGGGCCGACTACACGGGCGTGTTAGCCGTGCCGCCTGCAGCCTCATTTGAATAGCATAGTTTTGTTGGAGCAAGCGGCTCCTAGCGGGGAAACAGCGGCGTTTTACCTGCCCGTGAAGTACAAGCCTAAAACCAGAAACCGCATGTTTTGGTCATGCTTAGTTTCCGAGATATTTTTTGTAAAGCACTTACTACAAACGTCCATTTTTCTAAAGATTGCTGAATAACTTCGGAAATAGGCTTCGTAGTTATAAAATATGGTTGATAAACTGGACGTAAGAACCGATGCTAAATAAAAAAAACACGTAATAATGTACAGGGTATTCTATTTAAAATAAGGAAGTTTGTGCCTACATCCGGTATAACCGGATGCCATTATTTTCTGCAGGTAGATCATTTGAAAAGAAACGTTTTTTATCCGAAATATTTCTTCTTATTTAAACGGTAAGGCTGCTACAGAGCACCGCGTGCTTATTGGACCACCCTACAACCTACAAAATGTTATTCTGTGACTCAAACTGGACACTCATGATAGAGTTTTTCATGACATTATACCCCAATTAACGTAAATAAAAGTCACCGTTCTACAAAATCAGTTATATTACTTATAAGACTAGAAAATATTTACAGTAAACAGTTGTGATGTGGTCACTAACAAGAAATGGCATTTTATAAAAATGCATAAATAAATACCATAAAGTAGTGAAAGCTCTTTAAGCAATGAGTGCTAAGCGCATACAAGGTTGATACTATATACACAATGAACAAGAAACAGTACACATAGTTTTAAAAAAACGTCCTTTTGGAGATATTGCCTACATGTAGGTGGTGCAAAATAAAAATATGTTCTATAACAAACAGAGCTTCTTGTGAGAGCAGGTATGAACAGCTTATATAAAAAAGTTGGTTTAAAAATGTATTAACAATAAACAAGTGTCAGGCTTTGACCAGATTTTGGCTGCTTTAAGTGATATTAAAACGGAATATTTTATTACACAGAGGCATAGAGCTTCGACTTCGACTGCAACTTCTAAATATATTCTACGATAAATTTGCTACGAGCTTTAGGCAATATGCATTTTTAGTCAAACTGTGTTGTTTACAAGAAGGCTTATTTTGCTATATATGTATTTGCATAGAAAATGTCTTCGTTTCCTGGATGCGGATAAAATTTACAATGAGACGATAATAATCACTCGCTTCCAGGTAAGGCCTCACATCAGGCTCGCATTTGAAGGGGGGTCCAGGACGTCCGTCCGTCCAGCACCGCCTAAAACATCTAATCCACAAATAATATGCACAACCCCCCCCCCCAAGCGAGAAATAATTTAAAAGGTGGCAACCCTTATCTTAATCTTAACCCCCCCCCCAAAGCTAAATAAACATTATACGGGGTGAGTTCAAAGTTAATATTTTTTTTAAACTGTGTATCTAAGTCGTTAAAATAAACAACTTTTTCAAATAGCTATTTTCCATAAACTGAAAAATAAGCGAGATACAAAATTAAAAAAAGCGAATCTGAGCTTGTGTATCAAGACGTACGTGGTCTGTTTATCTATAGCTTTTCGCTCAGATTTTTGTCTTATCGATCAATTGGTCAATTAGTCACTAGTCACTTTCAGTTTATCGTAGTTAACTTTAAATAGTTAAATCCTAAAAGTTGTTGCATAATGATGTGCCACTTTTAGGATTTACAATTTAAAATAAATTAACAACGATAAACAAAAAAGTTACTACTCCACTATTTGACAGGTACAATGCCTAATCGATTTGACAAAAAATCGAGCAAAAAACTACACATAAGCAGACCAGGTAGATCTTGATACACAGGCCCAGATATACCTTTTTTGTTCCATATCACGCTTATTTCTCAGTTTTTGGGAAAAAATTATTGGAAAAAGTAGACTTCTATACAGTTATAAAAGTGTCAACTTGGGACTCACGCTTTATAATAGTGCCGCAAAAAAATCTAATCCACTCCCAGTCAAGCAAAATTAAAATTTGACAACCGTAACTCGGACCCCCCCCCCCCCCCAAATCCTGGATGCGTACTTGCAACACGTTAAGATAAATATAAATAAATAGTTTAACCTATGGAGTTTTCTTTTGGCACAACTAGTACATAAATCTATAATATTCCAATGCCAAGCTAACGTATATCCTTTTGTTATTCTTTACAGAGTCCGAATGAGACACTCCTGAAAATCGACCATAAAAAACACGTTTCGGAGAAATTCAACGAATCAAATTTCTGAGTACAGGTCTGCGTACCAGTCGATTGATTTTAGGTATGCAATTCTAAGACAAAATTCAGTTGAACTCTGACATACAAATATAAACCTTATCGATTTTGTTGCACTCAATCCATCCTTAATTAATTAATAGAAATGCTTCAGCGCCTGGTAACCATGAGAAATTGCTGTCCAAAAGAAAACCCTACTACGTGTCATTCCTGAAGTATTCCTATAAAAATACGAGTAGTAGAGCAAACAGTACTGATACATTATGGTATATTAGAAAGAGAATAAGTCACTACATTCCACTTATGTGTTTTTCTCTTTTTAAGGGTTTTGGGTGTACGAGGCTGAAATTTAAACATGAATACGCTCAATTAAACAAATCATCGATATAATATTGCTAACTTAGTCCACAAGAATGACATAACATATAACATAAATATTACACTATAGCAGGTAGTTCCCTGATTTAAAAAAATGTACATTATTTACAAAGCAAATTGCTATCAATTTTCTGAAATATTCAGTGCTTTTGTGACAAAGGCTGCCATCTAAGATCTTATGTTGTAATTATTAAATAATTCTTCGATGATTCCTCAATAACAAAGGCTGTTATTTAATATATCTGCTTAGATCTAAAGTCATTCTGCAGTTGTCAAACTAAATGTCTTAATAACAAAAGCTGTTATTTAATATATCTGCTTAGATCTAAAGTCATTCTGCAGTTGTCAAACTAAATGCTTTTGCTCTGAAAAAAGTAATTCTGATGTCTTTGTACTGTATTGATAATATAACTGCAATATTCAGTAATAATAAACTGTACCGTTAAACATTATATTTCAAGAAGAAGATATAATTTTCTATGATGTTTTGACGTTTTTTTACCAATACCACCTGGCAAAAATATACGTGACTGTTGTATAATCTACCACTCTAAACCTGAAGGTGACGTAAATATAAACGACGAAACGTCGTGAAACCTATATTTTTCTTGAAATATAATGTTTGAATGAATCCCAGGATTTTGTTACTGAGGATTGGATACTGACAGTCAGGATAAAAAAAATAAAAAATTTAAGCAGTACCTAATGTGATATTCTATAACTATTTCATGTATTAAAATAGTAACCATTAGATGCACCAAAACTGGTAAGTTCGAATAACCTAGAAAATATAGTATCATCATTTAAATAAATGAGAAATACGTTTAAGATTTTGAACTTCTATTACAATTTAAATCTAATTATGAAGTTCGACAAATTAATCAATAAAACAAAAGGCAAGGTGAGAAATTTGAACAAGAGTCTATACGGTCAAATGATTTTTCTCTATCTCTGTTCCAAATAATGCCCCCCGGATGTCAAATTATATTTCCAAAGCGTCAATAATTGTAATTCGAAATATTCAGCTTGTAACTTCCAAAACATCAGTTGTAGTTTCGAATAGTCAGAGAAATTTTATAAAGGGTCAAATTAATATTGTTTAAATAGTCAGTTTTTTATAACGCTACAGAACTTTTCCAACAAAACGTCGAAAACACATTAATCCTCTCAGTAATTTTATCGTCTTTCAAATAATGACACTTGTCGCGTCTTTGTTCTTCACATCCAGCAACGTGGTGGTTGACGCTGTTATCCTTGTGGGAGGCTCTTCTTCGTATGATCTCGTCTTCTTCCGTACCAAGCATATCGTGTATGTGACACCACATACTCCCAGGCAGAGTCCTGCTAGGACATCCCACCAGTGGTGACGACGGTCTGTTATCCTGGTCAGAGAGCAGACCAGAGCCCAGGTCAAGCAGATTGAGATCAGGAACGGCTTGAGGAGATATCCGGTGCGTGATGTGGGCAGACGAGTATGGATTATGTACTGGAAAGAAAAGAAGAATAGATATTATAACGTAATACATAATTTTTTTAGTTGTAATTTGTTAGGATTAGGTTAGCAATACAACAAAAGCTTCTTATTATTCTTTATCCATCTACGTCTCGACTAATATACAGGGTTGGGAATAAAGTATGGAACCAATCAAATAACTTTGGAACGGAAAGAATGATATTGCTGAAAATTTGCACGCAAGTGTAGTGACGTATAGTGCATCCAAAGACATTATGTTAGCTATTAATGTACTTCCGGTTTAACCGGAAGTACCGTCAACTTTTTTAATTTAAATGGGACACCCTGTATATTTTTGCAGATTTTAATTCATCTTTTTTTCCGAATACGTGGGTTGGGTATTATTTCTGTAAAAACAGAAAAGATAAAGCTTATTCATATGTTTAAAATGCCGGCCATTTACCTCCTGACGTCCTGATCCTGACATGAATTGATTCGACAAGGTAACTCTGCAATTTGTCAACAGACTTGCATGTTAAGAGGAAGTAAACGGCGGGCATTTTGATAATTCCTTGATAATTCATTTTAAATTTTCTTATTGTAACACATCCAATAAAATGAACGTTTCAGTAAATAAAAAAGCTTTATCTTTCCCATTTTTACAGAAACAAATACTAAACCTACTATGGACGTATTCGGGAAAGAAAGATGTATTAAAATCTGCAAAAATATACAAGGTGTCCCATTTAAATTAAAAAAGTTGACGGTACTTCCGGTTAGACCGGAACCCTGTATAGTCTATATTATGTTATCTATATATTATAATCTCATATTGTATACAAAAAAAAGTCAAAAAATGGATAATAGACACACCCAGAGATATTTTTTCAAATGTTTTTAAGACGAGTTTGAACTAACACACTTACAAGTTTTTAATATAGTTTGTATTAGTTTTAATATACGTATTGTAAAATATATGTATGTATTATAACCCACGCACAAGGTCAGCACCTTCTGTGGGTCAAACAATTTATTTGCCCTGTATTGTTGGTGAATAAATTATTATTATTATTATATTAGTCGAAACGTCGCGCGTCGCATGGATAAAGCATAATAAGAAGTTTTTGTTTTATTGCTGACCTAACCCTAAAAAATTACAACAAATCGATTATGGTATATTATCTATATTTGACACATCTAACCGCCACTATAAACGCGAACTCGAGAATGGTAGAGGTCAAATTTCAACATCGAAATATAAAAAGCATCCTCCAAAAACTAAACACGAAGAAAGCTACTGGTCCTGCCCAAATTCCAGCCATTGTACCTAAACACTGTGCCGCTGAGCTTGCACCTATTCTTTGCAAGCTCTTCAATATATAGTGTCAGCGAGGCATGTTTCTCGCTGCATGGAAAATAGGCTGCATACAACTCATTCCTAAGAAATCAAAAAACCGATCCCAACAACTACAAACATGTAGATCTTCTCAGCATCATGTCTAAGGTTATGGAGACTGTCATTAACAAACAGCTCCTGAAATATCTGGACAATAATAACATCATAAATTCGCCAGTATGGCTTCCATAAGCACAGGTCTAAGGGTGACTTCCTTGCCTAAGTCAGCAATTGAAAATCATCGCGAATCCAGTGCTGTTGCACTTGACATATCGAAAGCCTTCGACAGAGTGTGGCATGAGGAACGTCTGGTCAAGCTTGCTGCTTATAGACTACCACTTGGCCTGCGCCACTTACTGAATAGCTTTTTAAACGACCGACCTTTATCTGTTGTTGTCGAAGGCTGTTCACCAGACGTATTTTCAATAAACGCTGATGTCCTCAGGGATCTGTCCTATCCCCTACACTGTTTCATTCGTACATCAAACAGCTGCTCGAAATACCATTTAATTCAATCTACAGACATTAGTATATCAATATCGTGCATCGAACGAGGCAAGTCACTATCATCCCAAGAGACGGTACGTCGGCCTCACAGATCAACGTAGATATAAAAAATTGTCGAGTGGGCATTAATAAATAAAGTACAGTTTAACGTACAGAAAACTCAGGCAACAACACTGACAAAGAAGTCTCACGTTGGCTTAACAACTGTGGAAATGCAGGGTCACCCAATAGTCGAGTCACCTTCCGTCAAACTTTTGGGGATCAATACCAACAATAACATGTCCTGGCACGACCACGTCACCGTCGTCGGCATCCCAGAAGCTTGGCGATTTGTTCCGCTTCAGGAAGCTGTATACACCATCAGAGTAACTACTGCTGCTCTACCAGGCACAGATCCGACCATTGTTGGAGTATTGATCCATGTGTGAGAATGTGCTTTCTAAAGCTTCTGAACACTATCCAGAAGAGAGCGGTTAGGCTAAGCGATACGCCTAACCTCACAAAGAACCTCCTCAGCCTGGAACATCGCAGAGGGGTGGCAGACCTGTCCCTGTTTTAAAAATTCTATCACAGAAGATGATTGAGTGAGCTCCTCCAAAGACCATCCGAACAAGGAACACTAGAGAGGCTCTGCGAGCTCATCCCCACCATGTCGAAGTCCCTACTCCCTGAACCAGTCTTCTCCAGCATTCCTTCTTTTGGAGAATTTCGACGCTGTGGAATGAGCTGCCAGGGAATTTGTTGCCAGCCTTTGCGGGAGGCTGACCACAAAGAAATTTGGACAGTCGGCAAAAGTTGCTTACATATAATATAGGAATAACATTAGTTTCAGGTTTCTTACTACGATTTGGAGCATTTTATAATTTTACATCAGTAAAATTATAAAATATATATTGGAAGTGTCAGAAAGGTTAAAAATAAATTGGTTCTGAAGAACTAATCTTTGCAGTAAATAACATTTGTTGGAATTTAAAAAAGATTTATGATAAGGATCTTATAAATGTACCATTATGTCTAACATAAATATGTTATTGCTTTTATCTACCGTGTATATGCATGCAAATATTGGATAAAGTTTTATCTACTGCCTGGATGCTTCTAAAAAAATTTTTGGGTGACCGATATAATTCAATAGTATTGTCGTATATGAGAAAGCACAGTGACTGCACACTTTTTATAGTACTGTAAACACAAAGATACACATACGCAAATATTTGCTTGGAACGAGAATATCCTTTATACGTGCTATAAAGTATTGTAAATATTTAAGATTTATGTTTTCTTGTAAAGGTGACAAATGCCTCGCAGTGTGCTAATAGATAAAAACAAGCTTCTAAGAAAAGGTAGTAGGTATAACCTAAGAGCTGTTGATTACCATTAGCCTCATTACATATTTAACGGTGAATCTGGTTACTAATGCTTTTATATTGTAATCTGGCGACAGAGGAAAAATATATTTTCGAACAGCCTAAAAGCTTATATCTCAACCTACATATTCTCCCAAACATTTTATTTGATTTTGGCGACACTTACAAACTGAAACGAAACTTTTCAATAATTGTATTCTCGGTTTTGATATATTCTCTAAAACTATCTGTTGACCTTTTGCCATGATAGCTCTATTCACAAAAATATGTCATAAATTTTATAAGAGGGTTCAAAAGGTTTGTCTAATATGTTCAATATTTTAAACAAGTTATTCACATTTCAAGGAAAGTGATGCCTTCATTAATATGGATCAAATACTGATGGCTGAGCAACAGATTGATGAAGTAACTGGAAATAAAGCAGAAGTGAACAAGATGTGGTTTTTGAGGTTTGAAGAAAGCCATTATGAGGAAAAGGAAGATTTTCGTCCTATAAACTCCTATGCATTGAAATGTCTATAAAACCATTGAAAGTTAAACTTCTAAAGAGGTTTTGGAATAAATAATGAAACACATGTTAAAGTTGACTTTTACAAGAAACGAAAAAAAGGAACCAGGTGATAATCTGTGTCTAATTTAAAACGTTAGGTTTACTAATATTATCTTACACATTTTAATACCTGCATGTACAGTTAATGGATAGCTAAACTATCTTGTGTCTAAGTTTCTAGTTTTGTATTTTTTTTTTATTCAACTTGAAACAGAAACTTAATAAAAATATCTAAAACGCATACTTTGCGTTATATTTTTGTGTTTCTGATTCTTTTGTTGAGCTTTCTCATAAGCGGGCCTCTCTTCCTATTTTTTATAAATGTTGGAACCAAAAGCTCAAAACCTAAATGGAAATAAAATTAGCACAATCAAACAGGATCTCGCGCAATTAATACACTAACAATAACAATCCTTCAAAACGCGTAAAGACAACAGTAAATCTACTCAAATCCAAGTCACCACAACAAACAATACCAGAAACACTTTGACGGAAACTTGCAGTCTACGCAGCTAGATTTCGCAGATACAACGAATACACCAGCAGTAAGGATGCTAACAATCTTTGTCAGAAAATTGAAAAGCAGTTTTAGAACAACCAGATAACAGCAATAGAACAAGAATTAACTGAGCTTTGGGGGAACCTATATGATTATAATCCAAAACACAATGAAAACACTCCATGGATTAGTAAAAGGAGAGGAAAAATATCAACATATAGAGGACCAGACGGTATTCTTATACAGAGAAAATAGCTGAAACAGTAAAGCATACCCATAATTGAAAGTGCCTAATGAGCATATCCCAAATTACTCACACATGGAATAACGAATACAAAACCTAAAAATGCGGATACCAAGAAACCTGCCAATTACCGCCCAACCAATTTGTACAAAATCATCATCCGAACAATATTCAAAATCATTGAATAGCACCTTACGAAAAACAATGTTCTGACTAAAAAACAAAAAGGATGGATTAAACAAAGCCCAAGCTGCAAGGAACTACTGATCATTGATAGTGTGATCATGGAACAAACTATTGTAGAAAAGAACACAACAACCTTCATACCTGTTTCATAGATTACGAATAACCCTTTGACTCTGTACCCCATATTTGGCTAACTAAAACTCGTCAAATATATAAAATCAACCCAAGCCTTCGAAGGTTTGTTACAAGAACCATGGAGACACAGCAAATCAACATCATCGTCATAGTCACAATGTATTAACAGACATGTTGTGAACTGGTAAAATGCATTAAGTCGGAGCTAGAGTATTGCCGACACGAATATTATCAATAGTTTTGAGAACTGTAGCTCGCCATCGTTCGCGATTTACTGTCAGTTCAGTGGCGCTCTTGATACTTATATTCAGCATTTGTTTCGTCGTATCCGCCCAGCGTGCAGGGCAACGGCGCTGCCCACTCGGGGCATGACCACCCGGAACTACAAGTTTCTCCATATTATCGCTTCTGTGAATATGTCCGAAGAATGTAAGCATTCTCGTCGACACAATGGAGGATAGTCTCTTTGGACTACCGAGCTCATCCAGTATGGAAACATTAGTGCGATGGGCGGTATAAGCAATTCTCAGCATCCTCTTCCACGTCCACATTTCAAAAGCGTCTATGCGATCTCGATATGCATTTTTAACAGTCCACGTTTCCGAGGCATACAAAAATATAAAGAACACAAGAGACTGAACCAGCGACATTTTGGTAGCTTTGATGTTATGGTCACGCCATATTTTAGTAAGCGTTGTCATGGCCACCCGTGCCTGTTGAATGCGCCAACGAATCTCATTCTCACAGCTACCCGAATTGTCGGTCAAAGAACCGAGGTTCACAAAACTTTGAACTACCTCACAACGGCCTATTGACTTTATTTCTCGATGATTGTCATGCTCTCTATCTACGATCATAACCTTGGTCTTTTTGTAGTTAATAGCAAGACCATATGCTGCACTGTGTTGTTCTAAAATGTTTAATAGAGGTACTAATTCTTCCTGAGAAGCAGCAGTAAGGGTTGTATCGTCAGCAAATCTTAAGTTAGATATTTTGCTTCCGCCAATAGTTATACCGCCGCAAATCAACATATACACCTCAAAACTCAAGACGGTTACATCCAAATGGAGCATATACAAATACGACTCGGTATCTCTCAGCTCACTGTGATCCTGCGTCTGCCTAAATCCGCTCTCCAATGCACATAATAACACAAATTATAGTTTCAATATCACACAGCGGAGTGTAAATCAAGCCACGCTTATGGGAGCTTCCGTTGTATTCCTAATTACAAAATAAAAAAATGTTCGTCTTCATAATACATCCAGCCTATGCTTTCCAGAGAGCATTATTTTCCAGTGTTCCATGTATTTCTCATACAGCAACTCTATGAGTCTAGCTCGGCTCGTGTAAGAATTGATAGTAACCTGTCTGGTCAAACAGCAACCAGAAAAGGAGTTCGTCAGGGATATGTATTATCTCCGACGTTATTTAACATTTACTCTGAATTTGTGATGAGACAGGTATTGGACAACTGGAATGGCGGTATAACTATTGGCGGAAGCAAAATATCTAGTTTAAGATTTGCTGACGATACAACCCCTATTGCTGCTTCTGAGGAAGAACTAGTAGCTCTATTAAACATTTTAGAACAACACAGTGCATATGGTCTTGGTATTAACTACAACAAGACCAAGATTATGATCGTAGGTAGAGAGCATGACAATCATCGAGAAATAAAGTCAATAGGCCGTTGTGAGGTAGTTCAAAGTTTTGTGTACCTCGGTTCTTTGATCGACAATTCGGGTAGCTGTGTGAATGAGATTCGACGGCGCATTCAACAGGCACGTGTGGCCATGACAAAGCTTACTAAAATATGGCATGACCATAACATCACTAAAGCTACCAAAATGTCGCTGGTTCAGTCTCTTGTGTTCTCCATATTTTTGTATGCTTCGGAAACTTGGACTGTTAAAAAAGCAGACCGAGCTCGCATAGACGCTTTTGAGATGTGGACGTGGAGGAGAATGCTGAGGGTTCCTTATGGTATCCGCCCATCGAACTAATGTTTCCATACTGGATGAGCACGGTAATCCAAAGAGACTATCCTCCATTGTGTCGACGAGAATGCTTAGATTCTTCGGACATATTCACAGAAGCGATAATATGGAGAAACTTGTAGTTCAGGGTCACGCCCCGAGTGGGCGGCGCCGTGGCCGTTCTCCTACACGCTGGGTGGATACGACGAAACAGGTGCTAGATATGAGTATCAAGAGCGCCACTGAACTGACAGAAAATCGCGAAGGATGGCGAGCTACAGTTCTCAAAACTATTGATAATATTCGTGTCGGAAATACTCTAGCTCTGACTTAATGCATTTTACGAGTTCACAACATGTCTGTTAAGTCATTGTGACTATGATGATTATGCTTTCCAGTAAATAAACACACTCGAAAAAAGATCACCATCAGCTCTCGGACTAATCCACGTCCATCATCAACTTGTAAGGACCTCCTCTCCATGGTCGTTTTCAAGCCACGTGCAGTTCCGACAATGGATAAAGCCGATGTTGGAAGCGACACAGGTAGAGTAAATATCTTTCGAAAATGATCGGGACAGAACGTGCTAGAAAGGAGGTTACGTAATTGTGAGACGGCTTCCCAATTTTACGTAAGATTGTTGTCATGCTAACGAAACAGCTATAGAAAAGATTGCCAATAGGCTGAAGCTGATGCTGAGCAGCGTCGATGCATTGATAAGGTTTTTGGAATGTTTAGGTAAGGTTGCCAATACGATGTAGCTGGAACTGTAGATTAGGGATGCTGCATCTGTTGACGATTTCAGGAGCAATGTTTTAAGGAAATTTTAATCAATGACTGTTTTTACACAACTGAGGGTTTTGTGCTTTCTAGAAAACTGGGTTTAAGCAATTCGCTATACTTAGGGCCGGTTTCACCGGTCCCTGATAAGTTTCAGAAGCCTATATGTCTATATTGCTTAATATATTGTTTAATGGCATTATGTGACTGATAAACTATCTGACACTTATCAAGGATCGGTAAAACCGGCCCTTAGGTTAGGATAATGTGGGCTCTCCAACAACTTATTTGAAGTTTTAGGTGAAATGTTTTGGTTTGAATGAATGAATAAGGACCAGAGGCTATCCAGCACAGAATGTGACTGGTGCATAGGCCACACGATGGGCCCTTTTGCGCCTCTATCCGCGTTAGTTCCTAAGACCTGCCCTTTCAGCAAAGGCAAGTACCTTCTTAGGTCCTATCCATTTTATCTCTATTGGTTCTAAGGTTCTTGAGCCCAGCATAGTCTGCCTGTGATAACCCAGGGTTTCACAGCGACACACGATGTTTGCCGAGGATTCTTCCTCTTCACCACACCACGTGCACGTTGGGTCGTTGACCACCCCTATCACGAACAGGTGACGCCTGAAGGTGTTGTGACCCGTTAATATGCCTACTAGCAATCTCAAGTTACTCCTATCCAGAGAGAGAGACAAAATCGTCCTAGTCTCTCTGCAGGCCCTGCTAATAGTTCCCGAGCTTGACGGAGATAACCAGAGATGTTGTTCCATCTCAGAGAGTGTTGAGTCTGGATCCACTCTCCAGTTGTTGCCCTAAGCAAGTTTGCAGATAGTCCTAAGGCTGGTTCCGGGCCCACACTCCTGCACTCCAGGACCAGTAAATCAAAATAATAGTTTTTTAAATCATTTTGGAAATTCGTGAATTATCACCTTTTTACCTTTAACACTCACGTACGGCGCAAAATGTCCCCATAAGTGCTACTTTTTCATATTATTTCGAAAGTGCAATGTCTTGCAAAGTTTCTAAGATTAGTTTGAAGCTCTCGAACCAGGCATAAGTATTTTATATTTTATTTTGAAGGTTTTGGTCTCCTGACTAAAAACAGAGATTTCAAACTTTGGGCCCAAAATGTACTTAATTGTTGTTCGTATGTACAGGTTCTCTTTATTGAATATTAAAATAGGCTTAATACTGAGTATAATTGCAGAAAAAAATAAAAGCCAAAAAGCATTCTTGTTTTTGTTTTTGACGATTTCTTGGAAAAACTGGAAAATCTCTAAGTTTTCAAAAAAAAAATCATAACTCGAAAACTATCAATAATCGGTACACATACCTACATGGGAGTGTTTTGGATAGGTCTCGGTACGGGCTATCTAAAAAAAAAATAATTATCGTCACCCGATTGGCCACCCTGTATGTTGAAATAAAAAAGCAACGGAAATACTCAACCCCCAGCATGGGTGTTAATGAGCGAGAGAGCCCAGTACCCGCACTTCGACAAAAACGACGGGTTAAGTGTGGGCAGAGGGGGGAAGTAGGGGGCGTCTGGCAATTACTGAGTGTATGCCAGTGTGCTGCTGGTCCACCAGACGAAACAGGATTCATTTATCAAACAGTCGAAATTCCGCTAAACGCCCTCCTGGCATCTCGGTCAATAGTTTCTGTGTTGTTGGCGGGCAACACGCAGTGGTGTAGTTAAAGGGCCCATTAGAGGGAACAGTATAGATAATTATACCCTAAAACAAACTCCCCGGGAGCTCAGAAAGGTTGGGGGAGTAGGTACCTCGACCTGGTAAGGACGAGCTCGCAGAGCCTCTCTAGTGTTTCTTGTTCAGACGGCCTTTGGGACAGCTCACTCTAACATCTTCCGTGATAGATGATACACAATTAGTATACCATTTTATCCCTTCTCTAGTAGGAGAAGCCAGTGACGATTTCAACAGTGATCTCAACAGTACAGTCCAGTATGCTCATGATCATAATCTATCCCTGAATGCATTAAACCGTAATGCAATGCTTTTCAGTTCTACAATGGAATCGAGATGATTTGAAAATGAATCTGAATCTAGTATTAGAAAACCAAGTTTTAGCTTTCACTGAAAATATGAAAATTTTAGGTCTTATTATTGATGAAAATCTTAGATTTCGTACACATGTAAAAAGCATTGTCCAAAGATCATTTGTTAGACTAGAGCTGCCGTATGCACACAAATATATATATTAAGCCCGTCAGTTAAGAAGACACTCTGTGAAACATTAGTTATGTCTATTGTGCAGTACTGCGATATTGTTTATCATCACTGTTTGGATTATATAACAAAGCAAAGAATCCAAAGAATCCAAAATATGCGTTGTAGGTTTGTTCTCAGGCTGAGAAGTATGATCACATCCCCGAAAGTATTAAAAACCTGGGGTGGCTAAATACAAGTAAACTGGTTAAGTTACATTGTCCGACTATGACTGAGAAAAGATTATCTTCCACTACTCCTGCGTACCTGATGGAAAAACTTATACCGCGAGGGGATACTCATTCGCTTAACCTGAGACATGGCAGTTTGTTGACAATTCCATACCACCAGTCTGCAATATTCCAGAGATGTTCCACCTATAATGTCGCAAAACAGTATAATGCGATAGATAATATACCTTGTAGTCTTCACCGGCTGGCAGATTTAAAAAGAAAATGAAAAACATCTTATTAGTACCATAATGCTCAACCCCGAGTGATATTTTTTTTCAGTGTTACTGTTAATACTGCTGTTTATAATATATATACATACATTCCCTGTTAGCTTAGGTTTAGGTGTTAGTTTAGAATGTAGTTTTATATATGGTGTCGAATGTAAGAATGCCTTAGGCTAAATTTCGCCCAAATAAAGTCGTTAAAATAAAACAAAACAAACAAATCTGTAAAACAGGGACATGTCAGCTACCCTTCTTTGATGATCCAGGCTGTGTTGGTCCTTTGTGCAGTTAGGCGTATCGATTAGTCTAATTGCTCTCTTCTGGATAGTGTCTAAAAGCTTTAGAGACTGCTTCTGAGCGCATCCCCACACATGGGAGCAATGCTTCAACGGTGGATACAGCTTCCTACAGCAAAATAAAGCACCAAGCTTCTGGGTTGCCGTTTTAGCAATATTGACGACGTGGCCATGCCAGGACATGTTATTGTGATGTTCCTCAAAAGCTTGTCGGGAGGTGACTCGAATATTGGATGAACCTCTATCTCCACAGTTGGTTACCCAACGTGAGAGTTCTTTGTCATTGTTGTTGCCTGAGTTTTCTGTACGTTAAACTTTATTTTCTAATCCCCACTCGACAATTGTTTTGATCTCTACGTCGATTTGTGAGGCATATTGCTGTCGCCGACGTACCGTCTTCTGGGATGTCTGGTTCCAGACTATTCTTTAAAGTGCTATTAGCAATTTCTCTGTGTTGCGCCAACTTTAAGAGGCTTCTAAAGCATTCAGTGAAGGATCAGCGGCTAACTGATCAAATTTTGTAATCAGTTGATATTGAAAATTAGGAGAAAAGTAGTTTTAACAGGTTGGATTAACAGACAATTTAGCAAACTATACCGTCAAGGGTCGGAGTAGGATGTTGTTGAGTGTCAACATATTATAACGCCACCCACAAGGAATAGTATTTTTTATTATAGAGAGCTTGGACAAGGAAAGAGAGAGGACGGAACGTGCGACTGACATTTCAGTTAAAGAATGGCATCAAAAATGTACCAAAGCGCTATTAAATTTACCTGCGATACGTGATTCCTGTCTCCTTCCTTCTGCTGTAGCTTTTACAACCGTACGCTGCACACCCTACCATTATGCACACCACAATATTTTACAATGACTGGTCTTAAAAAATGCTAAATGTCATAAAAAATGTTTTGACAGCTGTCAAATAGCTATTCGTTTTCGGTCACAGCTAATTCATATAGCATCAAACGGGCGTGCGGTATCCCCTCTCTTTCCTTATCTAATATAGAGAGTTTAGAAAAATGGCATGATCCACGATCCATGAATAACCACATAAGCTGGTCAACGCGATGTCTATTGTTTTGGTATAGCTTCCAAAATAATCGTGACTCAGTGTAAAGTAAGTTTAATTTTCTATACGACATAAGGAGCTTAGAAAACAATCAAAGAATCTGCCTATACGGAATGTTTCCCAAGTTCGGACTTTTCTTCATAGGGCATATAGTACTAGCCAAAAGAAGTAATTTTTTCCAGTAATGTCGGACTTTGAAAACAAAAAAAAGGTGCAACCTGTATAACTATATTGAACTGGTGGATATGATTTTAATGTAAGATGAATATGGTCAAATAAATTACTCTCGGACTTCGCGAGTGTATGCTGATCGTTTCTCTAACCGTATTCACCCTGCACCCCAATTTGCCAATTTATAACAATAAACGAGCTGCTTGGTGATGAGCCACCAAGCAACATATTGCCCTTAGCAACCAGCAGCTCAATCAGATTGCATGAAACAAGGGTATGTGGGTGCCTGCGTGTGTGCGTGGGTCTAGCTAGCCGCCAAGAAATGAAAACATGGCAACAATGGTTTAATAAAGATTTATTTCATATATATGAATGCAGTAGATTTGTGTTCTATTTGATTTTTTTTAAAACAAGAACTTAACTTCGGAGGGAAGTCCAGGGAGTAGTTCTCGTGGTGCCCTTCCGAAGAGAAGGTGGTGCTCCAAAGAAAGTGTTACATGCTGCTGTTGGCACCCCAAAGAAGGCTGGCTTCTTCAGAAGGAGTTCTGGTGGTGTCACCCCAAAGAAGTGTTCAAGATGGTGGCACCCCGAAAAAGGTGCAGAGCCCCTCCAAAGAAAAGGTCGTCTTGATGGTGGCACCCCCCAAAAAAAAGTGGTCTTGATGGTGGCACCCCGAAAAAAAATTGTCTAACTCATGAAAAGAGCTACAGACACAGGATATTTGCATCCACATCATAGAGTAGACACGTTGGGCGACCTGGATAACCTCGAATGGTCCATATTGAAGAAGACATACTTGGCTTTTCAGTTTCGCGACGCGAAATTAGACATATCTATAAGACTCATGTGACAGGACCGCACTTAGAACTTCCCAGCGAACGAATACTAAGTATTTTCTTACCATTTTTTTATTCTTGCGTTGCTGATTAATGGTACATTAACTTTGTCACTTCAAGGGTAGTTGTTTCCGAAACGGAAAGTCCTAACTTTGAAAACAGGATGGTAGATCATAGTTATATTATTTAATAGTCTGGTATGGACATGTCTAGAGAATGCCACAACTTTGAATACCAAACAGAATCTTAAATTTGAACCCACAAAGAAGAAGAAAACGAGAAAGACCACGCTAAAGTTGGAGAGAGGGAATCGATAAAGAAATGCGGGAAAGTGGCCTGGAGGAAGACTTATGGGGAGATAGGGAGGAGTGGAGATTAGGAATCGAAAGACATCGAACGTCATAACCCGATGTCAGAGAGAGATCCTAGTTATAACTTACTAGTACTCAGTAAAAGGCAATTGAATACTTACCGCTGAGAAGATTCCAACAAACACCGACACCGACGAATGGCCTGACGGAAACGATCTTGACGAGTCCACCACGAAGTAGGCACTATACTTTGTGCTGGTGCACTTGTAGTCCATGATGAAGCTACCAGGAGAGCAGCCCACTGCGGTGTCCGGTTCACAGACGTCCAAAAAGTGCGGCCTTTTTTAAACAAAACAAAACGTAGATCATACAAGAGCAATTCTTTGGAAAAGATATACAGTAATGTACGGCTCAAATTTCATCATTTGGTGTGTAGCTATAAGCTACTGGATTGTTTTTCTTTGAGAAGATAATAACATTTGTTAATATTAATGTTGAAGAAGAGAATATTCGAGACGCGTATGAGTAGTTTGATAATGATCTGTCAAAATCGTCTTGAATTAGAGATTGAAATAGTACAGTGTGGGACACGTAAGATAACCCACTACCTTATCTCAGAAACTATATGTGATCTGACAAAAAGTTGAATATAAAAAATGTTCGATAAGAGTTAGGTTTTAGTTTCATTATAATTTTGTATATACATACATACGTAATGAGGAATATAGGGCTGAGTTAAAAGAATGCAAAGTATTTGGAATCTTCAACTTCATGTATAGAACATGTTTATATGAAATCACAGAGAATTAATCAGACAATCCGACAATATACAGGCGTCCGTTCCATCTACAATATTTCGAATTTAGTTTATAAAACCATGGAAATCAATTTAAAAACCTCAAATTAACTGGAATCTGTTCTATTTGAAATAGCTAAGGTATCGGAGTCTTTTTTTGCTTTTGCCAATGACTATAGCAAACTTCCTGTATATTATTTCTCAATAAATATACAAAAAATTTTAAATCCTATTTGCTAGCAGAACTTTTAGATCATAATATAGTAGTAGTGACACTAGTGACATGTTATAAACACTCATTTTTCGAAAAATAAAGTGTAATTTCGATTTGCACAAAAACCAGACAGAATTTGGAAAAGACTTAATAACAGATACATTTGGAATAATTAAGAACGTAATCTGAAAATCGAAAAATATATAAGGTGTTCTATTTGTAATGAAAGAGTTGACACTGATTCAAGCACAATGGATCACCCTATATATACAAAATTATAATAAAACTAAAGTCTAACGCAGATCAAACAATTTGTATATTCAACTTTTTGACGTATTTCATATTGTTTCCGAGATAAGGTAGTGGGTTATCTGACGTGCCCCACACTGTACTGTTTCGGATAGGACGACATACCTTGAGATCATCAACATAAAAAAAAATAGCACATTTTAGAACAGGTAGCTATGTTGATGATATAATACAGGTGTTGGGGTAAAGGATTCTGAATAGTGTCGACTGACTATCACGGTTTTTTCTCGAATACAACTATAGGACCAAACAGTTGTTGGGGTAAAGGATTCTGAATAGTGTCGACTGACTATCACGGTTTACTCTCGAAGACAACTATAGGACCAAACACAGCCTTTTACAGTCTACTACTACAGTACTACAGTACTCTCTCACTGCTTTCACTGTATAGCTTCGAAGGATAAAACATGTATCAATCTGTAGTACCCACGCTAAAACCAAGTAATGTTCGATTCGTGGTTTGCTCCGAAATTTTATTGCCGTGTCCTTGACACTTATCGTTTCTATTTCTGAGCTCTTTTAGGGAATCATTAAATAAAACAAAATTACCTGTGTTCACCGACTATAACTTTAGCCATTTCAGTCAAGACCAGTACCAATATTCCACCAATTAGGGTCTCTTTATACAAAAACCATAGGTTGGAGACGTCCATTCGTTTCACTGAGTCCTGTGAGAAAGAAGAGAGAAAAATTTAAAAGCTTGTGCTAGCATGTTCGAAATCAGTTCATTATTGTAATAAAATGTTGTTCTCAAAGCGTTCTGCGAACACGTTGATAGCTTTCGAAAGATTCTAGTTCCATTCGGCTGTAGGTACCCGTGGTTCTGTAGAATTTAAATCTGGTCTGGTTAAAGATCAGGAAGGCAGTTCGACCTGACAATATTTTGTCCTTACAGACATTATTCAATCAATAATCTCGTCATCAACTAGAACAAAAACTAGAGTCCAGGATTTTATTTTTCCTCCTTTTTGCCCCTTTGGGTGCTAGTCCCTTGGTAATTTTAGTCCATCTTACAGGCTAATCCATGTGGTGCAAAATGGAATTTTTCTCTAGTTGTTCAACAAAGCTGTCCATATTAATAATACAGCTTAAGGTTTATTGTATAGATGAAGTCAGAAATGTATGAGTTGTTTACATTTCTTTCAGATCTCAAGCAGTGCCGACACTTCTATAGTGCTCGGGAGTCTACGGATCCCATACAAGACTTTCACTCCCTCTTGGGGGGCACACCACAGTATTCCAGGCTGAGGTCTATGCGACACTTGCTTGTGTAAATCGTATTCGGGAAATTGACGGGTCTAGGAGGCGGATTACTATCTGCTTTGATAGTCAGACAGCCATCAAAGCACTAAGTGCTTGGAAAATAACGTCGGGATTGGAGTGCAGGAGGGCTCTTGACGACATCTCAGCTAAACACAAGGTATCACTGATGTGGGTACCTGGGCACGCTGAGGTAAAGGCTAACGATATGGCGGATCATCTGGCTAGGATGGGATCCGGCAATAGTTTTGTGGGCCCGGAACCAGCCTTAGGACTATCTGCAATCTTGATTAGGAAAACAACTGGAGAGTGGATCCAGAATCAACACTCTCTGAGATGGAACATCTCTGGTCATCTCCGTCAAGCTAGGGAACTATTATCAGGGCTTGCAGAGAGAATAGGACGATTTTGTCTCTCTCTGGATAGGAGTAACTTGAGATTGCTAGTAGGCCTATTAACAGGTCACAACACCTCCAGGCGTCACTTGTTCGTGATGAGGGTGGTCAACGACCCAACGTGCACGTGGTGTGGTGAAGGGGAAGAATCCTCGGCACACATCTTGTGTCGCTGTGAAACCCTGGGTTATCACAGGCAGACTATGCTGGGCTCAAGAACCTTGGAACCAATAGAGATAAAACGGATAGAACCTAAGAACGTACTTGCCTTTGCCAAAAGGGCAGGTCTTAGGAACTAGCGCGGATAGAGGCGCAAAAGGGCCCATCGTGTGGCCTATGCACCAGCCACATTCCATGCTGGATAGCCTCTGGTCCTTATTCATTCATTCTATAGTGCTGTTACGTTATTATGTAGACCTGAGTATTGATAAAAACGTGACTATCTATGCAAAATATATATTATGATAATTCAGAAAGTGGTAGGAGATCAAAATAATCGCAAATATCAATTTGCCATAGATAAAAACAAAATAAATTGATCTATTTGTTATATATTGACATCTGATTATACACAGACAACATAAAATTTTGACTACGCTAATGATCGCGCCAGCCCCCTGGCTAGTCTAGCAAAAAATGCCGGAAGGGATTACGGTCATCGGACTCGTTGGGCGTCTTGTGAAGGGATAAGGCATATGTTGAAGTGTCGGCACTAGGTGGGATCACAAAAAATGTAAACAGCTCATATATTTCTGACTTTATCCATACGAAGCATATTTTTAAGTATCATTTTAAAATAAAACAAAAGTTTTTACATTTATTATAATAATTTTATTACCACATGAAATCCAGAACCCTAATCTGACCTAGTTTCCTCACAGTATCGTTCCACCAGCTTTTGCGTTCCCTCCTCAAAAAATCCTAACGCCTGACTGGACAACCGCACCTTTGACGCTATTTAATTAGCAGGACAGAGAGACAGTATAGCGTCTGCCAGTACCACAGAACCCGCCTAGGTGTCTGCCATTCAAAAACTACATTTAAGATAATAATGTCCATAACATATATCACTTTCATCCTTGCTAAAAGAAAGTAAATTTTCATTTCTACATAAACACGCCATTGATTCTTACAGGAATTACATCTCTCAACTCCAGAAATGAACCCATGGTGATTCAACTGTGCTTTTGGGCTCCCCTAAGGCAGGATCTGCGCCGATGTACAAGGCAGATCATTCCTTTCTTGAAAGCTCATCTGTCGTGAAATGGACTTACCTTGATTAATATTTCTGTGAAGACTAGAACAAGTAGAGGGAGTAGGACACACCCGACACCCAACATGGTAGGCGTGATCACTTCACCCCTGTATTTGTGCGATATGCTCGGGTCTTGGCACGTGTAGCCCATCTTGGTGCCTGGGATATAACCATATTCTGTGATGATGAGAAGAACGGTAACTGCAAAGAAAGAAAGATGCAGTAGAACATTATTTGTGGCACTTGAGTCGCGTGTTGTTTATAAGTAGAAGGATAATCTAATAATACAATGGCACGGGCACAATAATGAAGACAGCACTTATATTGAATACCAGTTATACCGAGCTATAATGTCTTAAGACATGCAGATTGACTACGCATGTATCAAGCAGGTTTTCAGCTTACAATTCCAGTTTTCAGCGATGACGGTATTTTCGAAATATGGCCAATAATTATTTGATAATTTTTTGATTTTTCAACTTAGACATTCGTTTTAGTTACCTCTAGAAACCAACATTACAAAGAATCCAAATGCGGAGAACCACAGCAGTTTTATTGACGCCAGAATGACTATAAACGCGTGGTTGATAATAGCAAGGAGGGACATAATAAAAAAATTGGGAACAAGCTCCTCCAGAATGGCAGAAGTCAAATTTCAATATCGAGATGTAAAAAGCATCCTCTAAAAACTAAACACGAAGTAAGCTTCCGGTCCTGACCAAATTCCAGCCATTGTCCTTAAACGCTATGCCGTTGAGCTTGCACCTGGGCTTTGCAAACTCTTCAGACTATCATATCACCGATGCGTGTTTCCTGCTGCATGGAAGGTTGGCTGCGTACAACCCATTCCTGTGAGAGGGAAGAAACTGGTCCCACCAACTATAGACCTGTGACTCTTCTCAGCACCATGTCTACGGTTATGGAGACTGTCATTAACACACAGCTCCTGAAAAACTTGGACAACAAGGACATCAAAAAGGATCGCCAGTATGGCTTCCGCAAACATAGGTCTACAGGTCTACTGGAATACGTCACTCACTTGTGGACAGAGCAATTGAGAATCACGGCGAATCCCATGTTGTTGTACTTGACATACCGAAAGTCTTCGATATAGTGTGGCATGAGGGACTTCTGGTCAAGCTTGCTGCTTATGGACCACCACCTGGACTGCGCCAGTCAAAACAATTGCCGAGTGGAGATTAATAAATAAAGTATAGCTTAACGTACAGAAAACTCAGGCAACACTGACAAAGAAATCTCACCTTGTCTTACCAACTGTGGAAAAGGAGGGCCACCCAATGGTCGAGTCACCTTCCGTCAAGCTTTTTGGGACCGGCAGTATGGCTAAAACGGTATCCCAGAAGCTTGGAGTTTTGTTCCACTGTAGGTAGCTGTATACACCAGAGCAACTACAGGCACAGATTCGACCATCCCATTTGTGAGGATACACTCCGAAGCACCCTCTAGAGCTTCTGGACACTATTAAGACGAGAGCCATTAGACGACTAACCTCACAAAGAACCTCCACAGTCTGAAACATCGAAGATGGGTGGCTGATCTGTCCCTGTTTTACATCTCCTATCACGAAAAATGTTCGAGTGAGCTCTCCCAGATAATAACGCCGAAGGTCGTCCCAACGAGGACACTATAGAGAGGCTTTTCGAGCTCACCCTTACCAGGTCGAGGTCCCTACTCCCCGAACCAGTCTCCAGCGTTCCTTCTTTTGGAGAAATTCGACTCTGTGAAATGGGATGCCGAGGAATTTGTTTCCCGACTGCTACAACTTGCAGCATTTCAAATCTAATGTGTACAGACACTTATCCTCTCGCAACGCTTCTACTTCGCCATAGGCTTTCAACGTTTGCGGGAGGCTGACCATAAAGGAATTGCCACTGAGTAAACGCTGTGATAACAACGCCATACGTATCTATCTGTGGAAATACAACCTTGCGTTTTTTTTTATAATCAGTATTCAGTACCAATCAATGCCAAGTAATTAGCACAGAACGAAACGTTATCACAATCTCCATAAACTTCGACAAATTAATCTGATTTTCCCAATCATTTGGTTCATAGATAAATCGGTAAAATGAAGGGTACCAGGTTCGAATCCATTCGAACCAGCGTCTTCGGCATTCTAGGCCGACACGATACCACTACACCATGGTTGCCCGTGATGCAACCGATATATAGCGCCGACGACATGGTATCGACTCCACCGACACCCACCACTCCCCCGTATCTCTCCGCGAACCATGTATTTCAGTCATCCAGAATCCAGAGAGATCTAGTCAGCTGTTGGGTGAGTGTGAATCTCCCACCGCTATTTGCACGACAGCTCTCTTTCTTACTGAAGTACGACTCCTCAGTCGGCCAGGATTTCGTGGAATGAAAGGTGCTTGCTTATCCCGCAATCTGATTTTGTTTTAAGTCTATTTGATAGTCGAAATGGAATGCTTTTGGAAAACGCCTAATATTTTTGTATTACAGGAGGCATTGCTTTATGGATTTTTTTTTACTAATTATACGTTACAATTTTCAAACCTAACCAAGTGTGCGTATTTTCTTCAAAAGGAAAAGTCATAGTACCGTTTTAGACAAACAGTGAATCATATATCTCTTATCAGTTCTTTAGAAAATATTTTATCTACTACCATTGAACGACTACCAAAGTACCTACAAACAACAAATCTATAAGGCTGCCCTGAAAACACTGAGCTCCAAACTAGTTGACTCAAGACTCATATGCATCTCCTCAATGAACTTGGAACAAGGTAAAAAGTAACTTTGGTTTGAGTTTTAGGTCGTAGCGGATTGAATCTGTGTACATAGGACCAAAATCATTTGCAGGCATTACGGAAAGCACTACCAAGAAAACTATGCCAAACGTAGGCGGCCCAAGTATGCGGAAAAGACAGATCTTGAACGGAGTTATCCACTCAGTTATGCTATACGGAGCTCCAATATGGTATAAAGCGATGGAGAGGAAAAAGCACCAGCAAACCGTAGACAGGATGCAAAGGAAGCTGCTGCTGAGGGTGGCCAGTGCGTATCACGTGTGTCTACCAAAGCGCTACAGGTTATAACAGCGATACCGCTACTGCATCTGTTGGCCAAGGAGAGGAGATACATGTATATCGCGGAAGGTGCTCTGCCAGAGCGGCGCAGAACCGCAAGGCAGAAAACCATGGACGAGTGGCAGGGGATCTGGTCCAGTACAACGGAGGTGGCGCAGTGGACTAAGCGTCTGATTCCAAGTATACAAGAGTGGGCAGAGTGTAAACACAGGACAACCTGCTATTACCTAACACAGGCGTTGTCGGGCCACGGTCCCTTCCGAGTGTATAGAAACAAAATAGGACGAGCGACGGACGATCGTTGTCGACATTGTGGCCAAAGCGACACAGTCGAGCACATCCTATTTGAGTGCGACAGATGGTCCTATTCCAAGCAGGAAGCGAGAGCGACCCTGCCTGAGGACCTGACCCCAGAGAACATGGTGCACATCATGATATCGATCGAGAAACGCTGGAAGATAGTACACAAGATGGTTCAAGGCATCCTAAAATTGAAAGAGACAGAGGAACGTCTGGATATGTAACAAGAAGATGCAGGAGGAGAAGAAAAAACATATTTAACTCATCTTGCACTGTGAAGAATATCGTTCACGATGATGCCCGGTGCAGATGGAGATCGAGCAGAGGTAAGGAAAGAGGGAATGGTTTTAGCCGGTCGGGCCGTGGTTGCATGTCGGATGGACGCGTTTGCGTCCGTTGGGCATGACATCAGAGGACTCAAGCTGGTTCAACGTCGGGCGGGCAGACTCTCTCTCACACCTCCAGGTGTGTCAGTGTTTCTGTCCTTGCGATCAAGCCGATTTCCTAAACCCTCTATAATAAAAAAAAACTACCAAGAAAACTATCTCAGAATGGACAGAGAGGAAAGCTCTCATGCACTGTCGAGATACACTAGAACCATAACACTCGAAGGACTTCATACCGTACTAGAGGGTCAGGCTCCCCCGAGGTTCATAGAATGGAGCAGGCATAATCCATGCATTCTAGTTGGTCTGCTGACGGGAGCACTTGCAGAAGTTAGGTCTAGAACAAACAACGGACTGTCGTGTCTGCTATGTGGAGGACGAACAGCGGAGCACATATTGTGCTGCTGTCCAGCGCAGATTTCAGACTTTCGGATTCATTCAGCTGAAACCTACTGACCTCAAGGAAGTTTCACATTCGTCAAGAGGTGTGGATTGTAAATTGATTTCTTGATCTCTCTTGATTTTCAGTTCACCTGAAGACGATTGATGATACCACAACAATCGAAACATTGTAACCTAAAATTATATAGACCATGGAAGTCCGAAACAGATGACCTTTGGAAATATACAGGATGTCCCAAAAAATAGCGTCAAGCGGAAGCCCAGAGATAGAGCACACCTAGAAGTATCTGAATCACCCCCATATATGTTATGCAGTTTTTTGTAGTTACCGAGTTATGCATTTTTTTTCTGAAGTTTAGAGAATTCTCTACCTTGACAACTTAAAACGATCTAATAATTATGACTTAAATCTTCGACTCTCAGCTAAAAATCCAAAGAGGTGATTTCATGATTTCTAAGCAGGTCTAAAAACTTCTTCGGGCTCCCAGCTATCACAGTCATTGAAAAAAAGTGGTACTTAATGGGGCTACTTTCGCTTCAATCGACCTTCAAAGACAAAAGATGAAGATTTCTTGAAATTAGCGACGTGATCTTCAATTCATCAATAGCTTATGTTAACGCGCTAATAGCAGAATAGTTGTCAGTACCGCAATAATAAACGTCAAAAACGTTCCATAAATTAAACATTTGTTAACAAAGATCCTATTTCTTGCTAATAAAACACAAGGAGCGCATTTTCAGAACCGGTTTTTACCTGAGCGACAACCAAAAGACCTAACGCTAACGCAGTAAACGATATTAGAAAGAGATAAAGCTATGATATTGTTGTGGTATCTTTTCAAAATGTGTCATTGCATAGGTTGCTGTCGTTGTCTTTATTCAGTCGTCTGTCTGTCTTTGCGGCTTTAAATCGATACGCTCTTGTTTGGTGAATTATTTTGACAATTGGGCTTTCTTTACGGACTATTGAGTGCACGCAGATCCGAAATTTGGCTTTCCCTAAGGACTCTGAGTACTATCGGTTTGGATTGGTGTTGCTTCTGTTGTCTGACTTGGCTATTCCTACGGACCTTGAGTGCACGACAACTGGATTTAACGATGCTGTTTCTGGAGGAGAAACTATGCAACAAATGGATAGGTCGTGGTGGACCCACTGAATGGCCGCCACGGTCACATGACTTTAATCCAATAGTTTTTTGTTTGGAGCTACTACAAAGAACTAGTTTATGCTAAAGGGTGTCGAAACATCAGCGAATTACGCAACAAATTAACACAGGCTGAAGAAACAATAAAACCCAATCGAAGAGCTTTTGTTAATTTAAAAAACAATTTTTTCAGAAGATGCAGATTACGCAGCGAACAAAAAGGTAGACATTTTGAAAATTTCTTGTGAACTTTAATAAACTTAGTGAAGAAATCTGATAATTTCGTTTCATTTTACAATTTCACACATACAAAGAAGTCGTACATGTAAAAAAATGTAACACAGGTGGTCATCTATCGATATTCTGATCTCACTGAATGTTTTTTATTGCGGCACTGACAATCATTCTGCTATTAGTGCCCTAAAATTAGTTATTGTTTCATTTAAAATACCATCGCTAATTTCAAGAAATCTCCGCCTCTTGTCGTTGAAGGTCGATTGGAGCCAAAGTAGACCCATTGAGTACTCCTATTTTTTAATAATCATGATAGCTGAGAGTCTGAAGAAGTTTTTAGACCTGCATAGAAATCATGAAATCACCTCTTTAGTTTTTTAATTGCGAGTCGAATATTTAAGTCATAATTAACAGAACGTAAATTTTTCACTTGACACTATAATTTTCATGACTTTCATAAGATTTACTAAGGTGATTCCTTTATGTATGAACTCTTGAAGATTAATTAGCAAAAAAGATAATTTGGACAAGTCTTTTGATTTTCTTTTTTGAACAGTTTTAAGTTGTCGAGGTAGAGAATTCTCTAAAATTCAGAAAAAAATTCATAACTCGAAAACTACAAAATATTGCATAACATATATGGGGGCGATTCAGATACTTCTAGGTGTGCTCTATCTCTGGACTTCCGCTTGACACTATTTTTTCAGACACCCTGTATAAATAGTTGAATACGTGCTATAATAATGGCTATGAAACATTAAATTTTCGAACGGTGTACAGAATACTGAGTAATAGTTATATAAATAAATTTATTTTAGTTATAGAATATGGTTAAAATGTCAATATCTTGTAATTATTATTATATATTTAAATCCTGAGTTATTGCTACGGTCTTAGATGGGGTAAAGTAACTCGCGGTGATGGTAATAACTAACTTGTTGATTTTCTGCTTGTGCTGCAAACTTCAACTACGTGAGTTATTACAGTCACCACCGCTCGTTGGACAATATACTATTGCTGCTGCTGGTGAATGATTATGTAGCGCATGAAAATAACATTAAAATATAGTAGTTGACTTAATACTCAGTGTAGCATTCCTTGGCATATTAGTGCTGGTAACACAAAAGCAAAGTCTATAAGCAGGACACCAAAAACTTACATATAAAAATTCTGTTGATTCTCATTTCCGCATTGGGGCCACCTTGCTACAGATGACCTATAGTTAGGAGAAAACGTTCAATTACCAATATGATACTATTAGTTATCCGACTAGATGCTCAAAATGGCAACTATAGAGGTAGAGGAATAAGGTTGAGAAAAAAATTTAATTCGACACGTCAAAAATGTGAAGAAAACATAATATTCCATAATTATTTGCGGCATCCACAATATTTCAAAATTCTGTAATTCTGAAGACCTGTAATGTTGTAAGATCCTTCCTAAACTCCGATCAATAATAGTTCAGGTGTTGACTTGGCACAGCTCGTCAACATTTGTTGCTACCGCACTCATGCAAGATAAACTAAACAAATCGTCTTTATTGCACTTTTATGAAGAGTACATTTTAGGGGCGAGATTTAGCACAGCTACTCTTACATCTAACCCATCTAATAGCACTGTACACTATCGTGGGTCTGATTACCCTGGTGTATAGCCTGTTCACCATCCGTACATGACCTAGGTACTTTGACGAGGTACTTCATCAAGAAGCTCCTTAAGCAGTGTAGCCGAGGATTAAAAAAGATATGATAACTATCAACTTATGAATGACAGGCATCTTTCTGATGAGCACAATCCATTATTTCCAGCACATAAGTGTTAATAAACCTTACTGCACAAATCCAGTTTAATGACATACACTTTTCATGTATGAGGAATATCCTGTCTCTCTTATTTAGGAATATTTACTGACTCACCTGATGCACTGTTGCATCACAACCCACTACTAACATTTTTACTCACAGGTTTTTTCTATCTACATGCGAGACTCATCCGCGATTTCAAACTTTCTCACTGACACTGACGACGCGACGTTACTTAACACACGATAACTATATTTGTATGGTTATGGTACCGCTGTTCAAGGTTGAGTGATAAACGCGTATGAGGTTTGTTCTACACTATACGGGATTAATCACAATGACGTGTCCCCACCGTATGCGTGTGAACCACCGTGTGAACAAACTTGAATCAAAGTGCTTCAAGTGTATGCTACTACCTTCGAACGTTAAATATTCGAAGAATCACAGAGTGTGAGCATTTAAAAGTGCATTTAAATTGGAGCGAATGAGGGAACGAACAAATTCGTTCGTGTTCGATTGGATCGGTTCCTGTTCGATCGTTCAGTTGTTTGCTGTCGTTTAACTTTGACCGAGCATTCACATTCGCATTCTTAAAGCCATATCATCAGGCGAATATGGAGACGGTACGACGGCGCCAGCAACATGTCTCACAGATCAACGTAGATATCAAGACAATAGGGTACTTGCAAAAAAAAATATTATGTCGTTGACGCGTTCCTTAGAGCCTAGTAAACATGACAAAATCACTTGTTTGGTTTTTTGGAATCGACTGTGAGAGATATTCCGAAAATTATTTCAAATGCCGCGCAAACAACCTCTGACGTCAGTGATATCCTATAGTGATGGGATGTGAAGTATTGATATTCGATATCGATATCCAGTGCTAACCTAACATTTCGACATTGATCATTATAACCACAAAACGCATCAGTCACACACAAAACTACAAAAGTCAAAAGAATAAAAGTTAGGCTAGATTACTAATTCACTTTGTAGGGATGGGCTTGAATTATATTCTACTTCTTCTTCTTCTTCTTTGGATTCATTCATAATGGGATGCGCCGAAATAAAATGATGGCTTCGATTAGTTGCGAATCTCGGTCACAAACAGGATGAACTGTGATACCTATCAGATATAAAAATGTATTGCAACGAAAATGCTAGTGGGTTAATTGCCTGCTTCAAATATGTTTAAGTATCAATAAATTCAGTCGCATTGTTAAAGAATTCAGATCATCTCTAGTCGAATGCGCAGTTGAATCTCACTGACCTGCGCTGTAGCAGTATCGATTGTCGATATCGATATGATACCTGTGACGTCAGCCCTTGTTTTAGGTCACGTGGAAAAATTTGAATATATCCTTATTTTATTTTGCAAATATCTTTTTTTGGCTTTCAGTAAAATAATGTTTTTTGTTTCCTACTGCTTCTTGATATGGTTATCTTCACACTCTGTATACTCCCGAGGCCATTCCACGACCTCTGCAAATACCCTATTGTCGATTGGGGTTTAGTAAATAAAGTACAGTTCCACGTACAGAAAACTCAGGCAACACTGACAACGAAGCCTCACGTTGGCTTACCAACTGTGGAAATGAATTATCACCTAATAGTCGTCAATAGCCATCAATTCTAGTGTGACTTTATGTATCACATATGGAACTTTAAACGAACCGTTTAGGCGCAAATCACCTTTTTTGGTATAAGTAGGTATCAGAAAAAAATTGATTATCGCAGCGATTATAAAACTTCGAAGGCCGTGACTTTACGGTATGACTAAGCATGAAATGCGTCACCTTATGTCAGACGGCTAAATTGGAGTTCTTTTTGTACTTGAAGAAATCAGTAGATTAATTAAGGAAACTGCAATCACGGATAACTTGATTTTTTCAGATGGGAAAGCCTATTTTGGTTTAAAGAATCAAATGTAAAATTTTATTACCTTTCTAACGATATAGCATTCTCGATATCAATCTTTTTTTGTTTTCATTTTATTTCAAATTTTCAGTCAAATCGGTGTTTTTCAATTTTCCTGCGCGCAAGCAACCTAGCAGGCCACGAAAAATAAACAAAAGCTCGTTAATATTGAAGAAACCAACTCATAATCTTGCCTCGTTGTTCTAGTTAGTTTGCATCTTTCTACTTAGTTAGTTGGTTTCTTCCATATTAACGAGCTTTTGTTTATTTTTCATGGCCTGCTAGGTTGCTCGCATGCAGGAAAATTGAAAGACACCCATTTGGCTGAAAATTTGAAATAAAATGAAAACAAAAAAAGATTGATATCGAGAATGCTACATCGTTAGAAAGGTAATCAGATTTTACATTTGATTCTTTAAACCAAAATAGGCATTCCCATTTGAAAAAATCAAGTTATCTGTGATTGAAGTTTCCTTAACTTATCCTCTGGTTTCTTCAAGTACAAAAAGAATTCAAATTTGGCCGTCTGACCTGTGGTGACACATTTCATGCTTAATCGTACCGAAAAGTCACGGCCTTCTAAGTTTTATAATCGCTGCGATATTCAATTTTTTTCTGATACCTACTTATACCAAAAAAGGTGATTTGCGCCTAAACGGTTCGTTTAAAGTTCCATGTGTGATACATAAAGTCACACTAGAATTAACCAAGGAATCCAAATATGCAATAAGATATAGGGGCTTCCATTCAAAAAAATGTATGTTTGATATGAATCACCCTGTATAAACGTCAAAATTTAAGTGAAAATATTTTTACGTTATAGCCCTTAAGGGTCCCTACCATGATCAAGTAACAGATTTTTGAAATATTTTTTAGTAAGTTCACAATGCTCCGCCTACGCACTATTGGACCACCCTGTATAGGTATAGTTAGTAGGAAATTTTTGCGAATCTTTCCAAAGTGTCCAACACAGATATGAAATTTTAAGTATTCTCGAGACCAGGGCTTTTTGCAATGTTTAGAGAATTTGTTTTTTGTATTCCTGGTGATTATGAGAAATAAATAAATGTTTTTAAAAAATGTTTAAGTTCCATCTTTACCTTTACTTAAAAGCTCCATTAATACGTAGATGGGAATCCCTCACAAGTTATGTGTTGCACTGGTGATTAGTTATTATCGAAACGCTATATTCGTTATTCATCCTCCCACTTACTCAATCCAACCCTTTGTTCCTAAATGTAGTAAACATCTGGGTGTATGACGAACGTCAGAACGATACAGTATTTTTAGCTTTCACAATGACATTCAACCTAGCGCGTTTACGTGAGAGGCCAAGTTCGTTGAAGTGTTACATAATGCTATTGTTAGTAAAAAGTGTATTTCCTGTTATGTGTTAGCAATATCCACGTGATTTATGAGCTTTATGGGAGGATCTGTTCACGTGTAGAGAGGGCACGAGCAATTAAATGGCAGCTAAGCTGATTGGCTGTTAAACAATCGTAACATTCAGGGCCGGACTGGCTCTTTCTCCTCATCGGCCAAAAAAAGAATGGGGGCCTGAAAATTTATTAAAAATCGTGTGTTTGGAAATCGCATTTTACTTTACTAATTTGAGTTCTTTAAAATTAAAAGATCTTTGACCAAAATTTTTGAATAAAAGTATGCATTAAGAATCTTGAACTAGTAGGGTCCTTGCACCCAAAAAGAAAATGGTTTAATACCTTTATTAAGCGTTATAAAATTGAAGTTTTCGATTTTTTAAGTTGCACAGTTAACGCACGTCATATTTTTTTGAAGTGAAGTGTCTGGCACTTTTAACGAGTATTCTGATTAGCGTCAAGTTAAAATCAAAATGAAATATTGCCGTAAACGTCATGCTTTTGGATCTTGTCAATTATATTAGAGGTCTTTGTGATTAATTTAACAATTTTGCTACGATTGTTATATTGCCTAATTACGCCAGCACCCGTTTTCGGTCACATAGAAAAATAAAAAAAGACATTATTACAAATTTCTTCATTTTAATAGTAGCAAGAGTGAAAGATTTATTTTACACAGTCTTCTTCTCTTTCCTCTAACCATACTTTTAACCGAAATTTATCACCCCTGCAAGAAGCGTATTGTGCAAAACTTATTATTTATTTAAAGTATGCCTTAATGAAAGGTAGGTTGTTGAAACTCACAAGTTATTAATATTAAAATTCAGTAGGATAGAAAAATTGACAAGGAAGACAAACAAATTTCTCGAAGAAATAGTGTATGAGTAGCGTTACATCCAACTTCAAACATTGATAACAGCTACAGTTACTCTATCTATACAAATAGTTTTAGAACATGTGACCTTCTGGGAATGTCGACAATCACAATTGCGAAAGTAGCCAAAAACGTTCCCAAGCCCAAATGGTAAAACGATGGGAAGAGCTACAAAGATGCTGATTTGCCAATTTAGCGATGACCAGGTCAAATTTATGTTTCATACTAGGATTCCTGACTGGTCATTGTCAACTCAAGAAACACCTACACACTGTGGGGTTAAGTGACACACCGATATGTAGAATGTGTGAAAGTGAAAACGAAACTGTGGAGCACGTCATAAATGTGAGTGGCCAAAGTTATCTCCTATCAGAGAGTGTGCGTTCGGTGAGTCTTGGATTTCTCCTGCCCACATAAAGAAGATGTCTCAAGCGAGTTGTCCACCTTCCTGAAATGGGCAGGATGGATGATAATTTGAACAAATAACTGCCTGGGAGGATGCACAATGGGCTATTTGAGGCCCAAGTGCAGTAAGACTACTCACTGTCTCCACTATACAGATAAAAAGATGCTCTATCTATGATTTTGTCGATATCTAATATATAAGATAAGTCTGTCTCATTTGTATGAGGACTACGCTAGACAAGAGGCCGAAAGCTGACCTAAGATGGCTCTTAACAATTTTAAGTATAGAAAAAACTCTTTATCATGTAACTTGAATCCAAACTTCGGTTTTACCCTTCTGTTATTCTCTGACGTCGTGAAGTAGCGTATAGAATGGACTTATAGACTTATCTTTTACGTACCGATGAAACTGCGACATACACATCTTATTACAAATAAAGAAAACTGTGACAAAATTGGCGTAAAGGATTTTTGTTAAAAAGAAGCTAACAGAGTTATGTTGATTAAACAAACTAGTTAAATTGTGACCCTAAAAGTTAATGAAATTATTTAAGGATGGATGAACTAAATTAGAGGTGACTGGAACAGGTATGCCTGTCAGGTATACCTTTACGTCTATTGCTACCTTATGATACTCAGACGAACGCATTGATTCTCATGATGGCACCATTGAATGTCCAAACCTATTGTTGAAAAATTATTGCGATTTTAATTGGAAGGAGTTAAAAAATACCACTATGTACGTTATGTAGTATATCTCTCAGTATAGTGATGGTATATTTTTTGTGTAAAGGTTGTTTAATATTTTGTTTTTCTCATAATACGGCGGTTATTCAGTTTTCATTATTGCAGAAAAAAATAACTAAGTAAAGTCTTTTCAACGACATCACCAGTCATAGTGCTACCCTGAACAATTGCATCTTATTTGGTAATATGTATTTTGAGCGGGCGCTAGAGGTAGTCGAGTATGCAAAATCCGAGTACCCCTTTTTAGCAACGGATTTGGGTAAAGAAGTGATGAAAGATTAAGAATGTGGATTGTGGATCTTGCCGATCAAGTTTTTGGTCCAATTTTTTTTATCCCCTCTACACTTATTCGTAAAGGTAATCTACTGAGTACATAAGAAGAAAATATTTTTTATGAATATTATCGTAATACTTCATAGTTTATTCTAATGGTAAAGTCAGGATGGATTCTTAAATAATGAAAAAAGATGAAAATGAAAGGAAAAGTTCTTTTAGTAATTAATAAAAATATATCAGTTATACATGAAACTCCAGCGAATTCAAACAATTACTCGTTTTTATTTTGACATTCGTTATTGATACATTTGCGTAATGAAATACAACATAAATCTGATTTTTACAACTACAAGACATTGTGCGACAATTTGCAGTACATTTACAGGGTGTAATTAATGACTCTGGTAAAGCCCGCTTCGTCGTTTGTCGTGGACGTAAGTCACCATCCCTTTTTTCGATAACCAAATGAACAACGATTAATTGGTGGTGATTTTGTTTGGTGAGAATTGTTTCATATAATTGTTTATACTGTAGCCCTTAATAAATGCAAATGCAAAGCATCTGATGTGCATATCATTTTCATCAAATTGAAATCAAAACCTACATTTTGAGATACTTATTAGTTTATATCTAAGTTCACCAGCAGATACTTTTTTTTGAAAATAAATATGGGCAAACTATTTCCAACTGTTTCAATTATTTAGGTCAAGGTTATAAATTTGAGCTTGATGTTCGATTTTTCACGTCGTTTTCGTTAAAAATCGCTAAAAAATTGTTAAAATTGTTTAAAACGAATGACGTTTTTTATACATATTTCTGGGAGGTCCAACCATAACATGTATCAGTTTTATCCGTTTTTATTACCTTTAACCGCAATTTTCAACCCCTAGAGGGGATAAAATTATTCAACGCCGGGGCCGTCCGTGTCCTTTCAGAAAGCGTTCAATAATGTCACCCCCTATAGCGGTTGGAAAATGGGATTAAACATAATAAAAACGAATGAAATTGATACATATCGTTATTGGACCTCCCAAGAACATGTACCTATAAGAAAAGTCATCCGTTTTAAACAATATAAGTAATTTTTTAACGATTTCTAACAAAAATGACGTGAAAAATCGAACTCTAAGCTCAAATTTCTCATAAACTACCCAGCAGAAACACATGACAGTATTTTTTGCGATAAAAAAATCCATCAAGTTCCGACCGGTTTCGTCGCGATTTTTTTATTTTCATTTAAAAAAAAATCGGTACGCGCAAACCGCCCGTAAATTTTGTATGACGATTTTTTGGAATATTTGCTGGTAGGTGGACTAAAATACTACCGCATTTTCATTCGGTTACTTACGATTTTTTTACGGTGTAACACTGTGCACAGTATTTTTTGTTATCTACAGAGAAACAAAGAATTAGCCTTCGAGTTCCGACCGGTTTCGTCGTGATTTTTTTTTTATTTTCATTTTAAAATAATCGGTACGGGCAAACCACCCGTAGATTTCGGGTGACGATTTTTTGGAACATTACCTGGGTAGGTGTACTAAAATGCTACAGCATTTTCATTTGGTTACTTAACGATTTTTTTTCACGTTCAACATCCCCCTCCCCCTCTATCTCCGATCCCTCTCACTTTGAGGTTATGGTACAATGACAAAAAAAGTTTCCAAACTCCCTCTAGAACTCAAATACCAAGCGTCATATGGTTTCTTTCTTGACACTAAAACTACGAGTCTTTGTCTGGGAGGAGAGGGGCTTGTGCTGGGAGGGGGAAGGGACCATATCATCTGGCGGCAAGATGTGTTTTGTTATTACTTAGGGTTCCAGGTATAAAAATCCGGTCATAGTTACCGGTACTCGGATTTTGCATACTCAACTACTTCTAGCGCCTGCACTAATTTGGTTAGAGTTGTATTTACATTTCCTGTTTAGTGGATAAGAGGGAATCTCATAAGTAGATCGTAGTTTTATAGGTTATGCATACCAAATCACACGAATCGTGCAATAGTAACAGAGAACCATATTTAATTCATTGCTTATGACGAGCAGTACATTCAGATGGTGCGAATCATGGACTAAACAAGCAATGTGAACTACTCACCGAAAACGGCAAGGAATCCATTGATGGCGTGCGGCAATCGAACCTTCCTCCAGATCCTGAAGGGCGGCGAGTCCTGTTGTGGCGGCTTTTCGGTATCCGTGCCGATATTGACGTGAACTGGTGGAGGGCAGGCGCGTTCAGATGGCGTTGGCGTCACCATCCCTTTATTGTCCTGGAATACGGAAATGCACCGTCAATAATTTTGTTTTGTTAGAGATGGGCTCTAAGCTTGAGATTCATCAATTACGCATACAGGGTGTTCTATGACGAATGGAAAAAGTCATGTAAAGTAGGATCCGGTTCTCAACTGTTTCAGAGATAAATTGATTTTTAGACATTTCCATTAAAATGCCGGCCTTCAAACTAAAACCCTAATAAAACAAAATTTTATTGTCGGATTTTGGTATGCTTGGTATTAGTCCTTAGAAAATATGCTATCATGTCATTGTCGCCAGATGGTGTCAAAATCAGCATGTTTTGAAAACTGACTACAAGAAACGTTACAAGAAAGGAATTTATCCCACACATAATAATGATTTCATTTTATTGTTCTCCCATTGCATCAGCTATAGCTATAGTCTGAAATCCCCTTGCAACCAAATCATCGCCCACCCTTCAGCAAAAAAAAAAAAATCCAACACAAACAGTCTCGTAAATAGTTTCTTGCGTGTCCCTCCTTAGAAACTAGGACGCCACAGTTTTCATTTTGCATGCTTCAACTGAACGATGCAAAACGATCAGGAGCCTCTAAGCTGTCTAAAAGCGAAGTATGAGCTGTTTTTATATTTTTAGTTTTTCAATTATTGTTGCGCGTCTACTGACACGATTTTTCAGATACTGACGCGTTTTCCACTCCCGCCGCGATAGTCAATTTTGTGTCGACATTTCGTTAAAATCAATTTAATAATTTTTGCTTTACGCAATACACATAGAACGAAATTAAGCAATACTCTTATATGTATACATCACAAAACGTCCCTTGGTTTCTGTAAAAGGAAGGAAATGGTCACATGGACTTAAGAAAAATACGCCGGTACGTATTTCTTCCATAGGTCAATGGACAGACTATTATGAATACAACAAATCTTTCAGCTTTACAACCCTCACCCCAAAGCACCCCAATTTCACTCCCACCCAAAAGAACGTAGAAAATGATCAGGAACCCCTAAAACGCCTAAAAACAAGGTTTGAACTGTTTTTATATTTTTGGTTTTTTTATTATTGCTGCGTCGCCACTGACACGAGTTTTCCAAAACATACACGTTTTCCATCCTCGCCCCGGTAGTAATACTGTGTCAAAGTTTCGTTCAAATCAATTGAATAATTTTCGCACTACGCAATATCGGACGATCTAAAACAATACTTGTATGTCTGTTTACATCACAAATTCTAAGTCCCTTGGTCTCTATAGTGAGCAAGGCAATGTTCGAATGGACCTAAAAAAGTGTATTATGCCGCTAGGTTTTTCATTCACAGGTCAATGGATAGCCTATTATGAGTACAACAGATTTTTGAGATTTACAACTCCCCACCCCCCCAACCACCCAAATTTCACCCCCACCCAAAAAAAAGTAGAAAATGATCAGGAACCCCTAAAACACCTAAAAACGAAGTTAGGGGAATATTTCATTTTTTTGTTTTTTTGCTAATTACTCCGCCCCCTATAACAACGATTTCCAAAATTATAGGAACATTACCTACTATGACCTCCCAGCATATCGCTGTCCAAATTTCATCGCCATCCATGCAGCGGTTACTGAGATTACGAGGCTAGAAAAACGCGCACAGACAGACAGACAGACAGACAGACCGACAGATCGACAGATCGACAGATAGACAGACAGACAGACAGACCGACGGAAATGAGTGACATGGATTTTCGTTATGTAGACATCATAAAACGCCCAAAAAGCGTGTTATCTCACAATCGAAAATTTTCGCGATCACAGTACTCCTCTCACCTATCGGTGTGGGAAGTGAAATTACCAAATAATTAACCGTGCACTTTACGGTAAACATATGCTCATCTTTCTTGTTATCTATTGGTACCACAAACAAGACGGTCGATAGCGATCTACACGCTCACCACCGACAGAAAGAAACACAACGGGATGGATTTTCCGCTCGTGTAGTTACGTTCGTTTGGTTTTTATTACGACGTGTAAACCGCCGCTTGAAATACGCTGCCAAAATTCTGCTAGTTTAGTTGCGCTCTTAACCGAGGTTGTTAATTGCTCTCTACTTCATTAACAAGTTCCTTTGTACGTCCCTGTAAATAGAAATCAAGTGGTCTCAAAAGGCATTTGATAGAGTCCAGCATAAGAAACTTATAAATGAACTAAAGAACATTCAGCTTGATGACAATAATATAGCGCTCATCAAAAAAGAGATACTGGAACCAAACAGCTACTGTGAAGATAAATGAAATAGAAATAGAAGAACTGCCTATATAACGAGGCATTAGGCAGGGGTGCGTATTCTCACCTGCACTCTTCAATTTATATTCACAGATAATATTTTACCGGGCCCTTTGGGCAAGAAAAGAAGGTGTTAAGATAGGGGGGAGGTAGTTAATAACATACGCTTCACGGACGACACACCAATCATGGCTGAATCCCTGTAATACCTGCAATTACTGGTGGACAGGGTCAACAACGAAAGCATTAAAATGGGACTACAATAAATACTGTAAAAACTAAATTTATGGTAGTCTCAAAAAACCAAGTCAATCAAGGTCAGCTGCTGATACAAGGAAAAGCCGTAGAGCGCGTAGAGAAATAGAAATATCTAGGAACCTACATAACTTCAGACCTAGATCAAGATCAAGAAATAAAAACCAGAATTGAAATTGCGAGGCGGTCTTTCCTAAGATTTCGAACACTATTTAGCAACAAAAATTTATGCCTTAAACTAAGATTGAAGTTTATTGAGTGCTACGTATGGACACAACTACTGTACGGAGTAGAAACTTGGACGCTCAAGGCTCGGACCATCAAAAAACTGGAGGCTTCTGAAATGTGGCTTTATCAGAGAACATTAAAAATACCCTGGACGGCTAGAGTTACCAACGAGGAGGTCTTGAGACGAATAGGAGAAGAGAGGAAACTGATAATAATAATCAAACGAAGAAAAACAATATACCTCGGCCATATTCTAAGGAATAACAAATACTAACTACTATCATGCAAGGAGGAGTATCTGGAAACAAGGGCATAGGAAGAAAAAAGGAATCCTGGCTGAGAAACATTAGAGAATGGACTGATATGAGTGTAGGAGAACTGTTCCACATTGCAAAAGACAAAGATGCATTCAGAGAAGTGGTCGCCAACCTCCGTTAGGTGACGGCACTAGAAGAAGAAGGTCTCAAGTGAGGGGATCGTGCGGGGCATGCGGTGGGACCTAGTTTTTTGATCCAATAGTGGGTGTTGTTCAGCTCTGTCGAACCCTCTGACTATAACCTGTTGGTTTTTGGGCTGTTCTGCCGGCGTCGACACGCTTCGCCGCCTTGGTGTCGGCGCGTTTCGCTGCTTGTCGTTTCGCCAACACGACATGTTGGCATCCTCAGAAGCTGATGTTACCTATTCGGCATGTTTCGAGAAACTGTGACTGTTGCCATATAGTGTGCAGAACACCCATCCTGTTGGAGGACAGTAATTGGTCTATCGCATTTAACTATAGGTACAACGGCCAATAGTTCAGGGAGATCATTCGAAAAAAACAACGAAATAAATTTTTGGTTAACAATCTTGGGAGATCCCCTGTTATCCTACTCCTTGTATAGGCATAGAAATCCGACGACCATGTAGGGCATCTACGCATACAAGAAGCAGAACAACCCACCTTGAACAACATTTGTAACTTTTTTTTTTATAACTGAGCAGACCGCGCAGGCAGAGCCTGAATACCAGAGTACCGTGGTTGCTGTGAAAGGGTTATGTTAGGGGAAGTTTGTTAACGCGGGATTTGAATGGGCCAATACCCGCAGGCCCAATAAACACATCTCCTGGCAGTCCATTCCAAGCCTTGGACACCCTGGGAATAAATGTGCGGTTGTACCGCTCAGTTCTTGATGTATGAAGAAGCACCGCCTTAGGATGAGATGCAGCAGTCGCACAAAAATAAAGTGCTTATACTTAATAAATTCTTGTCGTGACTGCACTTATCCTTAATGTTGCCAATTTTTTCAAGTTACTTGAGCTTGGTGATACACGTAGGGCCGATTTTATCAACAGGCGCATTTTAACAAAGGCTTTGACCAATCAGAGCAGCCCGTTAAAGAACATGCATCTGTCAAAGTACTCTGAAAACTATTGATTTCTCTTGAAGTTTACCTCAAAAAGGTCAAAAATGACATGCTTTATATACAATCGACCATTATGAACCATCTAGTATCTTTTCCAGTTTGATATTCCATCCTAAATGGGTGAAAAATTGCATTTTCTTGTTTAACAAAAAGTTTAGCAATTGCTAATTTCAACCAATCAGATTCCGCAAAAACTATACATTTGATCGCTGGTTTTTTCTTCTGCTAAATGATAATAGTGACAAAAAATTAGGGTTCTGAATAATTATTTTTGTGATAAATGGAGAGATCAAATATATGTTTTGCAACAAAACTGTTTTTGTTTTCTTTTTTTTTTTTCGCAATAATTCAAAAGTTATATCAAAATAAAAATGGGTTTTTGAATCCAGAACCGAAAACAGGCCGACGGCTCCCTAACCCGTGTGACGTACTTCGTGAAAATACTTGTAACAGTTGTAACTAAAATGTATATTTGTTGCAACCTAGACGATGAATGAAGTTTGCAGCTCGAGACGAAGTCAACGATCGAAATAAATATCTTTTGGAACGGTTGAAATTCCAGTAAAAAAGTACCTAATCCCAAATCAAATATGTACCGGTGAGGCGATCCCTTCGCCGAGATGGCGGGTGGCAGAGTGGTATGATGTTCGACAACGCCTTCCTGTTTTCGTGGGTGATGTTGGTGGGTGTTGGTTCAGACCCAGCCCGTGCAACTACTTTTCTTTATTTTTTTTTTATCCAAAATATTCATTGATATGCTGTGTTTTTGAATCAAATTTTAATAGAAAGCTTTAGCTAAATCACATCCATTAGAAAAGCTTTGTCAAATTCTTTGTTAAATATGCATGTTGATAAAATCGAGCCGTAGTGTATCATTGTAAACAGTAATAAGTAGAGACATTATTGAAAGCACTTGAACAACTTTATCACATTTATTTGTTTGTTTTACATCAAGTTGAAATTAATATTCCTAATTTTGTTAACGTATTTGATAGCAACGTCAGCTCACAACTACTTATTTCGGTAGCATTTGTGACTAAATTATTACTTCAGTTGAGAAATGATACTCTACAGATAAAAGAGACGTTCAGTGAGTACCTACAGAAAAACGGAAGTGAAAATGCCAATTTTTATAAATTCTTGAAAGCATTACGAAAGCATGACAAAAAAATCAAGGACTTTTAGGGCGCAAGCCTATTAATCAAATATCTTGGAAATGGATTTATCTATTCGGCCACAAAGCTTGGCTTACTCTCTGCAAAACACACTGTATATTTCAAAAAGTTTTTATCCACAAAATTGATAGCATTTGCATACTCCAACTCCAAACAATTGCACAATACTCAAGATTCGTCCAAATAAGTCAATGTCCTACTTGCTGTTAAATTAGTTATACATCTAACATTCCTAATAATCAAACCTAAAAATTTGTTTGTATCCGAAATTGTCTTAATTATATCAGAGCCGAAGCTCAATCTAGAAATAAACACTTCACCTAAATCTGCAACGCTATCACTACAAGCAATCACTGAACCAAGCTTATACTTTGTATAATTGAATCGGTGAGTCCAAAAAATGGCGTTTTGACTTAAGATGGCCAAAACGTTTAAAATACGAAGATCCAAGTCCAAGTCCCAGGACATGTACTAATTTTAACGTCATTGGTCAACACATTGTTGGGTGTCAGCGCCACGGTTCGCGATATCGTTAATAATAACAAAACATTTTTCACATACTTAGCACCTTCTATTGACGTTGTCATAACCTTATCATACGCCAAAACTAAAGAAAATACAAAAAAGTCTGTGAAAAGAAGACTGTGTTCAAGAACAGTGCAAGGGCATAAACTATTTTTTTTAATAGCTTGGAGGAGGGTAAGACTTTCGGATCTATCATTGGTCTAAAGAATTATAAGAACTTTTATGTGATGGCGTTTTGAAGTTAATATGTTTTTCTTAATTTATCTCAAAACTATGTTTCTGCACTTATACTGTTCTTGTACTCACCGATTCAATAATTCTATACAGGGTTGGGATAAAGTATGAAACCAAGCAAATAACTTTGGAACGGAAAGAGTGATATTGCTGAAAATTTGCAGGCAAGTGTAGTGACGTCTAGTGCATCCGAAGACATTATGTTAGCTATTAATGTACTTCCGGTTTAACCGGAAGTACCGTCAACTTTTTTAATTTAAATGGGACACCCTGTATATTTTTGCAGATTTTAATTCATCTTTTTTTTCCGAATACGTCCATAGCATTAGTTTCTGCAAAAACGGGAAAGATAAAGCTTCTTTATCATTTCAGGTGTTTAAAATGCCGGTCATTCAAAGTCGGTTTTGGCGATCGCGTGAGAACTCACAAAGAAGTGTGTCAACTTTTAATGATTTAAGTTCGGACAGGGGTCCTATAACACGTTTGACGGTGACTAAAAAAAAAAATACAAAAAAAAATTACCTCAAACGGGAAGACCGTAGACCGCCACGGACGAATTTGTGAGACAAATTTTTTAAGAAACAAATACTAAACCAACTATGGACGTATTCGGAAAAAAAGATGAATTAAAATCTGCAAAAATATACAGGGTATCCCATTTAAATTAAAAATGTTGACGGTACTTCCGGTTAAACCGGAAGTACATTAGTAGCTAACATAATGTCTTCGGATGCACTAGACGTCACTACACTTGCCTGCAAATTTTCAGCAATATCACTTTTTCCGTTCCAAAGTTATTTGCTTGGTTCCATACTTTATTCCAACCCTGTATACTATGGGACGCTGCACTGGAGAGTACGACGCCACTTCAGACCTGCTTATATTTGAGAACAGCTTGTTTGTGCCACAAACTCTCAGAAATAGTTAAATTCTGCAACAGACCTGCACAATCGCTACAACTTTCAATTAAGGTTATTTAAATATATTGAGGTAAACAGTAACCTTCGTACCTTGAACCACGAGGTGAACATCACGAATTTTTCACGCGCCATCTTCTTGGTAACGCGTAACGCCGCTGCGATACTGGAAATCAAAACACTGACCAAAATTATGAGGGAAATATAATTATATTTGCTTTCCAGCTGATAACGTTAAGGTAACTTTAATACCACATGTATTTATATATTAATCATACTAATACATAAACGTTGTACAATGTTTTGTGCGTAAAGATAACCTAAGTAGGGTTACATATTTGCACAATGAATTTCTAGAGCTTGATATATAACTGTGATATATAAGTGTTTGCATTTAGTTTATCTGGCAGTTGCGCATTACGAGCAGTTCAATAAAAACAGTTGAGATTTAGATCTTCAATTCCGAAATTTGATTTCTTTGGCATAGCATTGTGGAGACATTCTTTCTTTCTTTTATGCCTACTGCAAAGGCTGAAAGCCTATGGCGCTGTAGAAGCGCTGCGAGAGGGTAAGTGTTGGTGCACGTAAGATTTGAAACGTTACAGGTTGTAGCCGCCGGGAGACGAATGCTCCGGCAGCTCGTTCCACAGCGTCGAAGTTCTCCAAAAGAAGGAATGTTGGAGGAGACTGGTTCGGGGAGTAGGGCTCTCGATCTAGTAAGGATGAGCTTGCAGAGCCTCTCTAGTGTTCCTGGAGCAAAATCCGTGCCCAATTCAGGTCCAAAGGAGCTCAGATGTGCTGTAAGCGCCAGGCTTTCGTCCACAACTGCGCTGGACATCCTCAGGGCGCTACGGTCAATGCTCATTAGTTGGATATGGATGTGGATGACATGAATTATTACCCGTACACAAGGATTTTCAGGAATCATGCAGTTAGAGATCGCAGTCACTCCGATCACCACTATAAACGTGAAATGTAGAATGACAGAAGTCAAATTTTAACATCGAGATGTAAAAAGCATCCTCCAAAATCAAATACGAAGAAAGCTACTGGTCCTGACCAAATTCGAGCCATTGCCCTTAAACGCTATGCCTCTGAGCTTTCTTCTTTGTAAGTTCATCAAATTATCGTATCAGCGAGGCGTGACAAAAAAACCCATTCCAGTAACTATAGTCCTGTAGCTCTTCTCAGCATCATGTCTAAGGTTATGGAGACTGTTATTAATACACAGCTTCTAAAATACCTAGACAACAATAACATTACGAATGATCACCAATATGCCTTCCGTAAGCACAGGTATACGGGTGACCTTCTGGTCTACGTCACTCACTTTTGGAACAGAACAGTTGAAAATCATGGCTAAGCCCGTGTTGTTGCACTTGACATATCGAATGCCTTCGATAAAGTGTGGCACGAGGGACTTCTGGTCAAGCTTGCTGCTTATGGACTACCAGCTGACCTGCCCCAGTGGCTGTATAGCTTCTGAAACGACAAATCTCTGTTTGCTGTAGTCGAGAGCTGATCATCAGACGTATTTTCAATCAACAACAGTGTTGTTCAGGGATCTCTCCTATCATCTACACTGTTTCTGCTGTAAATCAACTAGCTGTTGGAAATAAGATCCAATCCAATCTACAGCTTTGCAGATGACAATACATTAATATCATCCCAGGAGACGGTACGTCGGCGACAGCAACATACCTTACAGATCAGTGTACATATCAAAACAATTGTCGAGTGGGGAGAAGCAAATAAAGTACAGTTCAACGTACAGAAAGCTCAGGCAATAACGCTTACAAATAGGTCTCACGTTGGCTTACCACCTGTGGAAATGGAGGGTCACCCAATAGTCGGGTCACCTTCCGTCAAAGCTTGGGGGATCAACATCAACAATAATATGTCATGGCACGGTCACGTCATCAGTATTGCTAAAACTGCATCCCAGAATCTTGGAGTTATGTTCCACTGTAGGAAGCTATATGCACCAGAGCAAATACTGCTGCTCTACAAGGCAGATATGCGACCATCGCTGGCGTATTGTTCCCATGTGTGGGGATGTGCTCCGAAGCATTCTCTAAAGATTCTGGGCACTACCCAGAAGAAAGCAAGTAGACTAATCGATACACCTAACCTCACAAAGGACCTCTACAGCCTGGAACATCGAAGAAGGGTGGCTGACCTGTCCCTGTTTTGCAGATACTATCACGGAAGATGTTCGAGTGAGCTCTCCCAGATAATAACACCAAAGGCCGTCCCAACCAGGAGCACTAGAGAGGCTCTGCGAGCTCATCCTAGTCGAGATCCCTACTCCCCGAACCAGTCTCCTGCAGCATCACTCCTTTTGGAAAACTTCACACTATGGAATGACCTGACCGGAAATGTGCTTCCCGAATAGAGGGCACCTAACCAGATAAAAGTTTTGATAATAAAGATTTAAAGTTAGAGTGATTGAATTTGGATTTCTCCCCTTAAAAAGCCCTCTGTATACGTAATTTTAGGTCGTTATGCCATTTTATTGCTGGAGAATTGAGTAAAAAAACCAAAATTACAGTAAATTTTTGACACCTTGTTCTTGAAAATTGAGCATTCTAATGCTTCATGTTCCTGGCATCCTGTCAAGCGTTTTCGGTCGAATATCCCGACACCCTGCATACTTCGTTACATAACAAATGACTCAAACCACCCGCGGAAGGTAAAATGGCCAGTTATAATTGTTTGGTTAAGTTCCCGTTGATTCATAAAAGGAGACCATGAAAATAGCTATGATGCTGATGATGATGATGATGATGATGATGATGATGATGATGATGATGATGATGATGATGTTGTTTGCTCCTAAATGTACAAGGAGTTTTGAAAGAATTTTTGGCATCTAGGATTGACAACGGTATACCAGTCTGGTCCTAAACTTAAAGATTTATGAGGCAACCCAAAAGACGTACGGAATATATGAAATTAGCTATAGTGATTGTAAGTATAGTGAAAGAACGTAGTATAGTGAAAGAACATATCCAACATTTACTATATGGCAGAATAGAGAACTCCAGCGTAGCGGAACACGTGTTTGAAAGCAAACGTAGGCCTGTATATACCTAGAGTACTGAATAGAAGCTAAAATTTACCAAGATTTCATGCGAGGAAAAGTACCGCCAGAGAGTAAAAAAGAAGAGCAACACTGAGAAGGCGCCTTTGTTAGACGCTTCTTGTTGTGTAACATCCCAAGTTGCGTTGGTATAAGATGTAGGTGCAGGTTATAAGTATGTGGCTCCCATCATGACCTCACGAACATAACCTCACATCGAGAAGAGCTTCGATTCGGCTTTAGGTTGTATGGTCATCGTCTAGTACTAGAATTTCTTCTCAACCTCACTGCATGTAAGTTAGCTCTATCTCATCTACTAGACAAAAAAACATGCAATGCATTCACTGAATCTCATTACTACTGATTAATGTAAGGTATTTCAACATGGCAGCATTGGAAATGAAAGTGTAATGAATAATTCATCGTAAACAGCGATAGACATTTGTAGATTTAACAAGATAAACATTAGGTCAAAATGATTCATTGCTTGGATAAATAGTAGTGAATGAATCGGTACTAATTATTCTAATGCTTATCTAGTACTGAAAGATATGCACAATTTAAATTACTGTTGTTCTTATTTCTTGAAGTAATAAATAGTGTGTCATTCACATAAGCTTTAATTGTCTCACTGGATTAGAAATGACAGTGCATATTTTACATGTGTTACTTTAAATAAATGCGGGCACTTAGACGTTGCTTATCACGGACTCAGTCAGTTAGTGGCTGAGCACTAAAATTTACATAGTAGTAGTATTTTGTTCAAGAAAAGTGATATAATGATATACAAACTTGGAAGTGGCTGAGACCTAATCAATATCAGTGAAAAAAATGCAATTTGCGTTTATGAGGCTAATCATCCTGAAGGACAAATAAATAGATGTAACTTTTTAGAAAACAAGGCATGGGAGCTCATTAAACCGCAAATTGAATATAGATGTATAATTGACACATTACCGGCACAACTAAGAAGGCGAGCACCGGCTCTTCTGGCAACCGAGAAAAAGGTATCCTAGACCTCCTCAAAATCGACCGAGAAATCTCGTTGGACGTCGCTTATATTGTCCTGGAGCCAGAAACAAATCAGCAAGCAAGTTTTGTGCAAATTGCGGTAAATACGCGTACATAGATCACGTCCGAGATCTGTGTGTTGCATGTGTAGAAAAATAAAAATCCAATTACTTGTACAGTGTATCCGAAGTCACTTGGAACAGCAAAAAATGCTTGGGCGGCATTTCCTTTGTGAAACGCGGCAGATATACAGGGTCCCTGGGGCGTTTCACAAAGGAGAAGCCGCCCAAGCATTTTTTGCTGTTCCAAGTGACTTCGGATACACTTTACCACTTTTTTTTAAGTACTGATCAGAGTTGTGCTTTTCTCATTTTTTGTTTGCGTCTATATATTTCTAATGTAAGAAAAAATGTGAAAATTATCGCTTGTACCTATAAGCACAAATAAAAAGCTGTAACTAGGTAACTACATGTAAATAACGATAAGAAAACTACGTTCATGTGCGTTTCTATTATAATCTCCTTAGTTTTATCATTTGGAGTAAATATTTTAATTGTTTGTATAACAAACACCATAAAGTGAATTAACGTGCAGAAATTGTTTTTCACAAAACTAGGAGTAGGATATCACATCTAGAAAATGGGCTACATATGTAGACCACGCGACTAAACTCGTCACTCGAGTACACGCGACTAATGAAGGGTTAAGCGTCTCTCTCTATCATGTCCCGTTATGAATCTCCAAGGAGAAGAAAAGATTTTTTTTCATAACGCTTTAAATAGCTGTTTTCAAGCTGAGAACAATGTTCAAACCAGAACTACTAAAAAATCTCTATTTTAGGAAATTATAGTTCATTTTAGAATATCCATTTATTTAATAAACTTGTCTTAAATGAAGCGAAGCGTAGAATTCAAAAATGCAATAATATGCAGGAAGAATCAGATCTTGTCCAGGACCTTTAACTAATTATTATTAGTTACTGTGATTGAACAAGTTTTATTTATGTGCTAAATCGGGTCGAACATAGGTCCACCTTTAATTGTTTATTTTACTGAAGATATCTCTACAGTACTAGCAGGTTCAAATTTACCGTTTTCAGACCATTTGAAAATGTTTGTACCCGTTAGTGATATTACGGATTGCCATTTACTCCAAAATGACCTTAGTTCACTTAATAGCTAGTACCTGAATACAGGGTGTTTCAGAACTATGGGATCAAACTTCTAGGGGTTATTCAATGCAACAGTAGAACACTTTTGAGTATAGGGACCCATGTCCGGAAAAGTGTCCATACGGTACTACGGCCCTTAGAAGCGTTAAAATGTAGAAAGACGATGAATTACCTAAATAGCCTTTAATGCATTCAGTTTTTGCCTTTCGTACATGATATCACAACAACTGTTCAAAATGTCTTCCTTCAACCTGAATACACCGATTTAAACGTCGCACATTATTTCGGCGGACTTGACTAAGAATTTGATACTCGTTTTGAATGATTTCAAATGCTGCTGTAATTCGTTCGATTAAGTCTTGCCCTGTTTCTACTGGAGTTTCTTAGACCAAAGAGTTTACATGTCCCCACAGGAAAAAATCTAGTGGCATTAAATCAGGTGTTCTTAGGGCCGTAATACCGTACGGACACTTTTTCGGACATGGGTCCCTATACTCAAAAGTTTTTTACTGTTGCACTGAATAACCCCTAGAAGTTTGATCCCATAGTTCTGAAACACCCTGTATAAATTAGCGCAAAACTTGCACGTGGACAAGGAAAAACTGCACTGCCTTTGACTATAAACCGGAAAGTAGCGGTATAGCACGGTGTTCTACGATAAAACATCTTAGTGTGACGTTCGATGATACGTTAGGGCTATATTCAATCACAATTATATCATACTCAATTCGTAGCTTAGGATTGATTAGGAAGAAATTGTAAACCATTAACAAATCAAAAAGCACTAATGGCACTGTACTATTCTTTAGTCTGTTATAAGGAATGACAGATATTATATATAGATTAAGACTTAAAAGGTAAGTTAGCATCTAGCTACTAGAGAGTAGAAACTAACAGAGGGTTGCTGTTCTATCCAGATATTTATCTTAAATTGAAGCATGGCTTTATTTTATTAAATTTGACTTTGAAAAACATTGTAAACTTCCAGACAAGGGTAAGATTTGAACATCCTAGGCAACTGAAACCTAGTTCCTTGCCGTTAGACCGTATCCCAGGATTACTGAATATTGTATACCGACAGCTAGATTACAAAAAGTAAAACACTCTCCTTCTGTTTAATTTCAGGGTTTAGGTACCTTATCCTGCTTTCATGCATTAGTTCTACATATTCTTTCCATTTAGTTCTATACCCTTTTGTTTTGTCGTTTATATTGGAGATGTTTAATTCCGCTCTGTTTCTCTGTTTCTTAGCATCCTCGTTTCCTGTGTTTGTATAATATTTTCTTCTTTTTCCGTTATTTAACATGTTTTACTACTATGTAAAAGGGTTGGAACAGCTATCATCCTTTAAAATTTCATTTAAGTATTTTTTCCTGTTTTATTCTTTATATTGTATTGTTCACCATTTTTATTGACGGAATTTATGTTGATTCTATAGATATTTGATTGGTAAGTAAGCTGGTAAATATATCTTTTTTGTAAAGTTAATTGAATCACATGTTCTAATGGCTTTCTATAATAACTAGTAAGCACGTTTATGCCGTATTATACAGGGTATTACTTACTTAAAACACAAAACCTTACTTAAGGGCCCTGAAGTATTAAGGGACCCTCAAGTATAACTATGAATACGGCTCTAAGGCAAAACCTAGAGAATAAAATTTAGTCTAGAATATCAAAGAACGATGACTGATCTTTCCCTGTTTCACAGATTCTATCACCGAAGATGTTCGAATGAGTCTCCCAGACAATATCATCGAATGCCGTCCAAACCAGGAATGCTAGAGAGGCTCTGCTAGCTGATCCTTACCAGGTCGAGGTTCCTGCTCCCCGAACCAGTCTCCTCCAGAATTTTGTTGGTCAAAAAGTCTATGCATATTAGAAAAGTAAACCTATTACCAGCTACTGAAGCCTTGCTATGCATAAAATAATAACAAAGGATGACTGGACCAAATGCCCATAATCTGCAGCTTCAGTAAGAAAGACGGAATAGTTGGAGTATGGTTGGAGTAATAAGTTCAAGGCTATATTGTCAAATTAATGTAACGTGCATGCAAATTATGCCAATACCCTCATAAAGGTGTATCTTTTATTGTCAATATTTATACTTGTTACAAATGAATGGATTTCCTCTTTTGGAGAAGACCATAAAAGTGTCTGTCATCTTTGGCTGAAGATACTGATATAGCGAAATACCTGTCAATGTTTGAAGGCATCCGTTTGACTTTGTAGCCTCTGTTTTTGCTGAGGTAAAGGATGCAGTGTTACATTATAGTGAACCTTTGGATCAATAAAAAACGTAGCTGCAAAACCTCTAAAGGCTCGTGTCCACTTGCAAGTAAGTTGCGATAGTTTTTGCAGCAAGTACTTGCTTGTCTGTCTAAACTATCTTTTAATTGTTTGCAAATCTAATCTAGGAAGTTGCTCTCGCAAGTTCACTTGGGCTTGATTGTTCTGATTTCGTGTACACTATAGATGAAGATGTCGTACGCAAAATCTGAAGCTGCGGCGGTAGTTGTGGTATATTTAATTAAAAAAAACAAGAGAAAGATAGTAAAAGGCGGAGAAAATGTTAGGTGAGAAAGTGGATTCATCGTAGAACTACTCTAGGGATACACGAAAAGTTGCTTACTGAATTGAGAAATGAAGATCCGATGGAGCTTAAACAGTTTTTGCGGATGTGTATGTATGACGGGTTGCCTGCCTACGGAGAGTTGTAAGAACGAGAGTCAATAAAGAATAGTGTTGAACCGGACCTAGCCAAATTAATTACTTTCCGGCCATTGCTACAATTACTGCTAGAAGTACAACATAACATTCTCTTTTTTTCTAAAAATCGACTTTCAACTTACCAGATTGTCTTCCGTAACATTCTGTATATTTGAGTCAATTATAAACTTTAATGAGTCAAAGAACTCCCAGGTACCCTTATGTATTTCATTAGCCCCTTGTCCACTTTTCTTTTTTTGAATTTTTCTCCACTCTTGATTAATTTGCGTTCTCAAATTATGTAGCTTCCTTTGAATTTCTGCTGTAGAAGTATTAAATAAGTCTGCCAATTGTTTTAATGCATTCTGGTTTTTGATTCTGTCCTTGAATTCTGGAGCATGTACATTCCATAATTCAGGATATAATTCAAAATTTTCAATCAAAAGGCACGTGTCTTCTCTCACCCAGTCGAACTTCTCCATATTTGCTCGATTTACAACACCACTTGCTGCAAGACTTTTGGAATAGGCTCGACATTTTTGCGGCAAACTAATTTCCTGAGAGTAACCGTCTACACTACAAGCTCTCAGCAAGTCGCAAGTTCTTTAAGAGCAAGTAATTTTGCTGCAATATTTCTCTAATGACGACGTGCACACGCTACGCTAGTGACTTGTGAGAGCAACTCTAGCAATTTTATTTGCTAGTGGCCACGAGGCTTTAGGCATTAAATAAATATAGAGATATATACTTTAAACGAACCGTGAGAGGCTAATCTATCAATTACTTTTGTGTTGCTTTTTCATGGAGAGATTTGCAAATTGTTACTTGAAGCACCAGTTACTACGTTAACCCAAATAATTGGACGTTAATAATAAATCTTGGGAAAGTTTAATAGAAAGAGAGCTACTCACTAGCAATTTGCAGTCTTCACCCACTTTATCAGCATGAGTATCGCACTTGTTATCACCTTCCATGGTTATTAGCAGATATTAATACTATACAATAACACTTATCTCCTGAATACGGTTTGTCGCATACTGATACTTGTAATGCTTAGCTGATATGTTGTGATACATCGATTAGATTGGCACTAGCAATACGATATCGAGGTTATGTTCATTAAGGTGTATATTGTAATGTAATCTATACCTTTGTTTATATATTGGCGAGTAATACAGGGATATTGCAAACAGTTCATTTGGCTCAAAATTGTGTCTCTAACACAACCACTTCTTTTCAGTAATAATTATAATCTCTTAAATGAAAGAGGAAATTTCCCTTTTAGAATTGATATACGAAAAATAGGAACTCTGATCACGAAAATCGTTGATTTTGAGATAATTCACTTTTTGGGCATTTAACGATATCTAAATACAGAAAATATACGTCTCTCATTTCCGTCGGTCTGTCTGTCCGTTGGCGTACTTCTAGCCTCGTATCATCGGTAACCGCTGCCTGGACTGTGATGAAACTTGAATAGCGATATACTGTGGGGTCGTAGAAGGTGATTCTGCAATAATTTTTAAAATCGGTGCCTGGGCGGCGGAGTAATTAGCAACAAACAAAACATTTCAAACATGTCTTAAACTTTGTTTTTAGCATTTTAAAGGTTCCTGATCATCTTCTACTTTCCTTTGAATAGGGGTGAAATTGCGTTAATTCGAGGGTGGGGGTTTTAAGACAAAAAATGTTTGTATTCATAGTAGATTGTCCATTGACCTGTAAAAGGACGGTCTAGTGTATTGGTACATTTCCCACACCGATATGTATTGCGATCGAGAAAACGTTTTGAGATAGTACGCCTTTTGGGCGTTTTATACATCGTATACCATATCCCAGGACGAATCCCGAAAAAAGAAATCGTACTTAGGTTTCAGAATGCGAGGCAGATATCAAAAGGAATATTAGAAAAGGAAAATTTCATTTTCCAATAAACTTAAAAACTATCCCGAAATTTTGCTTACTTAAAAACTATCCCGAAATTTTGCTTTGGCCTATTCTCAAAGTCGCATTTGATACAGAGAAATCAACAACTGAAGTTACAGCAAAATAAATTAAAAGAAAAACCTAAAGAAGGCATTTTATTCAAATGCTCTAAAAAGAAGAAAATAAAATTTTCCTTTAAAATTTAAACTATCAACTTATAGCCTCATTATGTACAATTTACATGATCATTAAAGCTTGTCACGCGATTTACTTACGTAAGTAAACTAGTAACTACTTATTTGAGTAACTTAATTTCCTTGATTGTTTTAAAATTTTAGTTCAATTAAATTCTTATAGGTACTTACGCAAATCTCGCGACAAGCTTTTATGATCATATAAATTCAGTATAATGAGGCTTTTCGTTGATAGTTCAAATTTTAAAGGAAAATTTTATTATCCTCTTTTCAGAGCTTTTTTTCAACTTCAAAAGCCCGCCATATTGGATTTAGAGCGATGTCAGAATATTTTTCTAATTATTCTCGGCAACCCTTTGATTCGATACCATATTGCAGAAGTGCATAAAAAATAGCTATTCCGCCATCTTGGATGGTCGCCCATATTGGATTTAGAATGACGCCACATTCGTTTTCGAGTTACTCTCAACAAGCCCTTTTGTTTGATACCCATATTGTAGAAGTGGATAAAAAAATATTATTCCGCCATTTTGGAGGTTCCACCATATTGGATCTGGAATGACGTCACATTATATTTCGAGTTTTCTTTCAATAAGCCCTTTCATTTGGTACCCTTATTGCATATTGCATAAAAAAATTATTACTCCGCCACCTTGGATAGTCCATTATATTGGATCTAGAATGACGTCACATTATTTTTTGAAATATTCTCAACAAGCCCTTCAATTTGATAACCATATTGTATAATTGTACTAGAAATTAAAACAAAAAATCTTTTTCAAAGAAGCTTTTATCTAAATGTTCTAATTGAAGAAAATAGATAATTTTCCTTTAAAATGTTAACTATCAACTTATAGCCCCATTACATAATTTATATGATCACAAAAGCTTGTCGCCATGTTTACGTAAGTACCTATAAATATTTAATTAAACTGCAATTTTAGCACAATTAAACTTAGCAGACAAAGTTAGACAGCCAAATGGGTACTATAGTCTGTCCACTGAAGAAAAGGAGTGAAAAATTATTTCAAACCCATATTTTGGGGCTTTACTCGGATAAATCGAACTTAATTTTTATAGTTCATTTAACAACTATTCCACCATCTTGGATGGTCCGCCATACTGAATTGAGAATCACGGCTCACAGCTTATCTCTATTGTCATCCAAACTAAACGCGTACACAAAATCTCAGCTTAATCGGTTGAATATATACAGGGTGTCCCACGACGATTAAGACAAGCAATATATCGGAACTGGGCAGTAGTAGCGAATTATAATTTTGGGCGTGTAAATTAGAGCAAACATAGTATCTTTTCTTATTACTGTGTCACCCAATGATGTATTTGTTTTTGATCACGTGACGTCCGATTCAAAAATTTTAACGGGACACCCTGTATATTTGTGACTTTTTGTGTTCCTCCCGATAAAGCAATTCCAACGAACTAGCACGCTTGGGGTCTAAAGTTATTTATTCAAGAGCTACAGGTACTTATAAAGGATGGTACCATAACCATTGACTATAACATGTACCTCTACAGTTAAATTATTTAGGTAGTGTTTTACAGTCCTTTAAGTACCTGTAGCTCTTGAGTTAATCACTTTAGACGCCAAGTGTGCTAGTTTGTTAGAATTATTTTATCGGGAGGAACACAAAAAGTCACAAATATACAGGGTGTTCTGTTAAACATTTTGAATCGGACGTCACGTGATCAAAAACAAATACCTCATTGGGTGACACAGTAATAAGAAAAGATACTATGTTTGCTCTAATTTACACCCCCAAAATCATAATTCGCTACTACTGCCAAGTTTTGATATATTGCTTGTCATATTCGCCATGGGACACCGTGTATATGCTTCAAAATAGCAAGATTTCACCAGAGCAAATATAGATACATACATATATGCATACATACATGGCATGTGAAATAAAAACTTTCAAAAAGGCGAAGGCTGTTCAATACGGCTAACAGGACTTTTTTTAATGTTTTTGTCGATTGTTCACCTCAGCTTGTGACGTAGTGACGTACGAATATGATGAGGGCAGCCACACATTAACCATTTCGCGATCTAATTAAGAAATCATCCCTTAGGCTAGACGCACACTTGCGATTTGCTGTCGCAGCGACTGAAAAATCGTAATCGCCAGTAAAATTAGATATGTGCCCACTTGCGTCTGCGTCTGCGCAGTAGTATAATGGATTCCGTCAGAACAGCTTGTGTGATAGGCTTATTATTACGTGCAAAGGCTAGAAAACAAGGGCGTAAAAAGTATTGGGTGCATCCAATTGTGACCCGGGTGTTCAAAGGGCAATTCCACAAAATTCATCATGATTTGTGTGATTACCCCAAAAAATGTTTTCAATATTATCGGATGAGCATAGCTAGTTTTAGTGAACTACTTATTATTATTGGACCAAAAAATAACGTATCAAGACACTAGATGACACCACAAAGTAGAAAATACACGTATTCCACGGTCCGCAAATCAAAAGGCGCTTTTAAAAAGTAGCGAGTGAGCGCAGGTTCATGCTTGTACGTATGGTTTATTTCAATCGACAACAATCGCGTCGCTGCAAAAATAGGGCTGGTTGCATCTTTTTAGTCGCTGCTATTTTTTTGTCGCAGGTGCGTGCAGTCCCGTTGCATGTTGCGCGCTTTATGTTGGCGACCAAACAATCGTGCGACAGAAAATCGCAAGTGCGCGCCTGGCCTTAAAGTTCGGGATTCGTCCTGAAACACGGTGTATACCGAGAATACACGTCACACCTTTCCAGCGGTTGTTGGTCTGTCGGTGTGTTAGCGTCCTCGTAATTTGAGTAACCGCTACATGGATTGTGATGAAGTTTGGACAGCGATATGTTGTGGGGCCATAATACGTAAAATTGCTAACATTTTGGAAATCGGTGCATGCGCGGCAGAGTAATTAGCGAGACAAAAAATATAAAAAAGTACTGAAAAAAACAACTTGACTTCATTTTTCTTGTGAAGTGTCCTGTTTGTGAGAGTCAAAGGTCGAAGGATAACTGACAACCTACCTACCAACATCAACATCAAGGATGCCCTGATGAGAATTCCATATCAAACAATATGTAAAAGACCTACACCTATACAACAAAATATAGTTATGTATATGTATCTATGTGTTTATGTTAGTGTTCACTAAACATCGATGTGCAATCGATAGTCCGATAGGCCTATCGATGTTTTCCGCGGCGAATGGGATTGCACAGAGTTCCCTCGGATTCATGAATGATTCCAGCCGGTACCGTTATTTTTTACTCTCAAACTGTGTATTTATTGATCGAGAACATGTGCACGAAAAAGACTAAAAGGTAATTTCATTGAACTCGTGTGACACTGCGGAAAAAGAAGCAGAAAGTGTGTGGACATATTTTTGTTTCTCGCTCGAAAAAAAAATTAAACTAATATATATCTGATTTTATTCGGCGTCGACAAGAAAATGAAAGAAGAGCACCAAATAATAACTCTTATGCGGATGCCGAGACTGTAGTGCACCAATATCGACCCGCCGATATTCTAAGAATCTACCGATCCGATTCAATTTTGGTCTTCATATCAAAATCCACACATTCGAAACATTGAATTCAAATACCTGTCCAATCCTGCAACGACAGTTCCTTCTGAACGCGTGTAGTCCAATGCAGACGAAATCATGACAGATATAAGAAACCGACTGAAACCCGAAAATTTGGCAATGTAACTTTTCCTTCATAAAAATACAAACAATTTATTGATAAATTTCACATTCCAGTTCAAACGTTAAAATAATGTCTCTATAATTTTTATAAGTGTTATGTTCAACTTCCGTATAAAAATAATTATTTCAATAAATGTATATGTTTTGTATGTTACTTAAAGGAGTCTTTTATCTCAAACTTTACCCCAAAATGCATTCATTATAAAGATATATAAATATAACTTGCCGAAGCAATTGCTAAACAAACGAAATTAATTTATAACCGACCAAAACAAACACAATATGTGCAACTGCAACCTATCTGGAAACATCGATGTTTGCACATCGGCCAGCCGATGCTTTCGGGTACGATCGATAGACTATCGATAGCCGATAGTCGATGTTAATAACTCTGCATGGTTGACGCGGTATTTCTTGTGAAATAAAAAAAACGATTGTCTTAAAATGAATTACCTGCATGGAATCCAAAACGAGAGCCGGAGCGAATCTTTTCTCCATATTTTTTGTTGTTGTGAGAACACAACGCACTTTTTCACTATTCATTGACGAAGTAATCCCGTTTAAAAATCCGTACGGTTCATTTCGAGCACCTAGTGGTGTACAGCAGGAGCGTTTAAGCCAATTAACTGACAGGCAGTTGGTATGAGCAAAGGAAGTATGCATTAAAACTTTTGTTTAGGAAGGGTTTACTATAGGGCGTCCCAAGTTCGGAACATAGACTGTAATGTTAATGAATATAGTTTAAAAAAACTGAAGTGAAGTGATTTAAAATCACAGAACGTCAAACGACAGATCCACGACTTTTCTAACCTAAAAATGTTATTTTTGCCTGGCTTTTGCAAGCTGCTTGCGCCTGTCCAAATTGCAATTCGAAGTGAACTTCGAACTTTGTGCAATGTCAGCGCAGTGTTGACATAGGTTAAGCATATATGTTTGCTGTCAAATTGCTAATGTATACCTTGTTACCCGATACTTTAAACTGTCAGTCGTGTCAACAGCGAACAGCTGTTCGGCTAGTGATAACTAAAAATACCCCAGGTTGAGTCTTGACGTATCAATTTTAAGCTTTGAAGAAATACAGGGCTGTACTGACCAGTAATTGTCACTTGGTGACGTTTTCATCTATGCCCCCTGCGGTCTCATTTGAATAGCATAGTTTTGTTGGAGCAAGAGGTTGCTAGCGGGGAAACCGCGGCGTTTTACCTGCCCATGAAGTACAAGCCTAAATCGAGCGCCTGACGCTTTTTTCACAAGCGTACTAGTATTTTTCGTTCATTAGTTCGACACGGCGGCCGAACAGTCGGAGATTGAACTCGCGATATAACCCACTTGTTGATCTACAACTTCAACAGTGTGTTATCACCATTATTGCCTCTCGTTAAACAAGCTACTATTGAATTTCAAAACGAATGGAGGAGAATAATTATTAGTGCAGCGGTAAAAAATATGTTGAGTTTCGTACGACAACCCAGGTAATAGCAGAAACGACACTAGTTTCATACATACAGTACCAAATACAAAGAACTTTTGTCTATACAGAAACACTCATCTACTTCGTCTAAGACTTCTCCTTCCCATAATTATGTTATATTATTTAGTAAGCTTCCATCGAATATAAGTTCAATGAACTTATACGACAAATTTGAAGTAATAATAATATATCCTATTAGATCATCATTTTCATTCTATAAATTGGTATGTAGATCACACAATTTCGGAGAAATGAAGTTCTGTAAGTGCTATAGTGCTGTTTTTGCATAATTTTATTGTTAGTGTTTTTTATTTATATCTGTATGCTTCTAAGAATTTCTATGTGACACCTGGTTGCATGCATATTACACATTATATTGTAATTTTATTATATTACTAGTACATTATAACTTGCCATATACTTTCTTTGTCTCGTGTGACCAATAGTTATTATTATTCTTCTAACTAATATGTGCAACCCGGGCTCCGACACACCATTACCTAGTGAGTATTCCTCGCACCGTAAGGTGAGCAATCACTGGCCCCGTTCGTGTCCCTAAGTAGACGAAGGTACCCAAGGACGACTGCATAACCAGCAGACTTGCAGTGTTGTCTGGTCAGAGTTTACGAAGCTGTACACGCTCGAGCATGGGGAACGAGCAGTTCCAGTGAATCCGGCATCTTTTGTTCTCCACAACAGACTCTTTATCCCTTGGAGCGTATGGCAGCACCGATATGTCATCTATACCGTACGAGCACCTTAAATGGTAGTATAACACTCTTCTTATTATTATTACCTCTTTCTATGTACTGCTTTTGAAATATGGACGTGGAGGAGAATGCTGAGAGTTCTTTATATCGCCCATCGAACTAACGTTTCCATACTGGATGAGCTGGGTAATCCAAGGAGACTATCCTCCATTGTGTCGACGAGAATGCTTACATTCTTCGGACACATTCACAGAAGCGATAATATGGATGAACTTGTAGTTCAGAGTCATGTCTCGAGTGGACAGCGCCGTGGCCGTTCCCCTACACGCTGGGTGAATACTACGAAACAGCTGCCGGATATGAGTACCAAGAGCGCCACTGAACTGAAACCTATTGATAATATTCGTGTCGGTAATACTCTAGCTCCGACTTAATGCATTTTACAAGCTCACAACATGTCTGTTATGACATTGTGACTATGATGATGATGACACGCGTGGGGAAAAAAGGGACAGTACATCATTTTACCCTTAATTTTATTGAGGCAATACATCGGAATACACCCACTTCACAACAATCTACGATTTCTTTGCAAACAAAAACATTATACCTCATTCCAGCTATACTCACTAGGTTATAGAGCATTTACTCAAAATGTCGCTGTAATTATGATAAGTGATGCTGCCTATGTGCTGTTCAAGGTTTTCTTCATTGAGACACTCTGTACGTACTCCTACATACACCAGCGCGTGTGTTATAATATTTGTTTGTATCGTTTCGATTTTATTAGGCCATTGTTCGGGTGTTATATCTGCGCTACATTATAAACATGAACATTAAATAGTACGTCTTATGGATAACCTGCTTCCTGGAAGTTTAATCTCTAACATTAAATGTTGTGTAGAAATCGATCTAGTACCTGACTATGGAACAGGAGGTTATTGCTGCAACATTCTAATTTCTGAAAAAACAAGTGAATATGCCAACGAACTAAGATTCTGTAAACTTTAAAATAACTAAAAAGGGGAAATGCTACCTTAAATATGCTCATTTTAGGAATCCCTCAAGAGTTCCTTTTTAAATCTTGGCTCCATAACAGCTATATATTTTAAACATCATATAGTTGTATTAATGATAGCCCGTAATTCATATGAACATGTGTCATAGACTCTAGTTTGTGAAGTTACAGGGTGCCAATCTTTAACAATGTTTTTATTAGTTCCTCAAAGACCACTGATCTGATTTGTTTAAGACTTGTCAGTGTTTTTACCTGCAATAAGATGCTAAGTCAGCACTAGCTAGAAGAAAATTATCATTCCAAGTCATGAAGATATCATAAAATGCTCAAAAAATGTAGTCAAGTTGATTGACTCAGTACTTCCCACACATTCCAATGATACCAGTTTTATTATTTTCCCACAGCATAAAACTATAGTCTAGATGCCCTGCAACCAAATCATATCTCACCCGACCGCAAAAAGTGTTTTATTCTACTAGGTGCTTCTTTTACAGATCAATGGACAGTCTATCATGAATACAACACATTTTTCAGTTTTACTTACCACCACCCCCGAACCACGCCAATTTCCCCCCAACCAAAAAAATATTAAAATGACCAGGAACCCGTACAACGTCTAAAATGAAGTTTGAGATGTTTTTTATATTTTTAGTTTTTTTATTATTGACGCGCCGCCACTGAAACGATTTCTAAAAGCCATACGCGCTTTCCATACTCCTCACGGTAACAAATCTGTGTCAAAATGTCATTAAAATCAATTCAAAAGTTTCCACGTACACAATACAGAACGATCCAAAGTAATACTCGTATGTATTTTGTATGGATCAGAAAGTTTAAGTCCCTTGGTTTCTGTAATCGGCAAGGCAATGTTCGGATGGACCTAAAGAAGTGTATTATGCCACTAAGTTTTTCTTTCACAGGTCAATGGGCAGCCTATCATGAATACAAAAAAAAATCAGTTTTCCAACCCCCACCCCCCAATCACACCAATTTCACCCGCACCCAAAAAAAAGTAAAAAACGATCAGGAACCCCTAAAATGCCTAAAAACGAAGTTTGAGGCATATTTGAAATTATTTGTTTTTTGCTAATTACTCCGCTGCCCATGCACCGATTTTCAAAATTATCTACTACGACCCTACACCATATCGCTGCCAAAATTTCATCAAAATCTAAGCAGCCAGACAGACAGACAGACAGACCGACAGACAGACCGACAGACCGACAGACCGACAGACCGACAGACAGACCGACAGACAGACCGACAGACAGACCGACAGACAGACCGACAGACAGATCGACAGACAGACCGACAGACAGACCGACAGACAGACCGACAGACAGACCGACAGCCAGACCGACAGACAGACCGACAGACAGACCGACAGACAGACCGACAGACAGACCGACAGACAGACCGACAGACAGACCGACAGACAGACCGACAGACAGACCGACAGACAGTCCGACAGACAGACCGACAGACAGACCGACCGACAGACAGACCGACCGACAGACAGACCGACCGACAGACAGACCGACCGACAGACAGACCGACCGACAGACAGACCGACCGACAGACAGACCGACCGACAGACAGACCGACCGACAGACAGACCGACCGACAGACAGACCGACCGACAGACAGACCGACCGACAGACAGACCGACCGACAGACAGACCGACCGACAGACAGACCGACCGACAGACAGACCGACCGACAGACAGACCGACCGACAGACAGACCGACCGACAGACAGACCGACCGACAGACAGACCGACCGACAGACAGACCGACCGACAGACAGACCGACCGACAGACAGACCGACCGACAGACAGACCGACCGACAGACAGACCGACCGACAGACAGACCGACCGACAGACAGACCGACCGACAGACAGACCGACCGACAGACAGACCGACCGACAGACAGACCGACCGACAGACAGACCGACCGACAGACAGACCGACCGACAGACAGACCGACCGACAGACAGACCGACCGACAGACAGACCGACCGACAGACAGACCGACCGACAGACAGACCGACCGACAGACAGACCGACCGACAGACAGACCGACCGACAGACAGACCGACCGACAGACAGACCGACCGACAGACAGACCGACCGACAGACAGACCGACCGACAGACAGACCGACCGACAGACAGACCGACCGACAGACAGACCGACCGACAGACAGACCGCCGCATAAAACGCCCAAAAAGTATATTATCTCAAAATCGAAAATTTTCGCGATCACAATACTCCTCTCACCTATCGGTGTGGGAAGTAAAACGTATTACCTCAAAATCGCAAATTTTCGCGGTCACATTACTCTCCTAACCTATCGGTGTGGAAAGTAAAATTATACTAATTTTATCATTTTTTCTTTATATATTAGAGTCTAAATGGTTACTTTAATAGAAACCTTATAAACTGGAGAACATATATTTTTTATAAATAACTTATAACATTTTATTTGTTCGCTCAGGGCAGGATTCCTCCCCTTTAGATGTGAATAATTTTTATGTTCCCTGATTCGACAGAAAAACTAGCTATTTGGAACACATATACATATAAGTTCTTAATAATGGAAGACAAAGTCTATGGTAAAGGAGGTCTTGGCAGAAGACAATGTTAATGGCTGAGGAATGTAAAACACTGGACTGATATTAATACATAGATACTGCTTAGCATTACAAAATACATTGAACGACTCACTGAAGTTGTAGCCAACCTTCTGCAAGAAGATGGCACCTTAAGAAAAAGATTCTACATTAGAAGGGCACTGGAAACTCACCAATGTAATATTTGCAATACATTAATATAATTTTCAAACATTTATTTGGGAAAATTTGAATTCTCAGAATTCGTTCAGTGTAAACGGGAAATAATTTGAATCAGCTCAAAAAGGTATCTGATATCTCACTGCAAAACGTGAAGAAATCAGCTTTAGCTGACTCTGGGGTCTGGGCATCAATGAACTGTAAACGCTCACTGATTCTAAATATAGTGTGTAATTATTTAACAACACTGGTAGTATCATTTGTGAGTAGGCATATTATGATGGGATGCATCAGATAAGCTGATATGGTCGTGATTGTTGATTGACCTTGACACCGCAGGCTGAATCATTACATACATGGTAATGTAGTGGAGACATGAGATTATTTTTATTACGGATTTGAATTATTAATGAAGATCGCAATCAACTTTAATGGACAATGATTCACCTGGCAACTATGATAAATCATTGAAAAACTTTATTTGACTCCTGACAGAATGGTCAGTCATCTGCTGTCCAATCTGCTTCGAGGCAGGAGATATTCTATAATGGTGGAACTAGACCAAGGTCGATAATTCTTAAACCAAAAAAAATTACAGTAGGATGAAACCCATTAGAAAAACAGGGGAATATGATAATAATGAAAGGAAAAATAAATTACGGTCGATTCGAGATCGGGAAGTGGGAGGGGGTGAGTTTTTAAGGGTAGAAAATGGTTTATCTTGATTTCTGGCAAAACTACAAGTCCTATGGAAAAGAGTTAAATAGCAAAGTTGTAGCTAATAAAAAGATCTACAACTTTTGTATTTTCAATTTTTTCACATAGCCTCAAAATTTTGGTAAAAAATTCAATAAACCAAGTTTTTGGTTTTTTCTTTTTATCTTTTTCAAACAAAAAAAAATTTCTACAAAATTTGGTGAAAACTTACCTTACTATGTCCCAGATACACTGTAATTTATTTGTTTTAAAATATTCATTTTTTCGCCTTATTTTAACTTAATATCAAAAATGCACCCCAAATTTCAATCGAAAATCCTCGCGTCAAAACATCAGCTTTTTTCAAAAAGTTTGGGAGCTTTTTATTCGTTGGAATCTCTATTTTCTGATGGTGTAAAAAAAATATACGTTACTATGGAAAATCTTCTCAGAAAATGCAAAAAACTGAAAAAAACTCAAATTCGTATTTTTTTTACTCACTATGTGCAATTTCATCAAAAAAATGTGATTGCTGTTATTTTTTTTAGTTGAAAGGTTTACTAATTAAATTAGAATTACATTCATGTCATAGAAAATTTCAAAAAATATAAATATACATGTAAATCGTACTATTGAATTTAGATACTTAATTCTGATTACGTCATTCATTATATATTTTTTTTTCGAAAACGTTAATCTTGTCATTTATAAATATCTTATCTGAAATTCCCATTAGTTATTCATTAGTTTTTGTCTCCTTGAAGGCATTTCTTCATCGTTAGATTCGATAAACTTTTCTATCTCTAGTTGATCGTTGAAATCTTCAAGACAATCATCTTCGTCTTCAATATTATTTCCAGTCTGGCTCTCAACTGTGTCGTGTATCATAGCGCATTTGAGTTAACGCATTGCGTTGATACAAGGAAGTGCGCCAGCGTTATAGTATCAGCGTATTTAATATGTCTGCGTTACCCAACGAATTCGAATAGCGCCCATGACCACTGACTAACGGTTTTACAGCTGCTACGAAATAGCAGGTATGTAGTAGGGCCCAGACCCTGCTAAGTTCGTCTCCCACTTCTCCATGAAATACCTTACAATGGGCTAACATTTACCGTATGTCACTCAGGTATATCTTACGACAGCAATAAATAGGCATCTACAAATATTATTTAAAGAAGATTCTACAACTTTTTCAAAATATTGTAGATGCCTTATTAAATATTAACTTATTTGTTTGTTAATTATAGTAGAATATTCCAATTTGCAATTGTTCCGTTTATCAATGTAACATGAAATCTCACGTTTTTTAAGTAAATAAGTGTAAATTTTAATAAATAGCTCAAAATTGTACCTACATAGTGAGTAAAAAAAATTTCGAATTTGAGTTTTTTTCGGTTTTTTGCATTGTCTGAGAGGATTTTCTATATTTTCTATAGTAATGTATATTTTTTTACACCATCAGAAAATAGAGATTTCAACGAACGAAAGGCTCCCAAACTTTTTGAAAAAAGCTGATATTTTGACGCGAGAATTTCCGATTGAAAATTGGGGTGCATTTTTGATTTTGAGGTCAAATAAGGCGAAAAAATAAATATTTTAAATCAAATAAATTACAGCGTATTTGGGACATAAAAAGGTAAGCTTTCACCAAATTTTGTAAAAAAATTATTTTTTTTAAAAAGATAAAAATAAAAGACCAAAAACCTTAGTTTCCTGAATTTTTACCAAAATTTTGAGGTTATGTGAAAAAATTGAGAATACAAAAGTTGTAGATCTTTTTATTACCTACATCTTTGCCATTCAACTTTTTCCCATAGGATTTGTAGTTTTGCCAGAAATCAGCATAAACCATTTTCTAACCTTAATAACTCACCCCCTCCCACTTCCCGATCTCGAATCGACCGTAATTAATTTTTCCTTTTATTCTTATCATATTTCCCTCCTTTTCTAATGAGTTTCATCCTACTGTAATTTTTTTCACGTTTTATTATTTCTGAAGGCTTCGGCACTGGTCTAAACAGTGAGATGCCAAGATCAGAGATCATCAAGGTTTGGTTCATTTGCTGGACAAAATAAATATGCTAATAACATACAGCCAGTTGTTTCAAAGTTGTAAACTGAACCAGATATGTTGTCGAAATTAGAACATAATTATTCTTTTTCCATTCTATTCTGTTGCTTCAAAGCTTTAGTTTCAATTTGTAGAGTTATTATATGTTACATCCAAATGCTAAGAAAAAACTCAAGAAGTTAGGTTAAGCTTTTGTTTTTGACTTTGATCAGGAAAAAGAGGGGACACCGCAAGCCCGTTTGATGCTATATGAATTAGCTGTGACCGAAAATGAATAGCTGTTTGACAGCTGTCAAAATATCTTTTTATGAAATTTGGCTCTTTCAAGACCAATCGTTGTAAAATATTTTGGTGTGCATAATGGTAGGGTGTGCAGCTTACGGTTGTAAAAGCCACATCAGCAGGAAGGAGCCAGAAATAACGTATCACAGGTAAATTTAACAGCGCTTTGGTACATTTTTGGTGCTTTTTGGTAACAGGAATGTTAGTCTCGCATTCCGTCCTCTCTCTTTCCGTGTCTAAGGTTTTTGACATTATTCGATTATTCCCGTACAGTCACAAAACATCCAATTACAGGATAAAGGATGTGAAACTTCACGAATTTGACAACAGTTGACGTCTCTAATCAGAAAGTTGACAGATAAGACCCATGAACAGGAGCAGAATCGTGGAAAAATTATCGAACAACAAACTGATTAATGTAACACAACACAGCACAACAGCACTGAAGGTCAACTTACCCCAAATATACTTGGCATATCGAAGACCTTTACATAGTGAGGCCCCATTTTGACTTTTACGCTGTCTTCAATAACGGTTTCAATGTAGCAACAATCACAAACAAACTGAAGGTGGCTTAATACAAAAGGCAACTTTTATCCTATACTGATAAAACTCAGTCACCAGAGCTCCTGCATATAGTGCACGATGGTCATCAATCCCAGAAAACACGCCACATTGTTATATCGAACGGTTTCTAGATTTTTTAGAATGTCAGAAAGCGGAACTACATAGTTACGGTTATCAACTTATGTCGCGCTGTTTAGTAGTGTCGTAAGAGCCAAAACGTATTTTCGTGACAACTCTTCGATTGGTTTCTTGAAAGCATCAATAGAAACTTTTACCAGCCATAAGCCAAATTCCGAATTGTTTATAACAATTAGTTAAACACCACTTTAAGTATCTTACAGGTAACACAAAATACACTACTGAAAATTATAGCGCTCAAACCTAAACTATTTTCCTCATCCAGTTTATATCATGAAATTAACGTACTAAATATAAAACTCATCTATGTATATGAAGCCATAATAAGGATATACAACATGAAGCCAAAAAATGTAATTCGATCAGAGAGAATAACCAGATTCACCACTAGAAACGACTTACGTAGTGAAAATTTAAAAAAAACGTTAATACAGAGAACCGTATATTACTTTGGCCCAAAATTTTATAATCAATACCATGCGAATTAAAGCAGATACATTGAAAAAAATCAAAATTTCAGTAAAAAAAATCATTACAGAAAATCAAACAATATTTGGTAGGATATTGGACAGGTCAGAAGTATAAAATTCTTAAATGTAAATAATTGTAAATAATTTTAGATACCTAGCTAGTTCCATTTTAGTGCAAAACCTGATTTGCATGGTATAAAGTGGCATCCTTCCCATCAGTACTTTAAATTTACTTTAAGTTACAATAAACCTCGATCTACTTTTAAGGTTTGTGGAACTGCTAGTTTTCTCATTGTCTTTAGTATCAGTATCTCATTTCCATTCTTCTGGTAATAATTTTCTACCCAGCAAAGATTGATTTTTCAAGTACACCCTTTTGAACTTTTCAAGAGTAGCATCTGCAGTGGATACCAAAGATGACAATTTTACGCAAAACTTTTTCCTTTTTGTAAGAATGTGGATGTCATGCAATAGCATGTCAAAGCTTTAAGAACAGTCTATGCTGTTTACACTTTTGTAGTACTATTTCCAAGCTTTTCGATAAGTACACTTCCTAAAGGTCATTAAATGTGTTCATTTTCGTGGATAACATTTTTGACAGCATTATATAACCCTCCCTTCTAAATAGGTGCCTGACAACCATGTTTCTATATTGCAATTTTATTACAGTTTCAATGCATTTTTATATTTTGAGTTGACTAAAAGAATCCTAAAAAAAATTCTTGTCGTAATTTTAAAAACATATTCTTCCTAAATATGAGTACAAGACTTTTTTAAGTAAAAATAGAGTACCGCCTCATTAGTTTTATTTACACTAAGTTGCACACGACGTCGCATATCTGCTGTTATTTTCTCTATACAATACTTTCATTTCTCTACCAGGTAAACCCTACCTAAGAACACTTAAGGCCCAAGAACAAATTTTCAATAGGCTTCTAGATGAAATAAATTTCTTAAGAGCGAACGCATGACTCCTTATCAAAAACTAACAAGCATTTATACCAATACAAAGAAATTGACGTCGCAAAAATTGCTAAAAATTTTAGTACTTAGTGTTAAAAATGCATCCTATGAGTTTCACAAAAATCTGTCTATTGGATCCAGGTTCCACGGCATCTCACTAGTTAGCTGCTGTGGTATGATTATTTAAATAGCGCAGTAATTTAAGTCAATAATCATTGATGAACATAATTTAAATGAGAATAGGCGGCAGAAAGGATCTGCCTGTGCGCCATCTTGCACCCGGAGGTAACGGCAAACCAAAGGAAGTCGCTGCTAAAAAGCAGTAAACTTCTTTGCGGAACACAAAGGCGCATTCGCTTCACCTAACCAGATAAGCGCACTTCTATGCCAACTGCATATGAGAGTCGAGCAACCCACGTATAATTTAAATGGTCGCGCATTTGTCATCACTGTTTGGCTCTGCTGATGAAGCATGCGTCTGAAAGTTTGGAACTTAAGGGGCCTGGATACACACATTTATATGTATATACGTATTTGCCATGTAAAACACAGACTCACAGTTTCTCGCATAACTCACTCTATTTTAAAACTACATATATAATATTTCAGAAGGAGATAGTTAAGACCTTAATGAATGACAACTACTTTCGATTTTCTCAAAAAAGTTTTTCAATGTGCAAAAAAACTCGCTGTGCAAAGTTATACATTCTATACATGCCTGTAATTTCATAACCAAACACGATATCAAAAAAGGCTAAATAGTTGCACAAGTGCAAGCTTTCTTCTTCACTTTGCTCTTTGGGTCATTGCTGTAAGTTTAAAGATAACGTCAGGAGCTTGGAAATGCGAAAATCAATTTTATGCTGACCTTTGGACCTTACCTTTGGACCTTTTGGTCTTACCTTTGGATTTTTGGACGTATCTCCTCTCATCTTAGACACACACACTGGAGAAAGGGAACAGGCGACCACGCCTCCTCGCTAACACAGGAATACGTGTTTTCTTGGATTCTCAATTTCGCGCGCTATACCCTAGACCCTTAAAGGTAAAATCTGTTCATTTGCCGCTTTCACAGTCACTAGAAAATATTCTTCGATTATATGCTATGAAATTTGTGGCCAGCAGTGTATTCGCAACCATCATATAATCAACACCTGCCCCTTCCAAGCCAATAAAAACCAGCAAATTAACCACACAGCACTAACCAGAACTTTGACCCTTCCAGCTTTTTCCCAGGCACCTGCCCACAAAGAAGGATATACGCTTAAATTATTCACCATAGAAGACGGTGAGAATTTAGCGCGTTTGAAAAAAGGTCTTTGTTTATTTACAGTCGCGCGGTTTCATTGTCTTGATCAGCGGATGCGTCTCTAATTACCGCGAGACCGGAATCAAAAATAGCTTTACTTGCATTTTCATCGTTCCCCAAAGTGCACTTCAATTGAACAGGCGCCTTATGTCTGAGGTTTAATCGCTTTAAGTGTATTTTCTTGCGATTAGAATGTTGTTTGTTTTTTATGCTTACTTATACCATTGACGCTCACACTTAAGCTCTACAAGTCAATCCGTATCGAGACGAATCAGTCGAAGTATTTACTACTTCAAAACTTAATAATCAATGCCTCATCTCTCTAACACCAGAATTTTCCAACTCTCAAAGGAATCGAAAGCATTAACGATTAACGACACATCTTGCATCTAAACCCTAAAAAGTCTTATAGTAAATAATAGGAAACTAGAAATAGTTGGGTATGCGGTCAACACAACCAAAACACACAACCAAAACAGGGGGCTCAATTGAAGTAGTACTCTTCGTTTAAATCAAGTTTCTAAATAATTTTGTTTTCTTCATCAGGATTCTACAAAATACAGAAAAACACCAAAAGTTAAACCAATAGTAATATAAAATAAAGTTTTTAATCCACACTGAACATGTGAGGTTTAACAAAGAAAGCATGCTCACTTTCTTAGAACGTGGTGGTCTAGTCAGCTACAATACAGTAGAACGGGTAACTATCCTCATTCTTAATTCTACATATCTTCCATCAGGAGAAAATAACATTTACAAACGGTCACATAGTTAAAAATTCATAAAACAAGACATTTTAAAATAATTCAGGTGGCCGAAGCATTATCACGAGGACGGAAGGAACAACCACCATTTTGTAACCTGTTGGACCACACAACACTAAAACTCGGGTGGATAGAGAGCACAAAACTTAAAAGTGCAAAGTCTTTGATTGACACGTAACATTTGGGATGACAACCATGTTGGTGCTTACCATCTCAAACGCACTGTACGTTTCGTGTTGTACTGTCTTTCATAGAACTTCACACATACCCGTGGTTTGACCACACTACAGAGATACCAATAGGTGACAGATGTGAGTCTCTGCGCATGATCAAACAACGCAAGAACTAAAATTTTATTAACTGATACCCTTATCTTGACTCATTTCAATTTTTGGGATGTTTTATACAATGCCTGTATAGAGTATCATGATACTAAACGAATACAAAAAGCTCCAAAATTCATGTCTACGATTGATTCATGCGATCAGGCATGGTATAAGTGCCTCACATTGATTAGTCAAAACACACTGGCTCAATATGAAACACAGGATAGTGTTATATAGTGCACGTTTTTACTACAGTCATCACAATGAAATCTCCATTGAACTTGTATAATAAAATAACCTTTCGGCACTGTGTAAATATAAGATTCAAGACTACAATTATACCATCAGCTCATCACACTGCTCTTGATTGAGAGATCTTTTTCATATATCATTTCCAAAACTTCTAGTTCAGTTCCACAAAGTCTCAAATCAAAATCAATAGAAACTTTGTCACAAAATTATGCCAAGCTTCTGAAATCTCACTATGTTGGGTAACCACCAATTAAAATGATTCTGTAATCCACTTTTATGACTCTCTCGTCTATTTTTTTGGCACATGTCTACATACTCATGTAATTTGTTACTCAAACGTTTATATTTCCCTCTTTACCTTTTTCTATTTTTCTTCTTTTCTTTCTATTTTTTCTACATCATACTATTCAACTTATATGTGTATCTTGTTATCTCCTAATCTCAGCCTCACTGTCATAACTGTTTTATGTTAACAATAATTGTATACGAGTTTCTTTCATATTTCTATAACATTTCATTAGACTTACATTCATCTGTTTCCGAGATATTTCGATTTTCCTGCAAATTTTAAACACATTTTCTATTTGTGTACTGAAATTTAGCTATTTTGAAAAAATACTATTGAATTATATTTTTATGTATCGAACAATTAAATTGTAAAACCATAATAGTATTTTATGAAGTCAAAATTCTGAATTATCGAAATATACCTACTTGCCTCTAAAATATATCAACTATCAACAGAGATATCCAAAACGGAGTCATTCTAAAACTATAAACTATAATGCATTTGAAAGATTGAAGAGTCGTTTTATTCGGACTGGGTTAGTTAATATTTCATAGCCTACCTGATCTGTTTGATAATTTTGCATCACGTCTATAAAATCGTTTCGTCAGCATACTTGCCTTATATTATTTCGATAATTCAGGAGTTTGACTTCATCAAATACAATTATGGCCGTATAATTTAGTTGTTCGTTAAATATAAATAAAATTCGGTAACATTTTCTCAAAATAGGTAAATTTCAGTAAACAAATAAAAGGTATATTTAAAATTTGCAGAAAAATCGAAATATCTCATACATTGATGAATGCAAGTATATGATATGCTACAAATGTGAAAGGGCATGTTGAAAGCAATAATTATTTGGCATAATAAAATAAGGGGGGTTACATTTAAAAATAGAGTGTAGATTATGCATGCTACCTCACCCTGTATATGACTATGTGTGACCATTAGTGGAATCAAATATGGAATAATATATGTATAGGGTGTCTCATTTAAAAGATGTATATTTGCATCACCACGTAGTTATGGATCACCCTGTATAAATCAAAATATTTTCTGAGCAAGGAGTATATCCTTGGCTACAACCTTTGTATACAACCTTTTTCGTTATATTTTGCGGTAGTAGCGGTATCGACCGATCTGGTACTAAAAACTCACCCTGTATGCTCACGGAACCCATGGCAGTTATTTTCTTGTATGTAAACTGAGGTTGCATGACAGATAAATACCTAATCGCTGCATTCTGTAAGTATCAGCAGAAGCATTAAATTGTTCGTCTGTCTTCTAATAGCTTGAGATACCTGCTGAGTGTTATTCTTTATCTTTACGTTTGTAGATTAGAAACGGTGATACAAATATATTCAAAATGTCCAACACAAGTTTGACTATCACTTGTTTACAATTTATCAAATGATAGCAAACTAAAAGCATACTGTGATACCGATATCAGTTTATGAGTCCGTCAAATGCTTTTTAAATAATATGGGCATGTGTGATTTTGGATAGAAGAAAAACCTGGAGAATCCTAAACCGAACTGGTGTTGGACCCGTTAAATCCAACCTGGCTAGGCTACGGGGAATAAAAGCTGCAAACTATGACTGAGGGGAAGTACATAACATGGCTCAGCAGAATCATGTGCGATGTGCGATGTGCTTCCAGTTGTACCCTCCATGATCTATGGCTTGCTAACACAAAAGCTTTGGGCGTAGCGTGATACTGGACAAAATTGTAAAAATTAAAACTTTTTGGAAGCAGACCTGAGAAAGTGAAGTGAGTGGATGTACAATGGTTTGTTGTTGTTGCAGCTGCTAGCAATGCAAGAAAATTAGATAATCTCCAGGACTGAGATAGCCAAATTTCTAAGTGAAATTAGTTAAAACTTTGAGCTTCAAGTCACCTATTGGGGTGCTTTCGTTTTCACATAATTATTCTACAAAGTACTTGCCAAGCACAAACACGCCCGGTGACAGGATTCCAGTGTCTCTGGTCAACTAGAGTTCCGATTCAGAGATTTTTGACAGAGAGAAGAATATAATACTGCAGATCTTTTGGGTATTGAGACTTAAACAAAGTTACTTTAGTGCCAAAGTTGATAGTAACCGAAATACAGGGTGTCAAAGTTATAATTGTCATTTAGTTTTTGCTTAACAATTCATTAACAAGATGTCGTAATGGCATGAAATTAGAAATTCGCGGGATTTTTGAGTCAATAAATTCAAACGTCATTTAACCCTTCGAAATTCTAGTCTTTATTTGAGTTGTCAGCTAAAAGATACATAACAAGTCGTTCTGTACCTTTGTGAATGAGGAGCAAACATTGAAAATGAACATTATCCTAAAGTTCTTATTTTCAATAACAGATATTATTAGATATGTTATTGTACAGGGTGACCTAATAAGAATGGCCGCCGGCAATATCTCGGTAACCGTTAATCGTATAACTTCGAGCAAAAAATATTATTAGGTAAATCGGCTAAGAGAAATCGCTGGAAATTATTTTCAAGTTCCGCAAGTTGCCGCTAGGGGGCGTAACTGTTACGGTCAATCAGAAAAACGGCTTTTCTCAAAATATATGCTAATAAAGGTATGTTATAAATTCTACGGTCATGTAGACTGAGCAATTCTCAATTTTTTTTGTTAATCGTTTTTTTCTCTATCTTGTAAGATGTAGTGGTGGGGGAATGTCATAAAGCTTAGTATTTAAATGGCCATAACGTTGGTATAGGTTAACGGAATTAAACAAGCTAGGTTTCGTTTGAAAGAGCTGTTCTTACGTAATAATGTGTTATATAAAAATTGTCCAAGTTTGTCTTGACTTAGTAGGTACAGGGCGATATTTGACATAATAACAATTATCACGCATTATTACGGAAATTTTAAATGGTATGCTATATATCTTTTAACGTAGGTATATAGAGGATAAAATTCTTAAAAAGTTAGCGAAAGATTCAACCTCCCAGCTGTTTTCAAACCGGAGATATCAGTAAAACAAGTATCCTGACAAGTGTGCTGTGAGTTTCAGAAACAATTGCCACCCTATAGGGATATAGCCTCCGTCTAATCGTTTTAGTAATCATTTTATAGATAATACTCAAGTAAAAACACTAAATATCATATTTTGACTTTCTGAAACAACCACCAGGTGGCGCAGTAGGCGCTAATAAGTGCTCTATACAATTTTCCTGATAATGGAACTTCTAAAAGGAACAAACAAAAATAAATTACAGTATAAAATTGAGTATTACTTTAGTCATTAATTAAAGGTCAATTTGAGCCGATCACAAAGTATTATATGAACTCAACAAGCAAGGGTACTAAGAAAAAATCAATGTGAATAGATCTTAAAAATTAAGACCAATTAACAGCAAAATAAAGCAAAATAAGGTGGCATAATAACAAGGATAACAAACAAATTATACACAAACGTAATTCACATGCGCATACCATACCTATTGTCAGTGTTGCCAGTGTTCGAAGGCGTCTATAGTGTTAGATATGCACTTATGCATCCATTCTAGCGTAGATAAACCTGCCAGTTTTAGCATTGATTAACACATTTATGTTTTAGGCATCTAGAGCAACACTGAAAATGGGTATGGTATATGCATGTGATTTAGGTTTATGTATTTTATCTATTAAAATTGTAGTTGTACCACGTTATTTTGCTTTATTTTGCTGTTAATTGCCCTTAATTTTTAGAATCTATTCACATTGATTTTTTCTTAATATCTTTGCTATCGAATTCATATAATACCTTGTGATCAGCTCAAATTGACGTTTAATAATGATAAAAACAATAATCAATTCTATACTGTAATTTGTTTTTCATTGCTTCTTTAAAAAGTTCCAATATTATGAAATTGGTTACAGCAGCTATTGGCGCCTAGTACGCCACCTGGTGGTTGTTTCAGAAAGTCAAAATATGATTTGTAGTGTTTTTACTTCAGTATTCTCTATGAAATGATTACTAAAACAATTATACGAAGGCTGTAGGGCGGCAATTGTTTCTGAAACTCACAGCACACTTGTCAGAATACTTGTTTTACTGATATCTCCGGTTTGAAAACAGCTAGGAGGTTGAATCTTTCGCTGGCTTTTTAAGAATTTTATCTTCTGTATACCTATGTTAAAAGATATATAGCATACCATTTAAAAGTTTCGTAATAATGCGTGATAATTGTTATTATGTCAAATATCGCCCTGTAGCTACAAAGTCAATACAAACTTGGACAATTTTCATATAATAGGTTATTAGGAAAGAATAGCTCTTTCAAACGAGACCTAGCTTGTTTAATTCCGTTAACTTATACCAAAGTTATGGCCATTTAAATAATAAGCTTTATGACATTCCCCCACCACTACGTCTTACAAGATAGAGCAAAAAACGATTAACAAAAAAAATCGAGAATTGTTCGGTCTACATAACGGTAGAATTTATAACATACCTTTATTTGGATATATTTTGAGAAAAAGCCGTTTTTCTGATTGGCCGTAACAGTTACGCCCCCTAGCGGCAACTTGCGGAACTTGAAAATAATTTCCAGCGATTTCTCTTAGCCGATTTACCTAATAATATTTTTTGCTTGAAGTTATACCATTAACGGTTACCGAGATATTGCCGGTGTCCATTCTTATTAGGCCACCCTGTACAGCATCTATATAGTTTCAAAAGGAATCTTTTGTCTTGTAAAATAACACTCGAAATACAGATGATGGATCAAAACGGATACTATCCTCAAACACTATTTTCAAGTAGAATATTATTAACATTTGGTTCAAGGGGATCTTTTTCTATGACAAATAGCAGTAAACATATTATGCAAATTGGAAAAAAGGATAGTATCCATACACGTGTTGTTTTCTCTTGTTTGCAAGTTACTGTAACTCGTTTTGTGCCATAATTTATTTTGTTTTTCTGAATTAAAATGAGTGTTAATTCGGAACTGTTAATATCCTTGGCCAAGATTGGTTTATTGAAGGTTATAAAGCATTGAATAAAGATTTGGTAAGGCTAGTTGGGATGAAGGACATGAAAAGGATTATTTTTAGGAAAGACAGTAAAGGCTTACTACTTTTAGTACGGGTTTTACCAGCTAGGCAGTAGTTTGCAATTTCATTTATTCGTCTGAGACCTAAATCACACTGACGAGCTTTAATAAAAGCGAAACGACGTCGTCTGTGATTGGTTTCGGATGAATGAATGAAATTGCTACTCTTTAATTGAGTTAAGTTGCTTTTTAGCATGAACCGAATGTCGGGAGTGTTAAATGAGTGTTCCACAAAAAAGAGTCTGTTTGTTGTCGTATCCACAGGATCCTATACCTGATGCTTTTAAACGAGTCACATAAACAGTACTCGGTTCCTCAGATTAACTGCTCAGCTACCGGCTTTGGTAGATAGATGGCGAACTAATATTTTGTTAAGTACTGCTTCCCAATATCTATATGTTGCTACTACTATACCTTATCCACCGAACAAACGGAGTAACCATGCACAATATATGTAAATTTTTACTGTATGGTCAAGGGTTATATGCACACCGTCTACAAAACTGCATACTGAGAGCAGTGGTGTTATTATAAACAGAAAAATTAAGTTCGATTTATCCGAGTAAAGTCCCAAAATATGGGTTTGGAATAATTTCTTACTCCTTTTCTTCAGTGGACAGACTATAGTACGCTAATACGAGTTTTGCCAGCTAGGCACTAACAGGCAATTTGATTTATTCGTCTGAGACCTAAATCACACTAACGAGCTTTAATAAAAAAGTTGTTATAATAAGTCCTTGATTATCTCGTAAAACATGAAAATGGATATTATTTATTCTTCCTGAGTTTCTGCTCCTCAAGTACTACCACCATTTTCTATTCCCAGAACGAGTCACGATTTTGTATCTCTGTAGTGTGAATTTGTTCAACTGGACGTTATTGCATGGTTTCAAAGAGGGTTGCGGTCAGATTTGGCTTTAGGGGTTTTGAAGGGGGTACTGCTCCAGGAGGACGTCTTTGGGGGTACATCAATAGTGTCACTATTTCAGAGTAATCGCCTTTCCAAGCGAGTGTAATTTTTTACAGCAGGTCAAAGCCGTCTGACAAAACGGAAGCATGCAACATTATGTCTAGAATGTATGGATCCCAGCTAAGTTCATTAGATATTTTAATTAGCTAAATTGGTTAATTGCTGAACACATTAATTAAACCGTGGCCCAAATACTATTAATTCATGAAAATTGGCATCTGCTGAATCGTAATTAACAGTAATTATGCTGCATTTGCCTATTTCGTCTCATCCGCGTGCTGTTTATATTGAAGTTTGAATAGTACGACCAATTAAGAAACTATCTGTCATTAAAGCCATTCAGAGTAGTCTCCCACCTATAACCAGTATTAATCCGATTGTGTGCAAAATTAAATCTAAACTTGGTAGACTGAGGAGGGAGGGAAAGAGCATTGTTATTGTATGGAAAAAAACACACACAGACATACTGCACAATGAAGCAGTTGATAGGGCAGCTAAGGAAGCAGTTTTTGTAAGTAACTTTGCAACGCAATCAGTATGCGTCGGCGACTGTATAAACGCAATTAAAATAGATGTGAGGAAATTATGGTCTGAGTCTTACGAAACCTACTGCTGAGATAGTACAACAGAGTACTGTACCATCCAACGAAATATTCCACCTATACCCTGGTAAGCCAACCTAAGAATTCCCAGGAAGTACATCACCATGTATAGCTGTTTAAGATTTAGTCATGGGAGGTATCCAGCTTTTTTGGTGAGAATCGGTATAACTGATACAAATTTGTCTGGGGAGTACAGCGTTCCGAGCACTCTGGATCATCTGTTTTTTGAATGTCGAAAATATAGCGCACAACAAAACTTACTATGGTACGGCCTGGTCTGCGATGGCTTTTCGCCACCCTATTGTATGCTACACCCACTAGCACTGAATGACAGGAGAATACAAAGAACGTATTATACGTTTTCTCAAGGAATCCAACTTGGAAATTTAGCTTTAGTTTACCCCATGTTTATCCTAGTGTTATGATTACCTACTTTCCGTGGTCTATCTTGTGTGTGATTTTGAAAATGCCCCTTGGCGAGAAGATGTGTGACCTTGTCCTTTCCTAATTTTATATTTGTAGGGATATTATTAGTCATATGAATTGTGGCTGGCTGCATGGACTAATCAAGTCTCAAAGCCATTAAAAAAAAGACGAATTAAGAAGACAAATGAAAGGCAATGTGTTTTTTATATGTAGTAAATACATTGCAATAAGTAATGTTCCTATTTTTTGATTGCTATACGCACTCCATTCAAATATCAATTTTGATTTTGAGATACCATCAGAGACAGTACACAAAAAATTGAGTTGCTATCCTCACATCATTGAGGGCCGTATTCATAGTCGTCTCTTGAGTAATACTTAAGGTTTAATTCAGTAATACTAAGAGGATACTTAAGGGAATCTTGACATTTCGTTACTTAAGTATTACTCAAGGTAGCCTTACGTAAGGGACCTTCAAGTAGTAGTAGTAGGAGCTAACTTCATTGAAACATACAAAACTACATTTAAAAATGCTGTTTTCAGCATCACACTGAACTACAGGAATTTGGCTTACTGGTCTTCCAGTCAACCTGTCGAAACACAAAACTATACTTATAAGAGACCCTCAAGCATTAAGGCAACCTTATAGAAACTTTCAGTACTTAACCCTATGATACGCCTTTTATGGAATGATGGGTTGGGACACCACCTACTGTGTTGCATGAGATTCTGAATCTTGTCTTTCAGAACCTTCTGGAGGGACATAATTATTGTGATGAAAAAGAGGCTATAATAGTTATTTAGTTAGTTATGTAATGATTGTTTATGATCCCTATTAGGCACAAAATTTTATCTGATGGCACTTATATTAAAAATTGTCGAAAAAAATTAAAACCTGTATTTTTGACATATCACAATGACAACTATTTTCAAAACGGTAAGTACAACAATGCTTCTCAGAACGGTCCGGTGGACCTTTGCTTTTCGTTGCGGTTGTGTCGGTCGATCGGTTTGTCATGTTTGGTTATACAGAGACCAGACAAAGTTATGGAGGTGTAAGGGAAAGGAAGGAAAGAGAAGAGAAAAGAAAAGAGGAGGCAGTTCGTTGGTTTGAAGGTAGGTATAACTTGACATAGTCGATTTGAGTTCGGTAATTTTTGGGTTTAATCAAATGGGTTAACTTTGAGATTCGATAAAAGGGCAAACATTTAGTTGTTTCCAAATTTGCACGATTCGCGCAATAGAGGGTTGGTGTGCGATTCCACTTGACTATATGATAAGTATACGTTTAGCTTAAAATGTTAGTAGGCTAGTGAACTGTGCTTTGCCATTTGCTTGACAATCGGTGGTAACAGCAATGGTTTTTTTGGTATCTCCTGTCACGTAGAATTGAATACAATTCAAACAATAATGGGCGAATCTGGTCGTTTACCTTCTGAATTGGAAACTATCACTCGAAATATATGAGTATTGTGTAGATACGAGGAATGGTGTTCCACTCAGCAAGTTAAGAATATCACACACGAAAAAATGTGCTGTTGGTTTACATTGAATGCGTACTCAAGGAAATAGAAAAATCTTTCTAGTCGTATTATTCAATGATCGACCCTACATTGCTGATTTTGCATCTAGCAATCTATTTCATAGAGTTATTGTCAACTATTTGTAACAATGTTTAAGTGAGGGCCATACCTATACGTAGTGCACATGATGTATTTGGTGCCCTCATAGGTTTGTAAATTACGGTTAACTATTACCTATGAAACCAACGATATACTTGACTCGTGATATCTTCATAAGTTAGAATTATACCCGACCAATCCAATTACAATAGATTAGCGCTAGGAACCTATTAAGGATGTGTTCAGAATATGGCACGGGTATTATTAAATACATATTAATTTCAATGAGTATGACTGACTTTCTCACTAACTGCAGCATCAATTTCAATATAATTAGGAGAGTAACAGGATGTCAGTAATCTTGCTTGATTTGTAAGAATATGGATCGATAGAGTGGGAGATTCTTTTCACTACCATTCAAACGTTTACAGTTTCAGTTAGTCAAAATAAAACAGCAAAAACGTACATATACGTTAAAGTACTAATACCAAATAGACCAGTAAGGATACAGATACGCATAGAAGTAGAAAACAACAATAAATTATGGAATTAGAAGTAGAATGCTACTTTACAAATTCTAAAATACATACTCTCTCGGACTTATGTAGTTCTAAAACGTTTCTTCTTCTTCTTCTTCAGGTGCCATCTCCATTTAATGGTTAGCGACAATTTCGGCGTACTTATTTCGGTCTTGAGTGGTACGAATTGAAGATCATCTGTTCAGACCTGTCTAATCGCGTATGTTTTTTAACCATGAATATTGCCTGCGACCAGGACCACGTTTACCTTCGATTTTTCCTTCTATTATTAGTTTTCGTATATTATACTTGTTGTTCTGGTATATGTGGCCCAGATAAGCGGTCTTTCTTGGTTTTATTGTAGTAAGTAGCTCTCTTTCCCTTCTCACACGTCTAAGTACTTCATCGTTAGATATGTGTTGAGTTCATGATATTTTTAATAACCTACGGAAGGTCCACATTTCAAAAGCTTCAAGTCTGATACTGGTATCCACTTTTAATGTACATGTTTCTGCTCCGTATAAGAGAACTGAGTGCACGTATGCCTTTATAAAACGGTATCTTAGGTTTAAGTTCAAGGTTGGGTTACATGACAGGTTTTTAATCTTTAGGAACGTGGCTCTGGCTTGTTCTATGCGTGATCTTACTTCAACGTCAGGGTCTTTATTTGTCGTTATGCAGCTGCCAAGATATCTGAATTTCTCAATTTTCTCTATTGCGGTGTCATATATGTTTATGTCCAGTTGTGGGTTTGGAGATCTTGTTATCGCCACTACTTTAGTTTTTGTGACATTAATTCTCATGCCTAGTTGATCTCCTACCTCTACAACTTTGTTGATTAGGCGTTGAAGTGCCTCTGGACTGTCCGCAATGATAACCGTGTCGTCTGCATAACGTACGTTGTTCAATATCCTGCCGTTAATTTTTATGCCGTCTTCATCATTGCCTATTGCTTGGTTGAATATGTGCTCAGAGTACATATTAAAGTATTGGCGACAAAACACAACCCTGTCGTACCCCCATTTCTATACACAGCGGTTCTTATGTTGCTAAAACGTTTATCATCATCATAGTCACAATGTCTTAACAGACATGCTGTGAACTCGTAAAATGCATTTACTCATTTTACGAGTTTCTCTTGGGATATCTTGGAGATCTTTAATGCAGTAGTTTCCCATTTGCTTTTTGCATCCTCAGGCCGTTGACCAGATGGTATCTACTGGTTCATCCGCGGTTAGGGGCAATTTCTCACCCCAAGGACAAGAAGGTGTCCTGACTCTTCTCAACTCGTCCACCCAAAGCTGTTGGTTGAGAAGAGGTTACTGCTTATACCGACAGTAGTTCGGTTCCTTTTAGTCGCCTTTTACGACACGCAGGATATACGATGGGAGGTATTCTAATCCGCCCCCACACGGGGAGCTAAAACGTTGAGAAAATCCTATTTAGGCGACAACGTTTACAGTCAATTCAGAAATAAATTGAGCTCCAAGCAATGTTGGCAAAAACTGTTGTTTTATTTCACAAACGAGTTTTTCAGGAAAAAACCACATAGCCGTACTTTTTCATTTAGTTTTATCGATCCACGTCTATAGACTGGTTTATACTACACTATTTTTTGAACAAGAATTGATTAGCACCATCTACTATTTTTTATGACAATAGAATACAGTTCCAACGAGAGGTAGGGTGCCGTCAATAGGCGTTTACCCTACCTACTTAGTATCGCGCCTATTATGAAAGGTCACAAGTCATCATAGTCACAATGTCTTAACAGACATTATGTGAACTCGTAAAATGCATTAAGTCGGAGCTAGGGTATTGCCGACACGAATATTATCAATAGTTTTGAGAACTGTAGCTCGCCATCGTTCGCGATTTACTGTCAGTTCAATGGCGCTCTTGATACTCATATCTAGCAACTGTTTCGTCGTATCCACCCAGCGTATAGGGGAACGGCCACGGTGCCGCCCACTCAGGGCGTGACCCTGAACTACAGGTTTCTCCATATTATCGCTTCTGTGAATATGTCCGAAGAATGTAAGCATTCTCATCGACACAATGGAGGATAGTCTCTTTGGATTACCGAGCTCGTCCAGTATGGAGACATTAGTTCGATGGGCGGTATAAGGAATTCTCAGCATTCTCCTCCACATCCACATTTCAAAAGCATCTATGCGAGCTCGATCTGCCTTTTTAACAGTCCAAGTTTCCGAGGCATACAAAAATATGGAGAACACAAGAGACTGAACCAGTGACATTTTGGTAGATTTAGTGATGTTATGGTCACGCCATATTTTAGTAAGCTTTGTCCATGGCCACCCGTGCCTGTTGAATGCGTCGTCGAATCTCATTCTCACAGCTACCTGAATTGTCGATCAAAGAACCGAGGCACACAAAACTTTGAACTACCTCACAACGGCCTCTTGACTATATTTCTCGATCATTGTCATGCTCTCTATCTACAATAATAACCTTGGTCTGGTTGTAGTTAGTATCAAGACCATATGCTGCACTGTGTTGTTCTAAAACGTTCAATAGAACTACTAGTTGTTCCTGAGAAGCAGCAATAAGTATCGTCAGCAAATCTTAAGTTAGATATTTTGCTTCCGCCAATAGTTACCTCCCCAGATATGCGCTCCAGAAGAGGTCTTATTTGGGTGTGAGATGGCTGGGTAATACTTTCTGATTGCGAGTGTTCGTACGAGATCATGTTTTCTGTAATGTTGACTCCTAAAAGCTTAATAAACTGCCAATACAAAAGAAAGTTTTTTTAGATCCTTTTCATTTTTTGTTTGACGATAAAGTATGCACATCGGTTTTTGCAAATTAACCAGGGGGACACCTTGAAGAATATAAAATTCCCTTTCCGCTGTTGTATATAGGAACGTATTGTATACGGTACCTATCATCCATTTACTGGAGCCTGGATAGGTATTGTTCGAATATAAATCATATCATATATTGTCCAGTCATAAAGTTTATGAGTTGAAAGAATGAATGCGAGAAAGAAAAAAGGCTCTCTGGCTTTAACGTTCGAAGACTTCTGCCTCCTCTTATTCTAGTTCCGAAGCTCAGCCCTCCTCGCAAAGATGAGAATGATCTTGAATCCTGTCCATCGTATATCTTGTATATCTTCAAGTTCAGGGACCCTTGAACCTAGTCTGTCTATGATACCCAAGAGCGTCACAACGACATAGAATGTGGTATGGCCAGATAGTAGGCCCACAAGTAATCCGCCTTCTGTCTAATCCGAGATGGTACCGCCACACCTTGGCCAGAGGTCCTAAAATAAATTCTCTATCTTGACGGAGATGTGGAGAACTGCAGAGATTCCTCTCTATCTCATAAGTTGTTCATTTTGCAGCCACACCTGCCATACCCCTGTTATCCTTCTAACGGTACTTGCTGCCATCCCCACAGCCAGCTCATCAGGACTCAAGAAATTATTATATCATCAAAGACTTTTTTACAAGAGGTACAAGCTAAAATCGAGTATATTTCTAGACTATACTATTATTGACGATTTAGTATTGATCTCAGCAGTTGAATGCTGCTTATTATATACTACTTATGCCATGTTGGCATGTAAGCTAATGTCAAAGGCTTTCTGTTTTGATTCATGTTTATAGGGACCAAGACACAATTTAAAATATAATGTTTTAGCAAGTTAAGCTTCTTTGGTAACAAAGCAACCTCTAGATGGGCAGTCCAGTAGGGAGATAAGATGATGGATGTAGTTGAAGAACAGGACTTACTGCATAAATTATACTTAAGGCATTGTCAATGAACTGCGTATATGACAAATAAAGTACAAGTGTCCTTTTATGGTTGTTTTTCATGGGTTTCGGTCAACGATTCAAACCATAACTTTCCTTCACTGCGTTTCGGTTTATTTTCATCTAAACCATCTTCAGGTGTGTTAATTTCAGATGTCGGTTACATTTCTGTAAAGTTGTTTTGTTTGTGAAACAGCCTCTATGGGTTGAGTGAGCTGAATGCTCTGTTTCACAAACAAAACAATTTACTGTGTTAATTTGAGATGTCGGTTACATTTCTGTAGAATTGTTTTGTTTCTGAAACAGCCTCTATTGGTTGAGCATTCAGCTTTCTCAGCATTCAGCTCTCTCAACCCATAGAGGCTGTTTCACAAACAAAACAATGTTACAGAAGTGTAACCGACATCTGAAATTAACACACCTGAAGATGGTTTAGATTAAAATAAACTGAAACGTAGTGAAGGAAAGTTATAGTTTCAGTCGTTGACCGAAACCCATGAAAAACAACCATAATCTATAATCGCGGTCACTAGAAAAATAAGCACAAAGTATCCCTTTATGTTGACTACAAATCTAAGTACTTACAAAACACATATTGTTTCGGCTAGTATACACATAGTCCGTCTGTCCATACCCATTATTCATCATTGCAGCTGCACTTGCGTAAACAGGTAGCACTGTTTAGTTTCGCGCCACAAAACAAAGAAACGATTATCCAGAAAACCAATCACAGCCCGACACGGGCGGAAACGACCAGTAGCGGTACTGCTGTTTCCTTTGGCGCCACAAAACAAACGAGCTACTGTTTGAAAAAACCGATCGCGGTCGACCAGGCACTGGCGATAGTCGATTGTTCGTCAAACAAACGAAAGTGACCGCGTGTGTGTTTACTCAGTGACTGTTGGCGTGGTGTGGTGGTACCCGTTCGGAATTATTAAAGGTGTATCTGACTGGGTACCGTGCTTGGTTGTGGCCTGCGGCAAACAGATAGGCATTCCGGTTGAATTGATTCGTATACTGCTAGCCACAAGTGTGATGGTACTACTTTTCCCAGGAACTACTCTGAACTATGTTTACGTACTATGTGCGTAACTGCTTTACTTTCCACATCGTTCCGATTTTACTACCCAGACCGATACACTTTTTGGGCGTTTTATGGTGGCTACATAACGAAAATTCACAACACTCACTTCCGTCGGTCTGTCTGTACGCGTTCGTAATCTCAGTAACCGCTGCACGGATTCTCATGAAATTTGGGCAGCGATACGCTATGGGGTCGAAGTGGGTAATGTTCCTATAATTTTGAAAATCGGTGCATGGGCGGGCGAAGTAATTAGCAAAAAAAAAATTAAATATTCCTTAAACTTTGTTTTTAGGCGTTTTAGGAGTCCCTGATAATTTTCTACTTTTTCTTGGGTGGGGGTGAAATTGGGACTGTTCAGGGGTGGGGGATTGTAAAATGGAAAAAATTTGTTGTATTCATAAGAGGCTGTCCAGTAACCTGTGAAAGAAAGACCTGTCGTCATAATACAGTTTTTTAGGTCTATCCGAACATTACCTTGCCTATTCAGAAACCAAGAGACTTTTCTGATGTATACATGCGAGAATTCCTTCTGATCGTTCTGTATTGTGTAACTAGCAATCTAATGGATTGATTTCTATAAAATTTTTACATAATATTACTACCGCGTCCGGGGTGGAAACCGTTTATGATTAAGCAATAATAAAAAAACTAAAAGTATAAAAACAGCTCAAACCTCTTTTTGGGTAGTTGGAGGTGTAGGGTTGTAAAACCCAAAAATTTGTTGTATCCATTGACCTGTGAACGAAAGACTTAGGGTCATAATAGACTTAGTTAGGTTCATCCGAACATGCTCTTGCCTTTAGAGAAACCAAGGGATTTTTAGAAATCGTGGCAGTGGCGGCGCAGCAATAATAAAACGACTAAAAAATTAGAAACAGCTCAAACTTCGTTTTCAGGCGTTTTACTCTTGAATTCTTAAAATTCTACTGTAGATAATTCTGTAATGCGTCAAGCTCATCATTAAGCTGATAGTAATGAAATTTCTGAACCTTACCCTGGTAGAGATCGATAAAGTTTATGATTTTTTTGAAAATTGTGTTAGTGTTGGTGAAACTAAATTAAAAAAGATACAGTGCAATCAGGCACATATCCAGGATTTAGTTATGGGAGGGTCTAGAATTAGAGTTGCCACCTTTCAATTTTGCTTGACCGGCATTTTTGTGAATTAGACTTTTAGCCGCATTATATACACAGACTCTGGAGTGTGGTCTGGACCCTTTGGACCTCCCTGAATACAATATAAAAGCCGTTAAACTTTGTTCTTTTTTGGTACTCTAGGGATCTCTGGTTATTTTCTACTTCCTTTTTGGAGTGGTCAAAATGAGCCGAGGTAGAGTAGAGTCTCATTTCATTGCATTTTGAAGATCGATACTGGTAATATAATATGATTTTAAGTATTAGAAAATCGGCATGCCATGTGATTAGGATATCGGTGGAAGATTGCAGAACATGAACTGTTTTGTCCTTAGTTCCTACGGAGAGAGGTACAAGAAACTATTTACGAGAGTTTTTGTGGTGCCCAAGGGCAGGCGGGCGATCTCTTATGCTATGGAAGAATAATAAAAATATCACTGTAAGTTATTCTGCTACATTTCTGTTAATGTGTGGCCATCGTAAATTGACCAGCTTGGCATGAGGTAAAGCGAGCGGGAGATTCTCTCAGGTAGCAATCGTCATTATCATGTCGAGTCCAAAAAGGGATAGAGAAAATAACTAAAACAAAGACATTCAATATCTGCAGCGCTTATCCAATCACGATGCTGCACCGTCTTTTGTGTGGGGAAGAAAATCTGCTGTAGCCGGTATAGTTTATGATCTAGATAAATAGGATATTAAGGCCCGATTTTATCAACACAGGCGTTTTAACAAAGGCTTTGACCAATCAGAGTAGCCCATTCAAGGACATGCATCTGTCACAGTTCGCTGAAAGTTATTGATTTCTCTTGAAAGTTACTTCAAAAAGGTAAAAAAGATATGCGTTATATATAATCGATCTCTAGCATCTTTTCTAGTCTGATTTTCCTTCCCAAATGGGTGAAAACTTGCATTTTCTTGTTTAAAAGAAAAAGTTTAGCAATTACTGATCTCAACCAATCAGATTCCACAAAGCCAGTACATTTGACCACTGGATTGGTAGTAGTACTAAATGATAATGATGAGAAGAAATTTAAATTACTGCATTATTTTGATGAAACAATAATCTACTATCGATAATAATTATAAAACCTGGAATATACCTCTGTGTTATAGTAAAAAGGAGTAAAAATAAGAAAGAATAGAAAAGAAAAAAAGAAAAAATAATAGAAAGTGAATCAGGTGCTTTATATAATTTTCAGAGAAAGAGGGGAACCAGCAGGGGGGGATTTTTATTCATATATGCACGCCTTACAATGTGTTTCTGCGCCACGGTGCCTTTTACGCAGTGCCTTTACAATCCTTACATCCTCTGTGAATATTTCTATAAGAAGGTCTATAACAGACATGCATCCATTCTATAACTAATCTGACTGCAATTGCAATAACTATAACGTAAACATTAAAAATCTAGCATTAGTTTGCAAATCAATCGCTTTGTTCTAATTTTCTGGTATGATTTTGATCCATGAATTCTAAAACATTTTTGATAAAAGTGTCATCCTGCTTTGACGTTTTGTTTCCAATATTGATAAGATACAATTGGATGACACTTATTTTTACTTTTGCTGAAGAACCTCCAATAGAAAAGCTTTGTTAAAGTCTTTGTTAAATGTTGATAAAATCGGGCCTAAATGATGTAAATTATTTGCCGTTTCCATTTAAATAAAATAAAATTATATAGAGAAGAAGGAAATAGGATTAATTAGTAGTAAAATTGGGTATGTCATTGGAACATCTTAGTTTCAAACAGCATATATTTTTAATTTATGATACATAAAATATGACAACGTCCTTACCTCCTACACCGCATTCTTCTCGTTGTTAAATTATATACAAAGTAGTTTAACTTTTGTGCAGCAGCATAGTAGTTGTATCGGTCCGTTGACTCATAATTTTCAGAGAATAATCCGCAGAATCCGGTCAGGTATTTGCCGGAGAGTAGGAGTGACTGGTATGGGTAATGGCTTTTGAATGTTCAGGAATCCCACCACCTGGGTCCGACGGGCGAGGGCGCGGGCTCTGCTGCTGCTGCCTCAAATTATCCTTTCTTTCTCTTTCTTGTCTCTCGAGCACGGTGTAGACCAGGAAAATGAGTCCAAAGAATTCGAGAGTCGTCCAGATATCTTAAGATCTTTGGTCGTTGAAAGTAAAATAGATGTCGAAAAGTTCAAATGTCTTCTCGCGTTTTTTGGCCGTCGTCTGTTCTACCCAGCAAGGAGACGTACGTCATTATGACGTCGAATTGTGGTGAATTTTGGTCACGTTCGTCATATACCGAATGAATGACGTCGCACTAACGTCATTTTTAATAACGTCACATAAACATTTGTCACTTGAAGTCGTTATCACGTCAAATAATGTAATGGATCAAGGTGGGAGAAAATGTATTTCAAAACTTAATGATTTCACTTTTCTTATCCCTTCCTTATATATTTATGAAAAAAATGTCTATGCTCGCATAAGTACTAAAAAATATTAATTAAATAGATATAGAATATCTTAATTATTACCCAAAAATATAGTCGACCAAATAAAGCAGATATGACAAAATTGTGGCTAATCATTCCGTTGATTGGGTTTTGATAGATTTTATGTTTGCATGAGGTAATTTTGTGTTAACCGCGCTTTAGTTCAATGATGAATCACTGCACAACTTACGCAAGGTAGAGACCAATGAATGAATCGCATGTAATCTGACCCGATCGGACTGCAGCCGAACCGCTGCTCTCGATCCCGATCATCACCACAAGGCACAAATTGCCATTTTCACCATTTTCTACGATGAAGCTGTGACATGGGGACGGAGATTTTAACCTTATGTGCTGTGTGTGCAGTGTCTGTATATGTGGATTCCACCATAAATAATAATATGTATAGGTATAGTGTCCAGTGTTTTCTCAGGGATTGTGGATTTATTAGCCTTTAGTAGCCTCTTAATATATGGATTGGGCCGATTGAAAATAAAAAGTACTTTGTGATTTAGGCAGGCTTCTATAGAAGGCTATCAAAGCTATGATCATTATTTTTGTATCCTGTCTTTACTGTGGAATACATGATTAATTTATTTTGAATTAGTATATTTTATTACCTTTACTCAAATTAATGCTACACAGATTTCTCACAGCATTATCTCATAAATATTCATCCTATAAGGTAATTAACGTCCAAACTATTTTATCTAGTAACCACGACTGCACCAGAAGATATCGTCAGATCAGCATTGACCATTGGAGAGACATAAAGTAAGACAAAGTAACCATCGCCAATAATCAGTGCTGATCTGATGATACCTTCTGGTGCAGCCTTGGTTGCTGTATAAAATAGTGTCGACGGAAGGACACGTACATGACGATATTGAGACGACACGTTTGTGAGGTTATTGGGACGGCGGTTAGGTGGCGTTACTAACACGGCACTCAATGACGTCTTTGGGCTGTGACATTGTGCCGTCACAGACACGTCATATATTTTATCGACGTGATAATGACAAATAGAGTGTCGTCAAAAAGACGTTAGTATAACGACATCGTGTTTGCTGGGTAGTTTCTTCCTAATGTTTCGCTAGTGAGAGTAACTAGCATCTTCAGAGGTCGGTGTTTTTCGAATGAAAGCTACCTGACATGGTCAGAGATGTCCGATAGCTTCGAGAGCAGGCCATATTTATACGGACCGCCGTTAATCAATTGTTTCCGGAGAACTTTCTTGGACACGTGGTTGTTTGTGAATTTCGATTGCCTCTCTAAGCGTGAATGTCCGCATAACAAAAGTGTATACAGTTTACATATAATGGATATATGGATATCGAATTAATGGATATGTATATCCACAAATGGAGCAAGAACGTCCAATGGATGTCAAATAGACAAAAAAATATACATTTCATGTACGTTTGTCGCGAATTTTCACATCCATGGCATGTCCATTGAATGTACATATGTACGTCTAATGTACATGCATAGTATATATAACATAGACCAGGTATGAACATGTATAGTCATAACATATACCAAGTATATACAATGTACGTACAATGGATATGTATATCCACAAATGGAGCATGAACGTCCAACAGATATAAAAGAGACATAAAAAAACATGTACGTTTGTCGCGAATTTTCATATCGATGGTATATCTTGGTATATCTATATACTTTGAATGTACATTCAAGTACTTTTAATGCACATGTATAGTGTATGAAAGTTCAATGTAGATGTGATTATCATCTCTTTCCTTTTGAATGGCATGTCTAATATTACAAAGAAATAAATCAAGGTTATAAAATTTTGTAGGTGGTTTGTTCCGCTTACGACCTACCGTCGAACGCTGGATGCGAGTGTTATCAGTAGCCAGAAGATAAGTAACATTGCATAATATTTCACTCGATCAGGTAGTCAGGCACAACCAGCACCAGCACACACACACTAACTACGACTAAGGACGCGAACGACGGAATGGCCAGAAATCAGCAATGGAGGCACTAGTTAACGCACGCATAAACTACTAGATGTATATATAATGATACTTAGACCAACATCTTATATTACATAATGTATATAATTTTCACATGTACATTCAACGTCCTATGAATATTCAGAATACAATGTTCAAACTGCAATATCTAATGTACATTCTGTGGACCTACATATCCATGTCAACTTGACAGCTGTCGGGTTTACAGTACATTAGTAGAGTTCTTCACATAAAAGTGCTTTATTGGACCAAAATATTTATTGTTAGTGCATAAGAATCATCCCAGTCTGCACTGAGAGGGTCTACATTGGTGGGAACGAGCCGCAATGGCCGCTGCGGCGGTAAATGAGCTAGAAGTGGACAGCGATGAGTCATTTACTGAACCAAGGAAGCGACGTAGGGAAAGTACAAGGCTGAAACCACAGGAATCTCTTCAAAATGGCGAGGAGGACGATAACATGTTGCTGAACAATCGCTTCAGTTTGCTAGACTTGAGCCAGGTAAAGCAAAAACTTGGAGATATTCCTATTAAAACAAAAAAGATAATTGAGAATTCTATGGAACAAGATTGTATTTTAACAAAAACGGTTGCTCCCAAAAAGGAACGGCCTCCACCTATAGTAGTTATAGACGAGAACCTCACCACGACTCATGAAGGGCAAAGGTATCTTATAAAATTGGCCAGTGAAACCAAATTTCTAATAAAAATTAACAAAGAATCAAAAAAAGCAATTCTTATGCCGCCTACCAATCAGGCTCATGCTGTAATGGTGGAGTTTCTAAAAAACGAAAAAGTAGCACATTATACATACGCGCGTAAGGATCAAGTTCAGCCAAAAAAGAGAACATTGCTCAAAAATTTGTACACAGCTGGGTCTACCGAAGAAGAAATAATTTCTGATATAGAGAAAAATTACAAAATAAAACCGGAGCGGGCAATAATTTACAAAAGCGAGAACTCGATTCTTTTAATTTTCAATAATGACTGTGAATGGGAGGTTATCCGTTCTATTGACAGAATATTATCTCAAAAAGTCAGAAATGAAAGGTACAAAATTTCTAGGAAAACTGTGACTCAATGTAAAAATTGTTGGGGTTTTGGGCATGTTCAAGCTCACTGCGGAATGCCAACTGTCAGCGAGACTACGGAGAAAATTTTAAATGGTCAGAAGAAACTAGTCTGCACAAACTGCGGAGATACAGGGCATACTGCAAGAAATGCTCAGTGTGAGTTTTTCCAGTGGGAGATCCAGAAGGCTACTGAACGTCGAGACGGAAATAAGCTCGGTCACCAACAGCATCAGGTAACCAATAGACAATTCAGCTTTGCAGCAAATCAAGAAAACTGGCCAGCACTACATTCAACCCGGTCGCAACCTCACCATCAAGATGCTCGTGGGAGTGCCAGAAACGCAGTCACCTCGCCAAAACCGTATGCATCAATTGTTAAATCGTCAGCACCCAAAAATGAGATGTCATCACACCAATCATCAACAGCTTTCACACGCTCAATGAAAGAACGCAAAGAGTTTTTACACTACATACAGCAAGAAGCAAGTGCTATTGAAGATCACGAACTCGATGCCAAAGTATTTCACTTCTTGACATATGTTGGCAGAAATGATGTGCCAATGTGCGAAATTCGGAGATTGGCTACGGAAATAGTAACATATGTTATAGATTGCAAATGTCATGGATAAATTAAAAATTTTACATATAAATATAAACGGACTTCGCAGCAAAATTACCGAAGTAAGGCAATTGGCAGTCACAGAAAATCCCGATATCATCGTCATCAATGAAGTGAATGTTCCCGACGGGTACAAAGGTAACATAAGAAACTATCGTTTTATACAGAATGTTATCCATCGTAGGTTAGGGACAAGGATGTATATAAAGAATGATCTGCACTGGACTAAACAAGCTCTTTTATCTGAAAATGAAACAGTTAAAAATGTGGAAGGCTGTAGAATTCAATTGAATCTCTTGAATGGGGAGAAGGTATACATTGTAGGCATCTATGTTTTTTCACAGCAAACTGCTGTAGCTAATAACCAACTTACACAGGTGTTGAGTGAAGACAATACCATTACCATTGGCGATTTTAATGCGAAACATTCGATATTGGGCCACCGAACAACAAATGCTAGAGGAAGGATTATTTATGAGCAACTGGAGAGAGGAGCACATTTGGCAACACATCAAGAGCAATCTCGACCCTACCATGCTGGTGAAGGTTCGCTTGACCTAGCAGTGATAAAAACTGAACGGGTGCATCAATATGACACAAAAACTTTACCGGATATACAATCTGATCATCTACCGTGGTTACTTAATCTTACGTTGGGAATGCCACAACGTACTAAGCAGATGCGGCGAAACTACAACAACTTTAACCCTGATGATTATGCGGAAACAACTGATTTTCTTTTAGGAGAAGTAGAGGAAATAAGTAGCCAAGAGCAATGCGAAAGAGTGATAGAAAAACTTGAAGATGTCATCACAGAAGCGCTCAATCAAAACGCTCCTTGGGTAGAGGCAGGTGTCAATAATGAGGAATTACCACAAGACATCCGATCACTCATTACCTCAAGAAATCGATTGAGGCAATTACAACACAGATATCATATTCCCGGTTTGGCGACACAATATCGGCGACTAAGAAAATTAATTAATGACAAGATCTTGCAACATAATGAACAAAAGTGGTTGAAGGCACTCGAAGACAACTCAGATCATCATCGAAAACTTTGGAAGATTCAAAAAGCACTGAAAAAAGAAAAGGGACAGGAGCCGAACTTTCAAGATTCAAGAGGCGCTCAAGACGATATCGAAAGGCTTGTGGGAGCAGCTTTAGTTCAAAATATAAATATAGATGACACCCTACGGCTAACACTTAATACAACCCCTTTTCAGGCTTTACCACCTTGCACTCCGAATGATTTAATGCGCGCCATTAAGTCATTTAGAAAGAATAAAGCTCCTGGGCCCGATCAGATCCAGTTAACAGCAATAAAACTTATGGGGGCTTTATCAAAAGTGCAGCTACTCCACATCATAAACTACACCCTCTCCACAGGCTACTTTCCAGAAAGATGGAAAAAAGGTGAGTGTATCTTCATCCATAAAAGAGGAAAAAATCCTTCACTTCCAACATCTTTTAGGCCAATAACCCTACTCAATATTATGGGCAAAATTCTTGAAAGAATAATTTATGAAAGAATACAACCATATGCAGTTGACATAATTCCATCATGCCAGCATGGTTTCATGCCTGGAAAGGGTACCGCCACACAAATTTTAAGGACTACTAATTATATTGCGGATGCACTAGAACATCGGGAGCACGTAGCACTGTTGACCACAGACTTAACGAAAGCATTCGATAGTATAGAGCACAGTGGACTTATTTATAAACTGAACGCACTAAATTTTCCAGTCAACTTAACCAAAATCATAGAAAATTATCTTCGTGGACGTAAAATCAGGGGAAGGTTGAATAATGACAGAGGGGCATGGACACCAGTTCCTTTTGGAGTTCCTCAAGGATCAATTTTAGGGCCTTTGCTTTGGAACCTATACATGGCAGATCTACCAGTACAAGACGTATTTGGAACGTTTCTGAGCCAGTATGCAGATGACCTGTGTATATTAAATAGATCCAGCAACCCAGATAGAGCTATCATCCGTGCAGGCTGGGCTGCTGAGAAGCTGATGGCATACTATCGAAAATGGGGTCTCCACTGTAATGAAGATAAAACGGAATGTGCAATATTTGGATTTTGTAGAAAGCACCTGAGTCATTTGCCTTTGAATAGTACTCAGATTTCCATCTCGAAGTCCGTGAAATATCTAGGGGTAAACTTAGACAAGCGTCTCAGTGCAAATGCACATGTCGATGCAACAATAAAAAAAGTAAAAGCTGTTACTAATTTATTAAATCCAATTATTGGTTGGCGCGCAAAGACAAGTATAGGAACTAAGCTAAAAGTGATAGATTCATGTATTCTGCCTATTCTGGATTATGGAACCATACCTCTACTACCACGGATAAGCAAGACAAATATGAAAAAGCTCGAGGTCCAGCTGAAGAAATTATATAAAATAGCCGCAAATCTACCACAGTCGCTTCCTACAAAAACCCTTTGGGAAATGCTAGATCGAGACCCATACCATCAGAGAGTGTCCGACCTACATAGAGCTACACTTGAGAAGCTCCAGTCTCAACCAATGGAAGGACTTGAACCCCAGCCTGACGCAGTACCATACCGACGACCTGGACAATTCCACGTGTTACTGCCAACCACCAGATTAGGAGGACTTCCAATTCCTCAGCTCCACAATGTGGATAGAAGAAAGCCTCCTTCCAAAAGACTGCAAGAGCCAAGGCCACCACGTCTGTAGACTGTAGAAGATCATAGGAATCATCACCATCGTTACTCCATTCACTCACGTTTTCATACATCTTCTTCTTTAATCGTGCATTCATCATCATTTCATTTATTCACCTGTACTTCCACTCATCTTTCACATCATTTACTTTTCATCAAAAATTTGTCAAATATATGAACTTGTCAATCCTGGGTTGATCCCGTACACTGATGTAACATTTAATAATTAACTGTAAAATCTAAATGCTAAAAATAAAGCCAATACACACACACACACACCTACATATCCATGTAGTGTTATATGGGTGGTAGCTACTTGTCGCACACCAGAGTATCTAAAGGAAGAAGAAGAACATCTAAAACAGGTTTTAATGGGAAACGACTACAGCAGGATCGAAATTACAAGACCAATGAATCCAAGAAATACTAGGTCAGAGGAAATATACCTAAATATACCAATATTGAATATTGTATAAAACACCCTCGTTTGACATGGTAGGCAAACATAATAAAAGTGTTCTCAAAGCTTCCATCGATTGACGGTAGCTTGAAAAGATTTGTTCGCGACCATCAGTTTTGTGGACAGACGAAAAAGTTGCCGCACTTATAAAAAATAATCACGAAAACGCAGATTTGTGGAGTGTTAAATCTCTGGGCGATATGCCCTTTAAATCCACTTCCACCTTCTAATCTTAAATCTGTACTGCTACTACAGGTACTGCTGGTTTTATCCATAACTGACGTTTCCACTAAACACGCACTTGTTGGTACATCAAAAACTGGAAAATTGAATAAACTTCTGGCTAATAATACTCAAATCAAAATCAGATTTCATTTGGACGTCACCACGAACTGCTTGCAGACATGTTCATCGATGGATACGCATCTTAACATAACGAGCCTGTTCTGCCAAAATTCCCGAAATGTTCACCAACAAGGATTGCATATTCACTAACTGTTCGCGAAAATATTCGCAGTAAGTTCGTCAGAGGATAGAGATAGCTGAATACCTGAGAAAGTCTACCAAAGTTCACTGGTCTATATTGACTGTGCATGATCCTATTGTATTCAACTTGATAATCCCAAGACGACTTTCAGGGCTTGGGACTAGTGGTCATTATGAATATACATATCTAAAAATCTAAAGATCTGTGAAGCCGTCTAGCTATTTGATTCTCTGCATTCATGGTACCAGCCTTGTAGCACGGACTGTAATTTCCCGATGCATTGCTGTGATGCAAAGTGAAAGTGAGTGCAATTGCTACGGTAATTAAATTTCGTTCATTAAGGTTCCGTGACTAGATAAACATTACAACAAACACAACACGGTCTAAATTCGTCAAACTGATTATATTTCAAGATACAGGGGATTTTACCTCACATCGCATTGTATATGAATATGCGTCGTCAACTTTTTTTTACGTCATGTGTTAGAAATATTTTTTATCTCTCCGTGTGAATATATAATTTTTATGCCATTGATTTTCAGTATACCTACGTTAAACACATACGTTTATTTGGCAACAATTTGATATAAAAATGGGCATAACTCTTTAAATACCTTGTAATGATGTAACAATATCTTTAAGAAGTTATGGATCACCCTGTATAAATCAAGATATTTTCTCAGCAAGGAGCATGTCCTTGGATATAACTTTTATATACAAGTTTTTTCACTATCTTCTGCAGTAGTGGAATTATCGACCAATCCAGTACTAGAAGCTCACCCTGTATGTATAGTAAAATAGGCTTGGCTGGTGGTTAGACTGCCTGGTGTCACAGTGAATATAAAGATGGCACAGATTTAATATGAATAGCTGAATAACTATGTTAAATTTTGACCTACTCATTGGTTATTTCGATTATTCCTTATTCTAAGCAAAAACTGTACCTAAACAGGTCTACATATATACACCTAAATTCAGCCGGTTCCAAGAATAATCTTGAAAACTGCCGGTTAGTGAATCAGATACATCAAAAAAAGTTTATAGCTTTGGGGTTGTTAGGTACCTGCTAAGCTATAAAAACCAATTGCGTTTGTCATAAATACGTAGGAAGTACTGAAATATTCACTGCAGAAGCCTATAAGTTGTTTTAAAGTTTTATCTACAGCTTATATTTTATCCAATGATTGATCGTTTCCAAGCTTTATTGACATTTTTCGCAAAAAATTTATGAAATTGGTGTATCCTTTAACATTTGGTATTTTTTCAAACATTCAGAATTGGAGCACCACGACTTAATAGCTCGCTCAGAATTATTAGTTATTGTACTTCTTAGTAGACACTTGAGAATCTAAAGTTTGTGTGGCGATGATTATGGCTTCAGTTTTTTGGGATGCTCAAGAAATATGGATGGTTGATTTCCTGGTCAGGACAGGATAATAGGCTTTTACAATGCAGAACTAATAGTGAAATTGCGTGAAGCCACAAAAAACGTGTGGGAAATGTTTGTTGAACTGGGGGGAGGCACTATGATGAAAAATAAGTGTATAAAAATTTCGTGCGAGTATTATTTCTAGGTTAGTGGTAGACGGTAGGGATAAATCCCTGTACTCTTAATTAGTAGATGAGGGCCAATATTTTAGTAACACGATTTGCAAATTTTTATCATTTTGCAGGTGTGGTTTGTAGTGCAAATAATAGATATAAATAAAAAAGAAAAACACTATCGATAGATATACTTATCTCATATATGTATAAGTATTTCCTATCCTATCTGTCATGAACGATGCAAAAATTCATTTATAAAGGTAGTGCTATCTGAAATAGTTTTAGACTAAATTTATATGTTCATACAAAGCAAGCTCTGATTGGAGAAATGAGTCCTGTCAGAGTTGCACTAATTCTGGTTATAGCCATAACAGGTACTACTTTACATAAATGCTATATACTATACAGAGCGAGTCTTAAGTGTGGAACGCCTCAATTATCTCGATAACAGTTTGCACGATTTTCATGAATTTTGGGATAGGGGGTTTTGCGTATTGACCGATCTTACGATGGTATTTACAATGTTGTTATATTTACTATTTTCCCGGAAATACGATAAACATTGTTACTTCAAATGGATATTTCTACAATTTTGAAATCCTAGAAAAATGCTCATTATTTTTTGTATTTTTTTCTATATCTTAACCTGATAATTTCAGAGTTACAACTAAATTTATACTGCATTCGCCCGGGCATCTGCCTATGCTATGATTACTGTTCAAAATTCAGACATGTTGCAAAATGTACTGCAAGGTTTCAAGAATCACAGTTGTATTGAAGTAAACTGTCAAAATTTTGAGCAGCTGTTGTAACCGCCTTCATCCTTTTTTAATATGTTTTATTTTAACTTGGCCGGATGAAAAGTAAATTTAGCTGGAACTCCGAAATTATGACATTTAGGTGTAGGAATATTATACAAAAAATTCAATTTTTTCTCAATTCAGTTTCAATTTATTGAGGCACATTAAATGTTCATTTGAGAATTATTGTATCTAGTAGGATACAGGAAGAGCGCAACATGCCTAGCATAGGGTTACCTGTCTTGCTCCCGATATTTAAGAAAAACATGTACAGATATGCATATGTTTAGCAGTTACAAGCTAAATAATGAAAAGATTAAAACAACATTGCATCTTTATCTTCTAGTTTAACAACTGAGAGGTCAAAGAAGCTAGAAAAAAAAAATACATTGAAATACGAGAAAGCAGGAAGGTGAAACTATCAGTACAAAACCTACATGATTCGCATATGGTATACAACATTTACGAATTTATTGGGGTGCTTTATAATTCTTGAATTTCTTTATTGAGGTAATTAGTTTTAATTGTTTGGGAATTTCGTTGTATAGCCTAAGTTTCAGGAAGAAAAAGAATCTTCGACTGTTTTTTTGAAATGTTGTATGTTCAGATTCATATTAGCTACCTACCGATCTTGTCATTCTTTACGTTAAATTTACGAGTAGTACCTAACACTTCTGTTTCGTGATATAAATTAATTGTGGGCTATAGTTTCGTTCTTTTAGTAATTGAAGCATTTATCAAGGACTTCAAAAATGTAGAGATATACATATACAGGGTTATTCACGTTATTCGACACGGAGCATTATGGCTAAAGTATTTGATAAAAAAGAAAATAATCATTTGGGATGGATAGAGACCCATAAAGGCTACATTTTAAAAATATTTTCATGTTATACAGGGTGTCCCAAAAACACGAAATGTATCAAAGTTATGTTTTTTTAAATGGAACACCCCATATATTATTGCATATTCAGATTCCTTGGTGAATTCTAGTGTGACTTTATGTATCATACATGGTACCTATAGCGAACCGTTAAGGTGTAAATCACCATTTTCGGTATAAGTAGATATCAGGAAAAAATTGAATATCGCAGAGATTACAAAATATGGAAGGCTGTGACTTTGCCGTATTACTAAGCATAAAATTCATCAGCTTTGATGAGACTGTGAAATTTAAATTTCTTTTATGCTTGGAGAAATCGGTCGATGAATTAAGGAAACTTCGATCAGCGTTAACTTGATTTTTTCAAATGGGAATGCCTAATTTTTTTTATACGGTTAAACGTAAAATTTGATAAGCTTTCTAATGATATAAGGTTGTGAATATCAATCTCTCGTAGTTTTCATTTAATTTTAAATTTTCAAACAAATCGGCGATTTTCAATTTTCCTACCTATAAGCAACGTAGCAGGCCATGAAATATAAACAAAAATCTGTTCAGCTAGAAGAAAGCAACTAACTTAGCTGAATAATACACACTAACTAGACTAAAGGGACAAGATTATAAAAATTCCTTACAACAAATCAATTCTCCCAGAAACAACTGCGATAACATCTCTAAGGTCAAAGAGAAGCTGGAGTATGGCAGTAATAGATATTTTTACTATCTACTGGCTACCGCAATTTACTAGAGGTTAAAAATTTCCAAGGCAATCAAAAACCCTCATATGAAACAGCCAGCGACTGTTGCTCCAGCACGCAACTATCAATCATATGTAATGGTGTAAAAAAGTACTAATTTGCATCGAAGTCGATACCTCTGACTGGAGCACTTCTATTTTTCAATATCTATTAGCAATATCGCAAAAAAGGAATACTGACAAATCAGATTTAAGTTTCCTGCCATTTAAGTTATGTTTTATAATTTGAACAAATTTTAATCCATTCTTCATTTTCTGCGACCTTGCTAATACTGAAGAATTTTCAGAACTCCAATCAGAGGTACTTTTGACTTGAGTTTTGACAGAATTGCATACTTTTTTATATCATTAAATGTCAAATTTTATTATGAAAATAATAAACTAGTTACAACATTCTCTAGTAGTGTTTACTTTATTCCAAAATTTTTAATGGTTTTGGAAATTGCCAATCTCTAGTACATTGCAGTAGCTAGTAGGCCGTGAAAAAATCCATTTCTGCCATACTCTAGCTTCTCTTTGACCAAAGATATGTTACCGCCGTTGTTTCTGGTTAGACTTTGTTTGTTTTGAGTAATTTTCATAGTCTTGTCTCTTTAGTCTAGTTCGTGTGTATTTTTCAGCTAAGTTAGTTGTTTTCTTCCACCTGAACAGGTTTTTGTTTATATTTCATGGCCTGCTACGTTGGCTATAGGTAGGCAAATTGAAAAACGCCGATTTGTTTGAAAATTTGAAATTAAGTGAAAACTACAGAGACTGATATGCACAGCCTTATATCATTAGAAAGGTTATCAAATTCTACTTTTAACCGTATAAAAAAAATTAGGCATTCCCATTTGAAAAAATCAAGTTATCGCTGATCGAAATTTCCTTAATTCATCGACCGATTTCTCCAAGCATAAACGTAATTCAAATTTGACAGTCTCATCGAAGCTGACGCATTTTATGCTTAGTAATAGGGCAAAGTCACAGCCTTCCAAATTTTATAATCTCTGCGATATTCAATTTTTTCCTGATATCTACTTATACCGAAAATGGTGATTTACACCTAAACGGTTCGCTTTAAGTCCCATGTATGATACATAAAGTCACAATAGAATTTATCAAGGAATCTGAATATGCAATAATATACGGGGTGTTTCATTCAAAAAAACATAACTTTGGTACATTTCGTGCTTTTGGGACACCCTGTATAACATGAAAATATTTTTAGAATGTAGCCTTTATGGGTCTCTATCCATCCCAAATTATTATTTTCTTTTTTATCAAATACTTTAGCCATAATGCTCCATGTCGAATAACGTGAATAACCCTGTATAACAAAATTTAATATATTTCCTGAAAAATGGTATAGATGTGACAACATTGTAAATACCATCGCAAGATTGGTCGTATTGCAAAACTTCCCTACCCCAAAATCTATGAAAATCGTTCGAACCGATTTCAAGACAACTCAGGCAATCCATACTTTAGACTCACCCTATATATACTACCCTGGTATATTTTTATGATCAAAAACCTTTTCCAGGAGCTGTCATCATAAGTGCTACAAATTGTTTCGTATGCACTTCGTTACAGGATGATTCATGCAGGGAAATTCAGAGCCCATATTCATCTTACTATTTAGACTGCGCCAGATTCACCCCTGTATCAGGAGAAAACTATACGTGTGCAAAGCTGGGATACTCTGAGGGTAGGTATAGCCACCGTACAAGTAGGGTCACTCGCCTTACCGACTTTGATGAGAGTCTCACATATGCGAGCCGCCTCGATTTGAGAGGGGTTCCCTTCGTGCGAACTCGTTTACCCACAGGGAATCCGCCTGCGCGATATAATAGACGTCAACGGTCGACGTTCACTTTACTTATACGGGGGTCAATAGAAATGAATTCTATAGTATAGATACAATATAATTTATTATTCAATAAACCATTCAACACAATAACTGCAGATGCAGCTACTGGGGTGGCAAATAGCTGAAGGAGTATTATAGATCATGTTTTGTCAGACAGATGTAGTAATTTGAAATGTACGATTCAAGTAGTAAGTAACAGTAACAGTCTGATCATTCATAATTTGTTGTCAATAACCCTAGGTGTAAACATGAGTACTTGCGACAAAATATAGAAAAGAGGTAAACAGAATAGATCATGAAAAAATCATCTCAAAATTTGAAAAGAATATTCAAACTACAGAAGTTCAATCATTTCAGGAACTAATTGACCTAATCACTTCTTGTGAAAAAGATTCGGAATTCAAAAAGACGTATAAGATACGTGAAAATAACGACTGGATAAATCAAGAAATTCTCGAAATAATTGAAAACCGAGTCGAAATTTAAAAACAAAAAGTTAAAGAACCGGGAAATACGAATTTGGAAAATGAATTTAAAAAACTTAAGAATCATGTCAATAATTAAATTAAAGTATTAAAAACAGATATTTTAAAAATCAATGGGAATAGGTAGGCACAAATATAAAAAAAACCATGGGGCCATATACAGGGCACGTCGCCGGCATTTTTTTGTGAAATACGCGCAAAAAGCTCAATAACACCCAAATACTACTTATCTAGGCACCCCGGTAGATCCGACCGATTGTATCCCGTGCACCGTGTCGCGTGTTAGGTGGTGCTGGGTGGACTGACCCTGTAAAGCACAGCTGTTAGCGTTCGGCTACTTCTCGAGATCGCCGGGCGCCAGAATCCGCCAGCTTGCGTAGTATCCGAGAGCACAGCAGGAAAGACAACATTGGGGGCGGAGCTTAGAGTGATCCTACTTGTCTTTGTTAATGTAAGGTGGTATAACGGAAGTACGGTGCTTGTACAGGGTGTGCCCTAATTAATTATATACAGTACAACTGCAGATTTTTTGAGTAAAAATAATGAGATTTAATCCAAGTTACCTCAGTGTAAATGTTGATAATAACCGAAATAAAAAAGTTACTACCTAAGTACATACTTAGGTGCTGTCAAAATTTGCTAGTGCTTGTTGACACTTTGCGTGTTACTCATGGTTCTTGAAAGATTATTTAATATACAGGGCGTTTCCTAATTGAATGTCAATATTTATGGGGGCGATCGTTGGGTCCATTTTAAGAAGAAAACTTCATATGAACGTAAATATGTATTCAATTATGAGCAGAATAGATCTCTTGAAGTTTTTTAGTCCGACGCACGGGTTTCATCTGAAAAAATAAACTCTATGTATGTCTCTGTATGGTGATATTGTCATATTAACGATATAGTTACGATCTTTGGTTAGAAATGACAATAATCTTTATTTTAGAAGAAATCAGTGGCGTACCATCAATGTCTGCCAAAATAGGTAGGTCAAATTACGTATGAACGCCACTGGTGGAAATTTAAGAAAAAGTGATACATTGAAAAATGCCTCTTGATTCATAGTACATAGATGACGAGTTTCATTCAAATATCTGAAGTGGATTGTAGATATTAATAATACATTATTTATTTTTGAAAACTTTACCACCCTGTATCTCAAAATGTACGACGTTTAGGACAAACGTTCATATAAAGTTTTCTTCTTAAAATGGACCAAAAAATCGCCCCCATAAATACTGACATTCAATTAGGAAACACTACGATAAAAGAATTAAATTTGGAAATTTTACTGTGCACTGTCTAAATTATAAGCAGAAGATATCTGGAAAATGGTTATTCGTAGCGACATTTAAAAATTATACCTTTTTCACGGAAAAATGATTAAAAAATATGACCTTCCATTGCATTAATATAGCGTGACATAGAAAAGTTACATCATTTAGAAGAGGCTCAGTGTATGGTAAGTGGTGCCTTCTAATATAGTGTATCATTTCTGGCACTCTTACCAGTGCCGGAGGACTATTCAGCAAAAAATGAAAAAATTCAAAATCGCTCAAATTTCATTTTTAGACGTTTCAAAGGTTCCTGATCTTTTTCTGCTTTTTTGATGAGGAAATATATATCTAATTTGATCTAATTTGATTTCATTTCTCATCTTTTCAGGTGGAGAATCCCAAGTTATCCGAAGTTGTGTGATTAGTAATGTAACCTGTGAAGCACTGAAAAAATTGGCCCCCATTACAAGTTGTATAATCTGTGATACTGACTTCTGTAATGGATATTAAGCTTGTTTTGTTTCATGATCCGATTCATAGTTTTGATAAAAAAAACAGCTATGATATATTTTTTAAGGAAAAATCAAATTAATTATTTTAATCTACTATGAAGCACAACCCTGTGTTAGATTATTTCATGTGTAGCTATTCCCTGATTTGATTTTGTAATACACCGTGTTCAAAAAGTACCGGACCAAATGAATAGCTAGGGAAGTAGAGGTTGACCTTGGCATTAGAGAGGTCAAATCAAGGTCAAATCGATTTTCTTAAATGGAAACTCCTATTTTGGTACTGGAAATGGAAACCCCAGAAAATTCTACGTCCAGATACGAGCTTGACCTTTTGAAAAAGTTGACCTTCAATGATTAAGTCAAGGTCAAAGTGTGCCTGGCAGGATATCTTGGAAACTGTAGGTGCACAAATAAATGATCGAGACAAAAAACACAAGAACCTGCGACCTCAAGTTTGTCATCTAATGTCAAATTTTTCAAATGGGTACATCTCGACGTAAAATTTTCCGTGCTTTTCACTGCTGGCGTCAAAAGTAGGGGTCTCCAGTTAAGAAAATCGACTTGACCTAGATGTGTCCTTGATGTCAAGGTCAAGGCCACCATAAAGGTCACCATAGGATAGCTAAGAGAAGTTTCGACGAATTTTGTCTTGACTATCTTTACGTCCAACTCCTACTTCTCAAGAAGCAGGTGCCATTTTGACCTTGATTCATCCAAGGTCAATTTTTTCTAAAGGTCAAGCACATATACGGACGTAGAATTTTTCGGAAATTTCATTTCCGGCATCAAAAGTAGGGGTTTCCACTTAAGCAAATACTCTTGGCCTTGATATCAACTTGAATGTCAAGTTCAAAGTCATCGTATAGCCAGGAAAATTTTCTACGACTATTTTTTCTTAACTATTTTGTTACGCGACCTCTGCTTCCCTAGTTATTCACTTGGCCCGGTATTTTTTGAACATGGTGTATAAATATTCCTCATCATCGCTCGATCATACAAAGATCGCCTAGAATCTGTTCAGCGAAAATTTCTCAAATATTTGTCATACAAAGAAGATGAACTATACCCTGTAGTTGGCCTTTTTCACAGCATGTCATTGATGAGACACAATGTCAATCTGTGGTGTCAATAGCTTGGTAAACAGGCGTAAGAGGTGCTTTTTGGTGGAACTTTGTTTCTACATACCTAGAATAGCATTATTGTAGGAGTTGTATGACCTTTAACCTAGCTAAACCAAGAACTAATATGCTGAAATTTTCTCCAATTCATAAAATATGTCGTAACTGTAGTGTCTTTCGTAGTGAATTAGATATATTTTGTTTGGCTTATAGACAAAATCAATGCATAAGTATCACTTATTACCTATACGACTGTGGAGTGATGGGTGGACAAGTGGAAAAGTTTGTTTTTTTCTCGTGGTCGTGTTGTGGCTGGTATTTTAGCATCTTTTGTACTTCTCTCCAATATATTTAACATGGGCACTAACCTTCTGTAAAAAATACTTTACACATGTAATGCCACCCTGTAATTGGCACATACTGTTAGGTATTGAGACAATCATAAATGAATAAGTGTTGTGTTTTACCGTAAAAGATAATTTGAGATGTAGAACTGTCATGTACAGTGAGAAAAGGTAGATTATTGTCACGTATGATTTAAGTGATAGCAGATATTACCAATATCACAGGGTGATACGTCTCTGGACAAGTCAAGACGTGTTCGAAAAGTGTTCTCTAATATATACCACTATATCAATATTTAAACAAAATAAGTGAATGTTCTAAGTGTACCTCCTGTTCTTTAAACCATCTGGCTGTGACATTTATTGAAGGTAGGCCTTTTGATTCAGTAGATGTGGAATTAATGCATGTCGATGTAAATAAATGAGAAATAGTCCGTAAACAGAGTACTCAAAAAACAATTGTTACAAATTCCACTGCCATAGACGTTTAGCATTACACTAGAGTTCTCGTGCAAGATGAATAATGACGAAATATTGAATAAGTTGATCACATCGTTAGAAGCAAGCAATAAGAGGGTCATAGAAGAAGCTAATGAGAGGCAAACTACAGAAATAAAAGAATTAATCAGGAAGGAGGTGGAAGCTGTCTCTTCTCGATTGCATGAGGAATTGACAAAAAAGTGTACTGCTATAGAAGAACAATACAACTCTTTGAAAAATAAATACGAAAAGCTAGAAAGAGATCTCAAGAAGAATAATATCATTATTTTTGGTCTAAATGTTCCAGATAATGTGCTACTCATAGATTTTATTCTTGAGCGCCTTAATAACTTGTTGGAGCTCAAATTGGTGCCAAGCGATATCAATGATACATATACGATTGGGAAGCAGACAAGTAATAGACAAGTTGTTGTGAAGCTGGTATCTTTTCTTAAAAAGCAAGAAATTTTGAAAAATTGTAAAAAATTGAAGGGCACAAGCGTTGCCGTTGGAGTTGAGCTCACCCTAGAAGAACGCCAAGAACAAAAAATTTTGCGACAACACCTTAAAAAAGCAAGGACGCAAAATCTGAATGCATTCATCAAGAACAGGAGGCTAGTGGTGAATGGGGAGGAATATACCGCACAGCAGCTTGCAGATGATGAAGGAGATACAGACGAGGAGCACGACGAAAAGGAAACAACAACTGTGTCAAAGGATGCGGAATTAGAAAATACAACAATCAATCCTTCAGTAGATCCGCTTGTTCTTGAAGGTGGTTCATCTAACTTAGTGAACAAGGAAGTAACTAGAGAAGATAAGCCTAATACGAATAAGAGGAAGATCAATCACAGTACTGAGTCAGTCAATAAGATTAGAACTAGACTAAACAGCAGTTCAAGCGTTAGTAGGGTAAAGAAATAGTGAATCATATTAAATAATAGTCAAATTTTTCCATTGTCTGTAGTTTAACTTTAAAATAGGGCATATATTGTTAATATCTCTGTTTTATAATTTCTTTGGGATTTTTAGCTATAATTTTACATAGACAAAATAATAGATACCTTCTTCGAAATGCATTTAAATTTAGTCCAGTTAAATGTTAGGTCAGTATTTACTGGATTTGATCATTTAAGCAACTACTTGAATTGCAATGACATTGATATACTCGCACTCAGTGAGACTTGGCTAAATGTCGATATAGGATCAGACGCTGTCTCCATAAAATCTTACACTTTACATAGAGCGGACCGCGAAGGAAGAGGAGGTGGATTAGCATTCTACGTTAATGATAATTTAATTAGTAAGTTTCTGTATTCATTATGTACTGAGGCATTGGAACAACTTTGGATCTCGGTGACTTGTGAAGGTAAGACTTATGTATTTTGTGTTTTATATCGTCCTCCTAATGGTAATCTAGTAAATTTTTTTGAAGAGTTCGAAAATTCAATAATGAATCTGCTACCCTCATGTGACTACCTATTTATAACTGGTGATCTAAATATTAATCTTTTGGTGAATGACAGAAAATCAAGTATGTTACTAGACTTATTCAGCTGTTATGACTTAAAACAATTAGTTACTTCACCGACAAGGGTAACGGCATCTAGCCAAACATTAATTGACATTTTAGCTACAACTCACGAAGGAATGGTGTCTAACATTAATGTGACGGACATTCACGGCATTTTTGATCACCTTGCAGTCTCTTGTAAAATTTTGTTCTCTACCCCTATTGCACCCATTAAATTTGTTACCTACCGCGATTTCTCAAAATTTGACATTAATGATTTCCATGCAGATCTTTCAAGTATAAACTGGGATGTTATATATAACTTAGATGATGTAAATGAGATGGTATTATTCCTTAATTCAAATATAATGAGCTTATTCGACCATCATGCTCCATATAGAACTATCCGAGCTACCAAGCCACCTGCTCCTTGGCTAACGTATAATATTAAAGAAATGATTAAGTTAAGGGACAAAGCTTTGATACGATGTAAGCGCAGCAAACTAGCAACACACTATAAATATTACCATGAACTAAGGAATTACGTTACTGCGGCAATAAGAAGGGAGAAAAAAGCTTTTATTGACCATTCGGTTAGATACAAGGACAGCAAACGAATTTGGAATACCCTACGATCTTTATACATTTTACGCGATAAATCAAACGTATCTCTGCCTCCATCCTTAGCAAGTCCAGACATCCTAAATCGACATTTCACAAATATCCCCCACGCTCATAGATCCGCTTCACATAATACTCTCTTGAGGAAATACGACACTGCTGGTATAGAAAAGTCATTTCAATTTAAAACAGTCAGCTCTATAACCGTACAGAAATATCTGAATAAAATCAAAAGTAATGCCTCTGGTAATGACACAATTAGTCTACGAATGATCAAAATTATCGAGTCACATTTAATAGATCACATAACGCACATTTACAATTTTATTATCACCTCAGGTGACTTTCCTTGCGTCTGGAAGAACGCTAAAGTAATCCCATTACCTAAATGCGCTAATCCGTCTGATTACTCAGACTACCGTCCTATAAGTATTTTGCCTTCTTTGTCCAAACCACTAGAAATGATTTTAAATGATCAAATGCAGGAGTTCTCTTTAAAAAATAATATCATCTCAGAAGTTCAGTCCGGATTTCGTCCCCACTATAGTACTGCAACTGCATTACTCTCGATTACAGATGATATCTACAGATTTGTTGATGGTGGAAATTTCGCGTGTCTTGTTCTCCTTGACTACAGCAAAGCATTTGACGCAATTGACCATGAGCTGTTAATAAAAAAGCTTGAGTTTTTTGGGTTTATGCAATCAGCTACTAGACTCTTAAGAAATTATTTATTTGACCGCAGCTAATTTGTTGTAATAAACGGAGTTAGCTCTACATGTTTACCATTACGGTCTGGAGTACCTCAAGGGTCTATTCTCGGTCCATTGCTATTTGCCTTTTATATTTCTGATCTCAATACTTATCTGATCAGAGCAGCGGGAAACAGAGAGGTGTATGCCGTGATAATCGCTAACCTCCATTAATGGAGATAGCACCATAAGAAGAAGAAAGAATACTTATCTTAAAACTATGTCAGTACATCACTATGCTGACGATACACAAATGTATGTTTCTTTTCCTTACGACGAATCTGAAACATGTCTCAATAAGGTTAGTGAAGATTTAGACGTTCTCTGCAATATATCTACTGCCCACAATTTAACTTTGAACGCCTGCAAGTCAAAGGTCATATATTTTGGCAACAATACTGTTAAAAGGAAATTGCTAGAAGAAAAAGCGTTAGTAAAAATTGGCAATGAAGTTATTGAGGTCGTAAATGAATGCAAAAACTTAGGGCTTTGGATGGACTCTGAACTAAGGTTCAAGAAACACGTAAATCATCTATGTGGCACCGCATACTCTGTTCTAAAACAGTTATATCCTAATAGAGGTATCCTCTCGACAGAGCTTAAGTTAAAATTGTGCGAAATGCTTGTTATCTCTAGAGTTTCCTATTGTGATTGTGTTTATGGCCCGGCAATCGTAAATCTGGATTCAGATCGTCTCCAAAAAATTCAAAACTCGTGCTTGAGATTTGCGTACGGGATTCGTAAATATGATCACATAAGTCTTGCCTTCCAGAAGTCAAAGTGGTTAAAACTGGAAAATTTAAGAAGAGTTCACATGCTTATATTAATTCATAAAACTATTATAAAGGGTATTCCGAAATATCTACATAGTAGGTTGAGCAGTTTTAGCTGTAGTTCTACTCGTAATAGGCACACGTTGATAATACCAAAACATCGTACAGCAGTGTTTAAAAGGAGTTTTTCATATAAAGCAGCCAAACTTTACAATAACCTTCCTTATGAATACAGAAACTGCTCACTACTCAATTTCAAGAAAAGACTTAAGGCTTTATATTAAACACCCCCGTGCTGTTTTTTTATATAAGAGTATATTTGCCATTCCATCGGTTTTCCTCTACTTTGGTTCAATTTCTGTAGTATCTTGATATATGTGTTCCAAATATTTTTGTTGCTATATTTCTTGTGCTCCTCATTTACTTATATGTATATGTTTCTAGGTATTGTATTACTTGTAGTTATTATAACTAAGTAATAAATAAATTTCTAGGTTGAGTTGAAAAACAGCAAATTGCTGACACTTCGCCTTTTCACCAAAATTTTGTTTTTCGTTTTACCTGTATCTATTTGTGTAATTTGGTGAATAAGAATAAAGACCTATTATTATTATTATTATTATTATATATCCAATATAACAGTAGCGCGACTCTCCAGAATTTTGGTGGTTCGCGCATAGCACCCCGCGCATCGTTCGCAGGATGTTTAGCATGGCAATCGCCTGAGTCGTGTTCAGTCTATGAGAGTGAAGGTAGTGTGTTTGATAGAACCGGATTAAGGAATTTGGTGAGACGTTGATATGGATATCGGGACGCGTGGAGTCAAATGTTGCGCCGCTGTAGGCTGTATTAATAATTCCAAAAACTGTGACTAAAGTTTTTTTAAGTTTCCTCAAGATGCTGCCAGGTAAGCGATTCCTCCAATGTTTAATATGCTCCTTTATTACCTAATAATATTAATCCAGCTTATACAAATACAATCTTTGAGTCATGCGGATCACAAAAAGATCTTTCGGCCGAAGCCACAAATGCGCTGGCTGGCTCTCCTCGGTGCCTTCTGGCTTTGTTTTTTCCATCCTTGACTCCTCAGGTTACACCCGAAACCAAGTGTTATGTTATGTGACCTCATCTAGATGTGAGCACATGACATCCGTTTGGGCCTGATGAAGCCAATTAGCAGAAACACGTGTCGCTCGGGTTACCATCCTTCAGTTGTTCTGCTCCTCAACCTCTTTCTCTTTTGCGGTCGCGCCCCATTATTTTCTAAGATCTTTGAGTTTTTACACAAAATTACTATCACGTCCCCTTCTTACCTCAAAGATAAATTTTAAGCGTGACATACAGCCACTTATTATTAGCTTTCCTAATAATTTCTCATTGTTTCCTGACAGCACCACAACGTTCAAAAGATCTTTCACGATTAATAACAAAATTAATGTGATTATGCATTCCAACATTATGAAATTTTACGCAGGAAGTGAAGTCCATTATTTTTAATGTGATTATGCATTCCGACATTATGAAATTTTAAGCAGGAAGTGAAGTCCATTTTAATGGATGCTCAAATAGAGAGTTCACGATAAAAAGAATCAACATGCTAGTTTCAAAAATGTATCATTTTCCTCTATAAACATGGAGTCTTTTCTTCAATATGCCTATTCATATACGTAATATACAAATACAGAAGAAAGGGTAGTCTTGGTAATCTAGGTAAAAAACAGTTTTGCAATTTTTTTATGAATAACGACCAGTTTAGTATATTTTATCGTTGTTATAAACCTATTGATCTTTATTTTTTTATGTACGCCTAACAGGTCTTCACCGGTTTTGCTGTTTGCCACTTTTTTGTGCCTAAACGTTTCTCTACGATGATTGATGAAGATACATTTAAAGGTTGTGCGATAACTAGACATAAATGTTATTTTGGCCGCTACGTCTTTACTTATAGCCATATTTGGATCATATAAGATATTATAAAGTTTTTATATTTATTTAAATGTTTAAGGTTAAGTAAGATAAGATAAAATAAAGTTGAATAAGTCTCGCATTTTTGTTGATTTACTTACAAACAATAAAGCCACCCATTTTCTCGGAGTTAACAATTTTCTTTCATACGCCGACTATTTCTTGTTTTGCTTCTAAACAAAAATGTTTACACCCCATTTATATGCAAAGAATCCATGATGAATTAGAAGAATCAGTACAAAACATTTTCACGTATGGACAATAAATTGCTAAACCGACCCTGTGCTCAAGACGTAAACGGCAATACTCGCGGCTCGTGCTGAGGAGCCGGCGTGGGGATATGAGAGGCCTGTTTTTCGGAGACAAATTGTCTGCATGATTTCTAGGGAGTTGCGCTACTGTATTGGATATACTGTGCCAATATCATGTGTCTATTGTAGATCTAGTTGAAAGTAATTCTTATCCCAGTTTTTTTTAGTAGCAAAGGTTTCTTCGGATTTTGAGATAAATTAATGCAAGAGGTTTTTAACTCAAAGAGCTGACGTGTAAAATAAACATTTTACGCCTTCTTCAGGGCTATATCGAGCACACCCCTATAGCAACAAGGAACAACATATCCCTGTGTGTCAGTAAACAACAAAAAACATTCCAGAAGATTGATAAAAGAATGTCTTCACTGTCTCCAGTGTACAGCAGCATATATCGGTAAAAGGTTTATTGACGAACGGCATCTACAATTCTTTTGTCAATCTTCTGGAATGTTTTTTGTTGTTTACTGACACAAAGGGATATGTCATTCCTTGTTGCTATAGGGGTGTGCTCGATAGCCCTGAAGAAGGCGTAAAATAACGCTGAACCGTCGGCTCTTTGAGTTAAAAACCTCTTGCATTAATTTATCCCAAAACCCGAAGAAACCTTTTCTACTATTGTAGATCTACAAGCGTACCATGATATTTTATGCCCCGAGGAAAGGCATGTTCCGGTATGACTAAATTTGCTTCAGGATAACAAACAACCGTTTTGGATACTGTCTAAGAAATGCTCAGCTATTTATCATACGATTATTAAAGGATACTTATTACCCATTAATTACAAATTGTGGCATATGCATCATTTCCTAAATTAATGTTATTTGTAAAATAATATATCAAGGCATTAAAATTAAATAAGCCATAATAAAACGTCATTGAGAAATATTAAATAATTTGTACATGTAGTGTAAATACAACTGGAACACTGATATTATATGCAAACATTGAAATAACAAAGACCGAATGCAAACATTAACCTACTGGTCTATATTACAGTAATGCTCAAAATAATCAAAATAAACTGTTGCTGTAATACACTGTTTAGCAATGATATATATATCATATATATATCCCGAACAGCCAAAAAGAAGTACTCCAAGTCACCTTCAGTGCCACAACGTTGACGTAAACTAGATTCAATAATCATAGGCTGTATCAATTATTTTGAGTCTTGCCAGATGGGATGGGAATTAGCGTGTCCAATTTTTTCACGTATGGTACAAGTTATATATTTTCTGGTGATCCTAAAGTCATCATGCCGGTAGGTTTTAGCTATAAAAGGCTGAATGAACATGTTATGTATCGGGTAAGTGAAACAGAGTTCATCCCAAGACCAGACCATTTTTGCCATATCTTTGGCTTGAGTAGGAAATAGTGGTCTTGTATACAAAGATGCGCTCTCAATTCGATACCACTAATAAGGCCTGACTTAGCGAGATATTGTCCACCTTTTCATTGGGAAGGATACCTGAGTGGGCTTTAATCAAAGTTAAATTTATATTGAGGCCATGCTTTACTAATTGATGGATTTTGCGTTTGATGCGAAAAATTTGCATATTCGGTGTTTTGTCAATATTAAAGTGTGTAAGTGCTGATAAAGCTGACTGAGAATCGGAGAAGATAGTGGCCTCATTGATATTGTGGGTTTCTACGTATTTCAATGCCTGTAAAGCGGCCAACAGACGCTCCAGAAATCCTCATAGGGAAAACTGCACAGTCCTAGCCTCAAGGATTATCGGAGCGTATGTGGAGGTCCGCCGGACTGTACAGACCGCCGGATGCGGAATTGAAAAGCCATTCGATCGCCTGCGCAGCCGTCTTTTGATGCCATGCTGGCTAGAACTGAACTGAAAGGTTTCCTGAGCGTCTGTGAAGGAGGGTGTATTCAGGCCAAAGTGCAAGGGCCTTCAAGCCAGGACTGTGCAGTTTTTCCTCTGAGGATTTCGGAAGCATTTGTGGGCCGCTTAAGGTAGCAGTGGCCTCTGCCGAGAATATAGACATATCTGGGAAGGTAACTTGAAGGTTGGTAATGAAAAGGCAGATGGGCTTGCAGGAAAAGGACGATCTGCCATGTATATTGGCGCAGAACCCGCCTTAGGGGTGCTCAAAAGCACCATTAAACAACAGGTCGAAAATGGGTGAAACTCTTGTATAAGACCTCGTAAATAAAATAGCCACCGCATTAGACCATAGAAAAATTGTGATCGCAGTGTTTATAGATATTAGTAAAGCGTTTGATGCAGTGAGTTTTGATATTTTATTGGACAAGCTTAGTGACATGGGGTTTCGAAGTCAGTTATATAAATTGTTAGAATCATATTTGCTCAACAGGAAACAATATGTCAAAATAGGTGATAGTGAGAGTCAGTATTTGTCTACCCAGTATGATGTCCCCCAGGGATCAGTCTTGGGACCATTATTATACTCCCTTTATGTTTTAAGCTCGCGTTGTGCAAATCTGAAGTGTGACTATTTTACCTATGCTGATGACACTGTATTAGTTTATTCAGGAGATAATGAAAAAGACTTAGAGTCTGTGATAAACCAGGACTTAGAGCTGTATTATAAATGGCTGTTACGTAATAAATTGAAAATGAACATAGAGAGTTTAAACATAAAAATAAGCATATTAATGTACCAACAATTAAAATTAATGATATAATGATAACTCAGGTTGACTGTATTAAGTATTTAGTTTCAATGGTTGATGAGAATTTAAGTTGGAATTAACACATTAATTATGTAAGAAACAAAATTACCTCAATGATTGGTGCCCTGTATAAAAGTAGATCATATTTTTCACGTACGTTTCAAGTTTAATATCTATAACGCATACTTTGCATCTCATATCAGATACCTTCTTCCCGTGTGAAGTACATGTGGGAAAGTAAACTTCACAAAAATGCAAACAGTACAAAATAAAGCTTTAAAGATTTTATTCAATCTCAGTCCTTTTACACACACACATAATCTATATAAGGAACTAGGTATCTTTGATGACACAAAAATGTAACACTGAAATTCTGTTCACTAACTAATGTAAATACCACCGTAGGTCTGAATAACCCTATATCGCAAGCATCTAGGACTTATAATAGGTTACCAGAGAACTTAAAAAGCTATAACTGCTCAAATACATTTGCAAAAATTTGAAAATACATATTCACTCCAAATAACCAAATAACTAGGTTGTTAATAATTTATTTATTATGTAATAGGCGCAGATAGATAGATAGATGTTATTCTCGATACCAGTGTTAAAAACACTGTTTCGAGAACTGTTTACCTGAAAATTGTAAAGTATTTTTATAATAATTTGTATTTTTTCAAAAAAAAGGAATATTGAGACTTGATGCCTAGATGTAGACATGGGAAGTATTCGTCAGAGCTTCATGCCAAAAAATAGCTGGAGGACTCCTTTCTTTGAACAGGAATCAGTTCAGACAAACAACTATGTGACCTGAAGGAAGACCTGACCACGATAAAACCTTCGACTCCAGGCGATTTGGTATAGGTACAGAGTCAGCCATTTATGTGCTCTGTGAGTGCAAAGCACTTGTTCACGAGAGAGAGAGCAGTGCTTTGGGAAGCCTAGGCTGGAACCAAAAAATTTTTAACCCGGTAAAAGGACCAGTAGGAAATCTGCACAAACTAAGACAGAGAACTAAACTGCTGCAATGTGTGCTATAGAAATGAGAGAGTTATGATAAATTAAACATTGAGTCTGCAGCATTAACGGCTAAAGTTTTGTGGTATGACGTCTAGGGTAAAACCCCACCTTCACACAGATACCTCCATATTTAGTTATCACTTTTATATTTGCGACCGTGTCAAACCGGAGTAAGGAGAACATAAGAGTCTGTCCGTCCCCAGACAGCACAATATATTCCTGGAATATTCTTATTTAACCCAATATAGATTGAGAATATTAACAGAATGTTCTATGGATGTTTTTTTTGGTTTCATTCCCATGAGGATGTGCTAGGAGTATTACGTCATGATTATCCCATGAACGTGTCGATAAAAATATTCTGATAATATTCATAAATTAATATTATCTAAAGAATAATTTTTGAATATGCCTTTTGGTATGATTCTTAATGTAGGGGTGGCACCGTTGCAGGTTAAGTTAGGTTTGAGAATTTTTAAGTTAGCTTCAGTCGTTACGGTGGCGGTGGTCGGTGGTGCCTGCTTGTGCATTTTTCTCCTGCGACAATTGGATAGTTATCCGTATCCGTGTTCTGGAACGTGATTTTACTTGTTATTTAGTTAATAACTTAATCTAGGAGCGACTAGGGTGAGTATAACTATCTTCTTTCTATAGATTACCGCCTTTCTAGCACCATGTGGTAGCAACTCTCTTACTCCGTCTAATCTCTAACAAGACGTTTGCTATGTTTGTGATTATGAATTTCCAATATTTATTTTCTTACGTGGTACCCACTTTTTGCTCTAAATGTAGGTACTAAAATTGATTATAATACGACAACATTTTGGTGAAAATTTATCATTGTAGTCAATGAGGTGTATTTGAATGTACATCGTATATATGCTTTAAAATTAAACGGGTTTTTTTTATTTTGCAGGATAATACGGGAGGACGACTCCGTGCTTAATCCCTATAATTAGTGTGTGCCTAAATCAATGCTGTCCAAAACATTGTATGAAAGTTGGATACTAGGTTATATATGTATACTACTCGCGTTAGGTACCTAGGCAGACAACAAGACGTACAAATAAATGAAATGAAGTTATAAAAGGCATTAGTTTCTTTCCAACATATATTCTTCAAAGATATACCAGGAATCCTCCTACAATATTTGATACATCTTAATAACAATCGTAGAATATTCTGAGGCAATAACCTATGTATGTTTCTTCAAAGATATACCAGGAATCTTCCTACAATATTCCATACATCTTAATAATAATCATAGAATATTCTGAGGAAATAACCTATGCACATTTTTTGGATTCCCATTTTCACCTTCCTGGAATGTTCATCAGATAATCTATATATTCATGAACTTTTCATGGAATGAGACAATGTTCCAAAATGGTGATACTTAGAATGTTCCTAGAATATATTGTGCTGTCTGGGTCAGAACGTGCCGAACATCGATAGTTCAAAAACGGTTCAGTACTTACGAAGAACATGTTCCTGGTGATAAAAAAGCTCTTGACGATCCAATCGGCAGTGTCCATAGCCCACCTGTCGAACCCGCTCAGCCGTCAACATTCGTCCCAGGCTAATGCCTCCTCCGCCCACACGTGATAATGACTAACAACACCAAACACGCTGGATGCTGGATGTGGCACGCGCCGATGGCACTTAAGTCAAGATACCGGCGCGACCGATTCGCTTTTGTTTTGGTTGGATCTTCCGACGCCGACTGCGATGAGGCCTGCCACTCGAAGGATGCCCCGTTCGACCCGGACTAATTTACCCATTACTTTAAATTGGGCTTTATGTGGGTTTACGGTGTCTCTTGCCGGTTAAACTGCATCTTGTGTCACGTACGAGGGTCGATCGATATCTTTGTCGGGTATGAAAGTGGGCGGTATTTCTAGGCTAGTTCATTATCACATGTGTAGAGCAAACTCATACACTCGTTTGGCGAGGCTCACGTCATTGCTCTGCATATTTCAAAGACATTCGATCGACTGTGGCATGCAGCTCTCCTAAACAAGCTTCCGCCTTACGGTCCCCCTGTGAGGCTTTGCGGTTGCCAGCAGACTACCACTCTGTCGTGGTAGATGGCATTTCCTCTTCCATCCATAACATCAATGCTGGAGTTCCGCAGGGATCGGTATTGGCTCCCAGATTGTTTATGTTTCACATCGATGATCTTCTCTCTGGCACTACAAACCCAGTCCACAGTTTTGCATGGCAGTAGAGCAGTAGAACGATCTCTGTGGTCGAGCTGAAACGCAGAAGGCTGGTAGTAGCTGATTCGCTTCCAAACGACCTTGAGACCATTACCGCTTGGGGACTCAAGAATATAAAATATGGTCAAATTTAATGCTTCCAAAACCCAGTATTATACTGTACTTTTACGGGGTATCTCGGTTATTTTTGAAGATAGAGAGTTGCGGTTTGCGCGACAGTGTGCTAGTTCATTATCACTCTTAGGTATATACCGGGCTTTCTGGCCTATACTCTGAAATCCCCTTAAAAACGAATCATCTATTCCCCCCCTCCTCCGCAAAAAATTATCCAATACAAAAACAATGTTAAACTGATATCATAATCATATCGCATGCCGATTTGCCGATATTTAAAAACCGGTTATGGGCAATGAAAATGGTTCGGGGGTTTCCCAATCATCCTATCCGAGATTTCATTCTACCTGGGCTCATTTTGACGGGTCAAAAACACGCAAAAAATGATTAGAGATCCATAAAGTACCTAAAAACAAAATAAAACAAGGTTTGACCCGCTTCTATATTGTACTGTGTCTTTTTTTAAATTAGTTTCAACGTCACTAACATAATTTTCAAAAGCCAGGACTTTAATCGATCTCTACCCAGGGCACACGTTACGGTTTAGAAATTTCATTGTTATGAGTTTAATAATAAGCTACATATATTACAGATTTATCTACATCAATATTATTTCAAAAATTATTTTTTGTCTAAGTTCCCTTACAGGGCAATGAAGAGCCCACTACGAATACCACAAATTTTTGAATTCCACAACCCAGCACCCCCAAACTACGCTAATTTTACCACCTCTAATAAAAGTAAAAAACGATCAGTAAACCCCAAATCGCATAAAAACAAAGTTGTAGCTATTTTTATACTTTTGATTTTTTTATTACTGCTGCATTACCACTGACACGATTTCTAAAAACCAGATGCGTTTTCCATCCTCGCCACGATAGTAATACTATGTCCAAATTTCAATAAAGTCAATTGAACAATTCACAAGTTACGCAATACAGCACGATCTAAAGCAATACTAGTATGCATATGTTGTGGACCAAGTGATTAATGCGGACATTATGCATAATACCCGGGCATTAATCATAATGGCTAGCGATATCGGACCAACTGCTTAATTATTATACGAACTTCACTATTTATCACATTGTCTGGTCATTATGAATATTGCTACGTGACTGTTGGGCAATTTGATAATAAAGCTACATTTGTCGAAGTGTGGGAAGCAACGAACTCTAATACGTTTTTCAGAAGCCAAATAATGAGATTGATTATTTATATAGTTTAAACTGATTGTTTATTTAAAGCTTTATATCATGGGTCAGATCCTAGAATACATAGAAATGAGAAATTTTTGGCTTTTGTATTACTTATATTTTCAATTTGAATTTTATTAGGTTAGTGTTACGTTTCCAGTGTAGGTTTAATGTCATAAATAAAAATAATCGTAATGAAACTGTTTATTACTACTTCGCCCCACAGGTGATGGACATTATGTATAATGCCTAGTCAATTTAATTATTTGGACTCTTGGTCATTTTTCGTTATGCCCGGGCATTATGCACAATGACCCATTTATCACTTGGTCCATAACATATTGATGTACAAATATTTCACGGGGTGATTTCCTGGATGATTTTGAGGAAAAACTTTATATGAGCGTGTGTCCTAAACGTCATAACATTCGAGCTACAGGGTGTTGAGGTTCTAATAAAAAATTGTAATAACTTTGGTAACGCTTTAGTTTTCTTATGAAACTTGGTATATTGTGTCCATATGCCAAAAGGTACTTTTTGATGGAGAAACTTTTTTTTCTATTTCTACTAGTGGCATTCGTGCGGGACATGATTTCAACATTTTTAACAAAAAAAGTGGTACGCCACATCAGAAAATCCTCTGATTCCAGTAATGAATAGGCAAGACAGGTGTATTAGGCCGGTATATCTTTCTTTCACAGGTCAATGGACGGTCTACTATGAATACGAAAAAGAAATGGTTTTACAACCCGTCACCCCCCAACCACCCCAATTTCATCACCACCCAAAAAATGTAGAATACGACCAGGAACACCTAAAATGCCTAAATACCAAATTTGAGGAATATTGTAAATTTTTAGTTTTTTGTTATTTACTCCGCCGCCCATGTGCCGGTTTTCAAAATTATGGCGCTATTACCTACTATGGCCCACACCATATCGCTAGCCAAATTTCATCACAATCCATGTAGTGGCTAGTGAGATTACAAGGCTAAAAAAAATTCAACAGATCGACAGAAAGATAGACCGACAGACAGATAGAAATGAGTTTCTACGTCTGGTGAGATTCGAGCCTGGGTCCTTATGCTCACAAGTCTTACGGCTCTCACTGAGCCAACCCACACCCGATAGGCCTATTAACCACTAATAAAGGAAAAGTAATACTTTGTTTTCGAATTCGACTATTTTGGAGTAAGAGTTCTTCAAAAATCTCCAATAGTGACATAAATTATGTGTATGGTATATTGTACGTTATTATACCAGAAATATATGGATTATTCTGTCATGCTTATTAAATATAAACATACCCAAACCCTGTCTTTTACTTTATACCTCTTTCATTCAGGGATAAACCCGGGGATAAAGGAATATATATATTAATTTATTTCACTTTATCACCTACTCACCTATCGGCATCTCAGCTGGTGCGGCAGTGAACTCTCTAAAATGAGATTATCGATCTAGCTTACCATTATAGGCAATTCTAGTTGTTACCGCTCCCCCGTAACAAGTCATTGTGGACTTGAACTGGTTAATACAATTATTTAGGTTTCGCGTTTTGAATTATGACTTGTACTGAATGAACGTCTGCAAGCTGCATTCGGCAGAATTGCATTGTTAAAACGTCATAAAAAGTAAAATACCGATTCTTTGAATTGCTGGCTGCAAACAAGAATTTATGAGGACTGATTAGAGGGTGGATTCAGTGGAATTTGAATTAATGAATAGCAGCAGTCTCTTGTTAGTTGTTCGTTCGAAGAATGTCCCACGTGACAGGGTTGACAAACTTTGAAGTCTTATAATGTAATAGGTCTTTAGAAGATGTTCAACGAATGGGTCCATTATATTCATCAATTTATTATCACAATTATACTGTCACTTCCTGCACTGTATGTATTCGCGAAAATTTTCAATTTTGAGATATATGTATATCACGAAAACCTATGTCACAGACTTTTGTTGCTCTGTTTGTACTTAAATAATGTTTCTGATGTCAAATACAGAATTCACCAGGTAGAGAATTAGTTTCCTAATAGACATGTGATATCTGACTGAAAAGCCGAAACAATTGGTTCAGATGTGCAGGGTGTCCCATTTTGGGCACTTGTACAGGGTATCTCGGTTATTTTTGAAAATAGATAGTTGCGGTTTTGTTTGTGAAACCGAAGATGCTATCAATAAAATTATCATGGCCCTCTTGGTTTTTAAGATACAGGGTGAAATCGAAAACTATCGATTTTGAGACCACCCTCGTATCTCAGTTGTCTTTTATCTTATTGAAAAGTCTAATAAAGGGTCTGATAGAATTTTTCTCTGTAGAATCTAGTGGTGTAGTTTGATTTTTTCGTACTCTAACCATTTATCAGTTATGAACCAAACATATATTTTTTTAAATGGAGCACCCTGTATATTATTTTTTACGTCAATCGGAAATAATTCAAGCCTTTCAAAAATATATATTAGTATGATTTTTTTCTGAAAACCAAGCTCAAAATTTCATTTTTTGCTTTATTTGTAGTAGTAGGCCATGACTAATCTATTAAAAACAATATCCAAGTAAACAATTATTAAGATACAAGATACTCAATACCTTTAAACTCAATTATTTATTTGTATTTTATACTCTATTAACTACTATTTGTGATAACGTTCAGTACTTATAGTGATACATTACTTAAAACCAAACATTATATCTGAGGAATATCAACACACTATCAAATTTGAATTCGAATCAAAATAAAAACTAACTAAAAACATGGAAGAGCTTTTAGAGATGTTGGTTCAAGTTGGAGACTATTTTCTCGAATGCAAATCTGGTACAATTTCTTATTTTTTTAATGGCATTTACAAGAATTATTGGTCTCCTTCGTGTTATGGCGATTAAAAATTCCCAAACTTGGATGCTGTGGAAATATTGAGGTATCTTAAACTTGTATGGAGAGTAATTGTATTTTTTTAGAATTATTTCTGCAGTCGATTTTTGTACCCCTACAGCTTCTTCTTCGTGCTTACAAGATGACGACTGCGTTGCTTATATGCAACTTAATACGTTTGTTTCCCTTTGCTCCCTATTCTCCTTGAAATAGGTTTTAGGACGTGGTTGAATACAGGATCCGTACCTAACTATATTTATTTTTAGACGAGCAAATATATCTGAAAACGGTTGCCGTCTCTCTAGATATCTAAGCTGCCATTATTATAGAAAATTGACAATAATTAAAATGAAAACACAAAAAGAACAAAGCTATATTTAATAAAAATATAATTAAAAGTTGACGGTCTCGCAAGTTTTTTCACGGATTTGCTTTTTTTAATTCATGTTTAATACAAAAAATGTATTTTGATTCTGTTTTTTCGAACTTGAGTAGGAAGTAATAAGTGCTTAGATGCTTATTATTTATAGTTGGCTAACCATGGCCTACTGCTACAAATAAAGTAAAAATTGGAAAAATCAAATTTTGAGCGGAAGTTTCAAAATAACTTAATACTAATATATGTATATTTTTTAAAAGCCTGGATTATTTCCAATTGACGTAAAAAATAATATGCAGGGTGTTCCATTTAAAAAAATATATGTTTGCTTCATAACTGAAAAATGGTTAGGGTAAGAAAAAATCAAACTACATCACTGGATTCTACAAAAAAATTCTGTAAGGCCCTTTTGCAAACTTTTCAATAAAACAAAAGATAACCGAGATACGAGGGTGGTCCCAAAATCGATAATTTTCGATTTCATCCTGTATCTCCAGAATCAATAGGGTCAAGATAATTTTGTTGACGGTATCTTTAGTTTCACAAAAAAGTAGCACACTGTCGCGAAAACCGCAACCCTCTATCTTCTAAAATAAGCGAGATACCCCGTAAAAGTGCCCAAAGTGGGACACCCTGTATAATAAATACAACTGATCATGCAACACATGTGTAGAGTAAACTCATACACCCGTTTGGCGAGGCTCACGTCATTGCTCTCGATATTTCAAAGGCATTCGATCAACTGTGGCATGCAGCTCTCCTGAACAAGCTTCCGCCTTACGGTCACCCTGCGAAGCTTTGCGGTTGCTAGCAGACTACCACTCTGTCGTGTTAGACGGCATTTCCTCTTCCATCCATAACATCAATGCTGGACTTCCGCAAGGATCGGTATTGGTTCCGAGATTGTTCATGTTTCACATCAATGATCTACTCTCTGGCACTACAAACCCAGTCCACAGTTTTGCATGCAGGCATCATGAGCAGTAGAACGATCTCTGTGGTCGAGCTGAAACGCAAAAGGCTGGTAGTGGCTGATTCGCTTTCAAAGGACCTGGAGACCATTACCGCTTGGGGACTCAAGAATATGAAATATGGTAAAATTTAATGCTTCCAAGACCCAGTATTGTACTGTACTATTGTACTATATGAAGTGCCCAAGCCAACAGCCGGTTCGAATGAACAATAAAGTTTTGCCAGGGAGTCATTCATTCAATCTCCTAGGAGTCAACATTACAGAAAATCTGTAATACTACCCTGTCTATACTTGACGTTGTCCAGAGAAGGGCAATTCGACTAGTTGGTGACCCAGCCGCTTTCTCAACGTCGTGTGGTTGGCGACATCTTGCTCTTCTACCGATATACAATCAGTGTTTGCTTCTCTGAGCACTGTATCTGCGCCACAATAGAGTCATAATCTGATCTTCTATAGTCCCCCGCTCACCGATCCTCAGATGCACCGGTACGACTGCTGCATCTCATCTTAAGCTTCTTTCTGTGTTTCTGTGGAGTTATAACAACTGCCAGCAGATGCATTTATTGGGCCTGCGGATATTGGCCCATTCAAAACTCGCGTTAACAAACTTCCCCTAACATAACCCTTTCACAGCAGCCGCGGTACTCTGGTATTTAGGCTCTGCCTGCGCGGTCTGCTCAGTTATAAAAAAAGGTCTTAGTTGAAGTCAAAATTACTTACAATAGTCTCTCAAACTTGAGGTGCCAAAAATAGTTTTTAACCTAGTCTCTCCATGACTGTAGTCATTTCGTGCAATTTAGATTAGATGAAGATGCCTGTGGATTTCGCAAAACATGGGCGGTGCTTTTTGAGTATTGCATAATAATTCAGATACTCTTAACTTGTATAGTACATTAGTCAAAAATAAAAAAAGTACATGTTCTCATAAACAACAGATTGGCTTTGTAGTGTGTGAAGTAATAAAGTAATTTTTTAGTCTAAAATGGTACAAATTTGCCTACGACAGTTGGCTTCGGCAATGACCACGGTAGTTGCTCTAGTTGCAATTGCAAATTTTCTTTTCTTTTTGAGTTTATAGCTTTTTAACTCAACTTCTGTCCTTTATAATAATAATAATTGCATGGAACTTGATAAGAAATACATTACAATAAGAAAACCTATTTAACCATATGACGTTCAAGAGACGGATTTAAGTTAAGATTGATTTCGTATAATAACATTTTCCCACCACTCCCCGTATAGCAATCGTTACGACATACAAACATACAGAAAAATCTATGAATGAATCAAATAAAATGAACCATTGTTCCCAAACAGTCGTTATTATTTATATAAGCACAGCATGTCACAAATGGTGGATTATCCCATGGCTCCCGCCTAGAGTAAACAGATGCACAAACATATAGGGCGTTTTGGTGAAAGGCGTCCCACTGAATGGGTAGAAGGGGTTCATTACTCTAAACGACAGATAATACTGACAGTTTTTGAAAAATTTCTATAATAAACTTTATTGTATGTTGTATGACTGTTACGAAGAAGCTGGTATTTGAATTTGATTTTGGTGGAAGACGGGAATCCTTTGAATCATGCGACAATGAATCTTATGACACTTAATATCATGCACACATAAAAAGAAATTCTCAAGTCAAGAATTGTGATATTCTTGTGAAAACATATTCACAACAAGAATAACTGTTCTCACCCTAAGAAAGAATATTTGATGAGAAAATTATAGAAAATTTGTATCAAGAATAATATATTTTTGATTTATATATATTACGGTTAAAGTGTTTACTTTGATAGTTTATATACTATCCAGGTAGTATATAAACCATCCACATGTCTCGTTATTTTAATGGAAAATTATATTTCTACTAAAATAGCGATGAATATTGGTTGGTTACTATCCAGCTAGTTTATAAACTATACAGGATACGCCGCTAAAGTATTATACCACAAAGATGTCACCCATATTAACCAGTGTTTCTGGTTAGTTTACAAACTATCCACATCATTTGGATAAAGTATGCACCTAATATCTCTAGTACTACATAATATCCAACTCGTTGGTTAGTATGTAAACTAACCAATCCTCTTTGGTTACTTTAGTTTAAAAAAACAATTTTTAATCAAAAGTGAAGTTATTCATAGATACAACATACAATTGCTACAATTACATAAAAATAAGTAAAAGAAACGGAAATACTATTTGTGTAACAAAATATTCATATAAAATAAACCTCTAGACCCTGGGCAGCTTTGATGGCATCATAGGTTTCACTCAAACGTAAAATAATCTTTCCAGATCTTTTATATTAGATTACATAAGATGATTCGATTCTCTGTAAATCATAAGTATTCATTTCATGATAATCAATCTTGCTATTAGTGCTAGGTCCTTGTTCGCGGATTCTCTTTATATGTTGCAGAAGTACATTATAATCACTGTCGTTCATTAATTTTGAATTTTGGTACTTTTTCTCGTAACAACGTAACATTCTTCTCAAACTGCTGTTGCTGATCCTTTTTTGGTAACTAGATACCTGTTCTTAAACAAATTTTACAAGGCACGACAGTAAACAATACCAACACGTCACACTTGCACTTGCCATAAACATAACCTCACTTTTCTGTTAAACTGACCAAAGAAAATTAGTTAGTTTACGTACTAACCAACGATTTGGTTATTATGTATTACTAGAGATATTAGGTTCATACCTTATCCAAATGATGTGGATAGTTTGTAAACTGACCAGAAACACTGGCTAATATGTGTGACATCTTTGTGGTATATACTTTAGCGGCATATCTTGTATAGTTTATAAACTAGCTGGCTAGTATACAAACCAACCAATATTCCTAGCTATTTTAGTAGAAATATGATTTTCCATCAAAATAGCCAGACGTTTGGATAGCTTGTATACTATCCAGCTAGTATATAAACTATCAAAGTAACCACTTTAGCCGTAACAAATATATATATACTTTAAAGAAATATGCTGCGAAAGAAAATATATTTTTTTTCGGATTGTCGCTTCGCCGCCGTCTTTAGCACCGTAGCGTAATACCTGCATCCTGGATCCTGCATAATAGCACATAATAGTATCTAGTCAAACTGTTAAATAAATTGCCATTGCCACGTGATACCCGTGATACCACCGTCAACCATCGGTGAACGAGTCTGCCGGTAGTGCTGATCCACCGCCATTTGAGTCGCGTCTCAGTTCCAGTTTCCTTATCACTGGATCTATCCAACCATGAAGGAGCTATTAAAAAAAATGGGGATGCGAAGACCTGACTCAGGTGTTCGTAGGTAAGTACCAAGTATATTAAATGTGACTTAAGGAATTTTTCTATTTCTCCGGTGTACCCATCACTAAACAGGCACTGACTGATTTACAAATATTTGAAAACTTTGCACACATCTTCCAAGTCCAAAATTCAATCGGCTTCTACATGTGTATGTCTTGCAGTTAGTGACACAGACGAGAAACATTTCTACATGCTCATCGAAGAGTTTGAATGCTTGCTTCAATACAATACATTTCTTGGAATGAAACAACAGCCCATCAAAGTTATGAAACGCTCAAATCAATACTACTAGATTCCTCATCCAAGAATATCACAGTTTTAGAATAAAGTTGAGTTACTTGCGTCAAGTTTATGAAATGCTCCAGTTAAAATTATGAAATGCTTCAGTCAAGATTATGAAATGTTTCGGCCAAGATTACCATATACTTGATTCAAGATTTTGGTTTACTTTCAAGAATTTCCCAGTTTTGCATTGAAGATATTTTCTCAATCTGACCCTTATATGGTCAAAGATATCGTATTCTCACTTTAAGATTAGCATAGCTTTGTGCGTATAGGAAGTTATGGTATACTTGAATTAAAGCATAATATGTGCTCCATCTAAGAAGTTATTTTTATGTGTGTGACAATTTGACATTTTTAGGTGGTTGTTTGGTTCTGATATTCCTGATATTGCGTCATTAATGCCACTACTTTAAGTTGCTGCCGTGACAAAGTGACTTTGAAGTTTGTATGGTTTAAAATATCATGACATTAAAGTCATGACTCCGTATCAACGATGCTTAAATAAACGTACCTAGTTTACAGGCTATCTCGTTAAAAAGCCGGTAAGCAGCTAGTGAAAGCGCCGCGTGTCTTGAGGCTTTACCAAGCAGCTGACGTAGCAAGTGCATCGCGTACACTGGGCCAGTTTACCAGCGACTTGTGAAAAAGCCGCCTTGTAGCTTGTAAAACCGCTCCGTGTACTTGAAGCTTAAGTAGAAGTGATCCAAGGACTGAATTCTGGCGGTTAGGATGTGTACCGATGCACGACATACCGGCATTGCCTGCAGTGCAGGGAGCAGCATATTCCTCAAATTACTTATGCCGGCTACACACTATCCGGCAGGCCTGTCAGTTCGAACTGAACAGTCCGCCTGACGTCCGGTCGCCTGAGCGTGTGTATCAGGGGTGTGAAACTCAAATGAGGACCCTGTGTAGCGGCGTTAGCGCTAGCCACCTAGCACACCTAGCGGGGTTGCGTGAACTATTAATCAGCCAACTTTGTTTCAAACAGATTTCTAGATGCATCAATAGAAGTGGACCAATTGTTACGCCTAACGTCATTTTGACAGCCATTGTCGTTGCTCGCTTTTGTCGATTGGCGTCTTTTTGCAATTTTGCACTACTTTTGAGATTTTTGTTTACCTATTGTTGTCTATATGTATTTAGGAATGGATTCTAAATATTTACGCCGTTGTCCTGCGCCAAATTGCAAGAATGTGGATGCGCGAAGGTAAGTGATTTGCCTGATTTATACCGCTCACCTCATTTTTGTATTGTGAATTTTGATGCAAAATTAATACAAGATTGATCATTTCTACATGAAATATACATATATCATTTGAATGCATTACTAAACACTACTACTCATACTCATTTAACTTGTATTACTGTTCACAATCACATTCGCTGCCATAAAGGTGTGCAGCATTCCCTCTCTTTGGCAAACCATTGCATTGAAGGTGAGGTCCGATGGTCTAAAAATACATTTTTTTATTTCAGACATTAAATCCCATCTGATCAGCTTATACAGAGACGCTAGTTAGAACGGATTGGCAACCCAAACCTACAAATATACAAACATCTTGCCTGCATCAATATGAATAGTTAAGGAATATTACCTCTTTACTCTTCAAATTATATGCCATCAAAGGATTGTAATTATCATGAAATAGTAATTCTAGTGAATAAATCATGCCTTACTTTTATATGAATTGTTTTTGTACCTTGTGTAGCTTATTTTATTTAAGCAATTGTCGTATTGAAATAAATTAAAAAGGGTTTGTTTTGCTTTATTACAGTAATGCATATGTATATATATTCCCATTCTTACATAATCAGTTGAATGTCCTATACAACGTGGTAGCTTGTCACAAAAATTTACCTAACTCATTAATTACTTGTTTTGAAAATTGCACCGATTAAAAAAGTTAAAACACTAATTAAAAAAAAATGGACTACGTGTCGTGAACAATATTAGTTTTATTTATTATTACGCCACTTATCAATTCCATTTTTTTAAAATAACGCTTTTTTTAATCAGGTCCATTTTCAAAACAGGTAATCAATGCGTAAGGTAAATTGTTATGACAAGTTACCACGTTGTCTGGAGGCTGAATAAGCTTATATGGTATTTCAAAAAGCCCGCTCTTTTCGTAACCTACCCCACCTATCGTCGGTCACCTACACCAAACTTTTTAGATTGACCTAGGTCGTGAATATCTACAGTTTCCTGTAATCGATTCGTGAATGCATTGTAGTGACACACGCAACCCGAATAGATGGCGCGGATGTCAGTCAAAAATGCCATGCCAAATTTTCATACACAGTGTCCAGTCTTTCAGTGGATCTATTGTCAGTGGTGTGTATGTTCCGGTCGACCTGTCAGTTAAGACTGTTCAGGCGGCCGGAGAAGAATCACAATTATATGTTCGTCCATCCGTCCGGCCTGACGCACTACGATTGGTCCATTGCAAAATGAAAGTGACAAGTGACAGCTGGTGTTTCCATGACATTTGGATCTCGATACGATCCCAAAAAATAGCATATCGACCTTGAACAGGAAACGTTTTGAAAACGTATCCAATTGATGTTTCCACTATATAGTGAGTAATTCTTCTATATCTCGCAAGATGTATCTAATAAAAGAAAATATCAAATACATAAGTTATTTGGTTAAGACGCACATCCTAAAAATATTTTGAAATATATAGGGTGTTGCAGGATAGTAGGGTAGTGATCAAATTGATTTTTTTATATGGAACCACAACTTTTTTTAATTTTTTCTAGTTTCCATCATGGATCTCTATTTAACTCTAAAATATTTTTGGGATCAGTTGCGACGTTGCCAAGTTATAATTTATTTTCTAATAATTTCCGGATTTGCAAGATCGCAAGTAATACATCCAAATTGATATACAGGGTGGGCCAATAGTGCGTGGACGGAGGATTGTGGGCTTACTGAAAAATATTTCAAAAATCTGTCACTTGACCATGTTAGGGACCCTTGAGGGCTATAGCGTAAAAATATTTTCACTTAAATTTTGACGTTTATACAGGGTGATTCATATCAAACATACATTTTTTTGAATGGAACCCTCTATATATTATTGCATATTTGGATTCCTTGGTCAATTCTAGTGTGACTTTATGTATCACACATGAAACCTTAAACAAACCGTTTAGGCGCAAATCATCATTTTTGGTATAAGTAGGTATCAGAAAAAAATTGAATATCGCGGCGATTATAAAACTTAGAAGGCCGTGACTTTGCGGTGCGACTAAGCATGAAATGCGTCGCCTAAGGTCAGACGGCTAAATTTTAATTCTTTTTGTACTTGGAGAAATCAGTAGATTAATTAAGGAAACTTCAATCACAGAAAACTTGATTTTTTCAAAAGGGAATGCCTATTTTGGTTTAAAGAATCAAGTGTAAAATTTAATTACCTTTCTAACGTTATGGCATTTTTGATATCGATCTGTTTTAGTTTTCATTTTATTTCAAATTTTCGGTCAAATCGGTGTTTTTCAATTTTCCTGCGTGCAAGCAATCTAGCGAGCCATGAAAAATAAACAAAAGCTCGTTAATATGGAAGAAACCAACTAACTTAGTAGAAAGATGCAAACTAACTAGAGCAACGAGGCAAGACTATGAAAATTTCTTACAACATATTAACTCTAACCGGATACATCAGCGGCAAAAAATCTAATGTCAATGAGTAGCTGGGGTATGACAGAAGTGTTTGTTTTTCACAGCCTTCTAGATGTTGAGGTCTACTAGAGCTTGACAACTTTCCAAAACGATTAAAAATTTTGAAACAAATAACGGAAAACTGCCAGCGATGTTTGCTTACAGTGTAACATGTTTAGAATGAAATTTCACATTTAATGGGAAAAAAATTAGTCATTTCCGTTTAGTAAAGTCAAAAGTGAAGATATCTTTTTCTTTTTAATTACACTATGTTGTAATTGTGATTATTTCATGTAGTTTTCTGCAAACTAAATTATATTTTACAATGCAAACAGACTGCAATTCAAGTTTACATTTTCCGCGATTTTGCTAATAAGTAGAAGTATCTACTGGAGAATTTGAAGGGTTCCAGTCAGAGGTATCATTACTTTTGACTTACGGAAATGGCTACCTTTTTATAGCATTAAATGTGAAAATTTATTCAGAAGTCAAAGATATTCTACTGCCAGCAACAATCACTAGTAGTTTTCCTTTGATTAAATATTTTTTTACTGACTTTGGAAATTGGATAATAGCTAGCAGGCTGTGAAAAATGAGCGTTCTTGTTACCGCTATTATTTCTGGTTAGTGCTAATATGTTGTAAGGAATTTTCATAATCTTGCCTCGTTGCTCTAGTTAGTTTGCATCTTTCTACTGAGTTAGTTGCTTTCTTCCATTATAACAAGCTTTTGTTTATTTTTCATGGCCTGCTAGGTTGCTTGCATGCAGGAAAATTGAAAAACACCGATTTGACTGAAAATTTGAAATAAAATGAAAACCGAAAAAGACTGATATCAAGAATGCTATATCGTTAGAAAGGTAATCAAATTTTACATTTGATTCTTTAAACCAAAATAGGCATTCCCATTTGAAAAAATCAAGTTATCTGTGATTGAAGTTTCCTTAATTTATCCTCTGATTTCTCCAAGCACAAAAAGAGTTCAAATTAAGCCGTCCGACCTAAGGTGACACATTTCATGCTTAGTCGTAGCGCAAAGTCAAGGCCTTCTACGTTTTATAATCGCTGCGATATTCAATTTTTTTCTGATACCTGCTTATACCAAAAATGGTGATTGGCGCCTAAACCGTTCGTTTAAAGTTCCAGGTGTGATACCTAAAGTCACACTAAAATTGACCAAGGAATCCAAATATGCAATAATATATAGTGGGTTCCATTCAAAAAAATGTCTATTTGATATGAGTCACCCTGTATAAACGTCAAAATTTAAGTGGAAATATTTTTACGTTATAGCCCTTAAGGGTCCCTACCATGGTCAGGTGACAGATTTTTTAAATATTTTTTAGTAAGCCCACAATCCTCCGTCCACGCACTATTGGCCCACCCTGTATTTCTTGAACTTTTCTCAATAATATTATACAGCGCTTTACTTAAATATTAAATGAATATTATTTTGGATTTTATCAGCAATGTGCATCTACAGAGTGTTTTTGGCAGAATTTTAAGGTACGGCAACTTGAAGGTCATTTTACTTTGTTTTTTCAAATGTAACACTCTGTATGTTTTATTTTAAATCGAAATATCTACTAATACCCTATCTCGCCTTGTAATTTTTTTCGCGTTTGCGACGTTGCCAAGTTATACATTATTTTTCCAAATTTTCAAAGAAATATCTATGATTTTTATTAATAGAACACACTGTATATTTTATTTAACATAGAAGTACTCCCTAGTAATGGTTTATCGCGTGAACAAGTTTTAACTGGTGTTCTTAAAATAATAAAACCGTTTTCCTTGCACATACTATTTCGAATACCAGGTCAGTAAAGTGTACACGAACGCTTAAATATCTCCAAAACTCTCACAACTGGAACGAGAAAATATATATCTGCAGTTTTTCGTACATGCAGAATTAAAAAATTCTAACAGCAGCGTTGCCAGATTTACCACTTTTACGTTACACGTCATAATGTTGTTATTTTCAATAGAATCCTCTACTTATCTTTATTGCAATGAATTGCGCATATCGAATTTAGTAAATTGCACCAAAACCTGCTAAGCTCTCTCTGTTTTTCTTCTCCTAAGAGAAAATGTTCACCTCGGCAGGTGTCAAAAGCTCTACAACGAACAAGCCCGTAACTTTAATATGTAATCATTAAGGGTAAACATGATTCCAGAAAACCAACCGCAATACCGCCACCAATGGACTAACGCCACATGTGGTACCAAAAACGTAGTTGCGTAGAAAAAACTGTGAAAAAACAAGACGACCGACAAAGTTAATGGACTGTCGTTAGTAGAGAAACCACGAGTGTTTTATGGGAAGATCAAATCACAGTTTAACGTTTCACCATTTTTTATGAGTTGAGCAGCATGTCGAGCATTAATTATACGGCGATAGCGATGATTGAATGCACGGAAGGAAATTAGGAAATATTATTTTTTTATTGGTGCCTTTTGGGAGGATGAACGAAATCTATTGGGCATGAATTTTCTAGTCGATTTATGCTACATACCTGTGCTTAGTTTTGTATATTAAAAGCTCCGTTTGTTGGGTTCAATTGAGGCTGGAATTTGAAGAAAAACCAGGTACCCAATATTCAATGCAACCAATGTTACGATCGTGTTTGCAATGTTGTCATATCTACCATTTTTCCGGAAATATAATAAACTTTGTTGTTTCAAATAGATTACTCTGTGTATTTCTTTCTTTTTGAAATCCATCAAAAAAAATGGTTATTATTTAATAATATTTCTTATGCCTAAACGTCACAATTTTGGAGTTACCACTAAATTTAAATTGCATCCGCCCAGGTTAAAATAGTTATAAAATAGCTATGACTGCAACGCTAACAACTTTGTTGTGTCAATTGAATGTCATTTTTGAAGCTAGTTTCTTAACTTGGGCGGAAAGAATGTAAATTTAGCTACAACTTGGAAATTATGCCATTTGGTGTATTGTGAATTTTTGATAAAAAATAATGTGTATTTTTCAGAAATTTAAAAATTGAAAAAATCACAGGGTGATTCATATTTTGAGGTGAAAAGGTATGACAACAATGTAAATTCTGTCATAAGATTAGCCGGATTGCAAAACCGTCATATTCCAAAATTCATGGAAATCGGTTAAACCGTTTCCTATATAGTTGAGATGTTCCATACTCAATCTGTATATTTTTATCTGATGACCATGTCGTGATGTCATTATGACGTTATCTCACTCAATTTTCATGACATAAAGAAGCTCATTATGGTACTTAGTCCCATAATAAATTCGTTATGGTATTAAATACCATGATGAAATTCTATATGAAAAACACGTGATGGTGAGAGCAAGAAAAGCTATTCAAAATGAAGTCATGTTGAGTGCAGCTTACAGGTGACCCAACCACATTTGTAGTTAGTATGAGTATGGGTAGATACACGCGTGGCTGTACTGTTGGAGACACGAGAGAAGATCGGGTTTGGTGGGGAGAGGCAGTTTTACGTTCTCTCTGACCAGGAGCGTCGGATGACGGGTCTTGGAGATAGTCGACTTTATTATAATATACTAATTTTATCAGCGGAAATTATTGGAAAAGTATATTTTAAACCGGTCACAGTTAAGCTTACCGCTATTTTTCTAAATAAAATGATTTTTACAAAAAAAATAATGATGGAACTTATTACATATTTTGTCTATACCTATTTCTGCCTTTTTGCCTGGAGAAATTAAATAAATTTGATTTACATCATATTTGTATCGATCCACGTTTTATCGGTATATATAATATGACGTGCTTCTTGTTGGTACCTTTTGATAGCCCTTAAATATTTCAGACGCCAGTGTACAATTGAAAGTTTCTCTATAAGAATTTTTCTCTTATTTCCATATTTCTTCCAGCGGAAGCCATGCTTCTTCAGACTTGTTCAGTGACTTAGCAGAATAAGGGAAATCAATTTTCTCTCTTATGGCCACTAAAAGATTCGCGCATGTTGGAACAATTTTTTTTTCTATATAAAATTCTTCGATTGTCCTTCTGATGACACGAAAATCGAAGTCATAAATTTTTCCCTCAATTGCTAAGCGTGGCCTTTTTGCGCATGGTGTGGCAAGTGAACTTCCAGGATCTTCCATGTTCCTCTTACGATTCTCATTCCTAATCCTTTTAATACTGGTTGACGACACTCCGGTATAATAAGTCGCCCTCTCAGTTTTTGCATGAAGAGGAATCTTCAACGCATGATTACGCGATTCCTCATCATACGCCTCAATTACTCGAGCTATTACTTCCGGAGCTTCCCATCTAATCGTTTCTCCTTTCCTATGCGTAGCCATTATCCTTACAGCAAACTGAGTCCTGCGAGCCTGCGACACTGACCAATGCAAAATTTCGGATGCTTGACCAGCGATGTTGTCGGCGAAACGTCGCTGCGTATAGACTACAAATGAACTGGGCCGCAGTATGTTCACTATTACTAATAAGCGCTGATACTCACGCGCTCTCATTGCTGTATGACTTTTAGCAATTTTTTACGTGCCGCTTTCCTTAAATAGTGAGTCTAATCTGCATTCCTGAGACCGCTCTTCTTTCGTGTCTCGAACAGTAGACCACCAGGCCCCTGTTGCCAGTTCAAAAAATCAGAAGTCAGAATATGTTTAGAAAATCCATAGATCACAAACCAAATGTCTCGACTCACAGTTAAGGAAATTCTGAAAAGCAAAAGGCAAAGAGACTTTTTGTCCAGGAACTTGCTTGTCTTGGGGTTTTAAAATTCAATAAGGCAGATTCCGAAGAAAAGCAAAAAATGGAGTCAAGTTGATTGACTCGGTACTTCCCACACATTACGGAGATACCAGTTTATTATTTTCCCATATAAAGATTTAGTCTGAGATCCCCTTGCAACAAAATCATCGCCAGTCCCCCCCCCCAATTGTCATATGCCGCTAGGTCTTTCCTGCACAGGTCAATGAACAGCCTATTATCAATAATACAAACTTTTCAGTTTTCAGTCAGCCACTGACACGATTTCTAACAAGCATACGCGTTTTCCATCCTCACCACAGTAGTAATAACGTGTCAAAATTTCATTAGGATCAATTTAATAGTTTCCACGTTACAAAATACAAAACGATCTAAAGCAATAAATACTCGTATGTATACAGAAAATTCTAAGTCCCTTGGTTTCGGTAATAGGCAAGACAATGTTCAGATGGATCTAAAAAGGAGATTTATGTAGCTAGATCTTCCTTCACAGGTCAGTGGACAGCCTATTATGAATACAGCAAACTTTTCAGTTTTTCAACCCCCCACCTCCCAACCACCCCAATGTCACCCCCGCCCAAAAAAACTCAGTAAATGATCAGGAACCTCTAAAACACTTAAAAACGAAGTTTGAGCTGTTTTTATATTTTTAGTTTTTTTATTGTTTCTGCGCCGCCACTGGCACGATTTATAAAAATCATACGCATTTTCCATCCTCGACACGGTAGTAATACTGTGTCAAAATTTCATTAAAATCAATTGAACAGTTTGTTCGTTACATAATATAGAACGATCTAAAGCAACACTCATATGTATACATTGGAAAAAATTCTAAGTCCTTTAGTTTCTGTAATAGGCATAAGGCAATGTTCGGATAGACCTAAAAAAGTTATTTATGTCGCTAGGTCTTCCTTCACAGGTCAGTGGGTAGTCTATTATGAGTACAACAAATTTTTCAATTTTACAACCCCCCAACCCCCAACCACCCCAATTTCCACCCCCACCCAAAAAAAAGTAGAAAATGATCAGGAACACCTAAAACGCCTAAAAACGAAGTTTGGGGAATATTTGAAATTTTTCGTCTTTTGCTAATTACTTCGCCGCCAATGCACCGATTTTCAAAATCATAGCAGCATTACCTACTACGACCCCACAGCATATCGCTGCCCAAATCTCATCACAATCCATGCAGCGGTTCCTGAGATCACGAGGACAGAAAAACGCGTACAGACAGACCGACAGACAGACAGACCGACAGACAGACAGACCGACGGAAATGAGTGACGTGGATTTTCGTTATGTAGACATCATGAAACGCCCAAAAAGTGTATTATCTCAAAATCGAAAATTTTCGCGATTACAATACTCCCCTCACCTATCGGTGTGGGAAGTAAAAGGAGTATACCTATAGCTGCTAATCCATCCGTGATTACTGAAACTCTTCCACGAATCTCAGCATTACGAAAAAAAGTTTCGAGATCCATATCTTGATATTCATTGAAAATGCGCTTCATATTCTAGTGCAAAAAATTGGTTTTTCTTAACACTTTCACTGTAGTCCGCCAATAGCGATTTATTAAAAATTTTGGCCATAGCTTTGATTTTGTTTTTCATTTTTTGTCTGCTTCAAAGGTGTTTCAACAGCATATTGCATTTCAAGTGTTTGTACTGTATTTCTTATGGAGACTTTAGTTCCACTGAATCGACAGTCTAAACTTCCAGTCAACCCGACTGCAAAACGCAGCTCCTGTAAGCCTTACATTGTCAGCTTCAGTTAATGTAGCCTTTCATGAAACTTACCTATAAAAACTAACTCATAGCATATTATACAGGACTGTTCAGCGAATGTTCCCTCGGTGCTTTCTAGCGGCCTTACTGGTTAAATTAGAAGAAAATGTTTCGGGCAGAAAAACGTTTCTTTTTAAATGGTCTGCTGGTAGAAAATAATTTCAAAGATAGCGAACATCAGGATACTATCTGACCAGCGGCTCTGAAGCTACAAAAGGAATGCGGACAAAAATGTTCGATGTTGCCAAGTTTATTTATAAAAAAAGCAAAATTAACGGCAACAGCAATTTAAGATATTTTTATAGCTACATTAATATAGTTGTTAATGTATTTTCATTTAATAACTGATATTTTTTTATATTTGTTAATGTGTTTTTATTTAATAACCGATATTTCTTAATGTGCCTGTTATAAAATGTATATATTTTCTGAAGATATCATCAACTTCAGGTGAATCGGCAACAACTCACGAAGCCTGTAATCCAACCTCTTATCAGGGAACCTTATTGGTTGAGGATCTGCTACAATGCCGTTGGCATTGAAATTAAGTCTTGCTGTTGGCCGCCCTGCCATCAACTTTATGTTTCTGTCTCTCTCTCACAGTCTGGAAATATCGAAATACCAGTGGCACTTTGTATGTCGTGTTTATAATCTTTTTCCCAAGCTATTTGAATATCTGTTTTTCGTCGTTATTATTGTTATTATCTTATTAAAAAATGAACATTTATACAAAAGGAAAGACGCCTCTTAGCCCTGAATTATTCACGTAAAATCCGCACGCCCATCGCTATTTTATGAAAGAAATCGGCCATGTTCTTTTACAACTATACCGCTCTTACCGATACCCCGTAAGTTCAGAACCATTGGCCAGATAATATATAGGAAGTATGCATCAACTACCTTATTTCAAATAGAACACCCTGTGTATTATATTGCGTTTTTTGAAATCACCATCAATTTCTAAGTTGAGATTATTAAGGATAGCTAATGTCTACGTAGCCTATTTTTGGAGTTATTCAGCAATTTCCAGAAAATTTGGCGTTTGTAGCACTTTCCAAAAAAATGTAATATCTCGTAAACTATGTACGACAAAGAGATGCGGTTCTCGGCCTTGAGAAGAGCAAGAAACGTACTTTCCGCATGACCATTGCTTCAAAAACGCGTTAAATAAATAGACTAGCAAATTTTAAAAGATTAAAACGCTAAAAACTCTTTTTTGTCAAATGGGATGGTATAATAAGTTTCACATTGGTGGATGCGAAACTAAATTTTCTTTCACTTTTGTTTAGGCTATCTTTGATGGTTTTCAATATATTTACGATTTTGTAATTATTCCGTAATGGCGCGTAGAAATTGAAAAAATTGTGGGCGGCGCGGCTCACAGACGAAACAATTACTAATTTATGCCAGATTTCTTGAGACTTAGTTCCTGTGGTTGTCTTTAGCAATAACGCAACTTAACACCCAAGAAATGGTTGGCATGATTTGTATCCTTGGAGAATGTTTCAAAAATAGTTTGCTAGCAACGATAGTGTGTGCACAAAGAGAGATTTCCTGATAGAAGGCATCCAGATCCAAGATCTTTTGTACGATTCTTATTCTGCTAAGTTCGACTTTTTTTTTAAATTTCAGGTAACAGTTAAAACTTTAGAGGAATATTCTATTTTATTCTTTTAGAAGCATTTAAATAAAGCTTTTTAAAAAAGGTTCTGTTTTAATTTATTTAAACGTTAAGTCACTGAAAAAAGTAGCGGCTTGGCTGGTTCAAAGTGCGGTTCCTCACTTCTCATAGAGAGGTCAATTCCAACGTATTAATTTACATGCAAATGCATGGTGTTGGAAAGATTTAACAGGACCAGAACGGTCCAGTGAGACTCCCTTTTCAATTTTCCCTTAAATAAATAAACTGAAAACGCTTAAAAAGCTTCATTTATTCATAGAATGAAGAAATCAAATATACACCGCTGCATGAGATGCAGATGAATCTTAGCATTATTCTCGATACGTACCGCAAGGGGAATACACCGTTATCGTAAACGTGTACATCCTCTTACAGTATGTATCCAGTCAGAAATATCACAATTCATTAAAAAAAGTATATATATTTACAATAGGTTATTATTGCTATTTAAATAGTTTCTCTATATTTTTATAATCATAAGTTCGATAGCAATCATGTCTAACATTCTTGTTTGTAAAATACGCGCGTTGAGGAAAATGGTTCAACGCGAATATTTTCGGATATGGATGATGAAGGTATTTCGTATGGTTACAGTGCAAAAATGAAAAAGCGGTAGTTTTGACTATATAGTTTTCATATTTCAATAATATTTATAACCATTTTCCAGTGACTATAAAAACCATAAACGGTATTTATCGTTTTAAAAAATCTTTAAAAGTATTCCCTATAGAAAATTGCTTCTATAATTTAGTAGAATTGTATAACAGATAATATAGGTCATTACCACTACTTTATGTAATTTATAGTGTCTTAGTTTTGATAATTTTATGAACTAATTCAATTTATAATACTTCTGATGCCTGACTTTTCATATATCTTAGCTTAAATAAATGAATAAATTTCCATCTGTGTGTCGATAATTGGTTGTGGGATCCGTGAAAAGCTCTAAAAATGCGAAACTTGAATTCTGCCGTTCACCTTTAACCCCTTAACTAGCGTTGTGGATTTTTCTCAAACTTCTTTGTCGGGCTCAAAATGTGTTATGTTATTTTGAAAAAGCGACGAGTGTCTAAAAAATAATCTTATTATTTTTGAATTACTGATATCTGTTCCATTCTTACTTGTTTTCCTTTGGCTAGGGATATTACATCGAAAATATACCAAGTAGACATATTTTACCATTACACACCTACTTCCAGATCGCTAAACTATCCACACCTTTGACGAAGGCGATGGTTCCTTGAAGTCAGTGGGATCTTAAAGACATCCCAAGAGAAACTCGTAAAATGAGTAAATGCATTTTACGAGTTCACAACATGTCTGTTAAGACATTGTGACTTTGACGAGGATGATGGTGTGACCAACTAAGAATATCCTAGACTTAGACAAACTTCTTTAGGCGTCATGTAGTCCCCACAACACCAGTTATGGGTCACCAATATGACTATGACATCTCAAAATATTTTAGCATCAACGTGTTATGCCCATAGCAATACTTTCATTGTGTAGTGACTAATCTAATTTTTTTAAACACGGTGAGTTATAAGTATTCAGGAACAATTTACCCATTGATTACAAGTTGTCGTCATACTGGTATATATACACATCAAGGTAAGAATGAGAATTATATTTGCAATTAAAGATAAAGGGTGAATTTGAAGGTACGTGCTGTGACAAGTTGAAAAGGGTATATTTTGATATTACACAACAGAATTTCTTTAGGATACATGTAAGAAGCAGACCTTCAAATTGCGTTTTGTCCATTATTACAAATTTTCAGCAAAGCAGCAAAAAACAGTATAGAGAAACCAAATCATAGAGCAAAAAGGATTCGGGATAATATAATGATATGAGGTTCATGGAGCTCAATCGCAAAATGTGGTACGAAAAATTCAAAAAAAAACTGTTGACATAATAAAACTTGTGGGAGCAGGCGACAGAAAGGTTCTGCCGGTGCGCCATCTGGTACCCGAAGGTAACAACAAACCAAAGAAAATCGCTGCTAAACAGCAACAGACTTCTTGGTGGAACGCCACGGCGCGTCCGCTTGGCCACCAGGGAGCGCGGTTCTATATGCTGCTGCACATGAATGCCGATATACGAGGGTTGCTCTATATCTCCGTCAATCCACCAGTACGCAGACAGCTGTTTCACGCTTATTAGCGATCATCAGTGCGTCATAGGTCGATTGACGGAAATAGAGAGCCTCAGATTTTTCATGTCTACCAGACATGTGCAGCCTGCTCTCACATGCTTGCGCACTGATGATCGCTAATAAGCGTGAAACAGCTGTCTGCGTACTGGTGGATTGACGGAGATATAGAGCAACCATCGTATAATGAAACTTTTTTGCCTCTAGTAAACATAATGCAGTTAGTTTGTCACTACTGGACTACTGGACAACATGTGATTTGAATTTGTTTGCTAAGTAGCAGAAAGAAAAATTTCTAAAATATTTGCAACATATTCAAATGAAACAACAAAATATAATAGAGTATAATGGTATCTGAAAACATCTAGTTCCATTCTAGTTTCATACATCACTAGTTTGCCCCAGTTTTTTCACGTAGTGCAGCTATTATTTTGGCTGTCCCGAGTTATACAAAAAGTAGAGTATGTAGACCCCATAATACCACTATTATGTTTATGGCATCACAAAATATTATAGCTACAACGTGTTGTGTCCATTTCAATACTTTCATTGTGTGGTGATTAAATTTTATGGTTTTCTACAAACGGCGGCTTTTAAGTCTGTATTTAGGAACAATTTATCCATTAATTGCAACTTGTCGTCGTGATATATACAGATCAAGGTAATAATGATAATTATACATGAAGTCTTAAGTAAAGGATGACCCCAGAAGCATAATGTTTCACAGAATCTGTCGTTTCAACGTTATACGACACTGGTTTTTTTGTATTTTGGTACAAGTTACCAGAACAACCAGGACAAATAGGCCTGGTATTCCAAAAATGAATACATTACTAGATAGTCAAAACATCTTAACGCTGACAATGCACTTAAATATTAGTTTCCTATGCTGGTGATTATGCAACGAACGAAAATGAAATTAATATTTATCCTTCAGATAGAAATACAATACAATCAATTGACTTCATAAAATTAACTTCATTTTATATATTGAGTTATACCACAGATCAGCCAGCGGTACGTCATAGAACATAACAAAATATAAACCTGGTCAAGTCTTTCTTAGAGCATGATACCAAGCACAAATTCAACGTAAGCGTAGGTTTTCTTATATTTTAGTACCTTGTTCGTTGGCCCTGTCTTTCTCCTACTCTTTGTTATTCTCAAACTCATCCCCATGTTACCCCTAATTAATTTGAACTTCTATGTTATCGTTTGGATTTAACTTTCTCTGGAGTGTCGTATTGATTCAAAAGGTCTGTTTCGGACTTCCAATTTTTGGATTACAACGTTTCGATTGATGTAGCATCTTCAATCGTCTTCAGGTAAACTGTCGAACATGTTCCTTTCATTGCTATTTATTCTCGTCTAGCTGACGTGTCGTTTTTTGTGGCTTGTCCTGATTGGTTGCTGCGCGTTCCGCTGAGTGCGTTAGTGACGTCGCTTCTTGCTGATGATGACGTGGTCGTTGATAGTCACTGAGTCCCACGTTTGTGTCCAAGTCTGTTCTGTCCAATTTTAGTTTTTTTATGTTTCTTATAAGGGGCTGCCATATTGGTCTAACTTCCACACTAGGCTTGCTGTACCCGTTTTTGTTGCTGGCGATATAAGCTGCTTCCTTGAATTTCCGGCGATACCATTGAGGTTCTTTGTCAATAACCTTTGCATCTTCCCAAATAATTTTATGGTGCTCGGTCCAAGCGTGATCTACTATTCCGGACTTTTCTGTCTCTGCTCTCTGGGTGTTGAGTCTGTGCTCCTTAATTCTAGGTTCCAGGGGTCTTTTCGTTTCACCAATGTATAGATACTTTGCCACACTCACATGGTACTTCGTAGGTGCAGTTTTTTGTTTCTGATGTTCATTCCTGGGTTTTGTTTTCGTTAGTAGACTTCGGAGAGTGGTGCTTCTTGAGAATCGTGTTTAAATTTTATAGTGTTGTCCTATTCTTCTGACTGTATCTGATAGTCCTTTCACGTATGGTATACTTAGTGAATGCCTGTGTTCTTCAGGATCTTTATTTCTGCTAGTATGATTCTCTTGCAATGTTGCTTCCACTAGCCTCTTGGGATATGCGTTCTTTGACAGATCTCCTTTAATTTGACGTAGTTCTTCTTCTAGTCCTTGTTGTGTGTTACAAATATTCTTGGCTCGATCGACCAAGGTTCGAATGACTCCTTTCTTTGTTGATGTTGGATGGATTGAGGTGTAGTGCAGATATTGTCCTGTGTGTGTTGGTTTTCTGTACACTTTGGTTTCTATTTCGGTGTTTCTTCTCATTACCAAGACATCCAGAAAAGGAAGGCTGTTATTGTTCTCTTCTTCTTTCGTGAACTTTATCGATGGTTTCATGTTGCTAAGATGTGCAAAGAACGTTTCCAGTTGTTCGTCTCCACGGTTCCAGATTATTAATGTGTCATCAACATAGCGAAGCCATAACTTCGGTCTAACATCAGAGGTTTCAATGGTAGTTTATTCGAACCATTCCATGTAAGGGTTGGCCACGATTGGAGATATCGGTGATCCCATGGGTAATCCATCTTCTTGCATATAAAACTTGTCCTTTTCTTGGAAATAGTTGTTCTCCAGACAGAACTTTAATAGCTCCATAACTGCACTCACGAAAAGATCCCTGGAAGCGAGAATTACGGAGCACAGACTCAACACCCAGAGAGCAAAGACAGGAAAGTCCGGAATAGCAGATCACGCTTGGACCGAGCATCATAAAATTATTTAGGAAGATGCAGAGGTTATTGGTTGGTTAATGGTATCGCCGGAAATTCAAGGAAGCAGCTTATATCACCAGCAACAAAAACGGGTACAGCAAGCCTAGTGTGGAAATTAGACCAATATGGCAGCCCCTTATAAGAAATATAAAAAAACTAAAATTGGACAGAACAGACTTGGACACAAACGCAGGACTCAGTGACTATCAACGACCACGTCATCATCAGCAAGAAGCGATGTCACTGATGCACTCAGCAGAACGCGCAGCAACCAATCAGGACAAGCCACGAAAAACGACACGACAGCTAGATGAGAATAAATAGCAATGAAAGAAACGTGTTCGACAGTTTACCTGAAGACGATTGAAGATGCTACGTCAATCGAAACGTTGTAATCCAAAAATTATATAGACAATGGAAGTCCGAAACAGACCTTTTGAAACATCTACCTTGTCTACAAATTTCAAACAACGAAACAACAGTGTCGTATTGAGATTTGTATTTATTTACGGACAACTCCATATAACTAGCTGCCTCAATAAGTTCCCTAGTTGACACCTATAGTTCTCTTTTGGTTTGGGCTATGAGGACTGTAAGTAATAACGAACAAGCAATTTGGAACATCTAAATTGTTTCGTGATTTCTCCTGAACTCTCCTTGAAAAACCACAATTAACTACTTCAGCTAGGCTTACGTTGACACCATGTGCTTAGCATTTGCACTATAACATATTCCAACATATAGTAGAATCACTTTGTAGATCATATTTTATGTTGTGGATGTTTGCCTGGATATTTTTATAATTAATATATTACAAAACTTTAGGCCTTGATGTGTCAAACACAGCAAAAACTACATAACTTTGATGTAAGATAAATAAAGGCTTATATCTTTTTCAAAATTATTCTGACGAAAATAAATAGTTTTGAAGGTCGAGTTTAGTCTTGGATTATTTTCAGTTTAAACGTATATATTCATTTACAGAGGAACATGAGATATAAAACCTTAAATGTATCTCATATTGCTTAAACTTTTGTATAGATTTTTGTTAGACATATTCAACAAAATATATATACACTATGCTTTGTGTTGATTGGTCCAATATGAATTAATATGCAGTATCAGATGGAAGAGTTTCCAGATTATACCATATTTAACTATTTGAACAGTTCCTGCTGCGTTATGTTGAGGCCTTTCTACAAAGAAGATACACACTAAGATGATCCTTAGACTTCCGTAATGTAGAGTCAATATTAGAGATTAACCAACTTTGATCAAGAAGACGTTCTTAAAAAATAGCAAAACTTGAACAATGATAATTATGGAAAAGTCAGTGGAAGGAATCCATCCCAGATTATGCACAAGACCAATGTATTGATGTTTAAACAAATACATGCTGAAAACCAAATCTAGATTCGCAAAATAGTTACAATTCTGCCATTCTATACTGAACTTACAGCTATATCGCAAAGTCAGTTAATGGAACCTGAAGATCAATTGAGTGTATCTTTAAATAAAAAATCATACTGTTTCGGCTAGGTTTACTCTGGAAACCTTCCTATCTTTGATCTATTTTATACAAATACTGTTGTTTTAAATGAGAAAGTGGGTTTTTAACAACTTTGTTTATAATGAGGATGCAGGAGGATATAGAAAGATACCTTGCCTTCGATAGTGCTATAAATATCTATATCCGGTGAGTCGGAGTATATATTGAGGCTCTCCTGAAAAAGTCCTTCGATTCAAATACGTTTCGTGAACTTCTTGAAGGAACAATAAAGGTATCGTTTAGTCAATAGAAATCCAAAACAGATGTCTATAATCTGACAAAAAAATATGTGCTCCACATCTATACTTTGCACAAATGGGATACCACAAACCTTAACGTAATCTCTAGTAATTGTATTGATAGTGATGGTTTTTCCAGAAGAATTATTAGAAGTGTCTATGTGCCAAAATTTTGTCGATTTGGATACTGGAACTACGTCATAAAGCCTATAGAGGGAGATAATGGTTTATGGGTTCGAAAGAACCCGTTTTTAGTCGTCACAGAGAATGTTAACAATTTTGTTATAAATAAGCAATGCCTTGAATATTATTAGACCTGTTGAATATAGGCCCTGTAGTAAGAGTTAGAAATAATATATTATACAAATATAATTTTTGACAAATCCCTTAAACACTGAAGAACATATCGTGATGCCTTGACCAGCCATTTTGGCCGTTTTTCTCTAGCCGTGGCCGAACATTTATTGTTCCAACCTAAACAAATATATGTATAATCATTAATTGGGTTGAGGTATCTAATCTATTTGTCATCGGTGGTTGGAATTCAAATAGAACTGCTCACACCTTAATTCTGACTATATCAAGTTCAAATCGTTTAGCAGCGTTTTTCAATCTTCTTCTTTTACTTCCTATGGTATATTATAACATCCGCTGGTGTGCCACTCTCTTCTAAGACCGCTTGCAGGGTAAAATTGGAAAAAGTTATAGGGAGTGGATCCCAGGTATAACGAACATCAGTAGTTGGGAAAAAATAGACTGTGTTATACAGAAAGAATGAAAATTTGAACTACTCGTGCTTAACTTTCCAATTTTTAATCTAAATTCGTTGCCGACCTTACTGTTTATTATTCTATTTCTTTAACACGAGGTGAGATAAATTGTCTTTGGTCACTAATATTAAAACTGTATTCTACTTTATTATATAAGCCAGTTTTTCATAGAGACAAGCAACAATATCATTCTGCATAAATAATGTTGGTATAATTTAGCTTGAAGCTATAATGCATTTTGAAGGGAAACTTAAAGACTTTAGGTTAGTCTATTGTGGGTCTAAGTAAAAAAAATAAGCCTTGTAATGCAAAATATTGCTCATGGCGCAAAAAGACATAATGGGCGTTTTACACTTATAATCATAAAGCAATTCCAACATTTCGTTGTTTTCTTTTGGGGTATTTCGGAAAAATGTGTCCATTGCGTCTAGATTATTTTTCTTTGACGGTTTGTGTTAGTGATTTCAGATAAAATAGAATGTCTAACAATATAGGATAAGAAGATTCTATATCAATTTACCAGACACCAAATTAAGGGTCTATTGCGCAACGGCGCCTCACGCGATTTGAGAATTTTTTTTATCAATGTAAAGTGTTATGTGATTTTCAAAAATAAAATTTGCGAAAGAAGGACGTTTTTTTGGGAACACAGTTGATAAAACTGCATTTTCAACATACTTTAGTAACGCACGCGCACAGAGCAACACAATTTTAGACGTGAGATACTTGACAGATGATAATAGATGCAGTGTTTCCAACACATCGCTTCGACGATACATGTACTAAAATCGAAACTTTACAAGAGAAGATTAGCATGGCCCCTGCGCAAGGATAACACAAAAAATCGTGAATCGCTCTACATCTTTAACTATCTAAATTTAAAAATATCTTATTTCAAATGTTCCTTTGTTTCCAGCTGGTGTTTGTGATTAAGTATTGTTGTTTGTTTTATTTGGTTCGTATATTAGCTTTTTATGCAAAATCGGTGGCATTAACATTGTTTGTGATTAAGCCTTATTGTTACAATTGACCGATATCAGCTCCAATAAATCATTGAAACGTGCGACTGACGTTGGACCGTTGCCACTAAAAACCGAACAGGTGACAATCTTACCCGAAATCAGTTGGTCTGAATTTTCAAAATATTTGATATCAGGAACATCTGGAGGGGCCGAGCCCCTTCAGGCCCTCTCGTAACCACCTGCTACAAAACTAATTCAACCTAAAATAGCCTAAATTTAGATCTTTTGTATTTCACCCAACCTAGTAAGTATATTAACACCAATTTCAACCTCGATTTCGGTTTCTGCTAAAACGAAATGAGGTCAAACTTAATCCCTTTTGAACATCCGTGTATGATATTCCCAAAATAATTTGTTTTTTATCTTTTCTAAAACACATTGACTAATTTTTTTGTTTTACAGTCACTAACCTAAAAAATTGCAATTGCACAATTTCATGAAGTACATTAACTAATAACTGCTGCTCGCTGGCAACACCGCATCTTTGTGACACTATTGAAGTCTGTCACGCGGGTTTTCGATTCTAAAATTTTCATGTTCGGGTACGTTTTGAATGTATGGTGAAAATTCCGAGTTTAACTATTTTATTTTTCAAAAAATGCTTCTTTCGCAAATTTTCTTGTTTAAAAGTACATAATAAACCATCCCCTTCGATTCGAATATGAAATTTTTCCAAATTACGTGGGGCGTTGTTGCGTTGTAGCACTCTAAAATAACAATGTCGCAATAAAAGCTCCAGAGCTTTTCCTTTCGTAGCTCACTGCTCCTCACTGGCGAAAAAGGTGCACCTTCCTAATTTGCTAATTACCTGGCAAGGTATCTATCATATCCAGTTTCAATTTGATCGTGCTCTTATCTTAACATGTGTTAAAAGTCGTTACAGCACTACGGTGAAACTTCTAATGAAGCTCTTTTTCTAAAATTCAGAGCAGAGCACAAGGCATTTACTTGCAGTTATAGCAGGTCTCTTACCTACCTACAAATATTGTTCAAAATACTATTTACAAAAATAGTTATAAAAAAACAATTGTATATCCATAGTGTTTGTGTTCACAGCAATATTAGTGAGAGACACCACAAATTTCACTTGCTTACTTCTTGCAGGAAGAACGATATCTGATATCAGTAACTATACTAGCAGTAGCTACAGAAATTTTGAGTCATTAGGTTCTGGCCATGTACTGAAATCGACTTTTCCCATAGATCCGAATTGACATAGTATGTTAGAAGGTTTATACAGGGTGACTGGTAATTCGACACATTAACTTGGGGCGGTGATAATAGAGGTGGTAAGCTAATAAATTGATCATATAATGTCCAATTCCTAATAGTTTCCGAGATAAACTGAATTTTAGAGACTTTTGTTAAAATCTCTCTGATAAAACACGATTTTATTGTCGGATTTTTGAATTTTCTGCATTACTTAACAAATATGCTATTCCGTCATTGTCAATAAAAGAAACTGATCATGTCTGACTTCCTAAGATAATGTCAAAATCAGCATGATGTATTGAAAATTGAATTCAAGAAGCGTTGAAAAAATGAATGTGTCTTAAAAAGTCACCAAATAGTTAACTGTCCATTTTACGGTAAAAATATGCCCATCTTTCTAGTTATCCATTGGAACCATAAACTTGTTGTAAATGTGGTAAACACAGGTCGTAAAACCGCATTTAAGCTCGAAAAGCATAATGGATCTCCGAGGGTACAAAAAGTTTCAATAGAGTGTTTGGTGGTGTTCGGATTTCTAATTTCTGTTATTGTAGTATTGTATAATGATTAGTCGTAAAAAGTGATCAGTTAACTAAAACCTCGGTATAGGGTCTCAAAATTCTACAATTTTAGAAGAAAACTTCAAGTTGCTATTTAAAATAGATTCTTATTAAAAAGTGACTAAGTCAGCAAGCAGAGGACACATTATTTTTTTGTAACGTTTCTTGAATTCACATGGTTTTTTTAGCTGATATGACTATCTCGCAAAGTGTTTGACATATGATCACTTTCTTTTAGTCGATAAAGACGTAATAGCATATTTTCTAAGGACTAATACCAAAAATTCCAAAGTCTGGTTTTCGTCTGGAGGTTTGCATTTCAGTGAAAATCTCTAAAATTAAATTTGTCTGTGAAACTATTGTGAAAGTTTGTTACTATTAATAACTGAGATACCGCAACCTTTGGGGGGATTCCTGACTATGCAGAATTCAAAAATGCTAACAGCAATGCTGTCAGATTTACTATTTTTGCCATTTGCCATTTCTACAGAGATTGTAGCTAAACAAGATACTCTGTTTTTCTGAAAAAAAGTGTTGTATTTCCTTTGATTTACAGATCATCATCATCATAGCCACAATGTCTTAACAGACATGTTGTGAACCCGTAAAATGCATTAAGTCGGAGCTAGAGTATTGCCGACACGAATATTATCAATACTTTTGAGAACTGTAGCTCGCCATCGTTCGCGATTTACTGTCAGTTCAGTGCTGCCCTTGATACTCATATCCAGCAACTGTTTCGTCGTATCCACCCAGCGTGTAGGGGGACGGCCACGGCGCCGACCACTCGAGCCACGACCCTGAGCTACAAGTTTCTGCATATTATCGCTTCTGTGTATATGTCCGAAGAATGTAGATAGTCTCCTTGGATTACCGAGCTCATCCAGTATGGAAACGTTAGTTCGATGGGCGGTATAAGGAATTCTCAGCATTCTCCTCCACGTCCACATCTCAAAAGCATCTATGCGAGCTCGATCTGCCTTTTTAACAGTACAGGTTTCAGAGGCATACAAAAATATGGAGACAACCAGCGACATTTTTGTAGCTTTAGTGATGTTATGGTCATGCCATATTTTAGCACAGATAGGTGTGTCTAAAGATAGCTAAATAAATTTCGCAGAAAATATCATTCAATCTTGCTAGGTAACAAATCATTTCTTTAGTTAGAATAATTGACTATCAGCAGTTAAGGGATACAATAAAGTATAACAAGTGGGGTAATAAATGTTATTGATATCAGCATATCTTTTTGTTGGTTATACGGATGACCACAACTGCCATTTAGAATTTCAGTGATTTTCAAACAGACGTCTCCGCTTTCTTTGGAATTAACGTCGTATTTATGTTTCCAAGCAAAATTACTTTTTGAACGCTATGGGAAAAGTCAAGTTCACAGTAATATTGCTGTGATTTTTAGTCCAGACGCTGAATATTCAACAAAAAAAAACTTGCATTGTCTTCACTGCTAAACAACAAAGATACTTGCTCCTACTACTATGGCCTCCACTTTGAGTATTGCTGAAGAAGTGTTATTATATGCTTGAGATATTGATATCATAGCGCAGATTTGTAAGTGTCAACTAACCGTCGGTTTGCCAGTTACCCGTTTTGTAAGGTTCTAAGAATGCTGAATTGTACTTGCAACAAAATAGCTAATCGATGACACAGGTCCACAAAAATGATCATCCTGAAACTTTAAGACGAACCAAATGCTTTTCAGAGTAGTTGAGTCAAAATATAAATCGCTTTTGATTCGACGGGCTATAGGAAGTGATGGCAACGATACATCGATGTATCGAAAGTATCGATATTGATACCCAATCTTAAACATTGATGTTTTGCCATCGCTTTGCCACGAGTCGCGACATTCTATGAACGTTTTCTGTAACATTAATGTATCGAAAACATCAATAGTTTATTTTCTATTTATCGGTGTCATCGGGGTAATGAAGACTTGTTATCGATATCTAAACATCGACGTTTTTTGTAAAATTGCCATCCCTAGCTATAAGATGATTCCAGTTTACTAGATTTATAAAGTCCACCTAATTTTTATGGATCTACCGGAAATATTTTGAATGTTATTGACCGCAATGAATCTACATACATATGTATTCAGCGTGTATAACAACAAGCTCCTATTATGCTCCTATGGACGCATCTGAGAATCCATGGATTTCTGTGTTGATATAATATTGACGTGACCCTCTTCCAGTTTCCAAATGCGTACGCCAGGTGAGTATACTGCTCCTATTTATCTTATTTATTAATGATGTAACGACTGAACCTGGTGATTACTCTGTTACAGTTTTTGCGGATGATACATGCATTGCAGCTAAGACCAGGAATATCGTAGATCTTACAATATTTTTTGCTCGGGGGAGAAAATGAAGCAGTAGGTACTGCTCAAAGAATGTGTTTGTCTTGAATAATTCCAAAACAGAGCTTACTAATTTCTTCCTAACCCAAGTTTTAATGACATATCAGTTATATAGGAGGACGCAGTAAAATTTTTAGGTGTTATGCTTAATTCAAAACTCAGTCGGACCATATCGATACGGTGATTAGTAAGATATAAAAACACTTTTTTTTTCTTTGGCGGACGAACTACAATATCTTAAAAACATACTACCTTGGCTATGTTCATTCAGTACTGAGCTATTGTCTGATATGCTGGAGAAATCGTACGCACATGCAAGAATTGTTTCTAGTCCAAAAGAAAATCGTACGAACTATGACCCACAGTGATATCAGAATGTCTTTTAGAGACTTATTCAAATCCCATATAATCTTAACCGTATATGCCCTATTCATACTCACTTGCATATGTCACATCAAACAGAATTAGTCTAGTTTTACCGCTCGTTCTGACATTAGCTTAGTTAGTGGCAATAACTTTCAAAATACACATACTATTCAACTTCCTCAAAATTGTTTATCTGCATCAGCAAAGGACTTGATCATTCTACCCATCAAACTTCACAACAAGATACCGACATCTATAAAACCAATAATACTCTTTAGGAAATTCCAAACAACTGTAAAACGGATTCTACTTGAGAATCCTGTATACAGTGGTGATGAATATATGAACCTAAATTTGAGCTAAAAATCTGTGATCAGCAACTAGGTTCTGTATTTTCTATTCATCTGTGGTTTGTAATTAGGCTCTGTATTTCTATAGTATGTACATGTTAATTCTTCAGCTGTGTAGATTTCTTATGACGATACCAATTTTCCTGATCTTATAGGATAAGGATAGATAAATATTTAGTTCGATAAAAAAATTAGACACCAAAATTCAGTACTGATATGTTGTCAAAGTGAAGGAAGCGGATCAGTGTTTCAATTTTTCCACTCTTCACGTCAGACTCAAACTTTTTACCAATTTCTTCAGCGTCTGAACTATATTAAAAATATTCATAGAATATTTACCGCATTTAAACACTTAACAACAAAAGAAACCTTGATAAATGAACGATTTTAGTTACTACACAGCCAAGCCTTCCTTTTTTCTGAAAGATCGATCAAAAAGTAACAAATAATAGCCAACTCTGAAAGATTTCAACGCAACTAAGTCACTTTATACAGTATAATAAAATTCGCAAAATTCAACAAGAGATACATACGTGTATAAAATATGGCAGGCCTAATACTCTACGATAGTTAACTGATTTTGGAAAGAATCTAATAGTCTAAGACCCGAATATTAGACGACCATCACCGAACTGGTTAATGGATGAAAAGCATTTTATATTAAATTTAATATGTTAAAAAACATATCGCGAGTGGGTTGGCTGAAAAATTTCAGTCCAGGATATGATTAATTGAATATTGAAAAATTAATTTTTTTTAAACATTTTACTGGTTTGATTAATAGACAAATCACATACCAATCGAAAGTGTGAAGCCCATAGAATATGCAAATATTAGGTTGGCTACGTTATTCCCGTCCCAAATATAGGGTACGCATGTATGAACAGGTACGTCAATAATAGTAATTTGCACCGGTGTGGTTAATGCATGAAACTCATATCAAAATAAAGGTAATTTTATTGCCAACACGTCGATATAGGGTTGTCTGCAAAAAATCAGTCTGGAATTCCGGTTGTCGAATTTTAAAGATCAAAATATTGCTGCCAGTGAACACGCGTGCCAGAGAGGTCCGAGCGAACTATCCCGTGTATTAACAAACGAGGCAGCTTAGCAGCTGCGTGTAGCTCGGCCATTGAATGAAAGAGTACGCATGTCATGCGTCCGTGAAATTGAAAAGGATAGCGATACACTCGTAAAAGCTGTGCAATATTTTGGAGCACTAATAATTTATTAATATTAAATTAAGTTATTAAGTTATTAAGTAATAAAAGATATATGAAATGTGTAACATTCATAAAATCAAAATATATGAATTTTATAAATATTTTTTTTCATTCATTAATAACTTGCATATGTGTATATATATTGCATGTGATATTAAAATATATTCATATTTTTTAAATCAAAAAGTGATAGTGATACATATATAATACCTATCTCAAAAATTGTGTTTGTTCTATCAGCTGCGTAAATTAAAACCAAAAAAGCAAAAGTTCAAAGTCATCAAAAAACTAAAACGAATAAATAAAAAAATAAATAAATAAATGTATATTTACACCAATAATAAATATGTTTTGTTATAAACAAAAATTTTATTCTAAATATAAATACAGAGGTATTTTAATTAAAAAAAATAAAAAAATGAATGAACATTAATCTGCATCAGATTCATCTGAAGTAAAAGTTCGATCTTCACCTTCTGAGAATTCTTCGTCATCGACTTCTTTTCCTGTCGTTTCTATTATGTCTTCTATGTTTAAAGGTGTTTGACCCCCAATAAACCCTGTTGGTTTTAAATAACTGTCGAAAAACCAGCCACAGTTTTCAGGCTGCAGTTTCACGAATACAGGGTCCGTTGCATTAAGCCACATGGGATTGAAAAAAATGGTTCTTAAAATTTTTTGTTGCTGTGATCTCCAGCATGGTGGTATTGTGTTCGAGTCAAAACTTTGATTTTCTTTAAAACTGTTCGCTGTCTTCTCTTGCGGAGTAATTTCAAAAAAAAAAAATCCTAAATCGTGCATCATTTACCCTGGTGCAGTTCTTTATGCCATATATATTAGAAGTAAATTCTTGAACGATGTCCATTTTTTCTTCTATGAAAATATTGGCTTTATCTGTTAACGACGTGAAAACCGTTTGGAACTTTTCATTTTTGGAAAATAGCTTGAGAGGTTTTACTTTTCCTTTATTACAAAATGCTGCCGTATAATCGCAGCCTGTAAATGCATGGAAAGTAGGTACGCTTTCACATAACGTCGATCCCAACTTCAATGCTAACTCGGTGCAATTAATGCAACCAAGGTGCTGGTTATTTGTCTTCTTTGTTGCTGAATTTGCTAGCCAAATTTCTGATTCCGAAATTTTGCGCATATTTCCCTACAAAATTATCAAAACGTTGGTATCAGAGGCTTTTATTAAAATTCTTGAGCCTGGTGCCAACTTATGAGCATGAAAAATTAAAAATTGTGTTTTGTCTATTAACCAAACCAGTGAAATGTTTAGAAAAATTAATTTTTCAATATTTAATTAATCATATCCTGGACTGAAATTTTTCAGCCAACCCACTCGCGATATGTTTTTTAAAATATTAAATTTAATATAAAATGCTTTTCATCCATTAACAAGTTCGGTGAAGGTCGTCTTATATTCGGACCTTCTACTATAATGAAGGATATCTGATCGATATTGCGGTATAATGTTTCCCCTTACTTGTGACCAGATTTTCACATTGACCATTATTTCAAAAGAGCGGTGGTAGGTCTTTGGTATCTCAAGAGCTGCCTTGAAAAACCATATTGGACAAATATTGTGAAATCTAAATTAAATTAATATAGACTAGCCCTTTAGCCAAAGTCTTGATATCGTGTTGACTCTAGATTCTTTCCAAAAAGAGTAAGAATGATAGTGGTATAGTTGTTTGTTTCAACGTCTCTCAAATGGAATGGACTAACCTTTTACCATTACATCTAAAAATCTCACTGAACTTTTCCTATACTAAGAGACAATAAAATAAACAACTAAGCTTAAGAGCAACCCGTGAGTAAGATTTGTAGTAGTGCTGTGAGTTATATTTATTAGTTCAGCATCGCTTTACGCTATGTTATCATCATTTCGTTTAGAAGTACTTTCAGTCCACTACTTGAGGTAAGCGGTATTATTATTAGGTGCTTCATCTTAACTGGTTCGCACAGAAACGATTGGGTTCTTCTAGAACTCCTTAAGCTAAGAGTGACCCTTAGTTTATTTATAACTGATAGACCACTGTCTGACTCAATGGATCAAATTGCTCAGTCTTCAATCACTTTTTTGAAATTTACAAAAGCCTTTTTCTGAATTTTTAAAGTTTTGGTATAAAAATCTGTCTCTTCATACAACGAAATAAAGGGTTTTCCAATAAGAGGTGTTATTTTGAATAGCTGGCTATTTCGGTAGACGTCAGTTTTGACGCTGCAGTTGTTTGACATTTGACAAGTAGAACCAACGCCATTAAGAAAAATGGAACGATACACGCTTCAACAACGCATTGAAATTATCAAAATCCACTACGAAAATGCTGAAAATTTGTCAGTGACGGTTCGTAAAACTAGAACACTTTTTGGTCGTCGTGCAGCACCTTGTGGATCCGCAATACAGAAATTGGTGGAAAAATTCGAGCTGTTGGGACAAGTGAGTGATGTGATGAATAAAAATCGTGCACGTCGCTCAAGAACAACGGAGAATATTGCTGCTGTAGCCCAAAGTGTTGAAGAAAACCCAGGTTTGTCCATTCCTCGTCGTTCTTTGGAATTGGGCATTCCACAAACGTCATTACACCGTATTTTGCATAAAGACTTGAGTTTTAAGGCTTATAAAGTTCAGTTAACACAGGAACTCAAGCCGGCCGATCATCAACAACGTCGTGTCTTTGCTGATTGGGTCAAAAATGGGGAAAATGATCCGGAATTTCATCCAAAAATCATCTGGACTGACGAGGCCCATTTCCACCTCGCTTGCTACGTCAACAAGCAAAATTGTCGCATCTGGGGCTCGGAAAACCCAAGAATCATTGTTGAAAAGCCTCTCCATCCTCAACGTGTTTAACTGTTTGGTGCGGTTTATGGTCAGGCGGGGCCATTGGCCCTTACTTTTTCGAAAATGAGGCTGGAGCAACAGTTATGGTGACTGGATTGCGCTATCAATAGATGATTAATAAATTTTTATGGCCGAAATTGGATGATATTGATCTGGACAACGTTTACTTTCAACAAGACGGCGCTACGTGTCACACAAGCAACGAAACCATAGCTCTTTTACAGGGAAAGTTTCCGGACCTCTCGAAGAGGTGATCACAATTGGTCACCGAGATCTTGTGATTTAACACCTTGCGACTTCTTCCTTTGGGACCACGTGAAAGAGAAGGTCTACGCCAACAGCCCAGCGTCGATTCAAGAACTCAAAGATGGAATCCGTGAAGCTATTCAGGGCATACAGCAACCACTTTGCGATTTGGTGATGGACAATTTCATGAAAAGGATATGGTCCTGCGAGCGTAGCCGTGGTGGCCATTTGGCTGATATTATTTTCCATTCTTAATGGCAAACCTTCCTCTTTACATTGAAATAAACATCCGATCATTTATTTCAGAATATGCCATTTTTCTTTGAAGATCAAAATAACACCTCTTATTGGAAAACCATTTAGAGAACCACTCTACGTGTGGTTTACGGATATGAGTGTATTAATATTTAAATGTTTCCAATGTACTGAATGTTTTATCCTACAACCGAAGCATATTGATGATTATAACATCAATAGGAAACCTGAAAGCTAAGCCTTGAAGATGTCAATAAATGTTTCCGAAAGCTTGGCAGCTAACAAAAGATTACTCATTATGCGTTGATTCTTTTCCGTATAAGTGTTTCTTCTGACCACAACCTCAAGACATCTTTAGTGCATAGCTAGTTCCTTCTTGGTCAATAATATACCCTTATTCCTCTTGAACTAACGTACTTCCATCTCGTGGCATTCAGACCATTAAATCTCCATTTAAGTTACATAACTCACCGCACTACTACTGATAAATTTTAGAGATAGGTGCAACAATCGTGGGTGTTAAAGAAAGTCCTTGGGTTTTCTAGAGGACGGGGTTTGAAGCGTTGGTGGTTCGTCTTGAAGCATTTTGGTGGTTTCCGTAGGGCTTGCCGCGGCACTGTCAGACGCTGGAGAAGCCATGTTGGAGGAGATGCTCTTCATGCCGCCCGACGAGGGTGTGGGGACCTGAGGGGCTGTACCTAAACAAACAAAATTGCTGAATTAGTTCTTTTCATGGTCAGCGTCCCACAAAGGCTGAAAGCCTATGGAGCTTTGGAAGCGCTGCGAAAGGATATATTTCTATGCACGCTAGATTTAAAACGCTGATGGCCGTATCTGTCGGGAAAAAATCCCCGGCAGCTCATTCCACAGGGTCTAAGTTCTTCAAAAGAAGGATTCGGGGAGTAGGGACCTCGACTTGATAAGGATGAGCTCGCAGAGCCTCTCTAGTGTTTCTCGTTCGGACGGCCTTCAGTGCTATTATCTAGGCGAGATCACTCGAACGTCTTCCGTGATAAAATCTGTAAAGCAGGGACATGTCAGCCACCGTTACTCGATGTTCCAGGCTGTAGAGTCCTTTGTGAGGCTAGGCGTATCGATTAGTCTAATGGCTCTCTTCTGGAACAGGTTAGTCTGGAACAATCATCGGACCGTCGTTTCTGCTATGTGGAGGACGAAATAGCGTAGCACATGCTGAGCTCCTGGTAAGTACTGGAAAGAACTAATTTTTAGACTTTCGTGAGAATGTTGGCGTTCCATGGCCCAGTTAAAGGAAATACCGCTGAGCTGCATTGCCGGCTTTCTCAGTTCTAAGACATGTACAGGGTGACCTAATAAGAATGGACGCCGGCAATATCTCTGTAACCGTTAATCGTATAACTTCAAGCAAAAAATATTATTAGGTAAATCGGCTAAGAGAAATCGCTAGAAATTATTTTCAAATTCCGCAAGTAGCCGCTAGGGTGCGCAACTGTTACGATCAATCAGAAAAACGGTTTTTCTCAAGAAATATGCAAGTAAAGGTATATTATAAATTCCGCCATCATGTAGACAGGACAATTTTTGATTTTTTTTTCGTTAACAGTTTTTTGCTCTATCTTGTAAGATGTAGTGGTGGGGAATGTCAAAATTTTTTTTATCCGAATGGCCATAATTTTGGTATGAGTTAACGGACTTGAACAAGCTAGGTCTCGTTTGGAAAAGCTCTTCTTCCCTAATAACATATTGTATAAAAATTTTCCAAGTTTATCTTGACTTAGTAGCTACAGGGCGGTATTTGACATCATAACAGTTATTACGCATTATTACGAAAATTTTAAATGGTATGCTATATATCTTTCAACATAGGTATATAGAGGACTAAATTCTTGAAAAGCCAGTGCAAGACTCAACTTTCTATCTACTTCCAAACTGGAGATATCAAACAAGTATTATGACAAGTGTGCTGTGAGATTCAGAAACAATTGCTGCCCTATAGGAATATAGCCTTCGACACATCGTTTCAGTAATCATACTATAGACAATACTCATGTAAAACTACTGGAAATCATATTTTGACTTTCTAAAATAACCACCAGGTGGCGTAGTAGTCGCCAATAAGTGCTGTATTCAATTTTTTAAAAGAAACAAATAAAAATAAGTTACAGTATAAAGTTGATTATTATTTTTATTATCATCAAACGTCAATTTGAGTTGGTGACAAAGTGTGATATGAGCTTAACAAACAAACATCGTAAGAAAAAATCAATGTGAATAGATTTCAAAAATTAAGGCTAACTAGCAGGAAAATAACGCAAAGTAACGTGGTACAACAACACAGTTAACAGATAAAATACATAAACCTAACTCACACGCGTATAATAAACCTATTTTTAGTGTTGCTCTAGATGCTCAAACTGGCAGGTTTATCGACGCGTGAATGGATGCATGAGTGCATCTAAAACGATGGACGCCATTGAACATGTGAGGCAACACTGACAATAGGTATGGTATACGCATGTTAATTAGGTTCATGTATTTTTTGTTTGTTATCATTGTTGTTATACCATCTTATATTGCTTTATTTTGCTGCTAATTGGTCTTAATTTTTTAGATCTATTCACATTGATTTTTTCTTACTATCATTGCTTGTGGATTTCATGCTCACTGTTTGTGATTAGCTCAAATTCACGTTTAATAATGACAAACATGATAATCAATTTTATGCTGTAATTCCTTTTTGTTTGTTTCTTTTAGAAGTTCCATTATTTTGAAAATTGCATATAGCACTTATTGGCGACTACTACGCCACCTGTAGGTTATTTCGAAAAGTTAAAATATGATTTCTAGTGGTTCTACCTGAGTATTACCTATAGAATGATAACTAAAACGATGTGACGGAGGCTTATAAGGCAGCAATTGTTTCTGAATTTCACAGCACACTTGTCATAATAATTGTTTTATTGATATCTCCGTTTTGAAAATAGCTAGGAAGTTAAATCTTGCACTGAATTTTTAAGAATTTCATCCCCTATACATATATCTATGTTGAAAGATATACAGCATACCATTTAAAATTTTCGTAATAATGCGTAATAACTGTTATGATGTCAAATACCGCCCTGTAGCTACTAAGTCAAGATAAACTTGGAAAATTTTTATATAATATATTATTAGGGAAGAAGAGCTATTCCAAACTAGACCTAGCTTGTTGAATTCCGTTAACTCGTACCAGAGTTACGGCTATTAGAATAGAAACTTCTTTGACATTCCCCCACCACTACATCTTACAAGATAGAGCAAAAAACTATTAAAAAAAAAATCAGAAATTGTCCTGTCTACATGATGGCAGAATTTATAGTATACCTTTACTTACACATTTGTAGAGAAAAAGCCGTTTTTCTGATTGATCGCAACAGTTGCGCCCCCTAGCGGCCACGTGCGGAATTTGAAAATAATTTCCAGCGATTTCTCTTAGCCTATTTACCTTATGATATGTTTTGCTCGAAGTTATATGATTAACGGTTACTGAGATATTGCCGGCGTCCATTCTTATTAGATCACCCTGTACAATATAGAATACAGAATACAGCAGTGTACCTTTAATTCTTGTTTTCGATCTTCTCTTCTTCAGTATAATTGGTCCAAGTCCGGTGCCCTCGGCAGCCCTGGGAACCAGCTCCGTGGGTCTCTCCGCAGGATGAGCACTGTTGGAAGACTTTTTCGGGTCGTTTTCGTTGGGGGACTGGGATCCCCCGGATCCTCCGCTATCGCCCGCTTGCGAAGTGCCTGGAGGCGCTAGTCGTTTCAATAGTTCCGACATCATTTCTTCTATCCGGTTCACCTTTTGGTTGATGCGCTGGATCTCAAGTTTCACGTCAACCTGGAGATTGAGGGACGAATGAGTTGAAATACTGGCATCAAGTTTATTATTTTATTATGGCATTTATACCAGTGCAAAATTTATTGCTTATTTTTATTGGTTTTTTGTGTTTTTGATATGTTAGGCTTTCATATTCTTAGTTTCAGGACTTCCCAGCTTCAAATTGGAAATATTTACTTAATATAGTCCTACATCTAAAATATAATATTTTTTAATTTAAGGTTATGCTGTTCAAAAAATTAACGGAATACTTTTCAACATATTTGTAAAATGTTTACTTGGTATTTTGTGGAGGTGAGAATGATATTTTCATAATAGTTACACATATGATTTTACTAATTTCACAGAAGTAATATATATTTGAGCTCGCTATTTAAGATACGTGTACAACTTTAAACCCAGTACAACAAACAAAGGAATAAAGATAATATCCACATTTATATTTTGTATTGAATAGGCTCTGGCAACTCCGTCACTGGATATACTGGACGTGCGTATTTGTCACCGCCTAAATCCACCTCAAATTCCTCAGCAGCTAAATAGAAGCACTAATCGAAGACATCCGATGGTTGTACGAAGTATGCCAAGAAGCCGTTCCAGCTACAGGAGGACACACATGATACCAAACCTCATAACAATCAAATAACCAGAGTATAATTGTAGAAAACTGTGCGATTTCCACTTTGTCTTTTGTACTTTTTCCAATTGGTAAGTTTTTTTAAATATTATGTTCTTCAATTTATTCTGAGAAAATATCTTTTTTTCAAATATGTGTGCTCCATCTGAATGAGCCAACATTTTGGAAGTTCCAAGTGTACAGAGATGTATACCGCAATTTTTTTGAGCAGTGGATTTACAGATACTAATTATTTACTTAATGCAAAAAACGTATACCTAGATGCACCAGAAACGCAGGTTTTGCAGTTCCATGATCCAGAAAAAGTTATCAAACCCATAAAACTAGCAATTGGTAGTACTATTATAGCCACAAAAGGAATATCAAAGTTCGTAGCAATACATTTCGATCATAATTTTTCTTTTAGGACACACTGTGAGTATCTAGTGGCTGAATTATATCTTTTAAGTGTGCCTTTACATTTTAATATACATATACATATAAAGGGTTGTCTACAGCTAGTGCCGTCTCCCTTTCGTCAGCCAGGTCTTCCATTTTTGGCGGTCTTCCCAGTCTCCGTCTTCTAGTCCTTTTTTTGTCATGGATTCGTCGACTTCATTCCTCCACGATCTTCTAGGTCTTCCTCTTCTTCTCGTTTCTCTGGAGCTCCATTCTGCAACCTTGTTTATCCATGTACGTACGTACGTGCCCATACCATATTAGTCTTCTTTCTTCTATATATTGTAGAGCGTCTTTTTCCACCTTCATTCTCCTCCTGATCTCTTCGTTTGTTATTCTATCTTTTCTGGTAAGGCCACAGCATCCTTTCTAGTATTTCATTTCGGTTGGCAGAATGCTCCTTTGGTTTTTCTTATTTATTACCCAGATCTCTCCTGCATATGTCATGATACTTCTAATTATTGTTTGGTAGATCATGTTCCTTGTTTTCCCGCTAATGTTCTTATTCCATACTAAGCTATGGAGTTGTCTTATGCAGATCTTGTTTGTCCCAGTCTATTTTTTATTTCTTCCTCAGTTGTTGCATCTTTTGTTATCGTGAAGCACAAGTATTTAAATTTCCTGGTTCCCTTTATTTCCACATTATCTTCTATTTCCAAGTTTTTTACGTCCTCTTCCGATATTGCTAGGTACTCTGTCTTCTTCATGTTTATCTCTAGATCCACCTTTGCGTATTCTTCTTTTAGCTTTCTAACCATATAACTTATATCTTCCTCGTCTTGAGCCAACACGACCTGATCGTCTGCAAAGCACAACGTGTAGAGATAATCGTCTCTTATCGGTATTCCCATACCCCTACATTTTGTCTTCCAAGCTGTTAATGCATACTCTAAAAATATTTTAAATAGAGTTGGTGACGTTGGGCGTCCCTGTAGTAGTCCTTTTGTTGTTGTAAAGTGGGCAGCTCCTTTGTTAACAGTTTTTATGTATACTTCGTTTCCACTGTATATGTTCTTGACTGTTGTACTAGGTTAGTAGGTATCCCATGGTTACTCATTGCTTTATACAGTTCTTTCCTTAGCACGGTGTCATATGGCTTCCTAACATCAATAAATGCGATATGCACATCTTTGTTCTTTTTCTTCTCTATCGTCTGTTGTATGGTGTGAATATGGTCTAGGCATGACTTCCCTGCTGTGAATTCTGCTTGTTCTTCCCCGATTTTACCCTCTACGCTTTTCTCTATTTTGCTCCTGAGGATCCTGCCTTCCCATTGTGGCGATGACACCTATGCCTCTGTAGTTCTCGCACTCCTTTCTATTGCCTCTCTTAAATATAGACGTTATGTAGGCATCCTGCCATTGTTTACGTATTCCTTCTCCATTTATTGCTTTTTCCATCATTTGACGTATCATTCTTTATAATTTATCTGTCCCATATTTTATTAGTTCCGCCACAATTCCTCCTGGCCCCCCAGCTTTATTGTTTTTCATCGAGTTTATTGCCTAATAGCCCTAATAGGCAATAAACATTTTAATAAATGAGGACAATTTTTATAGGAACAATGTCACACGAACTATGCACACCAGGCGTGATCATTTTTTCATGTTTCACTCACCCTCTACAAAACAACAAAACTTTTGCCTAACGTGATAGGTTTGAATATTTTTAATAAACTACCTTCTCATATGAAGAAATTCTCTGAACCCAAAAGTTTAAATGAAAATATAAAGAATTTTTGAAAACATGTTTTTATAGCGTTAATAGGTGTATGTATTGAAATGTAAATCTGTTTGTTAGCAAATAGTTGTACTATTATAAGAACTTAATTCAATGTACGTGTTGGTTTTTGTACGATCTTTGAAATGACTATACCTACCACTTTTATATCGTCAAATGGGAAATAAATAAAGTATCTATGTATATATCCGCTTGAACGAAAGCAGATATTCTTCGTCAGAGAATTTATTTTTAGGTGTGCCTGGTGGTAACTTTAAATTTTGACTATAGCACTGAGTTCCCTTGAATGATTCTAAATTTGGCAACTATTGAGTTAGTGTACCACAACTATCGTTATGTAACGGTTTACTGCATATATTTCCTACTTGTCTTTTCTGTTTGGTACCTTGAAATCCATGAGGTTCGTGATGATCTCTTTGTATTCCGCAGGCGCAAGGTGTTCCTGAGCGGAAACTGGGACGGCAGTTTGATACATGGAGGCGACTGAAGGATCTCGAAGCCCGCAATCGTAGCTCTGCATCTTCCTCAAGGAAAGATTGCGGGGCTGCTGCTCCACCTCGCCCATTTCGTCGATGGTGTCCTGGCGAGTGATGCCAGGACTTGTCGTAGCCGAAACCTATGTAGTTATAGTAATCGCATTTATTCAGAGAAATAATGTCAAAATGTAATGAAAAAGAAGGTAGCATTTTTAGTATTTTGAGGCTCGATTTTATCGACACGCACATTTCACCAATCAGGGCAGCCCATTTAAGAACATGCATCTGTCAAAGTACTCTGATAATTATTGATTTCTCATGAAGTTTACCTCAAAAGGATCAAAAATGACATGCTTTTGTATACGACCGACCATTGCGAACCATCTAGTATCTTTTTCAGTCTGATTTTCCATCCTAAATAGGTGAAAAATTGCATTTACTTGTTTAACAAAGAGTTGAACAATTGGTATCCTCAACCAATCAGATTCCACAAAAGCAGTACATTTGATCACTGGATTGTTAGTCTATCAAATGATAATGATGAAAAGAAATTCAAAATACTGCACTATTTGGATAAAACAATGATTTACTATCGATAATAATAAAATTATAAATACCTGCAAAATACCTTTGTATTATAGTAGAAAGAGGGTAAAAATAACATTTTGTTGCATTTCACAAATCTAAACAAACAATTTAGCCAACCATGTTGGCCAACCTGTATCCCAAGTGTGCATTACTGGTTGCCTATCCTTAACGGCAAAGCTCTTTGGCTGGCATATAACCTCATTTTAACAACTCGTGTAACTCGTATAGTCATGAAGTGAATCGGGTGCTTTATATACCTTTCAGAGAAAGTGGGCAACTAGCAGAAGGGTTTTTTATTCGTATGCTTGCCTTACAATGCGTTTCTCATATCATTTGCGTTACGGTGTCTCTCAACCAGTGCCGTCCTGCTACACCCTCACATCCTCTGTGAATATTTCTATAAGAGGGCCTATAACGACCATGCAGCCAGTCAATGGAAGATTCTTCATAAAAGTATGAATTTGTCTATAGTCCATCTGACCGATTGAGGTGAGATTATTAACTATTAAATAAGGTTGCTGTGACTGATATTACTTTTATGATTCTGTCACAATCTATTGCAGTTTGCAATTAGTAATTATACAATAACTATAAGGTGAACACGAAAAATCTGGAATTAGTTTACAATCGCATTGTTCTGATTTTCTGCTATGGTTTTGATCTATGAATTTTAAAATATTTATGACAAAAGTGTCATCCAGCTTTGACTGTTGGATGATACTTATTAACGTAGCCCTCAATATCCAATAGAAAGCTTTTGCTAAGGAACACCCAACAGAAAAGCTTCATCAAAGCCTTTGTTAAAATATGCATGGTGATAGAATAGGGCCTAAATATTCAGGAATAATCTTGGATCTTGGACTTTTCATACGTCAGGTAAACGAACGTCAGCTGACGTCAGCAAATCAGTAGGCAGCTACGTAGAAATATGTGACGTTGACGATTCGTTAAATATACTGACTAACGCCTAACACCCTCGAATTTGATACAAAAGCGACGTCGTCAGTTTCTGGCCCCAATTGTCAATAAATCTGACGTCGCTTTAAAGCAACGCTTGGTTCGAAGACAGACAAACGTTCCTTGGGTTACTACTGATGTTACCAATAGTGTACATTCTAAAGAATAGAGTTGTAAGTAATGCTTATCCCAGTCTTTAGTAGAAACGGTTTCTTCGGATTTTGGGATAAATTAACCCAAGGGGTTTTAACTAAAAGATCCGACATTTCGGGTTTATTTTACGATTTCTACAGGGCTATTGAGCACATCCCTATAGCAACAAGGGAGTATACAGCAGCACATACCAATAAAAGATGTTTTGACAAAAGGCATGTACGATTCTTTTTATCTACCTTCTGGAATGTTTCTCGTTGTTTATTGACACAAAGGGATATATTATTCCTTATTGATATAGGGATGTGCTCAATAGCCCTGAAGAAGGCGTGAAATAAACGCCGAAACGTCGACTCTTTGAGTTAAAACCTCTTGCATTATTTTATCCCAAATCCGAAGAAATCATTATAAAAGATAATATATGTCGAAAGATATGCAGATAGATTTTACTGTACTAGCGTTTTTCCATTGCTTTGCTTTGAAAGTATGATGTAGATGTTCCAACTTTATGCCCAAATGTAATATGTGATTAGCACTTCTTTCGTATGACAGTTTTGTCTTCCGTTTAATGTTCGTACCTTTTGCAGCTTCGGAAATATCTTATTTCCAGAACCTGGGGTAGGCTGACTTCCTGAGCTTCCTGATGACGACGAACTGGGCCTTTCCTTGGGGTCCTTGGCACTGAGACTTCTAGTGAAGCTTTGAGGCACTGAAGAAGTTTCTGAACCAGAGTCTAAGCTTGCGGAGCCTAGCAGTCTGCCCCATTTGCTAGCACGAACTGTTAAAGAAACATGTCTAATTGTATTTGTAACAAGATCTTTTAATTGATAAGGGGGGATAATTCCACTTACAGTTAGTAATGGAATCAACAATTTACGTTTGCGTTATGCATATCTCAAGATACGAAGGAAGCTTATGGCCAAAAAACTTAATTTAGATGAGAAAATCTTGGGGTTGTGGCCAAAATTTTGAAAAAAGAGACTGGATTGGTAAACCTCAACGTTAAAGCCCTGAAGATGGCAATAAGCATTGCCGGAAGCTTGGCTGTTAACACCAGAGTCTCCTCTATGCTGTGACCCAGTCTCTTTTTTCATAACTCCAAAACTTTCTCATCGATCTCAAGATATATATTCAAACAAAACAATATTATTTGATAGGTTCTAAGGCTGATTGTCGTTTCGCGTTACAAGAACTAATTTAAAATTATTGTTTCGTCGGATGGGTTTAAATTCTTACTTATTTTAAAACCATTTTAATTAATCTATTAAGTCGGAAGGTCAATACCACAGTACATAGGTTGTAATTCTAACCTTCGAGAATGCAAGGCGATGATTCTCATCATAAATGGGTTTAGTATCCATTATTTCTTCAAGATCATATTATAAACATATTTTACAATAATGTCAATGGTCAGGCGTTCCCGGAATTCATCTGGCAACAGTGGCAACAGCGCGACCAGTGACGAGCAGTGACAATACGACAGGTGTTTCGTGATGGGTCCGTGCCGTACCTATTCTATGCAAGAACATTCATTCTGTTTTGTAATTTATCTTATCTGTGCTCTTCCGCTAATAATAGACGCATTCCATTGTAACCATGTGTTGTAAATTCTTGTGAATAGCAATTATTGTACCAGAAGCAATATATACAGTCCACTGATTATTGCGAATCAATTACCCAAAACAGTCAATTTAGTTGATGATCAGCTGCTTCAGTGAGAATTTTACTGATCAAAATGATAGGAATAGCAGGGAAGTGTCCATCAAACGAGCAATCTTCTAGCCATGCTGGACAACTGTGAATGTGAATGGAACAGCAGTAGCATACGAATACAAGAAGAGCAAAGGGATAGCTATGAGGATAGCAATCAGACAGGGAGGAGCGAAAATTTTCGGCAATGAATCAACGACGTGCAGCTAATGGGTTAGCAAAATTTTTTGTTATGTATTTTCATTTGCTCAGACCTCATACAAGGCATAGCCTTCGAGGTAGCAGGATTTGTACAAGGATGCAAATAAATAAATAAAAATAAATAAAATATAAACTGTCAATTTTATTCAATGCCATCTGTGAATGTGGAGCTTCATTTATTCACGTAGAGCTGAAATGAATACATAGCAGCAAAATAACAGCTAGTCACCAAACTTGGATTCAGGAATCCACGCCTTTGAAATGCTTGATCAACAACATAGGTTGTTTTGCATTGCACTTGTCGAAGAAAACTTAAAGAAAGGGCGGCTGTGCTATGAAAATTGTAATTATTTTTCGTATGGTCGCATCCACCATTTTCGACAATTCTTTATTATAATAATTATTATCTTTCTATTTCATCCATAAATTAATTTAGTTATTCTTTATTTATTTCATACACGCTAGCTGTGCAATGAGCCGATGATGGCTGCAATCTGCTGCGTTTCAAATCTAATGTACCCAGACACTTATCTTCTCGCAGCGCTTCTACAGCGCCATAGGCTTTCAGCCGTTGCGGGATTCTGACGATAAAAAATCATTAGAAGTAGCACACTCAACTTCCACACAGGCTCGCGCCTGGAAGAACTACTCGATGGTAGTCAGTGATAGCGACGAATATTTCAAAAAACGGTGGGAGTGCTTACAAGTTCGTCATATTTTATATGGTCGCATTCACCATTCTTTACAATTATTCATAAGTGGATGTTATACTAAACTGCTTGAGGGTAACACATTTGAGGGGTAAGGGCAGAGGTAAGAAGTCGAGTAAGAGGGGGCGTGGCCTATTTGCTATTCCTACTAGAAGGATATACCACCAAGTTATAAAAAGTATTTGTAGGCGCCGCGCCGCACTCTTTTGTTTAAATACCGAGGGGTCTGTGATGGTGATGCCGAACCGGCTCCCGCTGACCCTTTTTTTGATCGTCCGTCGCCATCGTTGAGAAACTTATACCTGGCATCACAGTTGATCCCTTTTCTGTGTATTTCAGGCATATACATAATAATAAATACAATATGAGTATAAGGAGTTGTTTATAAGTGCAACTGAGTTGTTACACAAAAAATGAATTTATCGTATGTACGAGAGCGAAAATAAGACGGAAAATAAGGTGAAAATATGAAAAATCAACAAAACCAATGACAATATTATGCGTGTATATGTTATTTGTAAAGCAGCTAAATTCAGTGAAGTTCACTGTACATTGAGTTTTATCAAGTTCAGTGGCAGTTCCATGCCACAAAAAGTTACTATTGCTACTTTGCCGTCTGTACACAAAAAATCGTGAAAGTGGAGAACTTAGCAAAGGAACATGACTTCTGGAACGGATAAATGTTAATAAAAATACAAGGTTTTTATCAGTTTATGTTAGAAAGTAAAAATGTAACTCCTATTCGCGACGCAAAAACGTGTGAGCCCAAGACTCTAGACTTGGGCCTGCCAATAATTTAAATTTTAATTACTTACAAATCTGGTTGAAAATTGTAAGATTTCGCAGTAATCCTGAAAATGATAACTGCTCAAAACCAATTACCGCGATTTGTTTACATTTTAGTAGTTCCTAATTTTTGGTCTACAGTGTAGACCCAAGTCACCCAAAACCACCGACTACAAATTTAGTCGATACCCAAAACAATATCTATCTCATTCCAGAAATGAATGAACTTCAGCTCATTCATAAACAGTCGTTTGCATACTTTTGTATTGGTGGCGCTTTTATCAGTATCCGAATAGGCGCACGATTGTTCAATGCAAGGCTCTGGCTGTAACCATTTTTGACCCCGTAGATTAATAACTTTTGGCACAACAATGTGGACACGTTTTTTTAAATCTTCAATCTATGTTATTGTCGATCCCGATTTTTGAATAAGTTTATACAGGGTGATTGATGAGACCGTGAATTTAGTCAAAAAAGCGTCACTTTGGCAATTTTTGAATAATTGTCTATTAGGAAATTTCAAAAAGTACGTCAACATCAACATAGAACTGCCCTTTTTCTTCATGCTCATATTCTTTTTAGTTCAGCTATCTCAAAACTGATATTCAAAAAAGGGTTACAGCTGAACCGTTGCAAACAGCTGTTATGTACGTACTATAAACCCCTCATAATGTTGCTGCTCGATCCCATAAATCAGTCTTTCCTCCTCTATTACATGTATGACATCTTGTTTTAATCTTATGCGTATTGATACGTTTCTAAAATGGCGCTGTAATGTCCATATTTGAGTTACTCCCAAGCCAGCAAACATATTTCATAAACGCGTAGTGCTTCTAATTGCTGTCATTGCTTTCAAATAATTACGGTCAAGCATTATATTTTCCTAATTTCTAATCATCAACAGCACCATATTATAGAAATTACCATCCGATAAGAATTAGAGATGACCTATACTATAACCTCATTTTACGGCCCCATTAAGACTGATTGTTTATTTTTCTACAAATCAAATACTCGTATTTTAATTACCTGTAGCTGGCCTAGCAACGGTAGTCTTAACCCCACCACCACTGCTATCATCTTTTTCCGCTACGGCTGACAGCTTCGTAGTGGACATCACCCTAGAGATGCCCTTATCAGCTTCGTCGCCTCCTTTCTCCACGTCAGCTTGAGTACCTGTGGGTGGAAGAGCCGCATGCTGACTTCTGTCCCGACGAAACTTCGAGAATATTTTACGCACCAAGTGGTCCTAAATTTGTAATGAATAGATTAGAATAGAGTAGGACTATTTAGTCATTTTTTAGATACTAGATATTCAAGTAAACTGTTTTTTACGTTATTTATAGACCAAACATAGTTCTCCTCCTCTTTCCGAGTCTCTCGCAGTCCGAAATATCATTTCGAGGAACTTTCTGAGACTCACGGCAAAGTCTACGCTCTGCTGGTGATTCTAAGAATGTATAGCTGTCGTCTGAGGTGACCATGTCCAGTAGTAAGAGCAATAACCGGCCATCATTCCTTTTGAGCTTCACACGCCAGCTAGGGCATTTGTGCATGCAAGGCCTAGTTCCTACTCAGAGCGGACTAGCCATCGTTGGCGATGTTTTTCTTTGACGCATTCGTTGATCACCTTTTGTGTGGTAGTTTTGCTTAAGAGCTGGATTAAAATGGCATGCTCGCACCTCTTCTTGCAAGCTCGCGGCACACTCATTGCCACCAACTGTTACGATCAATCAGGAAAGCAGCTTTTCTCAAAAAATATGCAAGTAAAGGTATCTATAAATTCTACCATCATTTAGACAGGACAATTTCTGATTTTTTTTGTTAATAGTTTCTTGCTCTATCTTGTAAGATGTAGTGGTGGGGGAATGCCAGAGAACGTTTTATTCTAATGGCTATAACAGTGGTATTCGACATTATAACAATTATTACGCGTTATTACGAAAATGTTAAATGGTATGCTATATATATTTCAACACAGATATATAGAGGACGAAATTCTTAAAAAGCCAGTGCAAGATTTAACTTGCTAGCTATTTTCAAACCAGAGATATCAATAAAACAAGTATTATGACAAGTGTGCTTTGAAATTCAGAAACAAATGCTGCCCTATAAGAATATAGCCTCCGTTACATCGTTTTAGTGTCCACTCTACAGATAATACTCAAATAGAACCACTAGAGATTATATTTTAACTTTTCGAAATAACCTACAGGTGGCGTAGTAGTTGCCAATAAGTGCTATATTCAATTTTCAAAATAATGGAACCTTTAAAAGAAACAAACAAAAAGAAATTACAGTTTAAAATTGTCTATCATATTTGTTATTACTAAACGTCAATTTGAGCTGATCACAAAGTATTACATGAACTCCACAACCAATGATAGTAAGAAAAAATCAGTGCGAATAGATCTTAAAAATTAAGACCAACTGACAGCAAAATAAGATAGTATAACAACAATGATAACAAACAAAAGATACATAAACCTAATTAACATGCGCATACCATACCTATTATCAGTGTTGCCTTAGATGTTCAATGGCGTCCATCGTTTTAGATGCACTTATGCATCCATTCACGCGTGGATAAACCTGCCAGTTTGAGAATCTAGACCAACACTGAAAGTAGGTTTAGTAAACGCGTGTGAGTTAGGTTTATGTATTTTGTTTGTTAACTTTGTTGTTATACAATGTTACTTTGCTTTATTTTCCTGTTAGTTAGCCTCAATTTTTTAAATCTATTCACATTGATTTTTTCTTACTATGTTCACTTGTTGAGGTCATATAACACTTTGTCATCAACTCAAATTGACGTTTAATGATAATAAAAATAATAATCAATTTTATACTGTAACTTATTTTTATTTGTTCCTTTTAAAAGCTTCATTACTATGAAAGTTGAATACAGCACTTATTGGTGATTACTCCGGCACCTGGTGGTTATTTTAGAAAGTCGATATATGATTTCTAGTAGCTTTACTTGAGTATTATCTATAGGATGATTACTAAAACGATGTGACGAAGGCTATATTCCTATAGGGCAGCAATTTTTTCTGACTTGCACACTACACTTGTCACAATACTTGTTTTATTGATATTTCTGGTTTGAAAATAGCTAGCAAGTTAAATCTTGTACTGACTTTTTAAGAATTTCATCCTCTATATATTTCTGTTAAAATATATATGGCATACTATTTAAAATATTCGTAATAATGCATCGTAATTGTTATGATGTCAAATACCGCCCTGTAGCTACTAAGTCAAGATAAACTTGGATAATTTTTATACAACCGATTATTACGTAGGAATAGCCTTTTCAAAAAAGACCTAACTTGCTTAATTCTGTCAACTTACGCCAAAGTTATGGCATGGAATAAAAACTTTTTGACATTCCCCCACTAGTACATCTTACAAGATAGAGCAAGAAACTATTAACAAAAAAAAATTAGAAATTGTCCTGTCTATGTGATGGTAGAATTTGTAATATACCTTTACGTGCATATTTTTTGAGAAAAGGCCGTTTTTCTGATTGATCGTAATAGTTGCGCGCCCCAGCGGCCACTTGCGGAATTTGAAAATAATTTCCAGCAATTTCTCCTAGCCGATTTACCTAATAGTATGTTTTGCTCGAAGTTATATGATTAACGGTTACCGAGATATTGCCGGCGTCCATTCTTATTAGGTCACCCTGTACATGGTTGCGTAGCTAGTAAATTCAGGATTTTTGGAACAAAAGCATAGTGAGTGGCGAAGCTCATTTTTGTGTAAAGGAGCTGTGAAGCAGAACTATCGCTCCTGGGGTAGTAAGAATCCACTAATTGTTCACCAGCAAGCATTATATGAGCCAAAAGTGACTGTGTGATGTGGCGTTAATGGCAGAAAAGTTTTAGAGCCTAATTTTGAGGATCGGGGAAGAACCATGCACTACGGTAATCTGTATCTGTAGAGTGGGGAGGGTGAGTGGTCCCACTGCACTTAGGCCACAACTGGCCCATTGTGCATCCTCCCAGGGAGTTGTTTCCTCAGGTCATCGTCCATCCTGCCAACTGTAGGAAGGTGAACAAGTCGTTAGGGGACATCTCCCTTATGTGGGCAGGTGTAGGCCAAGACACGCCGAACGCACACTCTCTAATAGAAGATAACTCTGGGCATTCACATATGACGTGTTCCACAGTTTCGTCTTCACTTTCACACATTCTACATATCGGTGTGTCACTTAACCCCATAGTGTGGAGGTGTCTCCTGAGTTGACAATGGCCAGTCAGGAATCCTACTAAGAGACGTAGGTTTGGTCTGGTCATCGCCAAATACTTCTTGGATATTGCCATGTCAAAACCTGCAAGGGTTTCCTTGGCAAATCGACATCCTTGTAGTTCTTCCCATCGTTTTACCATTTGGGCATGGGAGTGTTTTTTGGCTATTTCCGAAATTGTGGTTGTCGACATTCCAGAAAGGTCACATGGTCCTAAAATTCTTTGGTGAGCGGCCTTCCTGGCTAGACCATCCGCTATACGGTTGCCTTTGTTGTTGTTGCGCCCTTTAACCCACCTCAGGACAATATTGTTTTTGTCCGAAGCATGGGCTAAAGATTGGTGGCATTCCATTGTTAGCCCTGAGGTGATACTAGGTCTTTTCAGGGTTAGAAGTGCTTTTCTGCTGTCAGTGCAGATTGCTACAGTTTTGCCAGATACATATCTCCTGGCTAGTTCATTTGCGGCTATCGATATGCCAGCCAGTTCCGTTTGAACGATACTGGCGTGTTGGCCCATAGCCCACTTTGTTCTTAGGTTTAAAGACCTGGAGTATACACCACATCCAGTGCCTTCCCTTGTTTTGGAGCCATCTGTGTATATGAAAATTGCTTTTGTCACATTTGGCTCAACATTCTGTTTAATCTCTACTTTGTAGGGTTTCTTAAAAACGAATGTTGTTAATGTTAATTGAGTCGCTGGTTGCTTGTAGCATGGGTAGTGCCTTTAGCGCTTCCCGCCATACCAGCTGTCTCAGTCGTCCCATACCTACATCTGGATTAATACCAACCGTGCGAAGTGGTAACATTGACAGTAACGCAACCTCTTTGATGTAAATATCTAGAGGGGTAATGCCAATTATTACTTCCATAGCAGCAGTCGGTGTTATGCTCATGGCTCCTGTTATATTAATGCAGGCCATACGTTGTATTTTATATAATTTATTAATCGCCGTCGCCTGCAGAACCTTAGGTACCCAGGCAATGGCTCCATACGTTAGCATAGGCCTAATGATTGTGGTATAGATCCAGTGGGTAACTCTTGGCGACAGGCATCAAGTGCGTCCCACTGTTCGCCGACATTGTTCATAAGCGACATATGCTCTTTTGGCTCTGATATTTAAGTGAGAGTTCCACGTCAGCTTTCTGTCGAGGGTAATACCAAGATATTTCACCTCTTCAGAGAAATGTAGCTTGACAGTGAGAAGCTTAGGGGGGTTTAGGCCCCTGATCTTCCTTTTTCTGGTGAACAGAACCATCTCAGTCTTCTTGGGATTGATGGACAATGAGTGTTCTAGACACCACTTTTCTATTGATTTGAGTGCTACTTGGGTGCGTTCACCCAATGTGTTCTCAAATCTACCTGTTTGCAGGATGACTATATCATCCGCATATGATATTGTGTAGTGACCATTGCTGTTGAGGTGATTGATGAGGGTATCCAGAACCACGTTCCAAAGCAGTGGTGACAGAACACCTCCCTGCGGACAACCCCTACCGTAAATGTAGATCGCTATAGAAGCATGCTGTTGGATTTTTTTAATGTGGAAATAGAAGAGCTTAATCAGAAAGATAGTGCCATAGTACACACGGCCCGCGAAACGATAACTATTTTGAACAGAATTTTCCTGGACGCGATATCTCGAAAAACGCCGGTATCGCATATCCGCCAGAATCTCCGATTTGACTATTCCAGGCTTTCGGCTATGGGATTATTTTAAGGACAGGGTATTCGTAAATAATCCTCGAATACTAGAAGCGTTAAAAATCCCGGAAAAAATTGATAGAACACCACCTAAGATATTGAAGAAGAAGAATGAAAAAATCTAATTATTGCACTAATGCTGGATCTGGCCATTATTTGGTCGATATTATTTTTAGTGTGAAACAAAACAAATTTTTAGAGTTATATTTTCCATATTAATTATAGTAAATAATAATATTTTTCATTTATAATATGACTGTATTTTAATTATCTTACTGTTATGTAAAAAAGTATAAGGGGACGTAATTTTGCGCCGCCTTGTAGATAACACCATTCGAATCACAGAAAACTGGGGCCGAAAGAACCATTTTAGCCATTTTCCGTTCACATCCAGTTGTTAAAACCCACTATTTCGATTACTGCTAGATCCGTGGTATGGTGTGATGAATCCATGAGCCGTTTACAGTAATGCTGAGAATCGCATAGCGCCGATCAAATACAAATTTGAATGCAACTAAATAGCTAAAACAATGTACTTTATCAACTTCTTACCTGGTTTTGATCCAATTGCGGCTCGTTTTTCCTTCGTTCCGCTAGCTCCTTTTCTCTTTTAACATCCGCTACTTTCCTGAATATAAGCCGATGTCGTAAATTGTACGTGAGAATTAAATTTCTAGCAAAGCTATTCGCGAACGCTTGATAAAAGTCTAGGACTTCTAACAGTTTGTCCCTTTTTATCGTATGCAAATCACAGTAAGTTAACGCGCGCACATTTGCAGCTGATTGGCCCACTGCGTTGTCTTTCCAGAACGAATCACCGAACACGTCACCTTTGCCTGAAAAATGTCAAAATGAAACGTAGAGAAGGAATAATATGATATGGAGTTGTACATCAAAGGTACAGGGAAGAAAACGCAAATCAAGATTACAAAATGTTTAGTTTTTGACTATTGTTTGAAATTTGTAGACAAGGTAGATGTTTCAAAAGGTCTGTTTCGGACTTCCACTGTCTATATAATTTTCGGATTACAACGTTTCGATTGATGTGGTATCTTCAATCGAAACGTTGTAATCCAAAAATTATATAGACAATGGAAGTCCGAAACAGACCGTTAAGTTTTTATCCATGCATACTCTGGGGAAGTAAGGCACAAAACAAGGTCATCTGCGGAATGGGGCAAAACAAGCTGAATTTTTGCAGATAGCTTCGTTTTGATGTTCCAATGAAGCACAGAAAAATCTGAGATATGACTACGCTTGTGCGTCTTGATATATTGAAAGTCAAGTGTCATGAAAATCGGTTTTTTGCAAAAATCTCGCATCCAGTGCACAGAAAAAAATACTGTTGCGTTTCCAAGTCAATTGTCAGTATTTGGATGTTTTTCCATAGCTTTAAATATATTTACAGTTGTTTCAAATCCATGTGATTGAAAGATTTGAATCCTTATATTCGTTATCACAGGTACGCCAATAAATTCAAAATAATTTTATATTCGTTCTAACGATATGTATAATCCTTCTAATACCATTATTGACATATACTGAAATCAAAACATCCTTTTGTTTTCGAAATTTACCCTATGTTTCATTTAAGCAAAGCAGACAATCTATTCAATGTACAAAAACTATTACTGCAACAGCAGTGCGTGATCATTGGTTCTTGTTGTTTGCTGAACTATAATCAGTATTCGGCGGGACTGATGTCCCGATTTGATGAACGTATAAAGAAAGACGACGAGGATTATCTCAGTGTTATCTGCTATCTGCGCCAGCATGGACGAGGATGTTCGGTAACGGGTTGTTTCGTTGTGTTGTTTCGGTGTTAGCCGTGTTGTGTCATCTCGTGGTTTTGCGTATTGCATCAGCAATTGTGTGATTTAATTGTGTCCAGTTATATATTAAATGGAGGACTTACTGATAAATTGGGGCTTAGAAGAGCTAACACCCACATTTGAATGTAGGTACTTAGATTAGTCAGACAGTAATATTTCAGGTAAAAATGCAAGAACTGGTGCAGGCCTATGTCTAATTCTTATATCATGCTCCTTATAACTTCACACAAAATCACACAATTAAACATCCAAACGAATCGATCAACTGTCGAACTGTCCTCGCAACAAAATTTGTTGGTCCAAGGAAAATAATGTAGTTTAGAATTAATTATCAAACACAGATTCGATTCAACGACAGGCTGCGATTGAATAACTCATTGGAATCCAATGACATTTTGTAGTTGAATCGACAATATGATATAATTCGTTACCAACTTACACTTCCCATTGGATAAAACATCGCTGTATTTGAGGAATGCTGAGTGTAACGTCCCATTGAATCCAAGCGTAAGTTTTGACAGAACGACAGATTTTTCTGTGTGTGTATCTGATGCAAAAACTCACGTGAACTAGTACCACCTACTCCCATTAATTTAAGCAGCCATTACCAAACTACTTCTGAACAGGTAGTACTACCCATAAACAAACAACATGGATTATTTCTCATAACTCACGGTCTAGTCGTGATCAATTAAGTTGTAGAAGCATTTTACTACCGTAGCAGACAGCAGCTGGTAGTGGACACTTTGAGCATTTTCTAGAATAAAACAGTGTTCTCTATCTTTGTTTTAAATGAGCGGCTATCATGGCACTTTGCCTCAACTGGCAGGAATAAATCCTTGCCTTAATTGCCTTAAATGGCCAAGTCAGAACCTTGTATTGCCTTAACTGATCCGGACAAACATTTTTCTGTTGTTTTGATTTCGGTGTCGAAAGTAGCAGTTTCGATTAAAGAAAATCGATTTGACCTGGACGTGACCTTGAATATCAAGGTCAAGGTCGGCAGAACTGGATAGCCAGAAAACGTTCCTACGACTATCTTTTTGAGCAACCACTACTAGTTAAGAGACTTTACTGGTCACATTCTGACCTTGATTTAATCAATCAAGGTCAAATTTTTTATAACGTCAATCTGATCTATGTAGACGTAGCCTTTTTTGAGCTTTTCAATACTGGCGTCAAAAGTAAGGATTTCCATTTAAGAATAACGATTTGACCTGGATGTGACCTTGATGTCAAAATCAAGGTTACCATCGGATAGACAGAAAATGTTCCTAAGATTTTTGTCTTGACCATCTTTTTGTTCAACCCCTACTACTTAGGATAATATGCTGGCCAGAACCTTGACCTAACCATCCAAGGTCAATTTTTTCAAAAGGTCAAGATCACATCTGGGCGTAAAGTTTTCCAGGCTTTTCATTTCCGGCGTCAAAAGTAGGGGTTTCTATTTAAGAAAATCGACTTGACCTTGATGTCAAAATCAAAGTCATCTTAAAGGCCATTGTCGGATAGCCAGGAAAATTTTGTACGATTTTTGTCTTGACTATTTTTTGTGCAACCCCTAATTCCCAAGGTATTCATTTGATCCCCTACTTTTCGAACACGGTGTATAAGTTTTTTACGCACTCCATTATAACATCAAAATAAATGTCTCTGCAAAAGTTTTTTCTGTAAAACACTGAATTTGTGTTTTGAGCAATGTTGCTAAATCTAAATGAAATTATGCAGTAATTTTCCTTCTTCCATTTTGCTATCTTAACACTTATACAGGGTGTTTCCTAATTGAATGTCAATATTTATGGGGGCGACTTTTGGGTCCCTTTAAGAAGAAATCTTCATATTAGCGTATCTCCTAAACGTCCTACCTTTTGAGAAGGGTGGTAATGTTTCCAAAAATAAATAATTTATTATTAATATCTACAATACTACTTCAGATATGTTAATGAGGCATTTTTTAATGTATCACTTTTTCTTAAATTTTCACCAGTGGTGTTCGTACGTAATTTGACCTGCCTATTTTGGCAGACATTGATGGTACGCCACTGATTTCTTGTAAAATAAAGATTATTTTTAAAATTCCCACTTATTTATAGCCAAAGTTGAACACTTGATTTTTTCAATCCGATGCACGATTTTCGCTCAAAAAATAAAAACCGTTTCTCTGCATGATCGCAACAATATCGTTAATATGACAATATCACCATGCAGAGACATACGTAGATTTTATTCTTTTGAAACCAGTCCGTCGGACTAATTTTTTTTGAAAACTTTACCACCCTGTATCTCAAAAGGTACAAATCATTAGTTTCAAATCATCTGAAAATCCTATTCTGTATTATTTTAACTTGCAGTTAATTACCTATATGAACTACAAGAAGACTAATCACATTTTTAGAGCTTTCGACAGTTAAACTAGCCAGATACGTGTAAAATCGCTGATTCAATTATTTATTGTTAACCATGGCACGTTACAGCGAATACAATGATATAAACCGGAAAGTAAGTTTCCCTTTTTGTTGTAAAATTAATAGCGGCACCATCTGCAAAATACATTGACATTTTTATTTAACTGTAATTTATATGTAATAAATTTCTGCATTGTGCAAATGGAAAATAAAGCATACCTAATATAGCAACCACTTCATCATCCTGTATCACTTCTAGTGACCCAGTCACGATGAAGCAAAGGGAATCAATAGATTCTCCGGTGTGGTAGAGCAAATCTCCTGGAGCAGAGTGAGACATCTGGAAATGCATCGCTAAGGCCCTCAAGCAGCCGTCTGAGGCAAGTCGGAATGCAGGGTGCTCGTTGAAAACCTTCCGGTTCAGATGGACGCATATGTCTGCCTTCATGTCCTTTGGGCAGAAGTTCAGTACCTGGAAATGAATAAAAAATTAAATATCTTCAAATAACATGCCTACTAACAACTTTTCATAGACAACCAACTGATCAAATGAGTAGATAGGTTCATTTGATATTTGGGTTCAACATTAAATACAAGATGGGACTGTGACGAAGAAAGTAAAATACGTATTGGAACCACAAAAGGTGTGAGACAACGCTGTATACTCTCAGCTTTATTGCCTTGTGATTTAACTCTATTTCTTCAAATCTTCTGCCTGTTGCCGCTAGTTCTGGATTTTCTTCTCTTCTAGGTTTTCTTCCACTGCCTCTATCCATGGTTTCCTTGGTCTTCCTCTCTTTCTTTTTCCTTCCGGTATTTCCCATGCAATTTGCTTTACTCCTCTTTCCTGCTCCATCCTCTCCAAGTGCCCAAGCCTCTACAATCGTTTTAATTTTACAAACTTACTTACTTACTTACTTTTTTTTATGGTCGACCTCCCGCAAAGGCTGAAAGCCTATGGCGCTGTAGAAGCGCTGCGAGAGGATAAGTATCGGTTCACGTTAGATTTGAAGCGCTGCAGGTTGTAGCCGTCGGGAAACAAAATCCCCGGCAGCTGATTCCACAGCGTCGAAGTTCTCCAAAAGAAGGAATGCTGGAGGAGACTAGTTCGGGGAGTAAGGATCTCGACCTGGTAAGGATGAGCTCGCAGAGCTTCTCTAGTTTTCCTGGTTCGGACGGCCTATGGCGTTATTATCTGAGAGAGCTCACTCGAACATCTTCCTACAGCGGAACAAAACTCCAAGCTTCTGGGATGCCGTTTTAGCAATACTGACGACGTGGTTGTGCCAGGACATGTTATTGTTGATGTTGATTCCCAAAAGCTTGACGGAAGGTGATTCGACTATGGAGTGACCCTCCATTTCCACGGTTGGTAAACCATCGTGAGACTTCTTTGTAAGTGTTGTTGCCTGAGTTTTTTGTACATTGAACTGTACTTTATTTGGTAATCCCCACTCGACAATTGTTTTGATATCAGCGTTGATCTGTGAGGCATGCTACTGTCGCTGACGTACCGTCTCCTGGGATGATAGTGGCTTGCCTGGTTCCATGCACGACACTAATGTACTGTCATCTGCGAAGCTGCAGGTTGGATTGGATGTTATTTCCAGCAGCTCGTTGATGTACAGCAGAAACAGTGTAAGGGATAGGACAGATCCCTGAGGAACATCGGCGTTTATTGAAAATACGTCTGACGAACAGCCCTCGACTACAACAAACAGATCGGTCGTTCAAAAAGCTACTCAGCCACTGGCGCAGGCCAGGTGGTAGTCCATAAGCAGCAAGCTTGGCCAGAAGTCCATCATGCCATACTCTGTCGAAAGCTTTCGATATATCAAGTGCAACAACACGGGATTCGCCATGATTGTCTATTGCTCTCTTCCACAAGTGAGTGACGTAGGCAAGGAGGTCACTTTTAGACCTGTGCTTACGGAAGCCATACTGGGTACTTATGGGTGTTTCATTGAATAGCTCATACAATTTTTTATTCATCCTCCTCTTATCCTAGTTCTATATGCTTGCCTCCGAAGATTCTTCTCAATATTTTCCTATTCCAGATTTTCCATTTTTGCTTTATTTTGTTTGTCATAACTCAGATTCCACACGAGCAGGTTGAGGTGGGTCTTAATATTGTTTTATAGGCCCTTATTTTTGCCTGTCTGGACACTTCCTTTGATTTTAGGATCTTCCTTATACCTCCTGCACAGTTATTTCTTAAATCTATCTCTTTTTCTTCTTGTCCCTTATTGTCAGTTAATATACTTAAATACAGAAAGCTTTCCACCTCCTCGATTTCATCTTTGTCTCAACCTGTTATTAGTCAATGTGTATGCCGAAAAGTTTTTTCAGTTAGCATTTGTAGATGAAATGAAAGACACCAAATTAAATGGCTTCTCTATAGATAACGTGAGAAACTCTGATGATCTGACAATAATAGCAGGCAACATGGAAGATTTGAATTTTTTGGCAGATAAATTAAATATATTCGGAAAAGAGTACGGCCTAAAGATATAACAAAGCTAAATTAATCATTGTAAGTAGAAAACAGCATGCCAACGATCAACCCTTCACAGACAACCAACTGATCAAACGAGTAGATAAATTGAATATCTCGGTCAACACTATGTGCAAGATGGGACTGTGATGAAAAAATTAAAATACGTATTGGCATGGCCAGGAACACTTTTATAAAGTTTAAGAGATTTCTTCTGTGTTGCGAAACACCACTAAACCTCAGACTCCGGGTGGTAAAACGCGACAATACGAAATATCTTCGTAATATGATAAGCAGTTATCTTGAGGACAGGGGACGATATCTATATTCAAAAGAGATCTGCCAATATCTTATGAGGTTCCACAAGGTTAGGCACTAGGACCCAGCATCTGTATGACAAGATATTGAAGCTTCCGCTACCCGGCAACATTAGAATGATAGGCTTCACAGATAACTTAATCTTAGTCACGACAGCCAAGTACATAGAAGGTAAACTGGGCTTTGCAGAAGATTGACGAATGGATCAGGGGTCATCACCTAGATTTAGCTCCAGAAAAGACTGAAGCAGTAGTACTACAAGGGTATAGGATAAAAGTGAGGTGAACTTATAGCTCAGAGACAAGAAAATAGTCCTCAGTAAATCCGTGAGGTACTTTTGAGTCTATATAGTCAACGCGAGATGCTTCTCAGACAATATTAAGAAGTCAACCCAGAAGGCCGTAGCTAAAATACTTCTTGATTGAGTCAAATATTGGGGGATCTAACAGTAAGAAGAGCGCTCCTGAACGGAATGGTCTAGTCGATTGTTCTTGACGAAGCGCCAGTATGGCACAAGGCACTGCTGAGGGTAGCCAGCGCCTACCTCACAAAATTTGGGAAAGCCTTTCATGTGATGATAGGGACGCCTCCCTTGCATCTGCTGACTGACGAAAGCAGATGCATCTACATCTCACAAGGGGACACAGAAGAGGCGGAAAGACCAATAGAGAAGTGGCAACAAAGGTTGCGCATTGGACAAAAAGACTGATATCAGCAGTAGGAAGACTAGGCAGCTACTCAGGTCATGCATAAAGAAAATAAAGAGTAGATAGAGGGTCAAATTATGACCCATGGGGAACATCTGATATAGGAATGACATAGCAATACTCACTTTATCTTGATCCAAGCCTTTGGTCATCGCCCAGGTGGAAACTACGTAGTCCATCACCCTCTCTGACAGCGCTTTTGGTACCTCGTGCAACTTCATGAACTCCCTGACATTGTTCAGCATGTCATGGTACTTCGCAGTGGCTGACGTCATTTGTTGGATGATAGTTGTGACGTGACCGAAGATGGTGGCGTATAACAGGGCTGAAAATTTGTGACAAATTAATGACATAACCAGAAGAAGTTACTGGTACAATTTTTCCACTAAAATTTTCAAGTTAACATTTTTGGGTAAACAGCGTATCTGCTGCCGCCGTACAGGCTCGAGTCAGGTTACGTGAATTCACCTAACGTCTTAGAGCAGGTTTCTCAATGTCCAGTTAAATATTTATCTGCAAGATAACAGCAACTGTTAGATAAATTGTTTAAACAATTGAAGGCTAAACTTACGAAGTAACGTAAATCTTATCTGACAGTTGTATCCATAGCAACGCTATCTGGCAAATACCTAGCTGACACTTTAACTGGACATTGAGAAACGGGCCCTTAGTCGCGTATGTTCGAGTAACGAGTGTGATGTTAGGGATCCGTATGAATACACTAAAAATACACATTATTCGTTGGTGATCCATTGACGACAGGTTATACATAGTACAGCCCTTACAAAGGATAGAGCTAGATAACGCGATCTGATCGTGATAGACCCTATTATAGGTACGAGTGAACTCAACGGTGTTGCCAAACATATTACTAAGTAAACTAAACACCCAAAACATACACGTACATACATGACAACGAGTTTAGTTACGCGGTCTACATATGTAGCCCGTCTCTTAATTTTGACAATAGTTTTATAAAAAATAATTTATGTGTATCGGTTCAGATTATGATGTTTATTATCCACATAGTTCATTTGCTAAAGCCAAAGTGTTGTTTTAAGAGAGATTATAATATAGCTTATTTTTTCCTTATAAAAATACCTACATAAGTACATACATAAATACTATTCAGCTTCTTACCCCTAAAGCATGGCAAAAGGTTATCTGTCATTTTGTGCAAGATGAAGGACAAACGTTTTAGGTATACCATCATATCGACATCATCATGAAACCTTTGTGATATTCAACGTTTCGGCGCTGAGAGTGCGTCATCTTCAGGGCTTGAGTGATATATAGATTATACCACAACAGTCTCAAATATTTTTGCCGGATTTTGTAGGCAATTTGATTCTTATGGAGAGACTAAACGAACCGTCTAGGCGCAAATCACCATTTTTGGTACAAGCAGGTATCAGAAAATAATTGAATATCGCAGCGATTATAAAAGGCTTTGCGGTACGACCAAGCATGAAATGCGTCACCTCAGGTCAGACGGCTACATTTGAATTCTCTTTGTACTTGAAGAAATTAGTAGATTAATTAAGGGGACTTCAATCACAGATAACTTGATTTTTTCAAACAGAAATGCCTAACGCCTAAGGACCTACTGTCATTTCACTCTGAATGTGTTGTAGTAATTGGACTGGCAAGTCAGGACTTGCATCGATAATTTTGTATACTATGATCCTCGAACCTTCTAGAGGTATTGAGAAACACAGCGTGATAGGAAAAGTTTTGAAAATTTAAAGTTCCGCGATAAAAAGCTTAAGCTAACTCCGTGGAACATGAGCGAATGAGCTTATTGAAGGGATTTAACTTCCAACAAAGGCAGAGGGATGGGGTTTACAGAACTGTCGCATTTAACCACAACTTGAAAATTCTCCTAATTTCCTAAGTAAAAGAAGTACTGTATGGTCATGGTTGCGAAAATTTATCCTTGTTATACCCTGTTCGTGGATTATTTAAAGTTTTATCTATCTCTCAGTCAAACTGTCATTCTGTTTGAAGTTCAGTTATTTTATCAACGTTTATTCATTTATCTCAACACTATAATTATCTTGGTTAGGTACATTCTTCTCTAAAATAGTGTACTTATTCAGGAATTGGCAGAAATCTGGACTTAGATAGCTACAATAGAACAACATACTTTCAGTATGAAATTTCAAATACTGTAAGGGTTAATAGTTCTTTGTCAGAAACGGTGTTTAATTTAGGGTTTCTTTATATCTTTGTTACACTGCCTCATACATTGCAAAGAAGAAAACTAAAACTAGATAAAACTGCTTTTTATCACTTAAATTTAACGTTATATGTTCCATTCGTTAATAACTCCTTTTGAGCTGCCCACATGTCCACACGAACCTACAACAAGCCAGATATTTCTGGCGTATGCATACGAATGTACTTTAGTGGAGCACAGAAAACAAGATTTGTCTGATTATTTTAAACAACATCCACAAACATTTCTTGAGAATTTCAGTTATCGATATTCATACAATCAATACAATGCTATATAACCAAATTAGGGTTTTAGGGTAAATTTATCTCATGTCAAAACTTTTTTTCACACCTATGTTAATTTTTAACCAGAATCTTAGGCATTTCGTTGCACTTATCTAAAACTACAATTAACAAAAGTCATTCAAATTATGCTCAAAAAATATTTATATATAAATTTAAAATGAGCAGATCCATGGATAACCTGTTAAGATGCAGTTCTGCAGTTCAGTGTGCCAGACATTAAAAAGTAGGAAAATAATGACTTCTACTAAAGAGCAAAAAACTCAAGTAGGCATATCAACATAATTATTTACAACAAAACAATGTTGTTGGATAACAAACGACATGAATCTTGAAACCGAAATACGCTGTCGCATAGAAAATGCACGAAGTGCATTTCTTAGAATGCTAACAAATCCCACTCTGTCACTATATATTAGATACAGATTCGTGAAGACCTACATAGAGTTCTTGGTACCGGCTCGGTCGATAACACCACTACTATAGAAGATAGCGAAAAAAGTTGTATATAAAAGTTGTAGCCACGGATATGCCCCTTGTTTGGTGATGCAAACATGCATTTTTTTAAATGAGACACCCTATATATTATCCCATATTCAAATCCTACTAATGATTTCCGTTCCTCCAATATAAGGTATTGTTACATTATCCAGGGTATTCCAAAAGTTATGACCAGTTTTATATCCAAATCGCTGTCAAATGTATATCAAAAGTGATGAATCAAAAATCATTTCTTTAACGCGGATGGATAAAAAATATACTCTAGTTTTAAAATCGGCTATAAAATAAGCCCGCAACGCATATTCGTACAGAGGTAATGTAAAATGCAGAATCTAGATTTTCTCTCTTTTTTTAAATGTAACCTCCAATATTTTATTATATCAAATAATTGCTTGTAATATGCTCTTTCATCTCTGTATAGCTCTTGTTATGGCTGCATTCATTAGTTTCTGAGATATTTCGATTTTTCTACAAATTTTAAATATACCTTCTATTTGTTTACTAAAATTTATTTATTTTGAGAGAATACTATCAAATTTTATTTTTGCTTAACAAACAACTGATATATAAGGCAATAATAATACTAGGTCAAGTCAAAACACTGAATTAACGAGATAATATAGGTCGAGTGTGCTGAGGAAACAATTTTATAGACGTCATGCATAATTATCAAGCAGATATATCAGGTAGGCTATGAAATATTAAACGACACAGTCCAAATAAAAAGATGCTTCAATCTTTCAAACGTATTAGTTTAAGAGTGCCTCCGTTTTGGATATTCTTGTTCATAGTTGATATATTCTAGAGGCAAGTAGGCAATTTCTCAAAGATTCTCTTAAATACCTTCAATGGAAAAATTAATTTTTAAAGCTGGTTTTTTACACAGTATGGAATTATTCAGCAGGTTATGAAAACCGTCAATTTTTCAAAGCCTACCTGATAAATCTGCTTAATAATTATGCATACAAAATTGTTTCCTCCGCATACTTGACTTTATTGTCTCGACGATTTAGGGTTTCGATTTCATCAAATACTATCATGACCTTATAATTTAGTTGTTCATTAAATAAAAAACAAATTCGAGTACTTTCTCAAAATGAATAAATTTCACAAATAGGAGCTATATTTTAGATTTACGGAAAAATCGAAATATCTCGGAAACTGATGGAAGCAAGTACAACAAGTGCCATACAATGACGAAAGAGCATATTAAAAGCAATTCTTTGGTATAATAAGATATTGGGGGTTACATTTTAAAAGAAATCTGGATTTTGCATTCTACATCACTCTGTATACTAATATGCGTCGCTGTCTTTTTTTATAGCCAATTTTAAAACTACAGGATATTTATAATCTTTCCATGTTAAAAAAATAATTTCTAATTTATTACTTTTTGATATACATTACGTTCGTTTGACAGCGATTTAGATATAAAAATGGTCATACCTTTTAAAATACCCTGTATAATGTAACAATGCCCTATATTACAAGAACGGAAGCCATTAGTATATTTTGAATAAGGAATAATATATAGGGTATCTCATTTAACAAAGGGCATCTTTGCATCACCACGTAGTTATGGATCACCTTGTATAAATATAAATATTTTCAAAACAAGGAGCATATCCGTGGCTACAACTTTTGTATACAACTTTTTTCGCTATCTTCTATAGTAGTGGATTTATCGACCGAGCCGGTACTAAAAACTCACCCTGTATATTCAATACCTTTGTATGGAACTGAAGCCTGGAAACTGGAAATCCTCAGGCGACTAGAAGCATTTGAGATGTGGGTAATGCGTGGAATGCTCAAAATATCATGGACGGAACATCATATCTAATGAAACAGTCTTAAGAAGAATGAATACCGATAGAGAGCTATTAGAAATAATTAAAAAACGAAAGACCAGCTATTTGGGACACATTATACAGGGTCCTAAATATGAATTCTTAAGACTAGTAATGGAGGGCAAAGTCGAGCGTAAACGAGATCCGGGTAGAAGACAGTGTTGATGGCTGAAGATTTTGAGAGACCGCACTGGTCTGAATACACATACTTTACTCAGAATTGCAAAATACGGAGAACGATTTGCCAACCTTCCGAAGGAAGATGGCACCTTAAGAAGAAGACATCTTGTACAGTTAGGTGTACCACAAGGTTCTATCTTGGGACCTATATTGTTTCTTTGTTATATTAACGATCTACCCGACTAGATCAAAGATGGCTGTGTTTCTATGTTTGCTGATGACACTGCACTTACAATATCTTCTGAAACCACAGAACAATTATTCAAGTGAAATTGCAGTCCAAATACATCTATCTGATGATGTTAAATGCTTAGGATGTATTTGGGAATATTCTTTGAACTGGATTAAGCATGTTAACGTTGTTTGCAAGAAACTAAATAGTTCCTTCTATGCCCTCAGCCAGCTTAAAAGCTGCCTCGATATGAATGGCCTAAAGTCTGTTTACTATGCCTTAGCGTTTCCGTATATTTCTTTCAATATACTAAGCTGGGGTCACAGCAGTGCGAGTTAACAGAGTTTTCATTTCTCAAAAAAGAATTACTAGACTACTTTTTAATTCAGGTCCCAGAGAGACATGTAGGTCAACATACATTAAGGAACATTTATTAACTTTGCCCTCCATTTACATCCTTTACTGTCTTGTGTTTATAAGATTGCTTTGGGAAGATTTTCAGAAACATCTTACAAACCACAATCGCAGTACTAGACGCCGCAATCTTATACAAATCCCTAGGCATAGAACAGAACATTTTAAAAAATCGCCACTTTACAACTGCATCACTTTCTATAATAAATTACCGTCTGCAATAAAATAATCTTCTTCAATTGAATCATATAAGAAACAGATCATCGATCTCTTTGTGACTAAAGCTTATTACAGCATCAAAGAATTCTTAGAAGACAATCTTTAGTGAGCAATACCTGTTTAATTTTTTCTATTGCGACTATATCGTTAAATCATTTTAAATAGTATTTGTAATGTGTGGTGTGATGTGTTTTATGTACCTATTTGTTTTTCTACATTCTCTATATTTATAAGTATTACTTTTACATAATTTTGACGTGCGAGTGTACATTTGATGTATCCAAATAGCAAATAAAAAAACAAACAAACAAATAAGCAAACACCTATTATGCGCGTAATGTGTATCTATACCTATAAGCAGCACAAACTCATCGTATCCAGTCCTTGTATAAATCGCTTTTAAAGGTTACATTATTTTGGTATCTATGACCTCGATATAAGTAAAACATACTGCACTTCAAAAGAAAAGCTTATAGTACACCAGCCACAGTTTCTGGTTATCTAAGCGTCAATTTTCACACATTTCCTAATGCTTGCTAGGCAAAACTTGTTCCTGCACTAGACCAAAGATTACAGAATAAAATATACTAGACTAACAATTCCCGCTTACATTTTACTAAAGTTATAATGAACTTTGTAACTACCGTGGTGTTGAACGTTGTCCTTTAATCTGCCCTGAATTCCGTTTTGCGGGAGACCGCCTTGAAAAATACCTACTTCGTTAACTAGATTGAGGATAAAATTAAATTTCGTAATTTTACTTCTCTGTAAGCTGATTATTGGAAAAAGTGGTCATGAAAAGTTAAAAGGCTATATTCCCAAACGTTACTTTTCAATTATATTCCAGAACAAACTTCTAATTAGAACAAACTAAAACTTTGGAATAAAGTTGTATTTTAACTTAAAATAATTGAAATTCGCGTCATAAAAATAGATCCCTCGAAAGCTTAACGGTGTTTTTGCAATATGCAGAGATTGGCATTCAGATTATCCTAATTCCTTCCTTCGTTCCTTCGTAACTGGCTGCTTCTACAAATGGTGGAATAAAATGGAGCGATTTTTAACCTTATTTTTTCTTAAGGTATTTTCACTCAAAGGTGGGTATTTCTGTATTGTTTCATTAGAGATAATTTGTCTATAAGCTGGCCAGATAACATATCCAGAATTATACATTTTGTAGTCTTTTTTCAATTTTGGCAGGTCAGGGAACTGAGGACAGCCACAGGAATGTGATAATGGGGCTGAATTTTGAATTAAAAGTAAATTTCTTGTTAACTGTTAGACTAGCCCATGATATGTTTGTCATAAATATAAATAGCTAGAAAATAGTATGTTAGTATGTGTACGACTATACGTAATAAAATAAAAAGTATATTATTATTGTTATTTGACAAACTTATTCAGTTGTTTCGGGTTCTATATGTATAAATATACTATTATGATACCTATTATTCCTTTTAACAAAAAAGGCTATATAAATGTAATGACAATATATATGAATGTAATGACAATATTTTAGCAAATGCTGCCTCATCTGGTGCATAGAATACACCACGCATGTAGTAGTGAAACAAAAAGGTATCTATTCAGATATATAATATTCACTACTTTGAACATTTTCCCAAGGATAAGATATGAGTGTTTTTTGCGATAAAATCGTTAATAGTGTTATTACTAATTTTGCAATAATTAGTCAGCTGGCATTTATTACCTGAGATAATATATATTGAGGGGGTGTACAGAATACACCAAGCTTGTACTTAAGTTTCCAAACAAGACGCGTGTAGCTAAAGGTTAACGGTGTTTTTACAGTATGCAGAGATTGGCATTCAGATTATCCCAATTCAACTTAAAAACTATATAATTTTTGTACGCGCAGAAGGTGTCGATTTGCTTTACTTGCGCATACAGGACGAAAATAACTATAACTCGATTTAGGATAGAAGAACAGTCAAAACGAACGAACGAGTATTGGTTCACTCCTACATAACTTGCAAACTATTGTATCAATATTAATGAAGTCCTTATATTAGGGTGCTCTTGTAGGACGTTACAAGAATTTCTGCATTTTTGAAAATCGGTCCAGTAGTGGACAACCTTTATTAACTAGGTTGCAGATAAAATTGAGTTTCGTAATTTTACTTCTCTGTAAGCTGATTATTGGAAAAAGTGGTCATGAAAAGTTAAAAGGCTATATTCCCAAACGTTACTTTTCAATTATATTCCAGAACAAACTTCTAATTAGGACAAACTAGAAGTTTCAAATAAAGTTGTCCTACTTTAACTTGAAATAATTGAAATTCGCGTCATAAAAATAGATCTCTCGAAAGCTTAACGGTGTTTTTGCAATATGCAGAGATTGGCATTCAAATTCTCCTTCCTTCCTTCGTTCATAGCTGGCTGATTCTACAAACGGTGCAATAAAATAGAGAGATTTTTAGCCTTATTTTTTTAAGGTATTTTCACTCAAAGCTGGGTATTTCTGTATGGTTTCACTAGAGATAATTTGTTTATAAGCTGGCCAGACAACATATCCAGAATTATAGATTTTGTAGTCCTTTTTCAATTAGGGAGGTCAGGGAAGTGAGGATAGCCACAGGAATGTGATAATGGAGCTGAAATTTGAATTAAAGATGAACTTGTTGTTAACTGTTAGACTAGCCCATGGTATTTTTGTCATAAGTTCATTTAAATAGCGTATACGTAATAAAATAAAAAGTATATTATTATTGGTGTTTGACAAACTTATTCAGTTGTTTTGGGTTTTTTATATTTTTTTTATTTATGCTATTGGCTCTGATCTGAGATCAACTGGCCAGTTCTATTTTGGATGGATATCTATTTTTTCTTAATAATACGAACATTGTTTTATATTAGTTATAGTTGAAAGTTACAGTGTTATTTTTAGCTTTTGTGTGCAAAAGTTATATAATAGTTTGTATGTACAGTTGTTTTCACTAGCTAGTATAGAGTTCATATTAACAGGTAACGGAATATAGCTTGACAATCTGTGATACAGGTCTGTTACCTCATTACTTATCAATTGGCATTCTAATATACAGTGTTGAGCAGTACCAATCTCTCCACATCTGCAGTGAGGGTCGTTATCTAGCCCTGTTCTAGTTTTGTGTTGAGGGCTTAAGCTGCTGGATCTGTTTGTATATCGTTCCGGATGGATTTCTATGGTAGTGTTCACTCCACTTTTCTTTCACGTCCTTGTTTAATTCACTGTTCAAGTCACTGTAGGGAATTTTGAAATTCCTCATCAATATACCATCTGTAGTCGCCATCTTTGCTAGTATGTCGACTGTGTCGTTTTGAGGTATACCTGTATGTCCTTTAATCCATACAGTTTTTACATTTTTATCCAAATTGTTGTGTCTGTAAATCAATTTCATTATGTTTGAGATGATATGGTTGAAAGTCGGTGAAATTCTTAAATGCTCTAATCTCATAGCTGCACTCTTGCTGTCGCTGAAGGTTATAACGTCTCTAAGCTCAGTATTACTGAGAGAATATTCTAGTGCTGTCAACTCAGCTGTATATATTGAACTATCTGGAGGAAATTTGTATAATTCTTGATATTTTTTATTTGCATGGTAGAAAGCGCATCCTACACCGTTTGTCGGGGTTTTTATAGATATACTATTTTGATACCTACAATCCCGTTTAATAAAAAAGGCTATTTAAATGTGATGATGACAATATTTCAGCTAATGCTGCTTCGTCTGGTGCATAGAATATACCACGCGTGTAGTAGTGAAACAAAAAGGTATTTATTCAGATATATAATATTCACTACTTTGAACTTTTTCCCAGGGGTAAGGTATGAGTGTTTTTTTGTAATAAAATCGTTAGTATTATTACTAATTTTGCAGTTATTAGTCAGTTGGCATTTATTACCTAAGATATAATATATATGTAGGTGGTGTACAGAATACACCAAGCTTGTACTTAAGTTTCAAAACAAGACGCGTGTAGCTAAAGGTAAACGGTGTTTTTACAATATGCAGAGATTGGCATTCAGATTATCCCAATTCAACTTAGAAGCTATATAATCTTCGTACGCACAGAAGATGTCGATTTGCTTTACTTGCACATACAGGACAAAAATAACTATAACTCGGTTTAGGGTAGAAGGACAGTAAATAAAACGAGTATTGGTTCACTCCTTCATATCTTGCAAACTATTGTATTGATATTAATGAAATCCTTATAGTAGGCATTATAAGAATTTCTGCATTTTTGAAGATCGGTCCAGTAGTGGACAATCTCCATTAACTAGATTGGGGATAAAATTAAATTTCGTAATTTTACTTCTCTGTAAGCTGATTATTGGAAAAAGCGGTCATGAAAAGTTAAACGACTATATTCCCAAACGTTACTTTTCAATTATATTCCAGAACAAACTTCTAATTAGGACCAACTAGAAGTTTGAAATAAAGTTGTCGTACTTTGACTTAAAATAATTGAAATTCGCGTCATAAAAATAAATCTCTCGAAAGCTTAACGGTGTTTTTACAATATGCACAGATTGGCATGCAAATTATCCTAATTGAACTTGGAAGCTAATTTCTTCTTAGCTGATTTACGTGACAGACCTGTTGTTAGTGCACCTCCATTTTGAAATAGGTATTGACGTATTACGATGGATTTGATGAGCGATGATTTTAAATCCCTTGGAAAAGTTCCAAAAGTCTGAAAACTTTGAGAATGTCGAAAATATTAAAAATGTTCAGTCTTATTAAGATCTGGAAAAAAATTCCAGATTTTGTGATATTTGTAAGTCTAAAAAATCGGAAACTGGAGAATCATGACAGTGTTTGTCTAAAGGTGATAAATTTACCCTGATCATTATAGTAATTTTTTGTTTTATAAACGGGGTAACTAATTCTAACGGTTCCCTCGAATGTGTTAGAATCCATTCTTAAATTATCTTACCGGTAGGCATTGCCTTAACCAAAACTGCGGTTGCAATATCAATACAAGCAGCTGCAATAATTTTGTTAGGTTCACTCAACAGCACACCCATTCGCCTGGAATACTAAATCACATACAATCGCTCTTAAAGTTACGTCAAATCTTCAAATACAAAGTGAAATGATAGTGTCGGGATAATTTCCTATAATCCTACCGAACTAATGGCACGACTAGTTAGTCTTTTAAAAAGACTGAGAAAAGGTTTATAATTTTAGTGGATCCTTAAAATTGTCTTTGGATGCGTGTTTCCATTGTTTAACTACCTATTCCAAAAAATATCCTGCACTATTCCACGCTACCTATTTCTGTCTGCTGCCTTCTTTTTCCAGTGTTTATTATTAGTTTTTTTCTTATCGGTCCCCAGTCGATAACCAGTTTTGCCATTCTCATCCCATTCAGCCTCCCCACATGTCCTAGCCACCTTACTCTCTGCACTTTGATGGCTGCTATAATATTGAGGTTCTCAGACATGTCTTCCAGTTCCTGGTTTGTTCTTTTCCTCCATCCCTCGTTTGTCCTTACGCCTCCATAAATAGCTCTCAACATTTTTCTTTCCCATCTTATAATTTTTTCTTCTTCCTCTTTGTTCACAGTCCACGTCTCTCAAGCAAATGTTGCTGTTAGTCTTTATAACAGTTGTGTAAATTCTCTCTTTGGTCTTTCTGGATACATATTTGGATTTCATAAGTTTTTTCAGGGCTCCATATACTTCTAATTTCCTTTGATTGAGTATATATCCTTTGAAAAACAATAGTACTATCCTTGAGTAAAGACAGTCAGGCAATATAGCAAGCTCACCTTTTCTTTTACTATTTGTGTTAATTATTACTCATTTCAACAACAAAGTACTAAGAATTTGTGGTTCTTGGCTTAGGCCGGCGTCGTTTAGCGTTAAGGCTTGACGTTCCGTCGCCACGAGTGGATGGCATCTTCCAAAAAATACAAAATATTAGTATTTTGGAAGTCGCCAAAGTGAAATAGCTTCTGAAAATGCCATCCACTCGTGGTGGCGAAACGCCAAGTCTCAACGCTAAAACACGCCAGCCTAAACACCCAACAAACACAAGTTCATTGGACGATGGCCACGAAAGCCTTACACAGAACAAAATAGGTACTATTTTCTTACCGGCAATGATCATCATGCAAATGGTGAATATCCTTTCGTTGTCCGTTTCAGCTGCGACGTTGCCAAACCCCACTGACGTCATGCAGGTCATGGTGAAATACAGCGCTGTTACGTACATAGTCTTCCTCGAAGGACCGTTGATGAGTTCTGGGGTGCTTGAGTCATTTGGCCATACGTAAGAATATGGATTCTGAGTCACGTTGGCCAGCTTCCAAAGCCAACTGTATTGAACACCATTGTCGGCATCCGAGCGACCGATGGAGTACCTGCAAGTATCAGGTGAGTCAGTAGTTAATACCTAGGTATGAATAGCTTTTATTTGTACAGGTTAGATCTGAAAATCTATAGTATCGGGGAAAAAGTTGTTTGCAAAAGTAGTCGACCATACACACATAAAAAGAAATTCTCAAGTCAGGAATTGTGATATTCTTGTAAATACATACTCACAACAAAAATATCAGTTCTCACTCTAAGAAAGAATATTTGATGAGAGAATTATAAAAAATTTGTATCAAGAATAATATATTTTTGATTTATATACTTATTTTAAAGAAATATGCTCCGAAAGAAAATATAATTTCCTTTGCAACCAAGGCTATAATAATTTAATAACAAATATTTCATTATTTTATATCAAGATTATCATTTTTTCCAGCGATGCCCAGTTTACTTCTATCAAGAATATAGACAGCTTGCAAATGCAAACCCTCATTTAAAATATGATAATATTGGGTGGAAAATGAACGCTGTTTTAGAAGCACACCCTATATTTGTATCAAGTAAATCATTTATTTGACGTCTACCAACGTCGGAGTGCGCAGGCGCGCAGCGTGTCACGGGTCAACTCTAACCTCTCCACCCTCTCTACTCAGCAGCCTGTTGCCCGTAGCGTAATACCTGCATCCTGGATCCTGCATAATAGCACATAATAGTATCTAGTCAAATTGTTAAATAAATTGCCATTGCCACGTGATACCCGTGATACCACCGTCAACCATCGATCATCGAATCTGCTGGTAGTGCTGGTCCACCGCCATTTGAGTCGCGTCCCAGTTCCCATCAGTTTCCTTATCACTGAATCTATCCAACCATGAATGAGCTATTAAAAAAATTGGGATGCGAAGATCTGACTCAGGTGTTCCTAGATAAGTACTAAGTATATTAAAAGTGATTTAAGAAATTTTGCAGAACTATTTCTGCAGAAAAATTTCTACATGCTCATAGAAGAGTTTGAATGCTCAAATTAATACTACTAGATTCCTCATCCAAGAATATCACAATTTTAGAATAAAGTTGAGCTACTTGCATCAAGTTTATGAAATGCTCCTAGTTAAGGTTATGAAATACTTCAGTCAAGATTATGAAATACTTCTGTCAAGATTAATAATATGCATTGAAGACATTTTCCCAATCTAACCCTTATATGGTCAAAGATATCCTATTCTCACTTTAAGATTAGCATAACTTTGCACGTATAGGAAGTTATGGTATACTTGAATTAAAGCATCTGTGCTCCATCTAAGAAATCATTTTTATGTGTGTATACTTTTTGTGTTAATAGTGTCAAAGTGTGAAACTCATTATGATGATGAAACTATAGAGAACAGTGCCCTTTACGTTATTTGCATATTATTTTTAACAAACTCGCAACTTTCGAAAAGACTCAAATATTGAGAATTTTTTTCATATACTCAAAGCTCACATGAGAGGAACGGGTGAAACTCAAATTAAGCTTTTCTCTCACCCCCTTAGATTCAAATTAACTATTCTGTTTTTAGCACAAGAATTGATGCTCAACGCCAAAAGTTTAGGTTTGGTTTATAAAGTGTAGAATATTTAGTTACACATTTTTGAATCATGGCCGACTCTACACCAGGCCGGAGGTCTAGATGTGGCAACGTGGCTTAGCTGTCAAATAGTGGTCCGGTTACCCTAAATTGTTTTATAGTTTCAGAATAATAATTATTAAATTTTATATGTATTAAGACTTCATCTCGGTTGATAAATTAAGAAAAATAATTTTTAAAACTACCACTACTAATACCACTTACATCTGATGACTGATTCATCGTAGTCAAAAACCACAAAATAAAAATAAACGCAACCTGTGCTGCCACTTCCACTTCCAGTTAAATGAACACTCAATTTACTTTGTAAATTTTCACTTGAGCTAGAAAAATTCACTATTAGGTCTCTTTGAAGCCATTCTTGCTGGTCTTGATTCCCTTTCACTATCAAATCTTTTCGTAGGTATGCCCAGATGCATGCCCAGATGAGTTCTATTAACTGTATTTTTCTGTGATATTTAAAATAGGTCTTATCTTTTGAAATGTATGTAAATTATTGTCTTTATTCTTATAAATATAACCAGCCCTTATGACGAATACCTTTCACCCACTTCTGTTTATGTCCTTTATTGGAAGCACAATTGATAGTGCAACCTGGTACTACACACTTTGCAGGCATCTTTTTATCTTTATAGTTTCGTTTGTACAGGTAAATAATCAGAAATACATTAAAAATCACCTTCCACTCTTCGTTTTTACTCTGTAAGGTTATGTTTGGTATGTCCTTTATTGGAAGCACAATTGCTAGTGCAACCTGGTACTGCACACCTTGCAGACATCTTTTTATCTTTATGGTTTCGTTTGTGCAGGTAAATAAGTAGAAACACACTAAAAATCACCTTCCACCCTTCGTTTTTACTCTGGAAGGTTATGTTTGGTATGTCCTTTATTGGAAGCACAATTGCTAGTGCAACCTGGTACTACACACTTTGCAGGCATCTTGTTATCTTTGTAGTTTCGTTTGTGCAGGTAAATAATTAGAAACACATTAAAAATTACCTTCCAATCTTATTTTTTACTCTGGAAGAATTACACTAATGACAAAAGCTCGGTCGACTATTCAGTGTTGCCATATTTCAATGCTCCGGCTTAGTGAGTAGAGTCGGCCATGTCTGAATACATTTTCATGAAACGTACCATTTAGATAAGGGAAGATTAGCCAAAACAGGATAGTCTGGTAAAACGGAATACCAACAATTATTTCTAAATAAGGGGCTCAATCTAACAATTGCTGGGTATAATCGATGTAAGTGAAGTATGTTCAGATGCAGCTGATAGTTATTCTAATTGGTTGTTAATCTTAATCTCAAGCGATAAAAAGGAAGGCTATTTTATTCAGTTTTGTGGATAGTTAGTCACGCAATTTTTGATTAAACAAATAAGTTAAACAAAATAGAGTACTTTCTACGCTTTTGTAGATAATTGAATGATTTGTGGTATATGTGGATACGGCATCGATTTCCTTTTCGTGAAAATTTTTGAGAAACAGTTGATGTGCAGTTATGTGCAAATGTCAGTGTTTTAGTTTTGTGTCGCGTATTTTCTATTTTTTGGACATCACAAACACCAAAGCATAGCCTACATGATGGTCAACTTGAGGGCCGGTAAGATATGGAATATACAATGATTGCTGTGGAAGCGAAAACACAAACAAGAATACAGGTTCTAGAAGTAATTCTGGAAAATGACAATAAGAGACAGAGTTTTCTAAGATACGTAAAATGACGAAGCGTAACAACCATCATCTAAGGAGGATAGAGATAGCCTTAACATACTCACCGCGTAAGGTTCAGTGCATTCAATGAAAGGCTAATCAAAGAAAATTAATGAATGAAAAAAATACACATATCAAGGAAAGTTAAGAAAGCTCTGCACTGTAGAGACACGAAACATTTTTGAAACAGAGGTTATGAAGAAGTACTTCATTTGAATGTATGTATGAGTCATCTGAAGTCAAGTAATTATTCAAACTGTTGTTGTGTAGCAGATGATGTCGCAAGAATGTATAATGGATTTATGTGCAAGGCTAAGAGCATGTGTTTGTTCAAAATCAAAGACTGCGTAGACGCCGATGTGGCAAAAAGTAGGTCTAATGCACTATACAATCGAAACTAAAATATACATAGTTTAGTATTGCGTCACTTAGCAGGTCACAACAACGATAAGTTCCTTAATCGGATTTGAGATCTCTAGCCGACTTGTTTATTTATAATAACCCAAGGCTTAGTACAAATTGAGTTCATCCAACAGAGTGAGCAAAACGAATGTCAGATTTGAAAAGATCGGTTTGATGGGTAGTTGGAATGTGTAGTGTTTGTCAACAGTACAAACTTCTATAGCTACTTCTAACACATATATCACAAATAAATAATATAAAAAAATAGTTACCATATACAGGCAAGCCAGTGAGCGACCAGCATGTAAAAACATAAGAGGAGTATTAACATGGCAGCACCATATTCCAAATATCGGTCTAGTTTTCTCACTACTCGGCCAAGTCTCAGCAATCTCACTACTTTTAAGGCGCTGAACAAGCTTCCGATTCCCTGCAACAAATATGCTCATAGGATATCAAGTAAAAAAATAAATCACTAAGACAAATGGCCTACCAGTAAGCCTATACTATAAAGACAATAAATTAATGCTGATTGTACACTTATGCGTAACCTTTTTGTAAAGAAAGTGATATAGTAGTAGTGGTGAGGACACGAAGCCAGGCAAGTAAGCCAGCTCTGGCCCTTGTTGCCAATCTCAGGGAACCAACAGTAAAAATACTAAGAACCTGCATGAAGTCCTAGAAAGCTCCTCCTTGTCAAGCATACCATAACCTTTATGAAAGTCAAGACAATATCCTCCTCCAGAGCCTGAAACACCGAAGAAGGGTAGCTGATCTGTCCCTGTTTTACACATTCTATCACGTAAGATAGGTACTCAAGTGAGCTCTCTTAGATAATAACACCAAAGGATGTCCGAACGAGGAACACTAGAGAGCTCACCCTTGTCAGGTCCAGATCCCTACTCCCGGAACCAGTTTCCTCAAGCATTCCTTCTTTTGGACAACTTTGACGCTGTGAAATGAAAAGCCGGAGCATTTGTTTCTAGACGGCAGCATTTCAAATCTTACGTGCAGACACTTATCCTCTTGCAGCGCTTCTACAGCACCATAGGCTTTCAACCTTTGCGGAAGGCTAACCACAAAAAAAATTCTCCCCAAACTCCGTCGTGCCGAATATCTTAATCCTGAGGTTCATCTGTCCAAGAAGTGAAACGCTGTTTCGTTCTTCTTCCAGCATCTGGAGCAGATGAGGTCCTTAACCGTTCTCATGAAACTCCACAGCTGGAAATGGCCTATGAGAACCCCCACCAAAAGGTTGAGCGTCTCTCTCCCTTTGCTCAAACGCCATAGCATACTATTCTTGCCAAGGAGCGCTATAAATCTATCAACTTGAATCCAGTCATCTTTGTGTAAGGTTTTCGCCAATTTCTTGTAAGCCCATTGGCCAGAGCAGTGGCATGCTAGTCTTCGAAGGACATAACTAAGTGATATAACTTAGTTTGCTGTTTATCTTCAAGGAATCAACAACGAGATAGGAACTTCTCAAGTATTCGCAGAGGTCATGCAAGTATAACAATTTGCAACACAACCTTTGCATAATGGATTCATCACCTCAATACCAGCTTTTGCAGGTATGCACTGCATGCACTATAAATCCAACCACCTTTCGTATATCCTTCCTGCTCAATCTGAGAGCATCTGCGGTATTAGAACACGAAGGTTCCCTCAGCATCCTGTTAGACCGAACATTCCCACCACTCTTTGCCAGCACTTGCGGTACTCATTTAACACCCATCTGGTGACAGCTATCCATACCATGTCATATGATATACCACATGCTGGTTCCGACACGCTGAAAGGGAGTACTACACCTTCCTTGGCACACCTGTCCGCCTTCTCATTTCCACTCACTCCAATGTGACTAGGAACCCAATATGAGGTTACCTTATAGGTCTAGACCAGTGTCTTTAGGGTAGCATGGTAGTCCCACACCATATCTGATTTATAGTGATTACTTGCCAAGGCCATCAGAGCCGCCCAACTGTCTGTGTTTTACTGTATCTTTTACCTTTGTATATTCTGCAGCATTCAAAAATTGCGGCTATTTCTACCTGGTCATGTACAATAATCATTGTAAAATGTATACCGGGTTAGTAACGTTATTCGACGCGCAGCATTATGGCTGAAGTATTTGATAAAAAAGAAAATAATAATTTCGGATGGATAGGGACCCATTAAGGCTACATTTTAAAAATATTTTCATGTTATACAGGGTGTCCCCAAAACACGGAATGTATCAAAGTTGTATTTTTTTAAATGCAACACCCCATATATTATTGCATATTTAGATTCCTTAGTAAATTCTAGTGTGACTTAATGTATCAGACATGGGACAAAGCGAACCTTTAAGATGTAAATCACCACTTTCGGTATAAGTAGATATCAGGAAAAAAATTGAATATCGCAGAGATCATAAAATTTGGAAGGCTGTGACTTTGCCGTATTAATAAGCATAAAATGCGTCAGCTTTGATGAGACTGTCAAATTTAAATTACGTTTATGCTTGGAGAAATTGGTCGATTAATTAAGGAAACTTCGATCAGAGATAACTTGATTCTTTCAAATGGAAATGCCTAATTTTTTTATACAGTTGAATGTGGAATTTGATAGCCTTTCTAACTTGTGGATATCAATCTTTGGGAGTTTTCATTTAATTATAAATTTTCAAACAAATCAGTGTTTTTCAATGTTCTTACCTATAAGCAACCTAGCAGGCCATGAAATATAAACAAAAATGGAGTCAAGTTAATTGACTCAGTACTTCCCACACATAATGATGATACCATTTTATTATTTTCCCATTGCATGAAGCTATAGTTTGAAATCCCTTGCAACCAAATCATCGCCCAGCCGCTCGCAAAAAAACATCCAACACAAAAATTTCTCGTAAATAGTTTCTTGCGTCCCCTTCCTTAGAGGTAGGACGCCACATTTTTTTCTGCATGCTTCAACTGAACGATGCGAAATGATCAGGAGCCTCCAAACCATCTAGAAACAAAGTTTGAGCTGTTTTTATATTTTTAGTTTTTTTATTATTGCTGCGCCGCCACTGACGATTTTTCAAAGACAGACGCGTTTTCCATTCTTGCCGCGACAATAAATTCGGTGTCAAAATTTCATTAAAATCAATTCAATAATTTTCGCTTTACGTAAAATACATAGAACGAAATAAAGCAAAACTCGTATGTATACATCACAAAATTGGTTTCTGTAATAGGCAAGCCAATATTCAGATGGACCTAAAAAAGTGCAATATGCCGCTCCGTATTTTTTCAACAGGTCAATGGACAAACTATTATGAATACAACAATTTTTTTCAATTTTACAACCCCCCACCCCCCAACCGCCCCAATTTCACCCTCAACCAAAAAAGTAGAAAATGATCAGGAACCCCTAAAACGCCTAAAAACAAAGTTTGAGATGTTTTTATATTTTTAGTTTTTTTATTATTGCTGCGCCGCCACTGACATGATTTTTTCCAAAACATACGCGTTTTCTATCCTCGCCGCGGTAGTAATACTGTGTCAAAATTTCATTAAAATCAATTCAATAATTTTTGCGGTACGCACTATAATAATATATCGATCTAAAACAACACTCGTATGTATACATCACAAATTCTAAGTCCCTTGGTTTCTGTAATCGGCAAGGCCTATCGGTGTGGGAAGCTAAAACGTGTTCAGGTGGAAGAAAACAAGTAGCTTAGAGAAAAGATACAGACGAATTTTCTAATTATTAGAATAAAGAGACAAGATTATAAATACTCCTCACAACAAATCAACTCTCCCAGAAACAACAGCAATAACATCTCACAAGTCAAAGAGAAGCTGGAGTATGACAGTAATAGATATTTTTTACAGTCTACTGGCTACCGTAATTTACTAGAGGTTAAAAATTTCTAAGACAATTAAAAACCCTGAAATAAAACAGAAAAAACAGCGACTGTTGCTCCAGCACGCAATTATCAATCACACGTAATGGTATAAAAAAGTATTAATTTTCGTCAAAGGAACGATACTTCTGTGTGGAGCCCTTCTATTTTTTCAAATTCTATTAGCAATATTGCAAAAAAGGAATACTGACAAATCAGATTTAAATTTTCTGCCATTTAAGTTATGTTTTATAATTTTAACAAATTTTAATTCATTCTTCATTTTCTGCAATCTTGATAACAGGTAGGTACTGAAGAATTTCCAGAACTCCAGTCAGAGGTAATTTTGACTTGACAGAATTGCATACTTTTTTATATCATTACATGTTAAATTTTATTATGAAAATAATAAACTGCCTACAACATTCTCTAGAGGTTTTCATCTCATTTCAAAATTTTTAATTGTTTTGGAAATTGCCAGTCTTTAGTACATTGCAATAGCTAGTAGGCCGTGAAAAAATCCATTTCTGTCGTACTTCAGCTTCTCTTTGACTAAGATATGTTACCGCTGTTGCTTCTGGCTAGAGTTTGTTTGTTGTAATTAATTCTCATAATCTTGTCCCTTTAGCCTAGTTCGTGGATATTTTTCTGCTAAGTTAGTTGTTTTCTTCTACCTGAACAGGTTTTTGTTCATATGTTCTGCTAGGTTGCTTATAGGTTGTAAAATCAAAAAACACCGATTTGGTTGAGAGTTTGAAATTGAATAAAAACTACCAGAGATTGATATTCGTAGGCTTATAATCGTTAGAAAGGCTATCAAATTCTACATTTAACCGTATAACAAAAATAAGGCATTCCCATTTGAAAAAATTAAGTTTTCTCTGATCGAAGTTTCCTTAATTAATCGACCGATTTCCCCAAGCATAAACGTAGTTCAAGTTCAACCTTCTAACCTAGGCTGACGCATTTCATGCTTAGTAATACGGCAAGGTCACAGACTTCTAAGTTTTATAGTCTCTGTGATATTCAATATTTTTTTTTAAATCTGCTTATACCGAAAATGGTGATTTACACCTTAAACGGTTCGCTTTAGATCCCATGTGTGATACATAAAATCACACTAGAGTTCACCCAGGAATCTGAATATGCAATAATATACGGGGTATTCCACGTAAAAAAAAACATAACTTTGATACGTTTCGTGTTTTGGGGACACCCTGTATAGTTTAAAAATATTTTTAATATGTAACCTTAATGGGTCCCTATCCATCTGAAATTATTATTTTCTTTTTCATTAGATACTTTAGCCATAATGCTCCGTGTCGAATAACGTAAATAACCCTGTATCTGTTTTCATTATTACTATCGAGATTACTATTATTATCTATTGGATACCATACCACATGACTTACGCTTAAATATAACAAATCAGTCAGAAGTTTAACGAAAGAAGACTAAATAGTCATAATCATTTTGTAGCTTACGTCTTCGTCGTGGTCGAAAGCATTGAAAACATCATAAGGCAAACAACTCAGTAGGTCGATGATGAACCAGCTCTTGAGGTAGTTCATCCGTATCACTTTGGGGTCAGATACGACCTCCCCACCAGGTCCCACGAACGTCGTGTGGAAGTTGAGCACAATGTCGATGAAAAAGATGACGTCAACGATGGAGTCTACCACCAGCAAGGAAACGTCTTCGGAGGTTTTGTTTTTGAAGGCTACGTTGTATGGAACCTAAAGGGAAAGTCAGCTTATTAGGCCTATGTGAAATATGTTATTTAAAACTATGTCAGTGGTTGAATTAATTTGTGGTTCTTGGGTTTTTAGGCCGGCGTCGTTTAGCGTTAAAGCTTGACGTTTCGCCACCACGAGTGGATGGCCTCTTCAGAAGCTATTTTACTGTATCGTTGGTAGCCCCGCCCCTTCGCGATATGGTAGTGTCTTCAGGTCCTTTAGGATGGGTATCCATGTCCGGTTGACTTTCTGTGTTTCTTCTTTTCTATTGAAATTATTATGATGTTTTTGTATTTCGATGGCTTCTCTGTTAAGTCTGGCATGGTATGAAGACGTTGCGGCAAGAACCTGAGTTCTTTCAAACTTGATCCTGTGACTTCCCTCCTTAATCGCATGTTCGGCTACCGCTGATCCGTCCGTATGGCCTAGTCGACAGCTAGTCTTATGTTCTGCAATTCTTGTGTTTATAGAACGCTTCGTTGTTCCTATGTATACACTCCCACATGTGCATGGTATGCGATGAACCCCCGGTGTTGTGAGTGGGTCTCTTTTATCCTTCACCGTTCTCGAATATTCCTGTATCTTTCTTGTGGGCTTGTAAATGGTCTTGACGTTTTCCTTTCGTAACATTTTTCCTATTCTGTCTGTTATTCCAGGCTCATACGGTAGAAACGCTTTTGCTATCGGTTTAGGTTCTGGTTTTGCCCTATTTCTTCTCATTGTTCTTGTTATTTCCTTTTCTGTGTAACCATTTTAAAGCTTTAACGCTAAACGACGCCGGCCTAAAAACCCAAGAACCACAAATTCATTGGACGATGGCCGCGAAAGCCTTACACAGTATATGTCAGTGGTTAATTAAACAAACATTTAATATCCCTCTTGAGGAGCCCCAAGGAATACCGAGGTGCGAGGTTGCTGATTCTTTAAAGTCCATTTGTTGGTCCTGTGTGCTTTTAAAATCATTTTCAGAGCTTTAGGCTGCGAATGCTTGAAGAAGTTCAAAGGCTTTCTGGTCAGCGAGCGATTTGAAAAATAGAAAGGGATTTGTGGTTGACACGAAATTAGCTTGAGATAGGGTCTAAGGGCTTAGCGGTATTACACTTTAACCCTTAAATTCCCATGCTATGAAAATCAACGTAAGCACCCACGTGGGGTCCTTTAGAGACCTCAGCAAAATATGTCATTTTGTATAAATTAGTGCTATTATGACATTAATTAGACCTAGAGAATAACAAAATCATACTTTAAACAAGTTTACTAAATAATATGGAAAAAAACATTAAATTCATATATTTCCAATTTATCCTCGGTCTCCGAAACACTTTCTGTAGCAAAACAGTTTTCTGCAGAAGTATCACTGTCATAGTCAGTTTCAGCATCAAAATCCCAGCTGTCGGCTATCTCAACCAACTCATGTTGTTTTAGGGGCCGCGCTCTATTTCAATCGCTCATTTTGACGACTACAAATAATTAAAAAGCATAAATTATACCGCGTGTTTAAAATGAAAATTGGGTCCGTAAATGACCTTCCAGGGTACCAGCGGGACTCTACTAAACGAAATACGTGTCACTCTGCTGTACTTGCTACGAAACGTGGCCGCATACTGAGTTATGGTTCCAGAGGCCAACACAAGCACATATCAAGCGGCAGCGTTGCCAGTGTTTTTAAAAAAAGTATTTAGGCTAGGATTTTTCAACATGGGGTCCTTAAAGGACCCTTCTTGGGGGTTAAGGGTTAAGCAATAGTTAGTTGCATATCCGTAAAAGATAAAGACTTATTTTTTGTAATTATGGCGAACAAAATGTTGCGATTTTATCTTGTGTCTCTTGATTTCACTAAATTTAAAGACATAGGAGGCGAATTACTATCTGCAGGCAGCATTAAAAGCATTGAGCGCTTGTAGATTTACATTTGCAATGTAGAAAGGTCTTGGATGACAGTTCGGCAAGACATCGTAGAGGTACCATTAGAGGGAACACAGTGGTGTAGTTGCAAAATCAATATTTTATGAGATGGGGTGAAATCTCTGGACATATACGTCAAGCTAGAGGACCTATACTAGAACCTCTGGCCAAGGTGGGCCGGCTGTGTCTCTCACTGGACAGAAGCCGGCTAGGGTTACTTGTGGGCTTGTTATCTGGTCATAACACCTTCAGACGTCACTTGTATGTGATACGGGTGGCCAGTGACCTGACGTGTTCATGCTTTGGCGAGGAGGAACAGTCAAGACAACAGACAATTCTATGTCACTGTGAGGCCCTTGGGTATCACCGGCAGACTATACTAGGTTCACGAGTCCTTGACCTAAGATGAGCAGGACCTAAAGCCATCTCCACCTTTGCAATGAGGGGTGAATATGGGAAGTAGGGTAAGGGGTGGTGCAAAAGGGCCTGCTTGTAGGCCCTACGTACTGGTGGCTCTGGTCACCGGAAAGCCTCTTTATTTCTTTCAATGGTCGCCTCAAAAGATTGCTACCGTGCAGAAATCAATCCTTTTCGTTATGACAATATTGTGCTTGTTTTGTGATATTGACAGATGAGTTATTCTCTAGTTCTGTGACGTCAAGCTCTTGTTTCAAATCTGCCCTTGTAATGCCTCATTTTGCTTCACTCTATTCTGGAATTTGTGGATGCATGTGAGTAAGAATGATTACTTACCATGATCGCGGTGTAGAAGGTGAGACAAAGTATGATCCAATCCCAAATAGCTTTGAACGCGCAGTAGTGCAGTAGGATGTGAGGTGGGGTTTTGGGGGCTTCTTGTCGATACTGCGGCATTATATCTGCGCTCAAGCTCATCATCTGTAGACAAGTCAGTAGTTAATAAATAATATTTCATCCAAAAGAAGTTAAGTATACAGGGTGAACAAATTGAATATATACTACTTTGCGTAGAAGCTATCTAGCACGCAACTATTTTAAACACCATCATCTTTAGTGCACTACCTTAGCACAGAGACGTGACATTTCACAAAGTTATAGTATCGTTTTACTTTGCATTTTCAGTGAATCCTAGTTTGAGGCAATTTTCGGAGGCAAATCGCTTTGGCTCCCTATTTCCAAACTGTTTTAATTACATTCCCCACGCCGGAATAGCAGTTGCTTCTGAATTCTGGATAAACGAATGAGCTGGCTTTATGCGCAGCATCATGCTGCACTTTTGATACGTTGGCTATGTTTATCGATGCCCTACAAAACGAACACGGAAACATTAGAAACCATCATGACGCACTAAAAAAACTCCTTCTCGAATCTACCAGACCGCTTGACGAAAGTCAGTATTACCGACCATCTTACTGAGTATAGGGTCTCTATTGTGCCAAATATCTAAATCCTGAGGATGCGATACAGAGCACATCTGCCCAGGAAGTGGAACGCTGTTTCATCCTCCTCTCAGCGTCTGGAGCAGATAAGGTCATTTACCACCTTCATGAGTGACAAATGTTTACTCATCTGGCAACGACCTGTGAGAGCTCCCACCAAAGGGTTAAACTTCTCCCTGCCTTAGTTCAGAAGCAATAGATCAACGTGTAGATATCGAAACAATTGTCGAGTGGGAAATAGTAAATAAAGTACAGCTTAACCCACAGAAAACTTAGGCAACAACACTGAAAAAGAAGTCTCACATTGGCTTACCAACTATGAGAGTGGAGGGTCATGAAATAGTCGAATCACCTTTCGTCAAGCCAGTGGCGTGCCGAAAGGGCCCGCGGTGCGGGGGCACCCCGGGCGTACGGGGTTTTTAAAACGTTTTGAAAGTTCGTTGAAACGTAGTAACTATTGACGCGACGCGTATGTCACGTTATCGATGTATAATCATATTGTAATACGTAAGGTCTATGAAATCCAAAGACAAAAATAATAAAATACAAAGATGAGGTCACACCAAATTTTTTCTATCTATAGACCGATTTGAAATACCACTGTAGACAGTAGACAGTTCGTTTTCTCCTAGTATAGGCAGTAGATTTTTTTATGTAAAGGGGGCTCCGAGAAAAAAATTGCGGGGGGGCCCTGAAGACCCTGGCACACTACTGCGTCAAGCTTCTGGGGATCAACATCAACAATAACATGTCCTGGCACGACCACGTCGTCATTATTGCTAATCCCAGAAGCTTGGAGTGTTGGAGTTTTTCCGCTGTAGGAAGCTGTATACGCCAAAGCAAGTACTGCTGCTCTACAACAGAGAGCACAGATCCGACCGTCTTGGAGTATTGCTCCCATGTATGGGGATGTGCCTCGAAGCACTCTCTAAAGCTTCTGGACACTATCCAGAAGAGAGCCATTTGACTAATCGATACGCCAAGCCTCACAAAGGACCTCCACAGCCTGGACATCCAAAAATGGTGGCTGTCCTGTCCCTGTCTATAACGAAAGGTGTTCGAGTGAGTTCTGCCAGATAATAACACCATAGGCCTTCCGAACGATGAACACTGGAGAGACTCTGCGAGGTCATCCTTACCAGGTCGAGGTTCCTGCTCCCCAAACCAGTCTCCTCCAGCATTCCTTATTTTGGAGAACCTCGCCGCTGTGAAACCTACAACCTGCAGCGTTTCAAATATAACGTGCACAGACACTTACCCCCTCGCAGCGCTTCTACAGCGCCATAGGCTTTCAGCCTTTGCGGGAGGCTGACCATAAACAACCAAATGATTTCATCAAGTCACACATAGTAACCATGAAACTAGTTTCATTGTTCAAGCTATAAAATGTGTTAAACCGGAATTGAAAAGTTCGACAACAACAATATCGCGCTGCTGTATTAAAATGAAAACACGATTTAATTTCATGGAACCCGCAATGCCCAAATGGAAACATAGTAATTATTCTACGCCAAAACAGGCCGCTTATTGATTTCTCATTCAAGCTGCAAATTATATGCGAAAAAAAATTCACCGCTTAGCCGGCTTTTGTGTCAAATTTCCACGGAACGGAATTACGTGCGCTGATAAAAAATCCTGAAGCCAACTTTTTGCCTGCTTTCGTGCGTTATCTGGGGAAGCTATTTTTATTCGGGTTTCTGTTTCCATTCCAGCTACGAGGGGCAGTGAAAACTTTCCTTCATTAACATAGATAAAGGTAACGGTTTACCAAATAGCTGCATATCTGCTGGAACAAGATACTGCATTAGAGCATGGCATCTCAAACGTATTTCGTCTACCTCCCACTCAGTCAGTTGCCTTGTAATGACCCCAAAGTTATCAACTTTAGCATTAATTGAAAATCGCAATCGCAACTTTATTATAGTCTAAAGGCTGGTTTCTTAATGTCCAGTTAAATATTTATCTTGAAGTTACCGGTTATCTGTTAGATAAATTGTTTAAACGATTGAAGGTTAAACTTACGAATTCACGTGAATCTTATCGGACAGTTGTAGCAAACTTCATATTAATGCTAAGTATACTATTATACCTGTTGTAGGTGAAACGAGGATTCAGTATCTCCGACTACGGTACCTCTGGGTGTGTCCAAAAGCACCAAAAGTGACTTCTAAAACGAGATCTAGCAGGTCTGCATTCTAATACCTATATTCAGTTATATACTTTTACCCTCTTTAATTCAAAAACCCAATGGCAGACACATGTTCCGGTTTCCAATGTGTGTGTGTGTGTGTGTTCAAAATTTGAAAATTTTATAAAGATTTACGTTTTTTTGGCCAGGATGAAAATGACATATGTCGTTACAATTACTATTATAAATGTAGTCTATAAAAGACAGACATAGACGGGTTCCAACATATAGTCAGACGATATAATGTCTGTTTCTTTCGTGCCAACTAAAAAACGTCAAAAGTGATTTCTAAAACGTGATCTTTCATTTTATTACTTCTTAGCGAGAGAGACATTATAGCGTCTGCCCGTATGTTGGAACCCACTTATGTGTCTGACTACATCTATAATAATAATGTAAATGTCATATTCATCATTTTCATCGTTGCTACACAGAAAAAAATACTGTTGCGTTTCCAATTAATTGTTAGTATTTGGTTGTTTTTCCATCGCCTTAAATATATTTACAGTTGTTTCAAATCCATGTCATTGAAAGAATTCAATCCTTATATTCGAGGTAATCACAGGTACGCCAATAAATTTAAAATAATTTTATATTCGTTCTAACGATATGTATAATCCTTCTAATACCAGTATTGACATATAATGCAATCAAAACATCCTTTTGTTTTAAGCAAAGCATACAATCTATCCAATGTACAAAACTTATTACTGCAACAGCAGTTCGTGATAATTCATCTGATAAAAATTAATGTTGTTTCAATGGCCCTTGTCGTTCGCTGAACTATAATCAGTATTCGGCAGGACTGATGTCCCGATTCAATTTACGTAAAAATGAAGAACAGGGGGATCATCTCAGTGTTACTATCGCCGCAAACCCGCCAACATGGACGAGGTTGTGTCGTTGTGTTGTTTCGGTGTTAGCCGTGTTGTGTCGTCTCGTGGTTTTGCGTATTGCGTCAGCAATTGTGTGATTTAAATGTATCCAGTTATATGTTAAATGGAGGACCTACTGAGAAATTGGGACTTAGAAGAGCTAAGACCCACATTTGAATATAGGTATTTAGATTAGTCAGACAGTTACATTTCAGGTGAAAATGCAGCAACTGGTGCAGGCTTATGTCTAATTCTTATACCATGCTCCTTATAACTTCATACAAAATCACACAATTAAGCATCCAAACAAATCAATCAGCTGTCCTCCCAATAAAATCTGTTGGTCCAAGGAAAAGAAAGTAGTTTAGAATCAATTACCAAACACAGATTCGATTCAACGACAGGCTGCGATTGAATTATTCATTGGAATCCAACGACACCTTGTAGTTGAATCGACAATACGATATAATTCGTTACCAACTATACACTTCCCATTGGGATAAAACATCGCTGTATTTGAGGAATGCTGAGTGTAACGTGCCATTGAATCCAAGCGTAAGTCTTTGACAGAACGACAGATTTTTCTGTGTGTAAAATCACGTAAATTTTCAAAAGATTTCAGCGTTTGGGATTGTACTTAAAACACATTAGGAACCAGAATAATTATCTACCATTGATTTTTTGAATAGAAGGAAATATAAAATACACTATACACCTCAATATATTTAAAGGCAGACTTGCTAAGATCATGTTTTATAAGTTGCTTTTGGACTTCCCAATATGCTCAGAGGAACCGTCAATGGGAATAGTGAATTCCCATTTCACCTATGGTATAGGTGACAGATGACAGCATCAGTATGAAGTTTGCTAAAATACCGTGAGTCTGTCGATCACTGGCTCTCAGTCTATTTTCGCTTCAATTCAATTATGACGTGCCATATGAGCTTTAGTTTTGTTTCCGATCATAAAGATATAAGTATTTACTCTGGGCCTGTACCACCCCTTGAATATCTAGTGCCCACAACCAAATATGTTATTACCAACTTGGGAGGCCGCATTACAGCACTGAAAAATACTCATGCAAAAGACAAATAAACCGAATGACTTGTTTGGTATTTGATGTTTCCGTAATTGTCTTCAAGCTAACTTGAATCAGTTCCCTGTGAAGACTAGCTCAAATTTGACATTCTCACAACAGAAAACATGTGACTTTTTCACACTAAGCTCCCAAAATATTTTACGCTCTAAAATCTCTTCTGATGGGACAAAGGTTGCATGAAACCACCAATTTTTCTAGCAAACGCTGGTGTTTGAGAAATAGGTGTCCCTGACTCGTTCGTAGTTGAAGACTAAATTATAGTCGATTTGTGGACTGTATTTAATCGCCGAATAGGTATAACGTAACAAAATATGACCCAAAAAACATACATGTGCTGTTAGTAGCATGACAGCATCATGGCGAATAACATTTATGCTGCTGTCAAGTGGCTGGTTACAACAAGGTTGACCCAATGTATGCAAAATATTTTGGTATAATCTGAACAGCTGGTTAACGCCCGAATAAAATTACTGATTGCTTATAGATGTACTTACCTGAGCTAGATGCGACTGTTTTGCCGTATCCTTCAAGTTGGGCAGGTGTGAGGAGAACTGCGACACTAGTACCGAGCGACTTCTTGTAACCGATCGTGCAAGCTTGGCGAATTTCGATAAACCTGCAATAAAAGGTCATGCATTTTCGATAACTGGAACAAACAGGATTCTAGCGAAATCTAAACTACAGTATAAACTAAAACGGCACTGTTAGTTTTTGGATGATTGTATGAGGAGGGTGGTTAAACTTCAACCGCATAGTTCACTTCATCGACGGATCTATCTCGAAGGGGTTGGGATTTAGAGGAGAAAGCCTGTGCTTTGAAGGTAAAGGACTGCAGGGAAGCTTTGCGCTAGGGACTGCACGATTGTCTTCCAGGCAGTAACATATAGCATATTGATGATAATAGTGAAGCATTTATTGCCTAAATGAAAAAAATGCATTTACCTGACAACAGTTATAAGTAATCTCAACTACCGTAAGGAAAGATTTTAAAATCTGTTTCATTTTGGGTGTTCTAAGTCGCCAGAAAATGTATCTCATACGCTTTATATAGTATCACAGATTTTTTTTATAACTGAGCGGACCGCGAAGGCAGAGCCTAAATACCAGAGTACCGTGGCTGCTGTGAAAGGATTATGTTAGGGGAAGTTTGTTAACACGGGATACTAATGGGCCAATACCGGCAGGCACAATAAAGACATCTCCTGGCAGTACATTCCAAGCCTTGGAGATCAAATGTGCGGTTGTACCGCTCGGTTTTTGATGTATGAAGGATGAGATGCAGCGGTCGCGCGGGTGCATATGATAGGAGCGGTGAGCGGCGGAAAGACAGAGGATAGCTCAGAGGAGCAGATTCAGTTTGAATATCGGTAGAAGGGTGAGAGGTCACCAACAACACGGCAGTGAAAAGTGGATAGGGTTCCTATAGACAGGGGTTTTGGTTAATTTAAGATTTTGGTTAATTTAAGATCAAATTGAAATTTTCCACATGTCACGGGAGATCTATATCTTAAATCTGAATTGGCTTTCATTTAGCCTATAATACGTGATAGTTTCTCGCAAACACCTCTATCTGGGTAAATTCCATCATACCTTAAGGCTTAGGTACTTTTCTGTACACTTGAAGTAAACGGACAACATTTTGAGCACATGCTGTAACTCGGAAATTATGGCATTTGGGCACTGAGATTATTCGATAAAAATAGTTAGTCTTTTTCAAAAAAACCAAAAATAAAGGAATAACAAATAACAAAGTTTATTATATTTTCAGAAAAACGGAAGATTTGACAACAATGTAAACGCCATAAGATCGGCCCAAAATTCACGACAACCATGTAAACAGTTTCAGAGGTAATTGATGAGCTCCATACCCAAGAAACATTTCAGCAGCCTATTAGCTTCATGAAGGTTTAAAATAGGATTTTAGGTGACATTTGATAAGATTTGAGTTTTATGACTGCATTGACTATGGCCAAATACATTCAAGAATAAACTATCCTATCAACAGGTTATAAGGGGTATTCATAAAACCTATTTCATACGGTCAATAGTCAATTTAAGCTGTAAAGTTTTAAGGGAACTTTATGGTGGTCTCATATAAATTATGTTAAATCTATTTTGTCCTTACAGCTGTCTCAAGACTTACCGACTTTAAGAAAGCGTTCAAGAAGGCCTAATGGTTTTAAACAGTTGAAGGAAAATGTCCAATAACACAGCTTTAAAACTACATATTTTCCAAGTAAAAAAGGCACAACTGAAATCTTTCATCAAACTTGTTGGCTTTAAGGATGCTCATGATAAGATAGAAAGGTTTTAAGTAAGCAAACTTTACCCATAAAGACATCTTAAAGTATATTTTTGTTAGATATGCTTCGATAGGCTTCGATAATATAAATAAAAATGGGCAATTTTTGAAACATATAATATCAAACAATTTCAAAGGCTCAGCTCCAAGCAAAGCACATAATATTAGTGCACGAAACCCCATAATGATTAGTTTAGTTTGCACTTTAAAGTTAACTATTTTAAAACAATCAGTGTCTACACCATATTATCCATAATGCAGTACTTATGAGTTTTAAGGTGGTTTTAAGAATATCCTGGAAATGGGCGTGGTCGCGCCATATTTTTTGAGTTTCTGATTACCGCAATTATTTATATACTTAAGTATTTGATAATAGTACAATTCCTAGCGTATATCGACTGAACATATGTATATTGCAAGCAAACCCTTGCATTTTGAAATTAATATACATGCGACTTCAAATTTTAACTTCAAAAAATTGAATACTTATTTGGAGGGCTCTCATTTTCTAGGGCTATCTTATAAGGTTTTGTCAATAAACTGTAGTTCGTTTTATTCTAGTCATTGTAGTAATCGAAAAAATTCTGAATTTATGAACATAAAATACTAATAGATGGTATATACAGAGCGTTACCTTTACTGCCATACACCCTTAATGCGTCCCTGTACATGAAATGCTGAATATGGCAACAAGGCTTAGATACAAGGACAACATATTCCATTCCCCGCTGGATGGCGCTCCTGTTCTTAATTCTGTGGCGTACTTTTCGTGCCGTACTGCCGACTACATTTCACAAGGATGCCAGATTCACGGAATTGTCTGCAGCTTTGATAGCTCTGATTCGACAGTTCTATTTGGTAGAGATTAACTGGCAAGGATTGTTCCTTCCTTACATGATCGGTTAGCAGAGCTGGCCGTTAGAGCATTCATTACGTGAAGTCTGTTTATGAATCTTTATTCCTTTATACCAATAAGCATAGAAAATACCGCCAAACACATCCAAATTTCGAGAATAACTTTCCGTGCGTTCTGCAGGTAGGTAGGAGGAGAACCTGAACGGTTTAACATAAATGTTACAGTCAAGTAGTTGTCCAGTAATTTATATGCTCAAGAAGAACCACAAATAAACTCGACTGGTAGCTGCCGTTGCCGTCAACTGGTTAGCAAACCAACCGTTCTTATGTGGGATACATCAATGGGATTAATTTCAATTTTGTTTTACGAAAAACATACAAATAATGAATATTTTCATTACCTATGATTACGCGGAAAAAACTTGAACATAACCGGCAACACCGCTTAGCGTCCCAATGTCTACAATTTTCAGTGTTATCGCAATAGCCACCAGACATAAAGAAATTAGGCAGTGGATCAGGTCCCGGCAACCGGGACCTGAAAATTATAATCAAAATTCCGGCATCCGGGATATTTCACATTTTGATTTGAAATCCCGGCTTCCGGGATTTTGATTGTAATTTTCAGGTCACCTGCAACCAGGATTTTTTACATTAAAAAAATTAATCCCGGCACCTGGCATTTTCACATAAGAAGTTTATTTTCATGCTCTGTTTACCTTCAGTTTTTGGTGAATGGTGTTTTTAGTTTTAACTTTAGTTTTTACTATTAATACTGGTGGAAATGAAGCTTGGAGATAAGTTTAATTCATTTGAAGATTTCATAAAGGAACTAGAAGTGCATAAAAAGCAAAGTCGTAACATATAATATAGCAGAAATGAAAATGTCAATTGCAATCAGAAAGCGTGGAAACTGAAAGTTTTTAGCCTGTAAATGAAATAAAAACGTACTATTTTGTACAAAGGTGTTAAATAGTCATTAGTGTAACTAGTGTTAACTTTATCTAACGTAGATTTTCATTTGTTTATTCTCCAAAGGCAATGCATGGTTTCACTATAAAACCAACAATGATTGTTTGGTTGTGTTTTTCATTTAAGTACAACTTACAGTAATATTAAGAATTACAAAATTTTTGATGACCTAAACGCGCTGCCGGGATTTATTTTCTGATGTAAAATATCTCGGCAGCCGGGACCTGAAAATTACAATCAAAATCCTGGATGCCGGGATTTCAAATTAAAATGCAAAAAATCCCGGTTGCCGGGATTCAGATTGTAATTTTCGGGTCCCGGCTGCCGGGACCTGATCCACTGCCAAAAAATTATTTCAGGTAGTTTGCCAGTTTCATTTTTTGTTATCGTTAAGTTCGTTCGTTCCTTCAGTCTTCAGCTTCACTCTTCATCAATCATCTTCAGTATGCTTCTTGCTGTCGTGAGGATCGGTTATGCATATGCCATACGAGAAAAATTGACGCACGTAAGATGATGAGCGAGCAACGTTTTTTTATAAAGTGTACCACGTAAAACGTCGTACGCTTTATAATGGGGTTTAATGTGAGATTTTTTGCCGTTGTAGACATGAAAATAAAAACTGTTTTCTCAGCAGCCAACATAAATTAAAATATAACAAACACAAAAAAAATCCAAAATAGAAATTAAAATATATTGAACAAAAAAAAATTCTGATGAAGTAAGGGTTCGAATATTCCCCCTTCTTGGGCCTGGCAGTAGGTGAGCCTATTATAGAAGCAGACTCTCACATCAGATAGCATGTCGCCTGTGATGGAGGAGGTTGCTTCTATAATTTTTTGCCTCAAGCCCTCTAAATCAGTCGCCCGGTTCTCATTATAAATGGTACTTTTTACAAATCCCCATAAAAAAAAGTCATTTGGCGATAAATCAGGATACCTTGGTGGCCAACAGATATCACCGTGTTCAGCGATAACTTTGTTCGGAAATGTATCCGCTAGGGACCTCCGAACTTGGCCAGCGCTGTGTGCCGGGCAACCATCTTGTTGGAACCAGATTTATATCAGGAAGATTTTGATAGCAGGAATAATATGATCTTGCAGCAAGCGAAGTTACTTTTGGGCGTTCAAAGATCCGCCTATGATAAACGGGCCAATGACATGATCACCCAAAATGCCAATCCAGACATTCAGTTTCTGAGGATACTGGGTCCTTAGCGGAAAACTCCTATGTTCATTCTCTTCAGCCCAGTACCGAACAACAGTTGGATTGTGTTTACCATGTAGTGGAAACGACGATTCATCCGTAAACAGGATATTCTTCAAAAAATTATTATCCTGATTCGCCTTTTCCATCATAGTTTCACAAAAAACCATTCTTCGGTAATGGTCATGAGGAAATAACTCCTGAGTTGTGCTGTAGGCAAAAGACTTGAAACCTCGACGTTTCAAAATTAATGAAACGGTTTTGTTGCTAGGCCCTAGTTCCTCGGAAACATCTCTTGTAGATCTATTCCTGTCTACAGCTACAGCACCGCAGACCATGGTATCCCGCTGTTCAATTTCTTCGAGCTATTCTGGTGACGGTCCAGGCCGCTTGTGACACTCATTACGGTGCAGGTTGGCACAAGCGGTGTTCTCAAAATTTTGAACAATGTCCCAAATCGTTTTTCGCGTAGGTATGGGTCTGCTCCCAAATTCTACCGAGAACATTTGGACACACATGCTCGTCGAGTGACCACTGTAGTACCATTTAATAATTTGAACCCGTTCTTGAGGCGTGTAAATGATCATTTTTCTGGCAGCGAAAAATAAGTTTTTAAATTCGTGCACACGGCTGGTAAACGTGTACGTGCTGTACGACGTTTAGGGAAGGAATGAATGTTGAATGGCTGCGACAGTGTTGCCGAATATGATTTTACAATTTCGTGTAAATTGCTGCGGGTTTCCATCAAAAACAAAATATTTGTCCTGTCACTAAAATCTGTCTAAGGAATTATAGCGAATATCGACTGTAACCACAAAACCTTAAAGCTGAAAGCTATTATGACATACACATATTGCGGTAGTAAAGAGTCATAATACCCTTAAGCCTTACCATTTTGTACACAAAGCTGGCATTTGTTATACCTCTTCCTAACACAAAATACGCTGAACAAATAAATCTATTATGTTTATCAAAATGAGTAGTGCAGCAGAAACGACATCTGAATTAATAACAAAATAGTTAAAAAGCCTAAATTCTGTGAAAGCATGAAATGTCAGTGTGACAAGCAACATGACGTAAGGTCTCTACGTCACTAGGTTTAAGGAACTGGGGATACTCATACTCATCTTATTTACACCGGCCATTAACGAACTGCACTCATGCGAGTAAGTCTACAAACAAATTCGTAGATCTGGCAACACCAAGGAGTAGCGGGGTGGGGACGTGAACGACATCTGACGGGACAGTCGAAAGTCGACGTTAGCGCATCAGCATTGTTTCTCTACCGTGCTGCCAGATCCAACGGCTAATGAACAGGGACGCATTAAGGGTGTATAGTAGTGAAGGTAACGCTCTGTATACCTGCAGTGCTCCATGTTGTCAATATCGAGACAAAAAAGCTTTCCGTTTTCGTGACAGAGCACTGATAAAATGAACATAAAACCAACTTATCTTTATACGTCATTTGTCTACCAAGGTATCTATATGAAAGCAATTTTATGATGGAATAGTTATATCATGGTCTAACGATATGACGTCTTATTACCCTAAAGGATTTAACAAAGCTTTAAGAACAGAAGAAAGAGTATTTATCGGCGACTTAATAGACACTTGCTCAACTGCTTATGGTTTTAAAGCTAGTTTTAACAAAAGCCATGACAGCTCTCTTAAGTGTGGGCCCTCTTGGCTGTGAGGAGGTCATTCGTCATTGCCTTAATGAAGTTCTTAAGGCAAGTTTGCGTTAAAAGTGCATGCAATACTGAACTGTATCAGCGTCCTGTAGGCTCTGATAAAACAAAAAATGTTTCTTGGATATTTGAGACTCACTCTGTATGAAATCACAGCTTTTTATCCTGTTTGTACGCGAAATACAAAAATATCATTTCAAACATTAGAACGAGCTTGGTAAAGAGGAGGGTCCGGGAATAGCTCTCTTGTGTCCGTGCACAATCAAGTGAAGAGCGGATTGGTCGTCTTACCTCCTTTTGCGTCGTCGGTCTCTATCGGCTGTTTCAGAGCGGTTATGTCCCGGAATGTCAACAAAAACAGCACCACCAGATCCCTTTCGTTCTTTATTGGAGATATTTGGAGCAGCAGCCATAGCGGTGTTTCTGGAACAAATGGGAATTGGATTAGCATTTTGCGAATGTTGACATCGCATCGTTTCGTTTTACATAGGTGCTGTATATCAGTAACGTGGTTGGAAACATGGTATAGCAGTCTTTCGTCTAAATTACCAAAGATAAATAAATAGATACTGCCGTTCATTCATAAAAATAATACGTTCGCCTAACAGTTAGCGTCTCCGCACATGGGTCTATGAGGTCGAAGGGATTCTCGCTGGGGTTAAACACAATAAAAATCGATGACATTGATACATGTCATAGTTAAACCCGAGAATAGCCACCACAGAAAAACGACACAGCAAGGACCGATTTTCATAACGCATGCGCGGGGTTATTGTGGATAAATGTCAAACTCCACGATACACTGGAAGAAAAAGTTACATTTCCTGAAAGTATGTGTTATGAAATAGGTGTTTTTTTTGTTCAGTCAGTGTAATATTGTGGACGCGAGTCAGTTCAAGCCGATTCAAGGTTACTAAATAATGACCAGCCGAACATCAAAGGTGCCGACAGGTCGTGTCGCTTCTCTGTGATGGCTATTATCGGGTTCAACCTCCCAGGAATATGTAGGTATAAAAACGTTATCCGTTTTAAACAATTCAAAGAAATCGAACTTTAAACTCAAATTTCTCATAAACTGTCCAGCAGAAATGGATGACAATGCTTTTTGTGTTATCTACAAAAAAAAAGTTTTCCATCGAGTAACGACCAGTTTGGTCGGGATTTTCTTATTTTCATTTAAAAATAGCTGGTACGCGCAAACCACCCGTAGATTTCAGATGACGATTTCACAACGAACATCAGTTGGTAGGTGAACTAAAATGCTACCGCATTTTCATTCGGTTACACCACGATTTTTTTCACGTTTTAACACCTCTTCCTTTACCCCTCTATCTCTGATCCCTCCCATTTTGCGGTTGTGGTGCAATGACAGAAAAGATTCCAAACTGCCTCTATAAAGAACTCAAATAATATTTGTAGTATATTATACTACTCGCAAGTGAGATCCGAACATCCAGAAGAAAAGAGATATTTGCAGTGGGACTTTGTACACAGCTTGACAGTACCATCTCTAGTACACATGTAACACTTTTTGCTCATTCAGACGTTGTATGTACATATACCATGGCATGGCACCTCTGAAAAAACTCGAGACGTGTAAATACAAAGCTTGGCTTTTTATCGATTCAAAAACGATGATATGGGTTGCAAATTGCAAACGTGGCGAGAGACCAGTTGGTTGTGTAAAAAGGAGACGACAGCCCCAGTTTACGCAGTTAAGCCCCTTTTAACGGGGTCGAATTATAGGCCAATGAAAACGTGGTGCTCCTTCTAGAGCAATTGCTGTAACCATGAGCCTGGCTACAGTTGTAGAAACATGGCGCGCATGGATCGCAGAAGGGCGAATGCAGCGAACTAGAGGTTCTGGAGCACGTGGAAGGACTACAGACCGGCAAGATCATCATCTACAACTACTGCCCTTCGAGACAGAATGCGGCCCACTCGAGCTGCTGCTGACGCTTGGTATGCAGCTATCAGGAGGCCCATTCGAATCCGCATGGTGTACCACAGATTGAGTGAAATGGGCTTAGGATCATGTAGGCCGCATCTAGTGCTTCCACTCACTGCAAATCATTGTCGCTAACAGATAGATTGGTACTAAGAACACCGACAACAGCATGCTGAGTGGCATCACGCGGCCTTCTCCGACGAGTTCAGGTTTTGTCTGAGACCACATGACAGACGCCAATGCGTAAGACGGCGACGGGGTGAACGATGTGATCTCCAGTTTGCTTTTAAGCGCCAAGTACACCATCCTATTGGTTTGATGGTTTGGTGTGCCATTGCATTCAACAGCAAGTCACCTTTACTTGTGATTCGTGGCACAATGACTGCGCAACGTTATGTGAATGAGATGTTAGAACTAATTGGCGTTTCACATGTCCGAGGTTTCAAGACGGTTTCGATGAGGTTCTTACAGGAAGCCGAGGTCAAGGTACTCCCCTGGCCTCCACGATCACCCGATTTATCGCCAAATGAAAAAGTATGGGATTGGATGGGTCGATATAGGGGCGATTTACCTAATCCTCCGATCACGCCGGACGAACTGGAACATGCTGAGAGGGCAGCTTGGGAGGCTGTACCTCTAGACTTTATCAACAACCAGATTACGAGCATGCCGCGTAGGCTACAGGAATGCTTTCGTCAACATGAAGGGCCCACCCTTTATTGAACTGTTGTATTTTTTATTAACTGATTATAGCAAATGAGTTCGTTTATTATTGTATTTAGTCCTACCGCATTTCATCAACCGCAACCCTTTTTTTCTCAGTGTTCGGATTTCACTTGCGAGTACTATACAGGGTGTTTGCGATCTTAATGCCGTTATATAAAATACGAATATTACACATCATTGTAATGCTTGTTGCACAAATATGATACGAATATCCCAAATTTGAAGTTTAAAAAAAATAGCAACATTTTCTGATAACACAGAATATGCGGCAACAAGGCTAGAGACAAAAACATGTGTTTACATAGTGAATATCTCCAAAAACACCTGACAAAAACTAGGGTGAATACTGGGCAATGTGGTCGGATTGTGATTTTGCAGTCTTTTTTATTTTTTTTCTGTTTAACTATGCGCTAACTAGTGAAATGGTACTGAGGTTTTAGGTTCGAAATATCATGATCTATCGTTCCTCCAAATTAATGCACTAAGATCGTAGACACCCTGTATACACAAATTCTCGGTAGTTTACTTCCCACTATTATATGAAGCTACAGATAATCTCACCGACCTCGGATGAAACCGATGTACTTTGTGGAATGATCTCTTTGTGACCAACGTATTAAGTTATTCCTATGAATTATAATTAAGTTTTGTTTTGTTTGTAGGTACAGTTTAAGTTTAGCGACTATTTTATTTATGAAATAGATCGCCACCAGAAATCCTTATTTTGCGTTCACTGTTCTTGTTATTTTGGAAATTAAGGTCCCTACTGTTTATAAGCTTTAAACTTGTTTTGTTTTGTTAGTATAGGTACAGTGTAAGTTTAGCGACTGTTTTATTTATGAAATAGATCGCCACCAGGAATGCTTATCTTGTGTTCACTGTTTTTGTTATTTTGAAAATGATAGTACCTACTGTTTATAAGCTTTGAACTTGCAATCTTTAAACTAATCAAGTCTCTATTATTTTTTAACAAATATTTTCCAGTTTAGGAAATATTTGAATGTGATACTGAGCATTCGCTACATTTAGTGGGCCTGTAATAATATATTATTTTTATCGAATATTTAATACTTTGGACGCATATGAATTTGGCATGTAGAAATTCTTTTACTTGTCAAGCATCTATTATTTTCTTCGAATATTTATTATTTCAACAAGCGGATAAATTTTATATCGGGCACCCACTATATTTATTCAGGGTTTATTATTATCTTATATAGAATACTTAGTTCCTTATCATGCATATTTATGGATAAATAAACTGGAAAATTTAATATGCGTTGGTATTAAAATATCTATCATACAAAATTTTCCCATTACGAAGTGTGACGGACAAACGTATCGAATTCCGACTCATTCGAATTTGAATTGGAACCAGTGCATAAAAATAACGATTTTATAAATGACCTTGTGGAAGCGCGAAACCGTGTAGCCTTCACTGTGGCCCCAATTTTTACCTATTACCCCATCTACCCGAGTTATGAAATGGGCCGGGCCCTTTCCATCACATTTATTTGTTTTGGCGCAGGACATGTCCCGAAATTGGCGGTCCCATGTTTCCGTCAGATTAAGTGATTAAAACTGTTCGGTAGGCCGATATTAAACGAAATATATGGAGTCGATATATCTGGTGAGACCCATCGCCGACATCAGGCTGTTAACTCTATCCCTCCGCGGTGCAGTATTATTACATTTCCGAGTTTTGGGGCGGCATTTTCCGCCCGGCGGGAATTCAGAATCGCGCCAAAATGCTATTTTCATTTAGCAGAAGTTGGAGGCGGTCGGTAGATCCCGTTCGCAATTATCGGCTGAAATAAGGTCAGACAAGTTTTTTCGTTTATTTTGCCACAGGCTGCATATGTCTCGACCGTCGAATTTGAACTAGGTTAATGGTAGGAGGCAAGCAGTTTGTTATTCACGATCATTAGATCCGATTTTATCAACATGGGCATTTTACAAAGACTTTGACCAATCAGAGCAGCCCATTCAAGAACATGCATCTGTCGAAGTACTCTGAAAATTATCGATTTCTCTTGAAGCTTACCTCAAAAAGGTCAGAAATGACATGGTTGGCTGAAAATGAGAGAAGTTTGCTCCATTATCTAGTTCTGTTCCATAAAATCATAAAATACAAGACTCTAGTTTACCTACATGAAAAAATAATTTACAGGGCTCAAACACATACTATAAGATTAAGTTTGAGAAGTGATGGCCTCATTTCAGCTCTTCGCCACAGAACTGCAATTTATCAAAGATCTTTCACGTATTGTATTAACAAATTATACAGCCAGGTGCCACAAAATATCAGACACTTATCTGTAACGTCTTTCAAGGAAAAATGTAAATATTTAAGGTACCTTTGCACTTTGAAGTAGAATTGGAAGATCAAACGAACTTACCTAAGTGATGTTCGATCTCAATTATATGAAGGCTTCGTCGAACTAAATAAAGTGATGTAGTACCCTCGTTTCCTGCTTATTGGCCACAATATTTAAAGTAAACAAATACAAAAAAATGGAGTCAAGTTGATTGACTCAGTACTTCCCACACATTACTGTGATATCAGTTTATTATTTTCCCATAGCATGAAGCTTTAGTCTGAGATCTCCTTGCAACCAAATCATCCCTCCCCTAAAATTGTCTTATGCCGCTAAGTATTTCCTTCAGAGGTCAATGGACAGCCTAAAACATCTAAATACGAAGTTTGAGTTGTTTTCATACTTTTAGTTTTTTGATTATTGCTATATACGCTGCCACTGACACGATATTTAACAAACACACGCGTTTTCCATCCTCACCACGGTAATAATACTGTGTCAAAATTTAATTAGAATCAATGTAATAGTGTCCACGTTACAAAATACAAAAAGATCTAAAGCAATAAATACTCGTATGTATGTATACAGCAACTTCTAAGTCCCTTAGTTTCCGTAATACGCTAGGCAATGTTCGGATGGACCTAAAAAGTTGATTTACGTCGCTAGGTCTTCCTTCACAGCCCCTACCCTACACCCTATTATGAATACAAGAAATTTCTCAGTTTTTCAACCCCCCACCCCCTAACCACCCCAATTTCACCCCACCCAAAAAAAACGCAGAAAATGATCAGGAACCTCTAAAACGCTTAAAAACGAAGTTTGAGCTGTTTTTATATTTTTACTTTTTTTTATTATTTCTGCGCCGCCACTGGCACGATTTATAAAAACCATACGCGTTTTCCATCCTCGCCACGGTAGTAATACTGTGTCAAAATTTCATTAACATCAATTCAACAGTTTCCTTGTAACACAATATAGAAGGATCTAAAGCAATACTCTCGTATGTTTACACCAGAAAAAATTCTAAGTCCTCTGGTTTCTGTAATAGGCAAGGCAATGTTCGGATGGACCTAAAAAAGTTATTTATGTTGCTAGGTCTTCCTTCATGGGTCAGTGGGCAGTCTATTATGAAAGCAACAAATTTTTCAATTTTACAACCCCCCACCCCCCAACCACCCCAATTTCACCCCCACCCAAAAAAAAGTAAAAAATGATCAGGAACCTCTAAAACGCCTAAAAACGAAGTTTGAGGAATATTTAATTTTTTTTGTTTTTTGCTAATTACTCCGCCGCCCCTGCACCGATTTTCAAAATTATAAGAACATTACCTACTACGACCCCCCAGCATATCGCTGCCCAAATTTCATCACAATCCATGCAGCGGTTACTGAGATTACGAGGACACAAAAACGCGTACAGACAGACCGACAGACAGACCGACAGACAGACAGACCGACAGACAGACAGACCGACGGAAATGAGTGACATGGATTTTCGTTATGTAGACATCATGAAACGCCCAAAAAGTGTATTATCTCAAAATCGAAAATTTTCGCGATCACAATACTCCCCTCACCTATCGGTGTGGGAAGTAAAAATAATGCGACGTCATTATAGATCTAATATGGCGAACATCCAAGATGACGCAATAGTAATTTTTTATACATTTCTACAATATGAGCATCAAATGAAACTGCTTATTGTTGAGAGTACTTCGAAATATAACGTGACGTCATTCTAAATTCAATATGGTGGACCATAAAGAATGGCGGAATAGTTATTTTTATGCACTTCTGCAATATGGGTATCAAATGGGGATTGCCCAGATTAATTATAAATATAAAAATATTCTGACATAACTCTCAATCCAATATGGCGAACTTAAGAAGTTTCGCTGAGAATAAAAATGCAGGTCAATAACTAAAAAATAGAAAATAAATTAAAAGCACAAAAACCTTTATTTAAAAAAGCTTTTATTTAAATGCTCTAAAAAGAAGAAAATAGAATTTTCCTTAAATTTTAACTATCACATTATAGCCTCAATATATACTATTTATACGATCATAAAAGCTTGTCGCGCGATTTACTTGTGTAAATAAATCAGTACCTATTTAATTGAGTAACTTAACCTGCTAAGTTTAATTTTTTTATATTTCAATTTAATTAAATCCTTAGAGGTACTTAGGTTTGTTTAAAAAAGGTTTTTTTGCTTTTAACTTTTTACCACAACGTTAAGCAAATTAATTTTTACAGACATGTATGCATGAATGTATACCAACCATAATTTATGTAATTTTAGGTACCTAAGCAATGGGAGCCTAATGTTATTTTTTAGTTGATTTTTGGATGCTATTACTTTAAATAAAAATCAAGTAATAATATAGATATGTTACTAGGCACTTACAATATGTTATATCGATATTTGCACCCCCCGGCAACAGTTTATTCCGAGAGGCAACCAACAAAGTGTGCTCTTAGATTCTGACCTGGCAACACTGCGCCAAGCAGAGGTTAGCCAACAAAAAAAGCGTCTAGAAACACGACACTCACGACAGCAAAAAACGTTTCGCGACGCGATAGAACATGACCAAGCAACGGATAATAAATAATATTCTACTATACCTACAAACATAGTATGGCGTAATTTTAGTATTTGCAAATTTTTGTTTTTAAATTAAATAACAAACTGTTCTCCAGTAATGCTTGCTATATATTATCGTAAACCTATATTCGGAATTTAATTATTTTCAATTCAACGTAGGTATTATTTTAACCCGCGTGATTAAAACATATCCGTTGGATCATGCTTTTCGGTATAAACAGGGTAATCCAAACGTGGTGACCTGTTGAAGAATGTTATTTAATAAATTACAATTTCCTCGGTATTTTGTAATACCTATCCTCAGATTCTGCAAGCTAATTTGCACATACAAATATTTTGGATATCTTTCCACAATTGTTTAGATCTCTTTTGCAATTTGCTTGCACAAGTGTGTGGAATTAGAAATTATGTTGATATTGTGACAGGTTGCCCAGTGATTATGTTTACATTTATAGTATATTACTACGATACATTTTTATGGACCAATAAAAAAAGCGGTTACTGAAATTACGCGACTAGGAAGACGACAATAGACAGACAGAGCGACAGACACAAAGACAGACCGACGACGGAAATGAGTAACGTAGATTTTCGTTATGTAGATCTCATAAAACGCCCAAAACGCGTATTATCCCAAAATCGAAAATTTTCGCGGTCAGAATACTTCCCTATCTCCTCGCGGTGTGGAAAGGCAACGTTTCGATGGACCTAAAAAACTGTATTATGCTGCTAGGTATTTCTATCACCGGTCAGCGGACAGTCTATTATGAATACAACCAATTTTTCAGATTTACAACCCGCCACCCCCTCAACCACCCCATCAATCTCACCCTCACCCAAAAACAGTAGAAAATAATCGGAAACCCCTAATTTTAATTATTGCTGCGCCGCCACTGACACGATTTCTAAAAACCACACGCATTTTCCATCCTTGCCACATTAGTACTACTGTGCCAAAATTTCATGAAGATAAATTTCAGCTTACACAATACAAAAAGTTTGAAAGCAATACGCGTATGTATGTATACATTAGAAAATTTATTCTAAGTCCCCTGATTTCTGTAATAGGCAAGGCTATGTTCCGATGGACTTAAAAACGTATATTATACCGCTAAGTCCTTCTTCTGCAGGTCAATGGAGAGGCCATTATGGATAGAAAAACTTTTTCAGTTTTCCAACCCCCACCCCCCCACCAACCACCCCAAATTCACCCCTACCAAAAAAAAATAGAAAATGGTCAGGAACCCCTAACAAGCCTAAAAACAAAGTTTGAGGGATTTTTATTTTTTTTTGTTTTACTTTTTTTTTATTTTATTATTGCTGCGCCGCCACTGACATGATTTTTCCATACGGGTTTTCCATCCTCGCCGCGGTAGTAATACTGTGACAAAGTTTCATTAAAATTCATTCCATAACTTTTACGTTACTCAATACAGAACGATTTAAAGCAATATTCCTATGTATTTATCAGAAGATTCTAAGTCCCTTGGTTTCTGGAATAGGCAAGGCAATGTTCGGATGAGCCTAAAAAAGGGTATTATGCCGCTAGGTCGTTCTTTTACAGGTCAATGGATAGCCTATTATGAGTACAACACATTTTTGAGATTTACAACCCCCCACCCCCCAACCACCCCAATTTCACCCCCGCCCAAAAAAAAGTAGAAAATGATCAGGAACCCCTAAAACACCTAAAAACGAAGTTTGAGGAATATTTAATTTTTTTTGTTTTTTGCTAATTACTCCGCCGCCCCTGCACCGATTTTCAAAATTATAAGAACATTACCTACTACGAACCCCCAGCATATCGCTGCCCAAATTTCATCACAATCCATGCAGCGGTTACTGAGATTACGAGGACAGAAAAACGCGTACAGACAGACCGACAGACAGACAGACCGACAGACCGACAGACAGACAGACCGACGGAAATGAGTGACGTGGATTTTCGTTATGTAGACATCATGAAACGCCCAAAAAGTGTATTATCTCAAAATCGAAAATTTTCGCGATCACAATACTCCCCTCACCTATCGGTGTGGGAAGTAAAACAAAGTAAAACGACCTTTAAGTTGCCGGAATTTAAAATTCTGCCAAAAACACCCTGTAGATACAAATTGCTGGTAGCATCCAGAATAATATCCGCTTAATATTCAAGTAACTCGCTCTATAATATTATTGAGAAAAGTTAAAGGAATGTATCAATTTGAACGTATTACTTGCGACCTTGCAAATGCGGAAATTAATAGAAAATAAATTATTACTTGGCAACGTCGCAACCGATTCCAAAAATATTTTAGGGTTGAATAGAGATCAATGGTGGACACTAGAAGAACTTGAGAGAAAGTTATAGTTCCATATAAAAAAATCAAGTTGATCTCTATCCTACTTTCCCGCAACACCCTGTATATTTCAAAATATTTTTAGGATATGCATCTCAAGTAACCAAATAACTTTTGTATTTGAGATTTTCTTCTATCAGCTATACCTTGCGAGATATCGAAGAATTACACACTAAATGGACAGCCTGTATACATCGGAAAAAATTCTAAGTCCTTTAGTTTCTGCAATAGGCATAAGCCAATGTTCGGATAGACCTAAAAAAGTTATTTATGTCGCTAGGTCTTCCTTCATAGGTCAGTAGGTAGTCTATTATGAATACAACAAATTTTTCAGTATTACAACCCCCCAACCCCCAACCACCCCAATTTCCACCCCCACCCAAAAAAAAGTAGAAAATGACCAGGAACCCCTAAAACGCCTAAAAACGAAGTTTGAGGCGTATTTGAAATTTTTCGTTTTTTGCTAATTACTCCGCCCCCCGTATAACGATTTTCAAAATTATAGGAACATTACCTACTACGACCCCACAGCATAACGCTGCCCAAATTTCATCACAATCCATCTAGCGGTTACTGAGATTACGAGGACAGAAAAACGCGTACAGACAGACCGACAGACCGACAGACCGACAGACAGACAGACCGACGGAAATGAGTGACGTGGATTTTCGTTATGTAGACATCATGAAACGCCCAAAAAGTGTATTATCTCAAAATCGAAAATTTTCGCGATCACAATACTCCCCTCACCTATCGGTGTGGGAAGTAAAACGGTCGGCTGGTACGATGTGCCTGCTGACGGATACATTATTCAGTCTATGTTTAAAGTAATAAAATCGGTGCAACATGTAATTTTTTAGGGGTATGTAGTAATCAGGGAGGGATTGGGACTTTATTTAGTTCGACGAAGCCTTCATATAATTGAGCTCGAACATCACTTAGGTAAGTTCGTTTGATCTTCCAATTATATTCGGCTTCGTCTCCTAAATAAAGTGATGTAGATGTTTAAAGATCATGTTGCATCATTTTATTAAAAGCGATATTCTTATATTTATTTGCCGCTACCCAGCCATCTAGCTTGAGTTTTGTTTCCTAACAAATCGGCAACGATTACCCGCTTCCTAAAATAATATTCTTATATATATACATATATATTTTCCTTCGCTTGTCCTCGATATAATTATACGTTGTAGTTTCCGTGAAATCTACTTGTCAGCACGATGTTCCTAAAAATAACGATAAACGAATAACCCCCTCTCTATTGCATCCGCCTACCCTAGACGCTACTGCTACCATCTCATTCCGTTATTCGTGCTTGTCAACACAACATCTTCCGCAGTTTACAAACTGTTTAGGTGTTTCGCAATAAAAACATGTCGAAAAGGGCAGTGTGCGTGCTCCACATAAGGAAATCAAGAGGCATAGGAGGAAGCTACTACAAATCCAGTGTGAAAAGAATTATTAGGTTTGCCTATCGTCAGACAGTTCATCCGAATCATCAGGTAGGCCTTAATGTTGTAGACAAATATACTCTTTTTAGGTACGGAGGAGTCATCTATAGTGTTAATGCAGCAACCTCCCGTAAACATATGCATCACCGCGGTCGCAGTGTGGTGCATATTCATTCCCACTTAAGATAACGTTCGTTGTCTTTTTAGCATAAATAGAATCGTTCGATTCTATTTATATGTGGGGTAGTAGAATTCATATGCATGGGAGCATAATATCTCCATATCTCCGAATCATCAGGTAGGCCTTAATGTTGTAGACAAATATACTCTTTTTAGGTATAGTGTTAATGCAGCAACCTCCCGTAAACATATATGCATCACCGCGGTCGCAGTGTGGTGCATATTCATTCCCACTTAAGATAACGTTCGTTGTCTTTTTAGCATGAATAGAATCGTTCGATTCTATTTATATGTGGGGTAGTAGAATTCATATGCATTAGCATAATATCTCCAGAAACTCGTTCAAATAAGTAAAGTCGTTCGATTTTATTTATTTACGGCCTTGTATTGGCTCGGCATTTTTTGCTAAACAAAAACAGAATTAACGTTCGTTAGTTCTGTGTAAAAGATCGAGTTGGGAGATGTGATGAAATTATTTCTTTGTTCATCTGTTGATCCTGTTTTTTTCTGGATTAATGTGCGTTGGTCCAAAAAACAGTTAAGCAGAGGGAACACTTCGTAGGAAAAATAAGATTAGCATGCGTTAGTCTTTATTCCTTTTTGGGTAATAAGTAGTAAGCAGAAGGCATATATTCTTCGAACAATCCTCGCAGCTGGTGGGTTCCTGTTCTAATCTCAGACTCATCGACAGATCGGAAAAGGCAAAAAGTGTTCCACGGCTTGTTTAGACCAACGAGCATGGACGCTTCACGCCTCAAAGCCGGAACCGTTTTTTTTTTTTTACTACCTCGGCTTCAAACCAAATTTTGAATATAAGGTAGGCAGCCAATACATGACGAAATATCATTTCGTTCGAGTAGTTTTTTGCAGAAATGGCTGACAAAGAATCAAAGAGAGGAATTTTTAGGAGAATATAAAGTACCGAGCAACTGTAAGGCATTACCTTCTCCTCAAATTAGGGGCGAAATCATTCACTGTATAAAAAAAAAAAAAAAAAAGAAAGACAATGGTCATTATAGATTCCTAAATCACTTACAACAACAAATGGCTGTAGGGTTAGGTGCATAGGTGCAATCGCAGATGTTATAGATGCATTAAGGTTTGTGCAGGAACAATTAAGCAACCTCATACGTCCAGCTGAAGCTCACAACCTATTTTGCTAACGTGCATTATCCGTTCGTTACACCGTCAATCAGTTCCTCGTCAGAATTCAGATTGTACCAAAGGTTAAAAACCTGCTAACTTAGATAGCACTCAGCGGGCATACACAATCATCGTTACTGAAACTACAACCTCCCTCAACTCAAATTCAAGAGAAGGAGAGAAGGGGGAGAGGAAGTCGGATCATCCACCATCAGCATATTGTAAGAAAGAAGCCAGCTAATGCTACAAACAAAGTCATACAAAGTGTATACATGCATGTACATATATATTACTTAAGCTGGCAATCTATCAAAATATTTGCAAAATTGGAAAACCAGAAAGTCTTAGTATGTGTAATATCCACTCGTGGAAAAGAAAAACCAGAGCTATTGTTTACACGTTTATTCGTACTAACACAACAACCGCCCATACATACTGACTGCGCGCCTAACGCTCGGACGCCAGCCGTCAAGTAGATAGTGCTTACTCACTACACTACAGATTGGAGTGATATCTATTCCTTTTCAATTTATGCCAATGCAAAATTCCGAACTTACTATGTAAGAATTTCGGGTAACCTATTCCCTGAATACCAAAGTTAATTGATAAGTTATTCAAGATTGGAGGTAGCAAAATATGTCCTCCTACTCTAAAATTCACTTCATTTTAATTTATTTTTCATTCCAAAACCACAAGGAACATATAGATTTAAGTTGGATTTAATTAATAGATTCAGCCACGCCCCCCCCACTTCAAGTGAGGGTCATAGAACAGTCTTAAAATTATTAAATAAAGATGCATATCTTTCTAAAAGAGGCTCGAAATCCTTCGTTAAAAAGAATCATGAAATATTTTTAAGGTTCAGATTCGACAATAAATTGTATTAATTTACTTGTCTTGCCTTTGACTTGAAGGTAGCTCTCTATATTTTCATCAAACTTCTCAAACCAGAGGCGGAAAGACTTACACTCAAAGGCGTATTGACAGTTTTTCTATTTAGACGTTATCCTAGTAATAGGAAAGGATAAATTGCAATGTATGAAGAATACTCGGGAGAATACTGGAATAACCGTAATCCTCTTAAAACGTTAAGGTTTTTTGTTAAAATTAGGATCTGCTACTACTTAGATCGGCTACAGGCCAGTTTTTGAGTTTTGAATGTGATGCAGTAAATATGCAGATCTCACTGCAAGAACAAAAAAGACATTAAGAACTGATTTGCAGATTAAAAATAAGACTAAAAAACTAAAATTTTAATGGAAAATTGGTTATTCCAGAAAAATTATTGCTAGAATTACAATGGTGATATACCTACAGAGATTGGAATTTGGCAAGATATTAAACCTAGATCTTCTTCTATGGACATTTTTTCGGATGCATCTCCAACCGGTGGGGGAGCCTCTTGTGGAGAAATTACTCGCCATGAGTTTTAGGATCGATGCAAGCATATTAATTATCTAGAAATTAAGGCGGCATAATCAGGTCTTGCGATCGAAAAAAAAAAAAAAAAAACTAATATTCGTATACTATTATAACCAAACTGCCATTTCTTGTATAAACAAATCATGTAGTATTATTAAGTATCCACAGTTAAATGAAACCGTGAAAGCGCTTTGGCAATGGTGTGAGGAGTAAAGTATATTAGTAGTATTTTTTTTTTTTGTTCTAAAATACACAATTTCCAATGTATATGGTAGCTATACTTGTACTTGGAAAACAAAGAAGCTGATAAAGAATCGAGGTCGCTTTCTGTAGATACAGAGTATGTAATCAACAAGTTACATAGTTTCGAGCAAAAAAAAAAAAAAAAAAACTGATAATCCCGGCATAAACTCATATGCAAAAAAAAAAAATAAATATAATTCAGAAATTTATGTCCGGTTTTCCGGACCCAGAATCCTTCTACTGACACATTTACAATAAATTGGGCTACACATACTACTTGTATGTTTTCCCCATATTCAATAGAGTTCTGAAAAGAGAGAATCTTCAAGAAAGGGCTTCAGGAATTGTCGTTAATCTAGATTGGACAACACAACCCTGTTATCTCCAATTTTTTTTTCACTATAAAAAAAAAAAAAAAAAAAGAATAATAATAAATAATAATAACGTCATTTTTTAGCCTAATGAGTATGTATACTCAGTTCTCCTTTTTTAACAGAGTGATCCTCTGTACAAGCAGATTTTTCCTACTGGCAGGGAGATTGTACAGCGCTATTTTCAGACAGGTACCAGAAAACGTTATAGAAATGACGATGATAGCCTCTTTAATAGAGGGACCCCCGAAACAGTACTCAGCTTGTTTTCAGAAACTACTGGAAATTTTGTAATTACAAACAAGACCTTTTTTCGTGTATAACTTTGAAGTATATCTAGGTTAATTTCACCGAGAGTGAAACTCCTCAGTTTTTAAATTCCTAATTCCAATCAGTTCTAGCGAAGAAAAGATAATATGTAGAATCTTTAGAGGAGTTTTTTTATAGACATCCATCAAGACCCAAACAGGGCAGACCTGGAATCCAGATCTCTAACGGGGCAAATGTTATCCGTCACACAGCTTAGCATTTGAAAATCTAACATATAAACATGTTATACGTGTGGCTCTGGTACTGCTAGAAGAGTTTAAGTCAACTTTATCGTCGGTGGTTCAAACTTTAACATTAATGGAGTTTGAAAGCATACAGAAATTATCTGATAAAATTTAAAAAAAAAAAAAAAAATCATATCAAAAACATCTAGACTGGGCAGATATCAACCGAATCTAATATTTTCTACTATAGAATTTTGCATGAAAAAGAGTATTATATCGCAAAAAAAAAAAAAAAAAACAACTCATGCTCACTCATGAAGAAGTATTCCATGCAGCTTGGTCACAGATCAGTATAAGTTGGAAAAAAAAAAAAAAAGAAAAACGAGATTTAGCTGGAATACATACATCAAACATTGTTATAATTGTTCATCAAACTCTAATGACTTGTATTTGCATTTCATAATAGGTCCTTGGAAGATCCTAATAACTTTGCCGAGACAATTGTTAGTATGTTTATTATATGTGTGTGTATTATACATTTGTACACACGTATAATAATATAATATATAATAATATATAATATATTATATAATAATAATATATATTTTTTTTTGTTTCGTTGCTGTGTGATTAATGCTGTGGAATTAAATTTGTAGGTATCAGAAATACATATGTAGGGTGTGTATGCTATTTACATTCATAGACTTATATTTGGTACATATAATTATGTACGAACTGATGTTTTCATTGTAAATTTATATTGAAAAGGATATATATTTTTCCATATTGACCTCGGATGATATTCTATATACTAATATATTGAATTAATATATGTTGTTCAAAAAAAAAAAAAAAAATCGCCCTCTTTACTCTGAACCGCTACAACGTATAATTATATCGAGGACAAGCGAAGGAAAATTAATAGATTAATCGACTTACCTTAAGGAAGATTAATCCTAATTTTCCGAGCTTGTCCGAAGATATAATTACCCACCCGCCCTGTATCTCCCGTTGGTTAGGCGATTTTTTTCTCAATAGCACTTCAACGGAATGAGATGGTAGCAGTAGCGTCTAGGGTAGGCGGATGCAATAGAGAGGGGGTTATTCGTTTATCGTTATTTTTAGGAACATCGTGCTGACAAGTAGATTTCACGGAAACTACAACGTATAATTATATCTTCGGACAAGCTCGGAAAATTAGGATTAATCTTCCTTAAGGTAAGTCGATTAATCTATTAATTTTGTTCTAAATGCAACTAACAGGTTTTGATACAACTAAGTGTATTTAACCCAAATAATGACATTCATAATGCATCAAATACGTAATTAATATTTAAAAAAGGGGAACCAATATTACGAATTATAATTAAATACATAACTCCTAGTAGTGGACTTATACAGACTTTTTAGCTACATTTAATACAGCATTGGCAAATTGTGTATTATCTGTAAGTGGTCTGTGATAAAATTTCGCGAAGGTTTGGGAGTCTTTTGACCATCCTGCTGCCAATCTAATGGCATCAAGCTCACTCCCGCGCGCGCTGCAAGAGATGTGGAAGCGTGCCTTGTAGTTTGAGGTTCAAAGTGATTTATAGCTACACCACTGGATTCAAGAATATTCTTTATCCACCTGCTAATAATTATCTGAGGTGATGCTTTGTGATGAGGCTTTTTATAAGTGATAAGAAGTGAGTGACGTGGTTAAGGCAGAAGTTTTAATTCGACCAGCAAATGTCATCCAGTTTAATCAAACTGAATGTTGGAATTCGTTGTCCGGTACACAGAGCCAATAAAACTGTGAAATGGCCTTGTTTTATAAGTCCCTTACAGAAGTTAAAACTACACTAGGATCCCAAATACTTTCATATCATGGCAATGGTATCCCTTTGAAAAACCTTTTGATACGGAAATCAGAGCCTAATTCCGGGCCAGCGATTTGGTCGATAGCAGCTCTATGGGAGTTAAGGGTATCATATGAGGTGCCATTTCGAAAATGGTCAGTCAAGAAACTCAAAACTTCCGGAACTGTTACATCAAAGGGATCAGTTCCAGATGAAAAACAAAACTGCTACCAAAGTTTGAGACCTACTGTGTATAGTTTCAAGGTTGAACTTGTTATGTAAGATAATCATACTTCTACACAGTCTTCTGGGACGTCTCTTCGGAGAAGCGCTTCCCTGATAACCTCCCTGCTACCGGGGAAATGCTCTTTAATAACGGATGAGGTATTCCGCTAAAAGAAAGTAAAATAGTGCTTGGTACAAATATTAAGGGGCCCGATATTAACAGCGATTTATATGGTTGGGAGACCCAGAAGGGAACCACTACAATTCCGTCCGCTTTATCCTGGATGATCTTTTGCAAGACTCTCAAAAGAATGGGGAAAAAGGAGGAAATGCATAGAAATAAAAACCAGTCCAACTGATAGTAAATGCATCGACCTCGTAAGCTTCTGGATCTCTCATCCATGAAACAAATCTTAAACATTTTTTGTTTAAACAGCTCGCGAATAAATCGATAGCAGGATGACCAAGTTGTCGCTGTATTGTTTGAAAAGCATAATCAAAAAGACTCCACTCGGTCTCCTTGTGGGTTTGTCTGGATGCCTGGGCAGCATGAATATTATCCTTGGTGTTAATATATGATGCAAAGACATAAATATTTGTATTTTGCCACCATTACCAGATCAAACGTGCTATTTTATTGAGGCCTTGTAATCTAACACGTCCCATCCGATTAATAACAGAGACCGTTGTTGTGTTAGCTGTTCTACAAAGAAGATTGTAATGAGAGATATCCTGATGCAAGCACTTCATTCCAAAATACACGGCCAACATGCGGTAGTATCGTTCATTCTCAGACCAAAAACCAGACGTAGTCTTGTTATTACAACAACTCCCCCACCCACATTTCGAGGCATCCACCAAGAAAAATCGACAGAGAAGGTTGCAGTTAAATACGTCTTTGCATCATAATTGTTACTAGAGTTTAATACCTCTAAATACTTTTCTCTTCCAAATAACTTGGTACATAAAAAGCTATATTTAATTGCTGGACTAGCTGAGACTAAAGTACCAATAAACTTATAAAATTCACGGATTCTGCAGTTTTTAGGCACGCTGAACTTTCTCAGCGGGTTAGTGATTCTTAACCGCTTCTCATCAGGCAAAAGTAGCCACATGATATTAGCAGTAGATAAAAATTCTATTTTCCCTGAGCATGGCGATAACGGGGTTGAAAATTTTCGTAAAAATTAAAGGCAAGACATTATATTCTAATAAACGCCCATCAAATCGGAATAGTAAGTACTTTCGATGAGTTGAATTAAGAGGTATATGGTAGTAAGCATCCTTGATACCTTCGCCATATAACAATTAGGCGTGATCAGACGAGAGACTGTTCTGTGGTCCTCAATCATGAAATGTTACGTCGGTATAAAATCCGTGTAAAGATCTCAAGTTTAATATTAATCGATAGCCTCCATGTTGTTTCGGAATAATGATTATGGAGGAAATAAATTGACCCTCACCTGAATCAGCGACTGATATTGCACCACCCTTTAACAGATCCTTAATTATATTGCCTATAATTTGTCTTTCAGTGTCTGAATAAGGAATCTCGGAAGCCCTCATTCGCTGACTAGGCTTCTTAATAAATGGTATACTGAGGCCCTTGATGTAGGAACAATTCGGCTGTTGATTGATAGGATTTTCCATCGTCGGATATAATGACGTAGCCTACCACTAACCTCTAAACCCTTTGACGGCGGCTCTCCCTCTGAGAGTGATAGCGCCCCGGTTTTTTCAACTGGTGTGCCGACAGGTAGCGATGTGCGAGAGGTTTTCCCCCCTCTGCTGCTGGGAACACGCGAGACTCGCCCACCCTGGTAAGCCCCTTTCCGGGATGAGGATGGGCGCGTGAAATTTACCTGTCTGGAAGTTGATGGTAGGCTATCAGCAGTTCTCGGTTGGACCTTTAATGGGTCGCTTGCCTTCGCTAGGTCCTTAGCTGTCTTGATCGTGCTATACAGATCCGGTCCAAACAGCCATCCGCTGATAGGTGTTTGTGTCAAGGCATCCTTTCGAAATCGAAAATTTTCGCGATCATAATACTCCCCTCACTTTCTTTTAACATCGCTGTAAGCAACCCTGCAACAGCGGAGGTTGCAGCTCCCACTTGACTCTGCAGCTGTGATAAGCGAGCAGCACGCCTAATAGTATTCTCGGGAACAGCTCTTGTAACCTCTAGAGTAATTGTTGGGGGATTTAAAGCCGTACAATTGTCTGGGGGTAGTTATTGTTTAATGAGCCCTGTGCGTGGCTCAGCTAACAGCCCCGATTGTAAGATTTATGTCCAACGTGCAGCCAGGCCTGACTGAAGTGAACCAGCGAAGCACTGTGCTTCTGTTCTATCGTCAACGAGCATGGAGAAAACCTCGCTTTTGAGAGGTGCTGATGCTTCTTGATTATAATTGGAGACTGCGGGTGAGGCAGGAGATGAGCGTTGAGGTGATGCACCTGGCAGGAACCTAAGAGGTGAAAAAAGGGCCTATGTGCAGCGGGTCAATGTAAAATTGTTAGTATCACCCTAGATAATAACAATTTATAAAATAAAATAAAAATAATAATAAAGTACCACCCTTGGCGCAGCGAAAAAACAATCGTACTGGTGTAGAGCCACCCTAGGCTGTTAAATACGTCACTGGTTCGTGTAAAGCTACTACTATCACCCTAGATAGTATATAGACGTCACTAGTGTGGGGAAAGCTACTACTATCACCCTAGATAGTATAGTGACGTCACTAGTTTGTGGAAAACTACTACTATCACCCTAGATAGTATATAGACGTCACCAGCTTTGTGGAAAACTACTATACTATCACCCTAGATAGTATAGAGCTTAGGTCCACACATAGACACATACAGATACATAATAAAATGCCACCCTAGGCAAATTAGTTATATCGAATCATGTGCATGCTAAATATCCCATTCTGGCAGACACTGTGCCCCTAACAGTCAAACCACCATATCCTACACCTTATCTCCGTGTAATGAAGAGATGTATACTTACTGGACGCCGAAAATGAACACGAGTATGCAGAGCTCCATGGGGAACTTCGAGATCTCTTATCTCCTGCTTTCAAGTTCGCCGAGACGGCGATTCTGGAATACTCTAGCTAAGGCTCCTTCTCCGTGACCAGCTCGTTGATCCCGTCTTGGGGATGGGGATGCACGCCGTCGGCTCTTCTTTGATCGATGAGATGAATCCAGTGTCACCATCACAATAACATAACCGAAGAAAAACAAAAATATCGTTGCGAACGTGGAACGTGTAGCCAATAACGCACAAAAACGAAGACTGAATAATGTATCCGTCAGCAGGCACATCGTACCAGCCGACCGTTTTTTGTATTTGTTTACTTTAAATATTGTGGCCAATAAGCAGGAAACGAGGGTACTACATCACTTTATTTAGGAGACGAAGCCGAATATAATTGCCATTACTCTGTAATTCAAAATCAGCACGAACAAGGATGTAATCTTTACTTTCTATAAATTTCTTCCTTTCTTTTATTTGTTAGCTTAAGTCTAGGATAGGTAAGGTTGAGTGGAAGACCAGCAAGCTAAATTTTTGCAGTTTGGTGATGCTGAACTTCGCCGTTTGATATGTATAGTTTGTATATTTCAATAAAGATTACTACTACTACTACTACTACATGGTTTACATACAACCAAACATTGTGAACCATTTAGTATCTTTTCCAGTCTGATTTTCCATCCTAAATGGGTAAAAAATAGCATTTTATTGTTTAACAAAGAGTATAGCAATTGCTAATCTCAACCAAGCAGATTTCACAAAATCAGTACATTTTTGATCACTGGATTTTTGGTGTATCACAGAGCTAAACACACGATTGAACTGTTGTCTAAGCAGTTTTCCAAGTGTGCATGTGCATTGCTGGTTGTCCTGTCCTGAACGGCAAAGCTCCCGAGAGTCCCCAGCTGGCGATAACCTTATTTTTTGTAAACAAGGAACCTGTCATATAACTCGTATAGACAGAAAGTGAACCAGGTGTTTGATATACTTGTGAGGGAGAAAGGCAGCAACTAGCAGGAGGGATTTTTATTCATATGCATGCCTTATAGTGTGTACTCTGCACCTTTACATCCTCTGTGAATAATTCAGTATTGCAGTATTATTACATTTCCGAGTTTTGGGGCGGCATTTTCCACCCGGCGGGAATTCAGAATCGCGCCAAAATGCTATTTTCATTTAGCAGAAGTCGTAGGCGGTCGGTAGGTCCCGTTCGCAATTATCGGCCCGAATAAGGTCAGATAAGTTTTTTCGTTTATTTTACCACAGGCTGCATATGTCTCGACCGCCGGATTTGATCTAGGTTAATGGCAGGAGGCATGCAGTTTGTTATTCACGATCATTAGGCCCGATTTTATCAACATGGGCATTTTCACAAAGACTTTGACCAATCACAGCAGCCCATTCAAGAACATACATCTGTCAAAGTACTCTGAAAATTATTGATTTCTCTTGAAGTTTACCTCAAAAAGGTCAAGAATGACATGGTTGGCTGAAAATGAGAGACCGACGTTTGCTCCGTTGTCTAGTTTTGTTCCATAAAATCATAAAATACAAGACTACAGTTTACCTACATGAAAAAATAATTTACAAGGCTCAAACACATACTATAAGATTAAGTTTGAGAAGTGATGGCCTCATTTCAGCTCCTCGTCACAGAATTTATGCAATTTATCAAAGATCTTTCATTGTATTTACAAATTATACAACCAAGTTCCACAAAATATCAGACACTTATCTGTAACGTCTTTCTAGGAAAAATCTAAATATTTAAGGTACCTTTGCACTTTAAAATAGAATAGCCATTACTCTGTAGTTCAAAATTAACACAAACATGGATGTAATCTCTACTTTCTATAAATTCCTTCCTTTCTTTTATTTGTTAGCTTAAGTTTAGGATAGGCAAGGTTGAGTGGAAGACCAGCAAGCTAAGTTTTTGCAATTTGGTGATGCTGAACTCCGCTTTTTGATATGTATAGTTTGTATATTTCAATAGAGGTTACTACTACTACTATATGGTTTACATACAACCAAACATTGTGAACCATTTAGTATCTTTTCCAGTCTGATTTTCCATCCTAAGTGGATGAAAAATAGCATTTTATTGTTTAAGAAAGAGTCTAGCAATTGCTAATCTCAACCAAGCAGATTTCACAAAATCAGTACATTCTGATCACTGGATTTTTGGTGTACCAGACGAAAATAATGACATGAAATACAAATTACTGCATTATTTGGATAAAACAATGATTTACTATCGATAATAATTATAAATACATGCAATATACCTTTGTATTATAGTAAAAGGGGGTAAAAATAACATTTTGTTACATTTCACAAAGCTAAACACACGATTGAACTGTTGTCGAAGTAGTTTCCCAAGTGTGCATGTGCATTGCTGGTTGCCTGACCTGAACGGCAAAGCTCCCGAGAGTCCCGAGCTGGCGATAACCTTATTTTTTGTAAACAACCTGTCGTATAACTCGTATAGTCAGAAAGTGAATCAGGTGTTTGATATACTTTTGAGAGAAAGTGAGCAACTAGCAGGAGGGATTTTTATTCACATGCATGCCTTACAATGTGTACTCTGCACCTTTACATCCTTTGTGAATAATTATGGAAGAAGGTATATAACACACATGCATCCAGTCTATGGAACATTCTTCATAAAAGTACATATTTGCCTATAATCCATCTATATGGAAGATTCTTCATAAAAGTATGTATTTGTCTATAATCCATCTGACGGACTGAGGTGGGGTTATTAATTATTTAATAAGGTTGCTGTGGCTGATACTACTTTTATGATTCTGCCACAAACTGTAGCAGTTTGCAATTATATACAATAATTATAAGGTAAACATAAAGATCTGGCATTTATTTGCAAATCAATCGCTTTGCTTTAATTTTCTGCTACGATTTTGATCCATGAATTTCTAAACTATATTTGACGTTTTGGTTCCAGTATTGGAAAAATACTATTGGATGATACTTTTTAACATAGCCCTCAATACCCAATAGAAAGCTTTTGCTAAACAACACCAAAAAGAAAGCTTTGTCAAAGCCTTTGTTAAATTTATGAGTGTTGACAAAATCGGCCCTTAGTCATAAAAAAAAGCTCCGGAAGTTCAAAGCTACTAGGACAGTTTTGCAATATAGGTTTATTTATTTATTTTCCTATTTATTCAATAGAGCTTTCCATACACCTCGCTATACTCCAAAACCACTCTTTAAGAGAGAGGCCTCACTAGTCCATTGCGTTGCGTAGCCTTCCGTCGCCGCCGCGTCACCGGACCGTCGTTGTCCATATGCTTTTAACATCCACAAAGTGACTGGCCTCATTGCCTAGGCCTACCCCTTTGAAAAAGTCAAGTTATCTCCGATTGAAGTTTCCTTTATTGTTCGACCGATACCTTCAAGTGCAAAACAATTAAAATTTAATCGTTTAACCTAAGCTGACGCTGACGCACTTAATGGTTAGTGCTATGATAAAGTCACACAAATATGCTATGGCCTAGCCTCTATGAAAATTCGACGGGCGTCAAGTGTGAAAAAATTATATATCAACCACAGATCACAGACATGCTATCAACTAAAAAGTGAGGAAAGTACCTCAAGCTCTATCCCTATAATGTCCTGGTGGTACAAAAGATTGTTTTAGCGCCATTTTTACTCGTTCAAATTTGTCCGTAAGCACAGGTCTGCAGGTGACCTCCTTGCCTACGTCACTCACTTGTGGAGCAGAGCAATAGACAATCATGGCGAATCCCGTGTTGTTGCACTTGATATATCGAAAGCTTTCGACAGAGTATGGTATGACGGACTTCTGGTCAAGCTTGCTGCTCATGGACTACCACCTGGCCTGTGCTAGTGGCTGAATAGCTTTTTGAACGACCGATCTCTGTTTGTTGTAGTCGAGGGCTGTTCATCAGACGTATTTCCAATAAACGCCGGTTATCCTCAGGGATCTGTCCTATCCCCTACACTGTTTCTGCTGTACATCCACGAGCTGCTGGAAATAACATCCAATCCAATCTACAGCTTCGCAGATGACAGTACGTTAGTGTCGTGCATGGAACCAGGCAAGCCAGGAGACGGTACGTCGGCGACAGCAGCATGCCTCACAGATCAACGCAGATATCAAAACAATTGTCGAGTGGGGATTAGCAAATAAAGTACAGTTCAACGTACAAAAAACTCAGGCAACAACACTTACAAAGAAGTCTCACGATGGCTTACCAACCGTGGAAATGGAGGGTCACCCCATAGTCGAATCACCTTCCGTCAAGCTTTTGGGAATCAAAATCAACAATAACATGTCGTGGCACGACCACGTCGTCAGTATTGCTAAAACGGCATCCCAGAAGCTTGTAGTTTTGTTCCGCTGTAGGAAGTTGTATACACCAGAGGAACTGCTGCTACTCTACAAGGCACAGATCCGACCATCGCTGGAGTATTGCTCCCATGTGTGGGCATGCGATCCGAAGCACTCTCTAAAGCTTCTGGACACTATCCAGAAAAGAGCGATTAGACTAATCGATACGCCGATCCTCACAAAGGACGTCCACAGCCTAGAACATCGAAGGAGGGTGGCTGACCTCTCCCTCTTTTACAGATTCTATCACGGAAGATGTTCGAGTGAGCTCTCTCAGATAATTACACCACAGGCCGTCCGAACCAGGAACACTAGAGAAGCTCTGCGAGCTCACCTTACCAGGTCGAGGTCCTTACTCTCCGAACCAGTCTCCTCCAGCATTCCTTCTTTTGGAGAACTTCGACGCGGTGGAATCAGCTGCCGAGGAATTTGTTTCCCGACGGGTACAACCTGCAGCGTTTCAAATCTAACGTGAACCGATACTTATCCTCTCGCAGCGCTTCTGCAGCGCCGTAGGCTTTCAGCCTTTGCGGGAGGCCGACCATAATAAAATTGTCTGGAATAAATCTCATAGGCAACTCAAAAAATCAAAAACTCCTATTTTATCATGCTTACAATGAATGCTTCAAAGCCATATATTTTTTTGTACAAGGACCCTATTGCGTAGAAACACAGTTATAAGCAATGCGTAAAGCTTTGAGCCCCTATCTCACTAGGAGGTTGGCTGACAATCGATTCGTCCTGAATAAACAAGAAAGAGAGATAATAAAAACGTATTATTAAGATCCTATAACAGAAAACGAAAGCAACGCTTCAGGCTGTTTAGAGTTTATTTTGGTCTGAAAATAACTCCTGAGGAATTGAATCGAGAATGCAAAGTACGCAAATATAATCTCGCTGTAATAACAGAACGATGACGTCTTCGTGTAACGAAGTACACTACAGGGACCGTGCAGCATCCCTGAAATAGCCATGTAGGAGCATTCTAGATAGGCAAGCACATGCATACCAAATACTTGATTAAAAAGCTGAGCTCCTTTGTGATTCTCTACGTCGTTCCCTATTCCTTTGGAACGTGTTTAAGCAGATTATGTACCTGTTTGAGACCCGGTCCAGGTATCATCTCTTTGTAATCCTGTGTATAAGAAATCATACTCGCATTGCTTTTTAAGTCAGGATTACACTGAACGAAACTTACACTATACAGGGTGTTAATTAAGTATGTTAACAAACTTTAACCACGAATAGTACTCCGAAAAATAGAAAGAAAATGTCATACGAACATGGGTCCGGAAATGCTTCCTAAAGGAGCTACGTCCCTTTGCATGGGACACCCTGAAGACGGTTCTCCCTCGATATTCATTTTCAACCATTCATAACAAAATTACGAAATTAGGTACGGTGGGTAAACTTTTGACGCTTTATTCAGAATTTCATAACTAAATATAACTAAAAATAACCCCATTTTCTAAATTGTAATTTTTTGATATTACGGTTTTAGAATATGGTATTTCAGAGATTTCTACGTAAAAATGGTCTCTTGGTACATCTCGATAGGGCTAACCGTTTTCGAGAAAAATGCAAATTATTGAATACAATAGCCTACATCCATTCAATAACTTGCATTTTTCTCGAAAACGGTTAGCCCTATCGATATGTACCAAGAGACCATTTTTACGTAGAAATCTCTGAAATACCATATTCTAAAATCAAAATGTCAAAAAAATTACCATTTAGAAAATGGGGTTATTTTTACCCTTAACTTCTCCCATATGATACGCCTCTGATTGAAATTATGAAATTCTGAATTCAGAATCAGATTCAGCATCAGAAGTTTACACATCGTACTTAATTTCGTAATTTTGTTATGAATGGTTTCGAGAATATCGAGGGAAAACCGTCTTCAGGGTGCCCCATGCAAAGGGGCGTAGCTCCCTTAGGAAGCATTTCCGGACCCATGTTCATATGACATTTTCTTTCTATTTTTCGGAAAGCTATTCGCGGTTAAAGTTTGTTAACATACTTAATTAACACTCTGTATTTTAGATTTAGCAGCCTTTCCCCAAATAGCAGAAGGTGAGAAAAAGTTGATAGTATCGTGAAAACTTTCAAGATTTACCCGGCAGTAAATTTTATGAGACTAATCTCTCAAAAAGTTAGTATTCCTTAATGTCCAGAAATATTTATTATACAACGTACAGTGTCGCGCCGGGTGTTGAGAATAGAACCATCCAGGGCCTCACAAACATTAAAGATGATAACCAAACATGGTTGTCTATTAGATTTTTAATAATAGATATTATCATTAGAAAATGTACAATAAATACTATTCAAATTACAGTTCAACAATATTATTTATGAATACAACAAAAAATGAGAGAACAGAAAAATATAATACAAGTAGAAAGCAGATTCAGATGAGTGGTTACCTGACACATTAATTTCGACAGGTTGTATATTTAAAAACGACGATTTCTTTTATCACTTGTTACATGCAGTTTCGCCATTTTGCTTGAGCTATTAAATATGCCTGATGCCTTTATAAATGGTGATGAGCTTTCGGGGTGATTATTGTATTTTCTGATATTTCTTTTGAAATCTCTCCATATTAGTTAAAATCAAATTAGATCAAAAATGCAAGAGTAGAAATCTCAAAAATTTCACACCCACTATACTCCGGGCCATTTCGTCAACGACATCAAAGTTGTAACTCTTTGCTTAATCCAACGAGTGAATTTTTGTTTTAATTTCTGGTGAAATTGTGATATTTTGTTTTGTAAGAAATTCAAGGGCTCTTCTTAGCGAAGCTTTAGGTATGATTTTCTAGTAATCTCAAATGTGACTAAGCATTATTCATAACAGTTACTGAACCTGTAGGAATATTTGATAAAAGTTGATCTTTAAATAATTTTTCAAATAAATCTCCAAGCATTATTTATTCATGGTAGTCAGCATTGGAGTCCTCAATTGCTTTAGCTGGTAGCAAAAGGCCGTTATTAGTTCAATCGTTTAATATAAAAATTATATCAATTCTCCAGTTGGTCTTCTACCAGAGCCAAAAAAAACGAAGAAAGAAATAATGTCAGTATTACTCTGAACAGAGAACTGCCTGCAACAGCAACAAGGGTTGTTTAATGTATAAGTATAACTGTGGTTTTGGGAGATTAACCTTTTGACAAATTTGTGCATAAAATTTAATGCTGGGTATGTCTCGGTCGTTTTACTATATACGAGATAACAGATGTTCTTTTATTTCCAGAACCCAAGTAAGGCGATTATTATAAATGAAAAAATGTTCAATACTGAGTTAATAAGTTGTTGGGACGTTCTATAATGTAAACATAATGAAAATCTATATCACTCATTTCCGAAGATCTGTCGCTGCACAGATGCTGGTGTTATGAGACAGCAATAGATAATGCTATTATATTTTTGGAAACCAATGCAGAGGCGTCGGAATATCTAGCAAATATCTCTGAAATATCTATGCAGAAATATTCAGGATAGACGGGCAAATGCACTCCAAACACTTGATTAAAAAGCTGAGCTCCTTTCTGATTCTCTACGTCGATCCCTATTCCTTTGGGACGTGTTTAAACAGCTTACGTTCCTGTTTGAAACCTGGCCCAGGTATCATCTCTTTGTAATTCTGTGTCTTTATACAGAATCATACTCGCATTGCTTTTCAAGTCAGGATTATAGAGAGCGATATCTATGTTGTATTCTAATTTTTGGGAACAGTTTGCATATGAGATAACAAAGGTGCTTTGAAGTTCCGCATCTAAGTAACGGTGGAGTGTTACTAATGAAATTCTTTTCAATATTGAGGCTTCTTTTCTCCAGTTTATTAGCAATCAGAATGCCTGCACCTCTTGAAGTCTATTCTATATGAAGTCTATGGTTGGAGATATACCATCGTGAGTCGTCAATACTTCTGAGCATTTTGGATTGAGCTCGTTGGATGACTGCTGTATTTGATTTGATGGTAACTTCAATACCATATGTCAAAATTGGTTTAATGACAGCTTGATAAATGAATAGTTTGTTTTCTATTGCTAGTTTCGATCTACGCTGTATGAATCAGTTAAGTACCCTAACTTGCTTGCCAATTTGTTTTATTTTCTTTATTGTGTGTAACTTCCAGTTGAGTTTGCTGTCCTTATACAATCCTAGCTATTTGACGTTTTCCTTTTGGTGTATTATACTATTGAGGCGTTTATCGGAAAAACGTCATTAGTACAAAACTAACATATTTCGGAAAATGAAAAAACCTCCTAGCATGTAAAACTTTGATTACATTGATTTATTGCCATATCTGGTAGAAGTAAAAGTGTATGACATCGTCCACAAGCAGTAATTATTTTATTGTGGAACACATATGAAAAAAACACAAAAAATACATGGACATATGAAGTTTTTGAGAGAAAAGGTTAGAAAATTAGTGTCCTTAATACAAACAGCATGAAGATAAAATAAATTCCAATACAAAAAACAAAGAAAGAGTGATAGTGAACAACTATACCTAACACAAAAACCGACTAACTGAAGCGCTCAACTCTGGCTAACCAAAAAACCCAATATCTAGCACTCAGTCTTCGCAACCACTACATATTATCATCGTTGTCCACCTCGTTGTCGATGGCAAAGTTACCAGCATTGTCAGGCGCTGTGTTGTACTGTTTTGTTATCAAGTTTGCATGACAATTATATGCACAAATGGCTTTCGTAGGTGTAAGAACATGGACTTATGATGTTTTTAGAAGAACAAGCTAACTTCCCCTGTAAATAATACAGAACCTATAACATTTTTTCGAGAAATAATTATTTCTAATCATGTATATGGAGCTCAGAAATGCGATGATGCCATTATCTAAATTTTGGCAAAAATTGACTTATGAGGTTTTTCCGAGAAACGCCTCTATTGTTCGACCAGGCAGAGAACGCGAGAGACGAATGAGGCGGAAAGAGAGGGGGGAGGGGCTCACAGTTGCGCAAGCGACTGACTCCAGCCATTCAGGTGACGACAGACTACGGCGTTGCCGGAAGTAGCAGATTATCTCAAATACTTTTCAACCCTTTTCTTGTTCCGAAATATTTATACTGTTGTTCTTCAATAACTATATATTTTAACTGAAAATATTGCAGTACATGTATTATACAGCAGTACGTGTTATGAAAGTACGTGACGTAGAGTATTTTTATATCATCGTTAAGTAACATTATTGGAAAATACTGAAGATAGCAGATCGTGAAACCAATTTCAAGCGAAACATATTGCAACAGCCCTATTTTTCTCCGCATTCTTTTTCCTCGGTCCTTTCCCTTGCCAAACAATAATTAGTTTAATGTTACTGGAAGGGATTGGCCTTTGCGGAGAGTGAACGTTGTGTGTCGATTTACTTTCATTCTACTTAATCTGCTAAGCCACCTTTCAACGATGTTTAGATGTTCTTAGAGTTTGTTTGAAGTCACGAGGCTCTTGTCTGTCAAAAAAATTGCCGTATCATCCGCAAATGTGCCGATTGATGTAGGCGTTGGTTATCGGTAGATCGTACGTATATACGATATACAGGGTGAGTCAAGCTCAACGCCTCGGACTCTTGTGGCCAAATGATACCACTTTTTAAAAAACTGACTTTGTGAGTGTATGTAGGTCGAGTTGGACTACATTTTAAAAATAATGAGCTTTATACAGGGTGTCTAATAAGAGCGTGACATATCAAAGTTATGTTTTTTTAAATGGAATACCCTGTATATTATTACATATTTAGATTCCCGGGTGCATTTTAGTGTGACTTTATGTAACACACGTGGGACTTTAAGGGAACCGTTTAGGTGCAAATCACAATTTTGGGTATAGATAGGTGTCAGAAAAAAATTGAATACCGCAGCTATTATAAATCTTAAGAGGGCTGTGACTTTGCCGTGTCACTAAGCATGAAATGTGTCAGCTTACGTTAGACGGTCGAGTTCGAATTACATTTGTGCTTGGAGAAATCGCTAGATAAATTAAGGAAACTTCAATCAAAGGTAACTTGATTTTTTCAAATGGGAATGCATAATTTTTTTTATACGATCAAATGTACAATTTGATAAGCTTTATAATGATATATGGTTGTAAATATCAATCTCTGGTAGTTTTGATTTAGTTTCAAATTTTCAGTAAAACCGGTGTTTTTCAATTTTGCTACCTATAAGCAACTTAACAGGCCATGAAATATAAACAAAAAACTGTTCAGGTGGAACAAAAGAACTAACTTAGCAGATAGTTACGGACGAACTAGAGTAAAGGGACAAAGTTATGAAAATGACTTACAACAAATCAATTCTAACCAGAAATAGCAGACATAACACATCTAAAGTCAAAAAGCAGCTGGAGTACGACAGAAATGGGTATTTTTCACAGCATGCTGGCTACTACAATATTCTAAAGATTGACGATTCACAAAACCATTGTGAATTTTGAAATGAAAGAAAATCTACCACGTAATGTTTAACAGCTTCAGAATAAAATTTCACATTTCATGATTTAAAAAAATAGTAACCGATACCTCTGACTGCAGTTCTGCAAATTCTTCAATACTCATAAGCAAGATCGCCGAAAATGAAGAATAAATTAAAAATCTGCTCAAATTATAAAACATAATTTACTTGGCAGAAAATTAAAATATGATTTGTCAGTATTCCTTTTTTTGTGACCTTGCTAATAGACGCTGAAAAATTTAAAGGACGACAGTGAGAGGTATCATTATGTTTGACTTTGACGGAAATGACTACTGTTTTATACCACTAAATGTCAAATTGCGTTCTGAAGATATTAGACTGACGGCAACGATCGCTGAAGGTTTTTCTTTCATTTCAAAGTGTTTAGTGATTTTGGAAATTTTTAATCCCTAGTACATTGCAGTCGCTAGTAGGCTGTAAAAATTATCCATTTCTGTCGTACTCCAGCTTCTCTTTAACCTTAGACATATTACCGCCGTTGTTTCTGGTTAGAGTTGATTTGTTGTAGGGAATTTTTATAATCTTGTCCTTTTACTCTAGGTTTGCTGGATCTTTTTGCTAAGTTAGTTATTTTCTTCCATCTGAATACGATTTTGTTTATATTTCATGGCCTGCTAGTTTGTTTATAGGTAGGGAAATTGAAAAACACTGATTTGATTGAAATCTCGAAATTTAATAAAAACTGCCATAGATAGATATTCACAACCTGATATAATTAGAAAGCATATCAAATTATACATTTGATCGTATAAAAAAAATTATGCATTCCCATTTGAAAAAATCAAGTTACCTTTGATTGAAGTTTCCTTAATTGATCTACCGATTTCTCAAAGCAAAAATGTAATTCGAACTCGACTGTCTAAACTAAGCTGACACATTTCATGCTTAGTAACACAGCAAAGTCACAGCCCTCTAAGATTTATAATAGCTGCGATATTCAATTTTTTTCTGACATCTACCTATACCCAAAATTGTGATTTGCACCTAAACGGTTCGCTTAAAGTCCCATATATGATACATAAAGTCACACTAAAATATACCCAGGAATCTAAATATGCAATAATATATAGGGTGTTCCATTTAAAAAATCATAACTTTGATATGTCACGCTGTTATTAGACACCCTGTATAAAAGTCATTATTTTTAAAATGTAGCCCTACTCGACCTACAAACACTTGCAAAGTCGATTTTTCGAAAAGTGGTATCGTTTGGTCACAATAGTCCGAGGCGTTGAGCTTGACTCACCCTGTATAAAAGGGATCCAATATGCCTCCCTGTGGGACAGCCGACTGTATTGGTCAGCGGCTCCAAGTTTCACAAATTAACATCAACTTCAAAACAACAACCACTTAGATATTAATGCAACAGTTTAAAGTATCTTTTTGAAAGGTTTTGTTTAATTTTGTATAATAGGCCTATGTCTGTGCCAAACTTTATCGAACGCTTGTTTCACATCTAGCATGTATACTTAACGTCTATCTGTTTTCCACCATTTTTCTACCCGCATAATTTCAGTAACCGCTGTGTGCGCGATTTATCTTCTAAAACTGCATTTCTACTGATTTGTTTTTAAGCTTGGTCATTTTAAGCTCTATATCCCATTCCCTTTTTATGAAATTTGGACGGTTGAATTGCCAAACTCAGCCTTCTTTCTACAATTATATTTGGTTATTCTTGTTGACATGGCAAGCTTTTAGCATCATTGCTGTACAGGCAAACACAACGATAAAAGCACAAAGACTCTGAATAACTAATTAGTCCCTAAGGAAATATGCGTGGGGCACGCTAAGCGCATTATGACGCATTTTTTCATTTTCCCACCATGAGCGTCCAACTACGTCATTTTAAAGGCATTAAAAGCAAAAAAAGGCAACAAAAGTTGTGTTCAGAAAAATTACAGGAATTTTTTGATTTTGTGGGTTTGGAAGTTGCAATTGTCAAGAATTTTTCTTTATTGGCATAAAATGTAGTATAATTTTCTGCAGTATTTATTGTTTAGCTTGTCTGTGACAGACGCTAAGGTTGAACGTGTTTGAAGCCTATTAAATGTGAAGAAAAACCTATGGTTAATTTGCTATGAATGAAACAGAAATTACGACTGGTAGGGTAAGGTTGTCCATATTGAACCAAACTTTGAAAAATTGTCCGTAACTTTGAGGAGTATTTTGAGTAGCATAACATATTTCTACATTTGTAAACAACAAGAGAAAAAAAATTAAGATGGAGTTGCAAATGGTTCATTTCAGGCAACTAGGTACATGGTCTCTTAAATAGAACTAGCCCTCAAATGTAGATAAAACAAGTATAATACTTCCAGGAAAGCCAATTAAACTGAAGTGAACTAATTTCTATTTAACAAAAGTTGGTAAATACTGAAACATATTTGTTATTTCTAACAATTGCTAACAAAATATGTAAGAAAATAAGCCGTAATTCTATGTTTCTGAAGAAAACCTGAATATTTCCTTTCTTGGCACAATACCAACCCACTCGTAATGAAACCAGATGTGGCAGTGCAGGCACTGAACCATTTTAACTTAATCTTCAGTCTTATGTTTGGTACAGAACCACGAAAGTTCAGAAGCGTTAAAAAATTAGAATGAACTTAATTGAATTAGAGGTTCAATAAGAGATTTCTGAAGTGGTTCAATATGAGCACCTAGCTCCAATATCAAGATCAATCCCACATTCAAATGCGTTTTTGACAAGGCAATTGTTAGATAGCGCTATAAAACACTGCTGTCTAATAGACAAATTATGAAATTGAAAGAACAAACCTACATTGTTGAGTTAGATTTGAGGCCTTCGCTAAGCCATAAAACATTTTTTTGCACGTTCTCGAAATCTTCAACACTTAACAAATCTGTATTACGATGTCCTAATCCAAACATTATTTAAGCAGTAAGCAGCTTCAAGGTGTGGTGTCGAATACGCGGTAGTAATATTAATAATAATCAGTTTTACGGTAACAAAACGACAATGGCTCAATTTGGGAGACTGGGGGGAAGATGGCGAACACCTCAAATGCCCCGTGACATCAACAACCAATAAAATCGTGGGAAAAGAGAAAAAAAATGGCCATGAATGATCAAATCACACTTCAAAGGGGTTGCTGATGATTATGGCATATCGATTGACGTATGTCTCAAAATTCTCAAAAATGTGTTAGGTATGAAACGCGTGTTTGCTAATAATAATACTTTGTCTGATACGTGTCTTGAAGGTCGCTCGCATAAGTGCTGGGATCAAAAGGGAAAAATATTCTAAGCCCAAAAATCCATGTTTGGAATTTTTTGATTAAGTAGTTAATTAGTAATTAATTAATAATTCGTTTTAATGAAAACCGAAATGAGGTTTGGGAGTAATGTCAATCGACTCGGTTTGACGTCGTGAGTCAAACGAGACCACTCCCAGACCGAGGAAACGCTCCGGTGAAGAACTACGGCGTCTTGAAGTTTCAATTTCAAAAAATTTGTTAATTATAATACTGATTAACTACTTATTAAAAAAGTTCCAGACATGGATTTTTCGGTGTAGAACATTTTTCTCTCTTGACCCAGCAATTATGCGACTTTCAAGACAAATAATATACAAAAGGGGCTTTGTGATTCATAGAGGTGTCAGCATGTAGTGATCATTTTAGGAAGTAAAATTAACGATTCCGTGCTTACTAATGATTAAGCCCATCATGCTATCTTATATTCAAGATTTTTCGTAGTAAATTTGATTACCACAGATACAACTCTGTCGCAACAGTGCTGCGTTGTAGATTCCTGCAGACAATTTATTTTTATTTGGAAAATGCCTAAATTTTATTGACCTAAAGCTATATAATAAAAAACGTGAAATTAATCTCAAGGTTAGCACTGATACGGTCACATTTAATGTTTGAGGGCTCAGGTTGCATTCAAAAAAGCAATGGTTAACTATTTCCTAGATAGTACAATCTACAGCTACTTGGAATATCTTCAGTCCTAGTTTTGTCGAAGGTATCTATGGTCAGATGCTTCGAGTAATTAATTAATAGCCACTCATACTTACTACAATTGTTACTCAAAATCTGAATAAAATATACTGTAGCATCCTTTTTATTGCAAATCCAATGTCACTTAGTATATTACGAGTGTATATTGAACTATATAGTACCTTGTAGCCAAGATAGTACATTAAGTTTTGTTCCAAGTCTTGGACACCCTGGGACCGGGGACCCGCAGCGGTCGCATGGGTACATCTGATAGGCGCTGTGAGCGGCGGAACGATAGAGGATAGCTCATAGGAGCAGATTCCGTTGGAATATCGGTAGAAGAGTGAGAGGTCGCCAATAACATGCCGGTGAGAAAATGACTGAAGGTGGCGCGTTAAGGCCGGATCGCCAATTAGTCGAATTGCCCTTCTGTGGACGGCATCTAGCATAGACAGAGTAGTGGGGGCAGCAGCTCCCCAGACAGAGCAGTACTCCAGGTAAGGTCTTATCTGGGCTTTATGTAGCCTGAGAAGGTTACATGGTGAGAAATACTTTCTGGCTCTAAATAGGTACTACCCAAACTTTTTACCAGCAGCTGTTGCAATTGACGCGACGTCTTCGTGCCAGGTCAGATTTTCTGTAATGTTGACCCCTAACAGCCTGAATGAGTGACTCCTCGGCAGAGCCTGGTTGTTCATTAGAACCTGGTGTTGGCTTGGGAACTTCTTGTTTGATAGCGTACAATACTGGATCTTGGAGGCATTGGAGGCATTAAATTTAACCATATTCTTAAGCCCCCAAGCGGTAATGGTATCGAGATCCTTTGAAAGTGAAGCTGCCTCTGCCAGTCTTCTGCGTTCCAGCTCGACCACAGAGATCGGTCTATTGTTCATGATGCCTCCATGCAGCGTACATGTCTACTGTCATCCGCAAAACTGTGGATTGGATTTGGACTAGTATCACGAGGATAAGAACAATGATTTAATTGTTATAACCGCTTAGTGCATACAAAAATAAACGTACTGCTGCATTTCGTTACTTTCTACATCATTTTGTTTTTTAGTAATTCCATTCTAAAGTTTAAAGAAAGGAATTCAAATTCAGCCAATCAGTGCCAACCGCGCGAATCATCAGCAGTGCGTTGTTGCCAAGAACAGCTCCGACTCGCAAAACATTTACATTTCACTTTACTGTTTCGTGACTTGTCTTCCGTCAATTGAGGTTTTGAATAAAGAAAAAAATATATTTTTTTGTGATAAATCGAAAGATCATATATAAGTTTTATAACAAAACCGTTTTTGTTTTCTTTTTTTTCGCAATAATTCAAAAGTTATATCAAAATAAAAATGGGTTTTTGAATCGAGTACCGAAAACACGCCGACTGCTCCCGAACCCGTAAGTACCTAATCAAATATGTCTTATTGAAACTATCTGGTGCATGTTCGGCTGGCCTAGTGGTTAGAGTATTGGCCAATGGATCCGTTGGTCTGGGTTCAAAGCTCAGCCTGTCCTTTTTTTTTTATTTTTTTTATCAAATAATTCATTCATGTGCTTTTTGCACTTGTTATGTACATTTTTTTCTACGATCAACATAAATATGTTTTTGAAACAAATTCTATCAGACATATTACTTGCACTGCATAGTGCAAAAACTAAGTACAGGACGCGGTGGACAATTCAAAAAATCAGTTCAAATGGTGTTTGTCCGTCAATATCAACCGCCAATATTTTTTTTAAATGTAATAGTTGGTTAATAAAACAAAATCCATTCATTTTTTAAGTTTTTAATATAAACATAAAGTAAGTCAAACTCGTAATCACAACAGTCTTCTGTTTATCACTTGGTATCTTTATTTATTTAACTTTGAGCAATGAAGCTTAATAATTAAATTTTAATAAAAATTTAACAAACAAAAATATATAAACGCAATGCAAACAAACAAAACTTATTCTTCTATGAGTTTCAATGTTATAATCATCTTCTAGTCCAACGATATTAAAGATTTACTCCACTCCATGAACAAAAAATAGTATATTGTTACTACACCAACCCAAGCTAGTATCGGTATATTGACGAAAAATGTATATCGGGTTCAAAACAGAAATCGATAACCGAGTAACTAGGCACGTATGTTCCGTTTATTTTGATATAAAATAATTACTATTGGTCAGATACGATGCAGCGATGAACAAATAATATGAACAGAATTTGCAAAAGTTGCGTCATGTGCAGTAGGCGTTTCAGTTTAGTTGAATTTGAATATATTTGTGAATTCTACTAGCATGTCCATTGTCCAGGTGAATGGATGATTGCTTTGAAATATATACTCCATTTCATTTCATTGATAACTATATTTTTTTATAACAGCAAACCGCGAACAAAGCCTAAATACCAGAGTACAGCTGCTACTATAACAAGGTTAAGGTGGGGAAAGTTGGTAGGTTGGCCAAGTCGGAGTTCTCCAGGAGGCCAGGAGGATTTTTATGTTGGCTCTGTGAGGTCTGAGAAAAGTTTCAAAGCTGGCGCACTGACTACTTCTACTACCACTACTGTTACTACTACTAATTATAATAAAATGTCGTAAAGAAGTAAAAAAATAAACGCTCAATTATTTGCTACCCCATGATCAAGAATTATAAAGCCCCGATATCAGTTGTTATTTGCATTTCATACATCTGGCACTCAACAGTACAAGAAGTACATTCCTATAAATAAGGTCATGTATGACTCAACGCATGCTTGGACGAAACTTCACGGCGAATCAGATAGATAGATAGATAGATAGATAGATAGATAGATAGATAGATTTTATTAGTCCTCAATGATCACAGAGTGATATAGGGTATGTCAATATTTATCCTACAGTCAACAGTAACAATAACCACAAACTCTTATAATTAAATATATACACATACACAAAAAAAGAAGTAAAAAACAGGTACTTAGATAATACAATTAATTTAAAAGATACACACAATGCAAAAAGTATATAAATAAAAAATATAAGGTAGTATAGATAAAATCAAATATGAGTGGCATCTGAAAGATATTCTACTACAGAATAACAAACTTTCTGTTTTAGGAATAACTTTAATCTATTTCTAAAATGCTTCGATGGAAGAGACTTGAACATATTCGGTAACCTATTGTATAGTTTTACAGCCATAAGGGCTGTTTTCTGTTTTAGATAATCTATGCTTAGGAATCTGGATGACGAGTGAATTTCTAGTTGCGTATGTTTTGTGATCATTTAGTTTTGGAAAGTCATGCAGGTTATACTTAATATAAATTAGCAATTCAAGTATATAGACACAAGGCAGCGATAACATACCTAATTCCCTAAATGAATCTCGACACCTGCTCCTTCTGTTAATACCTGCTATCAGACGTACCACACGTTTTTGCATAATAAAAACCCTATGTGCTTCTGTGTATCCTCCCCAAGTGATGATTCCGTAAGATATTAAGGAGTGGATCTGCGAGGCAACCCTTTTGCAAATATAATCAGTGTGAGGGTGACACCTAAGAGAGCTGTTCAAAGTGATGCCCAGGAATTTAGCAACACTGACTTGTTCAACTGAGCTTTCAAGTGATTTTACTAATAAACTGCATTTAGTTTTGTTACTATTCCGCAGGAGCCCATTATCTTGAAACCATTGCTGTACTCTTCTCAGTTCTTGAGTAGCATTTGTTGTTAGTGATGCAATATTACTATCTCTAATCAACAGATAAGTGTCGTCTGCATACATAACGTGATTTTCACTTTCAAAGTCATTGACGAAAATAATATAGAGCAACGGACCCAAGACCGAACCCTGTGGTACTCCTACCTCACTTTCGCAGATATCTGATTTGTGGTTGTTAATGCCAACATAATGTTTTCGGACACTTAGATAATTAAAATAATATAAATAGATAAACATAATTGTTGCAGTTGGCAAACGAAGCTGAAGAATATTTAGTAGAAAGTGGTACCAGGGCTTTTCGTAAATTGAATTTTTTTTCCATGAAACAGATGTCATGTGATACTAATTAATCTATGTTGTCTATATCCCAATATACTGCCTGCACTCGACTACTTCCTTCAAATAGCATTTTACCAGATAGACCATAATATTTTTATTAGTATATTAAACAGGTGAGGTCGTGGATACTATCATGCTCAAATTTAGACCACCTGTCATTTTTAGTATTAATTGATAGCCTTACCAAATCAGTAAAATGTATACAACTAAAATTCGCAAATAACATCATGATCGCAAAATTGACCGAGTCAGATTAGGACTGACATGTTTTGCAATTCCATCTGAATATTATCAAAGTTTAGTGCGGCGTGAATGGGTTGTTTCTTTAAATATCCAAATGTTTCATAGTCTCACTGTCGTGTCGCAAGAAAATCATCATAATGTTTTATTATCAAATTGTGAATCATCTATATGAACTATATGTTATGAAAAGAAGGACTTGGGTATTGCTATATATGAGGTTGATGCCTATATTGGTAAAATATGGTATAATCGAATCTGCTTCTAAATTCTTGGGCTTTATAATCCACTAGCCATTAAGCTGCCATTTTTTAGCTTTGTCAGATCCAAACCGGAGTATGGCTTTGTAATTTGGCACACGTACTATAAAGTATACAGACATATTAAGAATTTAGTCTTTACAGAGAATGTTTGCTTTCAAGTTTGACAATAACTATCTACCACAGGGTTGTGATATCGTAATATTTTATTAAAAAAACTTCGAATTATCGTATTAAATTTAATTTTAGTTACTAGTCTTGTACTAGGGTGACGTACATTTCGAACGTCGAAACATAAATTATAAAATTTGGAAATATTATGCTTGACCGTATCCCAAGACTTTATTACTGAAAATTTGGTACCGACGGTCAAGATCCCAGAAGGAAAAAAATATACTTCTGAGTTAGGGGGGTAGGTTGGCTCCGTGGTTAGAGTCGAGGGCTCGTGACCGGAAAGTCCCGGGTTCGATTATCGTTAGAGGCGAGGGTTTATTTCTAAATCAGAAATAAATATTCAAAAAAAAGCTCAGCGAGAATCTCTGTCCGAGCCTTCACTGTTGGCTTCTAATTAACAGTGCTGTTCCTAGAGTGGCGCCGGGGAAAAGTAACAAAGCCTACACAGAACACGAGGCTAATGACCAAAGCAGTCAGTCGATGCCGATGTCACACAAGTAAAACAATATACTGCTGAGTTGTATTTCCTTAAACAAAAGATTCACCAACGCCTATGCATCCACCAATTTTTTACATGAATGGAAGTTGGTGCCGATTTCAGGCGGCGATACACAGCCGTGACCTATTTTTCCTTCTACCACATTACATACGTCAAGAACCGCGAGACAGAAAACGGGAAACTGTGCAAATCAGGCAGTTATTTTCTACCATGGAAAACTCGATATATATGGCTGATGAGGGACCGTCAGTGGCGTATCAGGACTGCTTTCTCCCTTTCTCTCATTTAGATTAAATTGATGTACAATTGCGATATAAATGGGACAAAAATGTTGTCAAACATTATAATACAAAAAAGTGGAATGGATAATGGTTCTCTCCTACCCAGAGACGGGTATATCGGGTCATTTTTAAGATGAGGATCAGCGGATCTAGAACACCTCAAAGATCCGGAACAGTGATCCGGTTCACGGGTCAGTCGGATCCCGACTACCCGACTAGCGAATGCAATCGTTCACCTTCGATCTTGACCGAAGCACGAGGGAACCGCCCAATCTGGGTACTCGGTGCAGACAAAAATGAGCCAATACAGTACAGTACACTTCATGTATAATTTATTAATTTGTTTTGTTTTATTCTTATATCAGATGATATTTATTTTTTTTATAAATATGTACCTAGAAGATGCATATGTATTAATACTATTCTTTATAAATTTCGATTATCATTTAATAAATAATTATTCAGTTTTGAGTTTCTCGTAATTGTTGAAATACACTCCTGGCACGTAAAAGCAATTTTTTGTCTCTACTATAAACAGCCACAACTCATCATACACGAAAAATATTAATTTATTATTCGCCCTAATATATCTATCTAAATATGTATTCCCTTAAGATCCCAGAACATTAAGCATAATGGCTATCATTTAGCTTCAGCAGAACACTGAACTGAAAACTGAACATCGCCAATCATCAGATCGACTGACCGACATATATCGCCGTGGCACGCACCATCCTGCTTTGTGATTCTGAACGAACAACAGAATCACAAAGCAGGATAAATGAGCAGCCGTTCTACACATCTCTACTCCTACCCACTTGCGTTTAAGTTTCTTTCACAAAGACTAAAGGAATATCCTACTATGCAAACTCATGCAACCTAATTCTAGAACTATTTTGAATGAATGAAAGAAAGCCACAAGTGCATATGCCTACAAGCGGGCTCTTCTGCAACTCTCCTTACTCTAGTTCCCAAGTCCAGACCTCATCGCAAATGTAAGGATGGCCTTGGGTCCTGCCCATCTTATATCCTCAGGTTCAAGAAGCCTTGAACATAGTATAGTCTGCCTATGGTACCCAGGGGCATCACAGCGACAGAGGACTTCTCCTCCACGCCACAGCATGCACACGTCGGGTCGCTTGCCACCCCATCGCATACAAGTGACGTCTGGAGGTGTTATGACTAGATGCAGACCTACAAATTACCTTGGCCGGTTTTTGTCCAATGAGGGAAAGAACCGCCCCATTCGGGCCGGAGGACCTAAAATAAGTTATCTAGCTTGGCGAATCTATACAGAGATTGCTCTTCATCTCATAATGTATATTGATTTTGCAACGACACCTCTGTTTACTTTTAAATGGTACCTGATGATATCCTCACAGCTGGCTCAGGACCCACGAAATGTTTTCTCGTAACTCGTCCTTCAACATGACTCAGCCACGGCTTAACAAGCTATCAGCTGGTTTACTAAATGTTGGGACCTTTGTGATGAGATGTTGCAAATATCTGACGTCAGCGATGTCATTTTGAGTTAGAATTAGGTTGCATGAGTTAGTTTCATTCAAATGACAGGGGCGGAGTAGAAAAAGTGTTATCGGTACGACAGGGCAGAAATAAGAAATATTATAGTGAGTTCAAGTAAATCTGAGTATAGCTAGCGTCATAGTATCAATTTCAATGGCGAAAAGAATAAATAATATGTACTTGGAACAATCGCGATACATTCTATAATCCTTATATTTTTCAATGGAATTTGCTCTGGAACATGCACGCCTACTGGCTCCCAAGAATGACATTCATAGTCATGAGTTGATTGAAACCTCCAGTTTGCATGTACTGTTTGTAAACGTTATTGGCTCAAAGTGCATACTGCACTTTGGTACATTCTCTAACATCCAGATCATAGAAATCTGGGAAAATTCAAAATTATTACTGCTTAGACGAGTATATAATAAAAATTTAAACGCTCTCAAACATAGACGTTAATTTATTAATCCATCACTCCACAGTATATTCTACTACAGTTTTTTATGATAAAATATTTTCAAGACAAAAGCTTTAAATTCAGTCTCATTTCTTAGTCTTTGAAAATCACTATGGATAATTGCCGTTACGTCACTTGTACTATTCTCTGTCCAGCGAAGAAAAAGAGTGATTACGCGCAAGATGAGTGAATTCTTGTCGCCTGGTCGCAGTCAAGCTTACACCACAGCAGACCGCCTCTTGAAACTAACACGATGTTGATGGCGTTGTGCCATAAGGAATTTAACATAATTTTGGTTATAATCCTTTATTTCATACCAAAACCTAGACATGCTACATTGAGCATAAGTGTTCTAAACTGCTGTTCACATTTCGGCGGGATCTGGGGCAAGTTCCTATTCCATATTGTCAAATCAATAATTTAATGAAGAAATTCATTAATATCCATCCAGCGGAGGAATGGGAAAACCGGTGAGCAATGAGTGAGTTCTCGTGGCTTGGCCAGAGGCAAGCTTACACCACTTGGAAATGCGAATGCCTAAGCGCACGCCTGGCACCGACAAATTTGGAGAACAGGCCACCTTTCCTGAGGAATCAAACACACAGCTGTTTGTTGAAGCCTCCTCATACTATCGCCTCGGTCGTATTGTAGTCTAAACAGGTTTGCCAAACATCGAAAACACATGAACGAACATGAACATCTCATTTTTTGTGCCCCGTTTCTCTGCTGGATGAAGTATAATAATCCACAATATGTAAGATATACACCATTATTGAAAAACTGTAAGCCATTAGTGTAGATTGCTAGATGAAATATGATATCAAAACTGTAGAAGATTAGGTTGAACCTAGATATGTTAATCAATGGTTGAACGTATTTCTTGAAGGTATATTCGTTGGAAGACCAGGTAGGGGTATTTTCAATATTCGATTAGAATATGAAGCTAGGATGAGTACGCAAAAGCAAGTTGGTTCCTGCTCACGTAAATATGTAAACACAAATAAACATGCTTCTGTTAAGAAACTCATACGGCCAAAATCCTACAATGGTCATAAATTAAGCTGGTCTCCAAGCTCATTCGCGTTTTGAATAATCATTTGAAAGAATCTCCAAAGTTAAGATTTTGAAAACATCTTGGAAGAAGCGATCGTGATTAAGATTCAGAGATTGAGGAAAAACAGCTTTGTTAAACTCAGCGTACTTCAGCTTATTTGGGTAGATAGGTCGTCCATTCCTGCTAATAAATGTTTTGTCTGGTTTGGTAATTTTTTCCCAATTTTATTTGAATTTAAAAAAATATAAGAGTGTTTTTTAACCAGTACAGTTCAGAAGGCAGCTTAATACAAAACTAATTTTCTCAAAACAACAGATCGGTGGCTCACGTCACTTTTGTATAACATCGTTCATTTGTCGTTCCTGGAAAGACTGTTACCGTCGCGTCGGTGGTTACCGTGTAGAATTATACGGTTAAGTTTTTGAATAAAATTGTTAAAGTGGAAGTTGTAGCAATTAAAAATCAGATTAATTTGGTTGTTTAAGCATTAAAAGTCATAGGTATATAACTTTTCATGAATATTGCAAAAGTATTTTGTGTAATTCTATCATTGTTGATAGTTTTTAAAATAATATGTAATATCTCTCAGATAACGCCATTGAGTCTACAGAAGCTTGTGAAATGTCTCTCCGATCGGTCTATTCGTTACGAAATATCTAATTCACTTATCCCAGAGACTACTTGTTTACACATTCACTTTTGCCCAATCGGTGTATCTGTAAAGTATGTAATGGATGCATCAAAGGTTGAACCTTAGAAAAAGTTGAAAGAAATTATTTACTTATGATGAAGCTTTACTGAATAAAGCCTTATAAGAAGGAGGTATTTTTTGCTATTACACAAATCAATTACGTTTAGCGTTTATTGTGATATCCATTCTAAAATTTTATTTTTGAAAGGCAACTTCAATATCAACAAAATGAGACGTCTCTATGAGCAATACGAACATATCACTGCTACTGTCACGAAATTATGCGCCTTTAGAGTTAAGGTATTTTTACAAGTGCTTGGTGGTGCGGTGGTGGAGATAAGAGGTCGAGCTGTTTCGGTTTTGAAATCGACACCTCAAATTGTAGTGCGCTGCAAAAATTGTGATTATATAGCTATCATTCGATGCATTGGAGTTGAAGCAGTTTTTATCAACTTTCTTCGAGGTAGGCCACTCTTCGGAGCCACCCTTAAAACCAAGATACGTATATATATATATATATATGTTAAGACTAAATCAAGCTAAAGAAGAATATGAATAAGCCATTTTTTGCAAAAACCTGAAAAGTTTGAGATCAAGCCTCTTCCACTCCACATGCAGTGCGAAAAAATTGGTAAAAAGGCCTTAAGAGAGTCTTGTGTCTGCTATAAAACTGTATAAGGAGAATGTAACTTCAGCCAGCACAGTGTTCAAAGTTATGGCTACAGGTATTTAGAACAGGCAAATGTATCCAAGCTATCTGAAGTGCGTACACCGAAAAAAAGGATTAAAAATGTATGCACAGATTGACAGTACATACAACACTCATTAACGCTAATGCTATTTACCTACATGACACCTCCAAAAACCCCTATACGTGTAAAAACAAAGCATGACCTTATGTCAATACAAAAATTATGATACCTGTTGCAAACATTGCGAGAGACTAGTTGGTTATGTAAAGACGCCCCCTTTCTAGACGACAGCCCCAGTTTATGCAGTTAACTTCCTTTAAACGGGGCTGAATTATACGCCAACGAGAACGTGGTGCTTCTTTCAGAGCAATTGCTGTAATCATGGAACGGAGCGTAGCTACAGATATAGAAGCATGGCGCGCATGGACTGAAGAAGGGCGAATGCAGCGAGCTAGAGATTCTGTTGCAGATGCAGATCTATGGAGGCCCCTTCGAATCCAAATGGTGTACCACAGATTGAGTGAAATGGGCTTCAAATCATATCGTCCACATATACTGCTTCCATTCACTGCTAATCGTCATCGCCAAAGGTTAGATTGGTCCCAAGAGTGCCCAGCGTTATGTGAATGAGGTGCTAGAACCAGTTGCCATTCTATATGTCCGAGGTCTTGAAGAGGATTCCTTCCAGCAAGATAATGCGCGTCCTCATATTGTAAGGTTGCCGATGAGGTTGCTAGAGGAAGCTGAGATCAAGCTGCTCCCCTCAGCTCCACGATCACCCGATGTATCGCAAATTGGAAAAGTATTGGATTGGATTCCCGAGTTACCCAATCCTCCGACGACGCTGGACAAATTGGAACATACTGTGAGGGTAGCTCTGGAGACTGTACCTCTAGAGTTCATCAACAACCAGATTACGAGCATGCCACGCAAGCTAGAGGAGTGATTCGTCAACATGGAGGGTCGACTCATTGTTGATTTGTTGTACTTTTTGACAGCAAACTATGGCAAATGAGTTTTTGTATTATTATCTTTAGTCCTGCCGCTTCTTATGAACCTAATCCCTTTTTTTCTCGGTGTACATTACTAAATTACGTTTGTTTGACAATTTTGTATTATAGCTGGCATTTCTTTGACTCGATGCAGTGCTGTTTTTTTCCCTTGGCAAACCTCAACGTTATGAGTATAATGATAAAATTGTTATCATATTTTTAAACTCAATTTATTTTCTTTTCTCCCAGCTTTTGTAGAAAGCCCTGAAGATGGCTATAAACATTGTCGAAAGCTTGGCAGTTAACACCAGTCTGTTTTATGCAGTGACCCACAGTTTCTTCTCAAAATTTTGGCCACAACCCCAAGATTTTCTCACCTTTACTCAATTACAGTGAAATATCTAAATTACGAATGAATTCATCAATCGACGCTTAAGTCACTCAAAGGAAGTCTCTTAGGCCTCCGTTGTATTTTCTTGTAGGAAACTCGATTGTGAAAGTTGAATATAGGCTAAGAAGCTGCGAAAATTTGCAATAAGTTTGCCACCAACAGGTTATAGCTTACCAATGTGTATCATGCGAGATCATGTAAGTAAAAAGTAGTAGATGTTGAATGCAGCGACTACTCTGTGCATCCTGCTTATCACACAGACCCATAATGGAGACTTTCCTTAGACTAATATAATATTGCCACCGAGTGTACTGAAGAAAAATCTGACGTTATTCAAATGCCAAGAATCAAAAGCACTTTCGATGTGTTAAAAAATCTATGAAATCTAGCAACTAGTCAAAACTCTTATAAATATAGCAAAAGTGCTACAAGCCAAATACAGCCAGTGAATCTGACAAAGCAAAACTTTTGACACACCTGGGAGTATTGGAGTGCCTCGATTATTTGCAGCTGTAAAAAAGAATATTATATATTTTATTATGTATACTACATAGAACATAAGATAATATAAAACAGTAATAGAGTTAGAAAACGTATTTGTGTATTATGAATTCTATCCATGAAGGCAATATTCCCTGAATTTTTAGTGTAAGCTTTTACTCAATGATGGATACGGTGTAGTGGTCATGTTATACACATTTGTTGCTGAATTAGGGGTACTGACTTGCAAGAATATGAAACCCAAGTCACTAACTATATTCTGTTAAACCATTTTCTGTTGCACATAAACAATAATTATTCTGAAAGTGGAATGTTAAATAACATATTTTTAAAATGCAGTTAATCAACCTTTAATAAAAGATCAATCTGAGTTTCGCTCGAGTATCCCAATAAGCGTTTTGGAAAAACTAAATTCTTGGATTTTGCTATTCATTAATTGGTTTCTAAAACCATGCTAGAGCAAAAGATCTCGAGGGCATTGTTCTGCAAGCAGAATATAGATCACATAAAGTAAATTATCTGCATTTCCATTATCAACTCTTATTGTCATTCCCAGATTAATACAGAAGTCACTTTGGGGCTTTCTATGCTCTAAATGTTGTATAACCGTCCGTGAGTATTACGATTCTTTTGCTTTTGTACGCTCACTCAGAAGCGTATTTTCTGAGCGGAATGTTGAGCCTAGAGACTAGATCTCTAACTATAGTTCGGAAATTGTTGTTAAAGGCAAATTTTGGGTTTTTTGGTCCTTTTTTGCATCCATTATGGTTTGTGCTACATGTACATTAAAAATTTGTGTTGCCGTTCAGATAACATTTTATTTCCAGTTCATTGTACACTATATGATACAAAACATCCAGAACCCACCTCCGGTGATGTTGTTGGGTACTGGTGCTTTAGCAGTGCCTAAAACTAACGTTATTAACAATTCTTGTGTTTCAAAATAGAACCGTTAGACAGTTCCGCGGATAAGACAGACCTCGGGTGGTGGGTTAGACAAGAGACAGCTGCTCCACTCGAATATGATTATGCCGAAACCTCTGTCAGCTGCAATGCAAGAAAATCATATTCTAACTATTTTGGGATAGCTCGTCGGTAGGATAGCTTCATGAAGCTTAATGCAAATAAAAGTACCACGCCATATAAAATGATCTGAAGGACTGAAAAGCATCGGTAAAATATTCAATATTGCAACTCTTTCGAGAATCACACATATGGTATGATCCGATCTTTTCTCACACAAAACCAATAAAAATAATATTACAATATAATCCATACACAAAAAAGACTGGTAAATATTATATTGTTGAATATAAAAAATAGCTAAAAAGTTACGTAGTTTGGGGAGACATTAAGGTCTCAAGTAAACGAACACCTTTGAAACTCAACAGACAGAGTAAAGCAGGATTAACCTTATAATAGAAATCTAAAAACATTTGATAATAGAAAGTTGATTACGACTTCATATCTAATCTGCCAGTAGAGTGTAACTCAGTGAGGTTGGATATGCTTCAAAAAGAACTACAATTAACTTTGAACCATAAAGTTGACCAAAACTTTTATTTATGCTATTAGGTTTGTTCTTAGATCCAGAATAAGATCTGGTCTTGTCTCAAATTCAGTATCTTGCTTCTTCAAGAACTCATGGTACTAGATTTGGCTACTGCTCTGAATAACAGCTTTATTGCACCTTATGTTCATTTGTCATTACCCGCATTTTGATCTATCTGACCTTTAACATTAGCACATGGCCTGCCATAGTGTCGCTGTCAACTAGAATAAAAGTAACTAGTGATGTCACACCGAAGTGTCACACAGGGATCTCTTTTGGGTCCTGTGTTGCTTCTTTTACATACATCTGACTTGCATTGCATCGTACTTGCTCATCCTATGCTGATGATGCCAAGATATATAATATTCCCTCGATCAAAAAGCAGTTTACAGTGTGATCTCCAGAAAATTTATAAGTGCTCAATAAGTGTGATGTTAATCATATGGGTATTCACTTAATGCGTTCCTGTAAGAGAAAACCTTATTATCACATATCGCTCACTGAGTGTCTATTTGGTACAGACCATTTTTCACCTTTTCTCATGAACACCAGCCACCTAAGTGGTTATAACTACCAATTACCAGATAATCAAAGAGAAGTTAAAGACCGGACTCGTCAGTTCATTCTATCTAATAAGTTTTTCGATGTATGGAATGAGCTGCCCCTCATCATGATGAACACGTCATCAGACAAAAGTTTCAAGAAATCAGTGAACTTAGTGCTTAATACAATTGCATTTTATATCTGTTTGATTTTATAACTTTTCGTTACACAAATATTGTTTCACTAGATGTACAGCTTTTGTTTTGGTGAATTTCTGTTTTACAAGGTGTAAAATGAGAGGCTGAAAGAGATTATAGTGAAATAGGTTATGGATTCAAAGAGCCCGAAAAGGTTAAACTACAAAAATACGAAACATATTTATCTAGAACATACTAGCAGAAGTTTTAAATATGAGGCGAAGCAAGCGCACTATAAGTTATGCAAAATTAGTATAATAATTAGAGCAAAAGCGTGCGCAGGCTAAAATGCAAAAAGCTAAATTCTAGTTATGCACTGACGACGCTCGAAGTAGTCGGAATTCGAAGGAGCTGAGTTCTATAATTTATTTTAAAACTTCTAAGGGTAATTTGCTAATTACGGATCAACTTTTCAAATTAATATTTTTTATTTTGGGCATTGAGGCATCTTTGGACAATAAGGAATAACAAGTTCTGTGGCTATCGTTATTTTGATAATGCGCAGCAATAAGAAATAGGCAAATGATTCCTAATAACTATAACGAAAGTCGGCCAATCTTACTTGCCCGCTCTTTCTCCTCGCAGTGTCAATAGTAAGACAATCGGCAACATTGCCACTTTATGCAGCTAGCCGTTATTTTTTTGGGGAAGTGGCCAATCATCCAGCTATGATTTTTCGTCGCCAACTCGTTTTTGAAATCATCACTTTGGCGGAAAACCGGTAACCCTGTAGAATGCGTGATCTAGAGAACGGATGCTGAGAGGCAGGGATTATGTATTCTCTGTTCAGCCTGTTAAAGACTAAGTCATCTTCTCGACTATCTGCGTCCGATGCTCTTATAAGTGCATTCTAGATCGTGTATAATGCTCTGGCAGTCAGGCACTTTTGAAAGCGGTGGCAGCTCCGAGATCTAAATCAGCTATAGCCCTGGAATGGCCTGCTGCGCTTCAGAGACTATCACACGACTAGAAGGCGACCCTCCTGTGGCCCTGCAGACACATTTGTGTAGGATAAAGGCAGATAGCTCTTGTATAGGCCCTGAACCTATGTTTGGAATTGTTGGCAAAAAGGGCCAAGGGTCATCACTACTATTAATATGCTTGGAATTACTAGGCACCAGGTCTATGTTACCCTTGACGACTAGGATTACATCACATTATCAAATTTTGTACTTCAATAAATGCCACAGGGGCAGTAGTAACGTCAGTAAAGTTTATTTTCCAACAAATGAGACTTTCCATTAAATCCCAGTAAAGCAATGGATCAGCTGCTAATGGTCTGACACTTTGGATTACAATCAGCCCGCCCCAACGAATTGGGATAAGTTAGAAAAAGTAGATAAATATTGTGTTTATTTGAATCATTCTACTTGATGATAGTGTAACAAGACTTTACCAGATCTCCTCTGGGAAACGATATTATATTTTCCTTAACATTTATTCTTAAGCCGGCGCCATATATGCGGTACTCGGCGAGCAACGAACCCCGATTAATTGCTACTCGGCTATGTGGCTGCAGGATTTTACCCGATTACTCGCCATATGCCGAGCACCGAGCATTCAGCCGGCGCCATAGCTGGCGCTACACATGCGGCATTTAGGGAACAACGAACAGCGAATATTCGCAATTCGGCAAACGCCTACTAGTGTGGCTGGAGCAGTTTGTGCGAATGGTCGGAATTTGCCGAACACAAATAAGTACCCGAATGTCCCGAATACTGACACAGAAACAGGAACAGGGCCGGACTAGAGAATTAAAAACTTTATTCGCATTGTTTATTTGTTAGCATGTTAGCATTTTTGAATTCTGTGTGTTCAAAAACCCCCAAGTATTGAATTTCAGCGCCCCAGCTGTGGCAGTTTTGGAAATATTTAAGCCTTCCGGTACTGTTTACTGAGAAGGCGGTGAGGAACACCAGTTGAAACTTGTTCATGCTGTAAACCATTATTAGGGAATACTTCTATATTAAATAAAATATGCAGTGTGTTCTATTAATAAAAATCGGGGATATTTGTTTGTAAATTTAGAAAAATAATTTATAGCTTGGCAATGTCGCAAACGCGAAAAAAATTACAAGGCGAGATAGGGTATTAGTAGATATTTCGATTTAAAATAAAACATACAGGGTGTTACATTTAGAAAAAACAAAGTAAAATGACCTTCAAATTACCGTAATTTAAAATTCTACCAATAACACCCTGCACATTGCTGGTGTCATCCAGGATAATATTTATTTAATATTTAAGTAACTCGCTGTATAATATTTTTGAGAAAAGTAAAAGGAATATATCAATTTGGAGGTATTACTTGCGACCTTGCAAATCCGGAAATTAATAGAAAATAAATTATAACTCGGCAAGATCGCAATAATATTTTAGGGTTTAATAGAGATCAATGATGGAAACTAGAAGAATTTAAAAAAAATAATAGTACCATATAAAAAAATCAAGTTGATCACTATCCTACTTTCCCGAAACACCCTGTATATTTCAGAATATTTTTAGGATATGCAAAACTTTGGTGAGAGCTTCACAAACTTCGGGAACGATTTCAGAAATGAGTTGATGTGATATTTTGAATAGATATTGAAGGCTTTGATAACTGTCGCCGGTCGCTAGAAATCGAAGCGTCAGAGCTAGTCGTTCTTTAGCAGGAACAGCTTTTCTCCATTTTGTGTCTTTTTTTGATATCAGTGGTCCTGTTTTGCTGAGTAGATATTCAAAATCTTCGGAAGACATTCTGCAAAAATTTTCAAAAAATCCAGACGGTTCTTTTAATACATCGGCAACTAGGTGTGGTCCGCCATACCTGAAAATGTGTTTAACATTATGGTTTGATGTTATTGCTAATTATTTTATTACCTCTCTCGGCTTCTATTTAATGAGACCATCCACCATCGCCTCCTTCTTGGTTGATTTTTTCTTTTCCTTAACATATAAGCACTACACATAACAAAAACAGCACTTGCTGCCACGACTATATGATGATGACGTTGATTCTACAGTCGATAAATTTTAATAATAAATAAGTTTCAATTTGCTACGAATATTCGGGCTTTCCCAGTCCCTTTCTTCTCGAAACTAAACATAGCCAACTACGCATATGTAGGGCGATACGTGATGGCTACTCGGCGAGTAAGGTTGAAAAACGGCGAGTATTGATACTCGGCAAGTACCCGCATATGTGGCGCCGGCTTTAGACGTACCTTACGTGACAGGTATACTCGGACGTGTCGCCTCAGAGACGATCCACATTGTCGGCATCATGTTGTTGTAAAATGGTGGTTTAGCACATTCGTAATATTATGTGTGCATATTTCTTGTGAAAAATGGGTTAAATTCTTTTTTGACTTAATAAAGCTAATTTTCAGACTAGACCTATTTATTTGCTACTATATCATTGTATACAGACGGATATGCGAGGAAGATAAGAAAATCCAGGCTCTGAATGGTATAAAAGAGTAAAAGAGTAAAGCGGTATTCCATTTATGGCAGTATTTTAGTATCGCCTCGTCTGACAGACGACGCGTCCTGGGTTAAGAGTTAAATACTATATCCATTATGTAAATACCAAAGGTGGTTTGACCATATATGTATTCCAGTGATTGCAGTAATATGTAGCTAAAAAAGCATGGGAGGGGTATCCCAAAATACCCTATTGCTTCAATGAATGATACTATTCCAATGTATTTTGTTATTATACACGAAATCGGAAAAGGCTGAATTCTTTTCATTTTCATGCTTACATTCGCATGTAGCGGCGGGACTTTCGAGTCCCGCGACCTCCAGATTGGTATTCCGTCGCTCTCTCCAGTTGAGATGAGGTCGCCCTGTCAGCTCAAGCACAGCATAAAGACAACAAGCAGAAAGTTCTGCCGGTGCGCCATCTAGTACCCGAAGGTAACGGCAACCAAAGAGAAACGCTACTAACAGCAGTAAACTCTTTGGTGGAACGACAAGGCTCGTTCGCTTTTTCCACTAGAGGCACGGATTTTGTACGCGAGCAGCGTATTAAAGCCGATATACGAGGGTTGCTCTATACCTCCGTCAATCCACCAGTACGCAGACAGCTGTTTCACGCTTATTTGCGATCATCAGTGCGCCATAGGTCGATTGCCGTTACCTTCGGGTACTAGATGGCGCACCGGCAGAACTTTCTGCTTGTTGCCTACACATGTTTCACATGTTTTGTTAACATGAAATCTTGATGCTCTCTATTTCCGTCAATCGACCTATGGCGCACTGATGATCGCAAATAAGCATGAAACAGCTGTCTGCATACTGGTGGATTGACGGAGGTATAGAGCAACCCTCGTATATGGGCTTTAATACGCTGCTTGCGTACAAAATCCGTGCCTCTAGTGGCAAAAGCGAACGAGCCTTGTCGTTCCACCGAAGAGTTTACTGCTGTTAGTAGCGTTTCTCTTTGGTTGCCGTTACCTTCGGGTACTAGATGACGCACCGGCAGAACTTTCTGCTTGTTGCCTACACATATTTCACATGTTTTGTTAACATGAAATCCTGATGCTCTCTATTTCCGTCAATCGACCTATGGCACACTAATGATCGCAAATAAGCGTGAAACAACTGTCTGCGTACTGGTGGATTGACGGAGGTATAGAGCAACCCTCGTACAGCATAAAGAGTAAACCAGCAGCGCAACTCTTCAAATTGATGCGAGAAACATGCACAAACTTTTTTGGCTACTTCCCGATGCGTTCCCGATGCAGGAGCGATAGGTCAGTCTCAGTATACGCTTTGCCGTTGACGAGCGTACATCGTGAATTCCAGGGCCGTATTGAGTTATTTTGTTGTGCGTTTGCCGGTGTTATTATGAATGTGATGGAACGACGAATGCATCGCTGTTCAGCTTCGCTCTGAACAAATACGTCAAGAAACTGTAAACTCAGCTGTTTTGCGTTTCCGTGAGACGTTGAAGGGTATGTAAGAATTGCTTCAGTAAAAATAATGTATTTATTATTGTTTTATCCAATATTAGTTGTATGATTGTCTATTATGCTTTCTAATTGTGTATAAAAAGAAACATTCTCAGTCCTTAAACATGCGTTTAGATCACAAAATAATTAGTAAGTTTTATTTTATATTTAACAATATACTCATACGGATATTTTATTGATATTATAATGCTGGGATAAGGTTATTTATCTATCAAAAACATATGACATTTTACTATCTAATGATTTGCAGTTTAAGGTATTGTCATCCATGCGATAACTTCCCACTAAATTATATTTCAAGACTATATGCCTGGAACTGATGGAATAACAATTGAAGTTTTAAAAACAATAGTCACTATAGTTTCAGCACCTATAACCTATTTAATAAATAAAATTTTTGAGTCAGGAATACACCCATCTGCTCTTAAAATAGGGGCAATCAAACCTATCTACAAATCTGGTAAAAAAAAACAGAAATAACAAATTATAGACCTATTACACTTATATCAAGTTTAGCTAAGGTATTTGAAAAGTATTAAAAAGTAGGATTGAATCCTTCCTAGAAAAAAATAAAATTTTGTCTGAGAACCAATTTGGATTTAAAAAAGGAGTTTCCACTCAAGATGCCATCTTATATCTTACTAATCATATATATGAATCGTTAGATAAAAAAATCCCTACCGTATCTGTATTTATTGATCTAGCTAAAGCATTTGACACTGTCAGCCATAGGATTCTATTGAATAAATTAGAGCATATCGGCTTTGGTGGAGTATCATTCAGGCTAATGGAAAGCTATCTAAACAATCGCACAAATTATGTCGAAATAGATAATATCTTGAGTGAGTGCAAAATATTTGAATACGGCGTACCACAAGAAACCGTTTTAGGACCGCTCTTATTCAATATTTATATAAACGACCTACTTAATATTGCCACAAAATCAATGATACACTGCTTTGCAGATGATACAGTGATAACCTGTCAAGCATCAAGCTGGAAAGAAATCCAACAAATAATCAGGTATGATATAACAATTATTAAAAATTGGTTTGATATCAATCTTCTTACGATACATTTTGATAAACCTTACTATTTACCTTTTTCGTCATACAAAAATACGTTACCGAATTTTGGACCTATTGATACAGACAAAAGACAAATTTTTGAGGCTGATAGTGTCAAATACTTGGGTATAATGATTGACAAACATTTAAAATGGGATTTACAAATAAAATTTCTTTCGCGAAAAGTCAGACAACTATTACCTAAATTCAAATATCTTAGACAATTTCTAAACACACGTTGTTTAGAAACATTGTATTATTCTTTTGTGCAGTCCCAACTAAATTATGGCATCTTAGGTTGGGGAGGAGTGCATCAAACTCATTTGAAGAGTATCAGTTCCTTGCAAAAATGTGTTTTGAAGATTACTTATTATAAAGAACCCACTTACCCCTCAAACAATTTATTTAAAGAATCCCAGAAGTTTGATATTCGACAACTATACAGCTATAACATATTGAATTTCGTCCACAAACATAAAAATTACATCAACTTCAATAGCCATGAACATAATAGGCGAACCAAGAATAGGACCTTAAGACCTGCTATATTTAAGTCAATAGGCCAAAAAAGTTTAATATATTTATGTTGCTGCATATACGATTTACTTCCTGCTTCACTAAAATCCATAAAATCTCACATTGTGTACACAAAAAAAGTCAAAAAATGGATATTGGACACAAACAGAGATATTTTTTCAAATGTATTTAACACGATTTTGAACTGACATACTTACAAGTTTTTAATATAGTTAGTATTAGTTTTAATATACGTATTGTAAAATATATGTATGTATTATAACCCACGCATAAGGTCAGCACCTTATGTGGGTCAAACAATTTATTTGCCCTGTATTGTTGGTGAATATATTATTATAATTTTGATTTTTCTTTGTTCTCTCGCATGACTGCGGTAGCAACAGATGTTGACGGGCTATGCCAAGTCAACACCTGATCTATTACGGATCGGAATTTAGGAAGGATCGTACAATATTGCAGGTCTTCAGGATTACAGACTTTTGAAATATTTTGTGTAACCTTTCGTCCAGGCCCAACTGTTTTAGGTGTGGTGTAAATGTGTTTGGTGTGAGGCCTGAGACAGACATAATTAGGGGGAAAATAGTAACTTTGTTTTGCTTCCAAAGCCGCTTTATCTCTATCGCAATGTCAGTGTATTTAGATATCTTCCCAGCGTAGGCATTTTGGACATTCATATCGTTGGGAATAGCAATATCTATCAAATAGGTAACTCTGTCTGCCTTCGACTGGAAAACTATATCTGGCCGATTTGCCGGGATAGTCTTATCTGTATGTATTTCAACGTCCCAGTATAGTTTGTATTCATTGTTTTCCAGTACTGATGTCGGTGTGTAATTGTAATATGGATCTGTGTTTTCTATTAGCTTGTTTGTTGTAGCTAGTGCTTGGTGTATGACTTTCGCTGCACAGTCATGTCTAGCTGTGTACTCGGTTCCAGCGAGAGTTTTGCATGAGCTGGTTATATGGTCTATCGTTTCTTTCTGTTGGTGGCACTTTCTGCAATTGTCGTCGGTTATGGATGTATCTTTCATGATGTGTTTCATGTAATTCCTTGTCGCAATTACTTGGTCCTGGATAGCAAGCATAAAACCCTCAGTTTCTGGAAAGAGTTGGCCATCCTGCAGCCAGGTGTATGATTGTTTTTCATTAATGTGCTCTTGTGTAACGCGGTATCTGTGCTTGCCATGGAGTGCTTTTTGTGACCAGGTGTTTATTTTTTGTTTTTGTGATTCCATGTGATTGTGTGTGTCTGCTGAGTGATCTGGGGAGGATAGGGTGAGTGGAGTATAGTTTTTATCTGCTTTTACTATTGACCTATGTAAGTTTGTCTGTTTGCTTTGGAAAAAGTCTCTGAGCGTTTTTATTTGTCTTGTGTGAAGTGAATGTATGTCTATAATTCCTCTACCCCCTTGTTTTCTGTCTATGGTAAGCCTTTCCTTGCATGCTTTCGGATGTGCCATTCGGTGCTTTGTCAGTTCCGTTCGTATGAGGATGTTAATGTTTTCAATATCAGTGTGCGACCACTTGACGATACCAAAGGAGTATGTGAGGACCGGTATTGCAAATGTGTTGATTGCTTTTGTAAGATTTTTTGAATTCAATTTTGTTTTTAGTAGTCTAACGAGGCGGTCTCTAAACTCTTGTGATAGTTGAGCCTTGACTTCTGAGTGATCGATCTTAATGTTCTGATTGAAGCCCAGGTACTTGTACGTTTCGTCCTTGTCCATGCTGTCCAGCGTTTGGCCAGTTAATGTTTCCTGTTCGGAATGGTTCTTCCATTGGCCTTTTTGGATGTGGAGCACCTTGCACTTGCTCATTCCGAATTCCATCCGGACGTCTGACGTACAGACTTCTGTTATTCTGAGTAATTCCTTCAGTTGCACTTCAGTGGCTGCATATAGTTTTATATCATCCATGTAGAGAAGATGATTTATTCTGTGTTGGTTAACTCTCTGGTGTCTGATGTTGAAACCATAATTTGTGCTGTTAAGTGCGTTAGAGAGCGGATTTAAACAAAGACAAAACCACAGTGAACTGAGTGAATCACCCTGGAAGATACCGCGTCTTATGTGTAGCTCCTCCGTTTGGATATGGCCGTCCTGAGTTTTAAGATGTATGTTGGTTCGCCATGTCTCCATGGTTCTTGAAAGGAACTGACGAAGGGCTGGGTTAATTTTGTATATTTGAAGAGTTTTCATTAGCCAACTATGGGGTACAGAGTCAAAAGCTTTTTTATAATCGATGAAACAGGTATGAAGATTTCTGTGTTCTTTTCTAGCTTGCTCTATTATCACACTATCAATTATAAGTTGCTCTTTGCAACCTTGGCTTTGTTTTCTGCATCCTTTCTGCTCTTCAGTCAGGATGTCGTTTTGATTGAGGTGTTGTTCAATCCTTTTGCCTATTGTTGCGGTAATGATCTTGTACAAGGTTGGGAGACAAGTGATCGGGCGGTAATTGGCAGGGTTCTTGGTATCTGTGTTTTTTGGTTTTATATACGTTATTCCTTGTGTGAGGAATTTGGGCAGCCTATCAGGTTGGAGTATGGCCTTATTGATTTGATCTGTGAGCATTTCATATGTTGCACTAAATTGCTTATACCAGAAATTTTGCACGTTGTCTACGCCTGGGCACTTCCAATTATGGGTGTGTCTTATTGTCTCGGCTATTTCCTGTGGTGTAAGGATAACGTCTCCCTGTTCCGGTGTGTGTTGTTGTTTTTCCTCTTCTTGTCTGATCCATGGAGCGTTTTCATTATGGGTTTTGGGTTCTGACCACAGACTTCCCCAGAACTCGGTTAATTCTTGTCTACTTGGAGGTTCTGTTGCTGTTATTTGATTATTGGATGTCATCTTTTGGTAAAACTGCTTTTCACTCTTTTGGAAAAGATTGTTAGCATCCTTTCTATCGTTGGATTCGTTGTATCTGCGAAGTCTAGCTGCATAAACTGCGAGTTTCTGTTTGAGTGTGTCGGATATTTCGGGTATTGTTTGTTGCGGTGATTTAGATTTGAGTCTGTTTATTGTTGCCTGTATGCGTTTTGAGAGGTTGTTATTGTTGGTATATTGCGTGAGGTGTGCGAGATCCTTTCTGATTGTGCTAATTTTATTTTTTATCCTGATTTGCCATTTAGGTTTAGATCTTTTATTTATGTGGTCTTTAGATCGTTTTGGAAGTTTTTGTCCATTAACTATGATTGTGGTCGCTGCGGCAGCATATATAACGGTATGGATGTCCTCTAGGTTACTGTCGCTTGTTAAGAAGTGTGGTATTATATTGGAATTTATTGTGTTTAATATTTGTCGAGTGTTGTTCTTGAAAATTAGTCTGGGTAGGGGATCTCGCAGTGCAGGATTGGTGCCACACCATTTGTTATACTGTATGTTCATCACTTGTTCAGCAGATTCTAATGTTTTGGCTTTGTGTGGCTGTGGAAGGTACGTTAGTAGACGTTATTTCTGGTGTATATATTGTATGGTCATGTTCTGGATCTATTTCCAAGTGTATGCTGGTGTTATTGGTTATGTCTGTGTTTGGAGGTTGGTTATTGCAGGTATGGACGGTCTGCCCTTCTGTTGATTCAGTGGCTAACGAATCATTAAGTAGGACAGTGGTGTCTGGTATATCTGGTGTATGCTCGCGTTCTGGATCTATCTCTGAGTGTATGATGGTGTTGTTGGTTGCGGTTGTGTTTGAGCTCTGCGAGTCATTCGGATGGACAGTACTTATTTCATTGGATACAACCATCTTTATCGCCTGAAGCTCTTGAGGTGTAAGGCGGTTGTTTTTAGTTATGACTCGTTTTTGGTCAATGAGTCTTTGTTCAGTTACACGTTCCGCAAGTTGTGGGTATTGTGCTAAGAATAGCCTATGCAGCTCGTGCCTGTAGCCTGTAGAGATGGTTTCTAGTTTTGTGGCAGTATAGTAACAGCGCATTACAGATTTGTTCATTTCTGTGGTCCATTGTAATCGCTGTCTTGGTTTACCAGCTTTGGTGGTTGCCGGCTGCGTCGGCAAAACATCCGCAGCTGGGTTGCGTTCTATGGGTTGTTCTGTTTGGGTTTGGGGTTCGGGTGAGTTTAATCGACGTACCCTAGGCCGTCGTTGGTTATTCACAAAATTAACTCTATCCATCGTGTTCCCACGAGTAGGGACGATCTAAATGTCGCTCTCCCGGATGACGCCCATTCCAGGAGAGAAGGGACTTATATTTACTCCGAAGTTGGCCCAAGGTGCTCCGGAGGATTTACGACTTTACTGTCGGGTTTTGTTGAGGCTTTCTCCTCGCAGGCCGACCGGTTAAGGCAAGCCCCCCGGTTGCTTCCCCCTCACGACGTTCCCCAGCCACGCCCTGCTGAAGTCGTTGAAGTGTGGGGAGCAATAACGGTGTTTGACGGAAGGACCGGCGCTCAGTCCTCCGTGGCATATTTCCCCGGATTTGCCAAACCCCTATCTGATCGAAGTCAGGATAACTTGGGGAAAAGAGCTTGGTGCTAGGTAGGGTAAGTAAGATCTACCGAACACCTAGCTTCCTGAGTGGGCTAGCCTTGGTTGAAGTGACCTTTCGACCAAGAACCCTGCCAGTGTTATAGCTCTGCAGTGGCAGTAAAGCCCACGATGAGCCATCCACGGACATAGCTCGCCTATCGAAAAGTCACTTGCTAAGCCCCCAAACGAACGTCAACGTTCTAGCACCCGATGGGGGGGGAATATTATTATTATTCATCTTTCTAAGTTCCTCTCGCATAATTGCGGTAGCAACAAGTGTTGACGGGCTGAGCCAAGTCAACACCCGGACTATTATTATTATTATTATTATTATACAATAAAAAATATTAATAGAAATTTTGAAATACTAAATCAAAATAGGAAATCATATGGAAAAATGAGTGAAAAAATGTAGATCGTTTAAATTGTAAATGTCCATCATAGGTACGTTTTTTGTTGGCTATAAAATCAAAATATGTGCTAACTTTACAGCAATTTTGTAATTTTATCATTCAGTATTTACTTACTAATCATATTATATACACTATATTATATCGAAATTGTATAAATAAAAACTGTTATTTTTAGAGAAATCTGAAAAACCATCATTAATGATCCCTTTCCTGTCCTTTTTTTTCATGCATTCCGAAAATATGTTCATACCTTGCACAATGGGGTTTTTCCGTACTATTACCTGAACATATTATTTCTGCATAATCTCTTCATAGTTGTCTTTTGACCGAAATGCCGACCATTATTCCCGAGCGTGCATATAATTATAACTATGGGATTTTTACGGATACAATATTCTCGCTCAGGTCCTGACCCAGTCGCTTCTCTATTGCGACTCGAACGCGACGGTCGAACTGAGACCCGAAAGATTCAAGGTTATCGAATCGTCCTGAAAGATTAGTCTTGAGTTTCGCTGGTGGTTTATTGTTTATGCTGTGGCTCAACTTTGAAAGCGCCGACTAGAACCACTACGCGAACGGGCCCGTCTGCTGACGACTCTTTTGGGTTGGCGAATGCCAACTTCTTCCAACATTTTCTAGTAAGAATTTAAATTGAAAAAATCTGTTATTAATCTGCTCAAAACTTTGCTACCATAGAATGTGCAACTAATATTAAAAGATAATTATTAGCGGCCGTTGGTAAGGTAATATGTCGTATAAACAGTTAAAATTCACAAAACGTTGCAACGTCGCATTGATTGACAGTCAACTTTGAACAAACACGTATAAATAACGGATAATAGCAGCGCTTTGTTTTGGTTTGATCCTGCCCCGTTAATTTGGCAATTTTCGAATGGATTTTGAACTAGGTAAGTACATGAGTGAAAAATAGACTGCTTGAGACAAGATGGTGATTTGAGCATAATGTGTGTGGATGATATCATCGGTAGCAATGTAAACACATGGTAAGTAATAACAACGCGACCTTGCAAATACTCACAAGCCTGTTGTGAGTTTATAAAATCAGCTATTGTTTCACAAAAGAAATAATGCAAGGCAAAAGAATACGGGCTGTTGTCAGATGTTGCGCTTGAAATGATGTTGATGATCTGGTATATTCAGTATTTTTCCATAATGTTACTGAACTATGATAAAAATACTCTACACCACGTACTTTCATAACTCGTACTACTGTATAATACATGTACTGCAAATTTTTCAATGAAAATACATAGTTATTAAAGAACAAAAACGCTGTTACAAGCTGGACCCATAAGGAGGGACTGAACATCAGCCCCTCCAAAACGTCCATAATTGCCTTCACCAGAAGGAAAAAAGTCGAGGGACTAGGACCTCTACAACTTCTGGGTAGCCAAATACAGCTGTCAGGGGAGGTTAAATACTTAGGAGTAGAGTTAGACTCTAAGCTAACCTGGAATCCTCAGCTCAAAAGAGTTAAAAGAAGAGCCGAGATGGCATTAGTGCTATCGAGGCGCTCGCATAGTAAGACATGGGGGCTAAGTCCAGCCATGGTGCATTGGATATACACAATGGTGGTGAGACCCATGATTACATATGCGTCTTTGGTCTGGTGGCCAAAGATTAAACAGCGAGCTGCTATAGCAGAACTAAGCAAGGTGCAAAGACTTGCTTGTCTGTCCATAACAGGTGCGATGAAAAGCGCACCCACTGCAGTGTTAGAGACCATCCTGGACCTCCCTCCGTTGCAAATTGTAATAATGGGCGAGGAGAGAATGGGCTACTCTAGACTACAAACCCTACCAAGAGGAATTTACAAGGATCTTGGACACAACCAAATCGCAGAATATGTGGGGAACACCATAATGGATGCTAGAAAGGACCACATAACTCCGAAATACATCTTCAACAAGAAATTCGAAACTATAATAAGAGATCGAGAACTCTGTGAAGTACACAACCTGCATCGAGAAATAGTCTGGTACATAGATGGATCAAAGACCGAGCAAGGCATAAGAGCGGGAATCTTTGGAAGAGGAACTAGACAGAGCATTCCGCTAGGAAAATACACCTCGGTATTTCAGTCAGAGGTGTACGCCATCCTGCAATGTGCAAGGATCAACAATTAATGAACGATCCTACAGAAACAAGAGGATTGCAATACTTACAGAGAGTCAGGCTACACTTAGGGCACTAGAAGCGCCCAAAGTTACGTCTGCTCTAGTCTGGGAATGCTTACAAGAACTGGGTAGACTGGCAGAACACAACAAAGTAACTTTGGAGTGGGTGCCTGGACACTCAGGTATAAGAGGCAATGAAAGGGCGGACGAGCTAGCAAGACTAGGCTCGTCTGCCCTATACATTGGAGCGGAACCCGCCCTGGGGGTGCCTAAAACCACAATCAGACACCAGGTGGGAGAATGGATGAAACATCAACACAAGGAGCAGCGGAACTTGTTGCCAGGATGTGTTCATGGAAGAACATTCACTAAATCTCCATGCAAGAAAATAGCTGAAACACTGCTCTCCTTGAGTAGAAATCAGCTCCGAATAACGACGGGTCTCCTCACACGACATTGTGGCCTGAAGGAACACCTGAATAAAATGGGACTCTACAATGGAGACCTCAACTGCAGATTATGTGGAAGACGAACTGAGTCAGCCCTACATGTGCTCTGTGAGTGCAAAGCGCTGGATCACAAGAGGCAATAGCTCTTTAGGAAGACCAAGTTAGAACCAATGGAGTACGGCTAAGCACCAGGACCAGTAGGTAAACTGCATAAACTTATGCAGGGATCCAGATTGCTGGAGTGGATACTGTAAAAGAGAGGAGCAATAATACAATAGGCCTTAAGGCCTAAGTATTGACGGGGACAGCAAGGTCGGATGGCTCCTGGAAGAAAAAAAAAGAACAATAGTATAAAAAAGAAAAAGCTTGGAAAGTATTTGAGAAAATCTGCTACTTCCGGCAACGCCGTACGCTGTCGTCCGCTGAATCGCTTGCCCGATTGTGGGCTTCCTGTTCCACCCCATCCGTCTCACGCATTCTCTACCTGGTCGAACAAACTAAGGATTAAGAACTAGCAATTAACAACTAAAAATTAAGAATTATCAATGTGTCTATAAACTTCAACTAAGGATTAACATGAGTACCTATCAATTTGATGTTATTTCAGGTCACAAAACACAACAAGAGTATAAAACGAAATGACAAGCATGTCTCGAGACGGTACATGTGTTTAAACCTTACATCCACGAGACAAATAAAACGTATACATAGAACAGTAAAATTGTTCATTCTTAGTTGAAAAGCCAAAAATTCAACCATCTTAATTTTTAGTTTAATTGACAGATAGAATTATATAAACGGTTGATGGTGGTTCCGTGTATTAACCTTTCTTAATTCTTAGTTGCTAATTTCATTCATGGTTTATTTGAGCTTATAAACCCACCATTAGAGCGTGGGTTTTGCTTTTTCTAATATATTCGAATTCGTTGGATGGATCAGCTGCTAGCTGCTGATGCTCTGCCATCTCGTCTCACAATCCGTCCGCCCATGGTCGAGTCTCGTGCGCGGAAGATCGGAGAGACGTAGGGATAGGCAGTTTTAAAAGTGTATTGGGATGTATCACTCACTGGCAGGCGAATATATCTGCCTGTCCGTAAAGTGTGATATAGGAGACTGTATCGGAAATTTTGCCGGTTGGCTCGTTCGATCCATCGACTCTATGGAACACTTGTCACCTGCAACATTTGCGCGGGGCTTTCCACATCGGAGGAAAGAATTGGATTTATGATTCTATAGAGACATTTTTCGAATATGGAATTCTTTACTAGTTTCGCTTACCTTTTCAAGCCGTAGTTTCCAAACGATCTAATTACGTTTCCAAAGTACCAATAGTTGGGGGCAGACGACAGAAAGGTTCTGCCGGTGCGCCATCTGGTACCCGAAGGTAACGGCAACCAAAGAAAATCGCTAAACAGCAGCAGACCTCTTGGTGGAACGCCACGGCGCGTCCGCTTTAGCCACCAGAGAGCACGGTTCTATATGCTGCTGCATATGAAAGTCGATATACGAGGGTTGCTCTATATCTCCGTCAATCAACCAGTACGCAAACAGCTGTTTCACGCTTATTAGCGATCATCAGTGCGCCATAGGTCGATTGACGGAAACAGAGAGCATCAGATTTTTCATGTTTACTAAACATGTGAAACATGTGAGAGCCTCGGTGAGAGCAGACCACAGAAAGGTTTTGCCGGTGCGCCATCTGGTACCCGAAGGTAACGGCAACCAAAGAAAATCGCTGCTAAACAGCAGCAGACTTCTTGGTGGAACGCCACGGCGCGTCCGCTTTAGCCACCAGAGAGCGCGGTTCTATATGCTGCTGCATATGAAAGTCGATATACGAGGGTTGCTCTATACCTCCGTCAATCCACCAGTACGCAGACAGCTGTTTCACGCTTATTAACGATCATCAGTGCGCCATAGGTCGATTGACGGAAATAGAGGACGCGCCGTGGCATTGCACTAAGAAGTCTGCTGCTGTGTAGCAGCGATTTTCTTTGGTTGCCGTTACCTTCGGGTACCAGATGGCGCACCTGCAGAACCTTTCTGTTGTCTGCTCTCACGTGTTTCACATGTTTAGTAAACATGAAAAATCTGATGCTCTCTATTTCCGTCAATCGACCTATGGCGCTCTGATGATCGCTAATAAGCGTGAAACAGCTGTCTGCGTACTGGCGAATTGACGGAGATATAGAGCAACCCTCGTGTATCAATAGTAGTTTTAAATAGTCAGTTGCAATTCAAAGCGACAAATAGCTAGACGAATTGCCTAAAGCGTCAGTTGTTCTTTTGAATAATCAATTAAGAAATTGTGTGGAGTGTCTTGTACTTCCCACACATTATCAGTGCTAATAAAAAAAATTGAGTTGTATGTTGATTTCTGCTGCGCCTCTGGTATTAGTTTAAGTTACCCATCACCATTTCCTCCACGGTCTTAATGCATCGTCAAAATTCCATCACAATTACGTTAGTAGTTTCCAAGTTCCACGTTAGGATAATAGTATGTATGATAAGATATCACCAAAGTAATTTTTTAAGCACAATTTTACCAATACAACACAAGTGTTTGAGTTTGCAAAACCCCCCACCCGTGCTACACCCCAAATTAGTTTCACCCCTTATTACGACCCCTCAGCATACACTACACAAATTTCATTACAATCCAAGCAGCGATTACTGAGATTACGTAGATAGAAAAACAGTCAGACAGTCCAACACTCAAGCAGACATGCCGTCGGAGATTAGTGACGTGGCTCATGTAGAAATCAGTAGACGCCCAAAAAGCGCATTGTCTAAAAACCGAAGATTTTCGCGATCATTATACCCCCTACCAGTGTGGGAAGTAAAATATTAAAAATGAACCGGAACATCCAAATCGTCTTAAAACGAACTCTAAGCTATTTTTGTATTTTCAGTATTTTTAATTATTGCTGCACCACCACTGACATGATTTCTAAATATCGTCCGCGTTTTCCATCCTTGCTACATTACTAGTGCTTGTTGAAATGTTATTAAAATCGATATCGCACGATCCAAAGCACTACTCGTATGTAAATGTATATCAAAAAATTCTATCCTTTGGTTTTTGTAAGAGGCAAGGCAATGTTCGAATGGACCTAAAAAAGTGTATTATACCGAAAGGTTTTTCTTTCACATGTCAATGAATACAACAAATATTTCAGTTTTACAACCCCACCTCAACCATTTCAACTTCCAATCCCACCAAAAAATGCAAAAAAACAATCAGGAACTCTTAAATTGCCTAAAAGCGGAGTTTGAGGAATATTTGTCATTTCTTGTTTTTTGCTAATTGCCCCACCGTCCATGTACCAATTTTTAAAACTATAGCAGCATTACCTACTACGACCCTACAGCATATCGCTACCCAAATTTCATCACAATCCAAACAGCGGTTACTGAGATTAGGAAGCTAGGATAATGCTAACAGACAGATGGAGACGGACAGTTAGGCCAACACCGAAAATTTTTGCGGTCACAATACTCCCCTCAGCTGTCGGTGTCGGAAGTAAAAGTATTCTATTTAACCGTTTTCTATTTTTAACCATGTTTTTATCAAGCTAACTTCTTATGCCTAACGCGCTGGAAAAAATCCAATTCTCCGGACTAAACTTATAATCAGGAGAGATTGCGGGTATTTTGGTGGGATTCTGGATAAAGAATGGAGGTTTGAGAAATCCCTACATCCCTACTATTATGTAAGAATTTGCTACAGGTCATTTCCCACGGAAAGCATTATTGCGATTATATAGGGTACTGTTTTTTACAGATCCTAGTAACCACTTAGTAGTTTTTTTTACCTAAACTTAGTGTTACGATTAAACACAGTACAGAAGTAATTGTCTCTGTTTGTTTATTACGCGTCGTCGTTTGCCCTTACATTTTTTATTCTACATGTGCCTTTTTACTGTCTATTTGACTAAAAGATTGCCCTGAAGATGGCCTGATTAAGATCGACGCAGTAAAAGATACTCTTATCTCTTTTTTTACCTAACGCCAACAGTGCAGAAGTGTTCTGTGCTATGGGAGGGCACATACGGTGTGTAATGCTATTCAACTGTAATGTCAAACTATTTCCATAGAGAAAATAACAGGTTATGCTGCTTTCTTATGAAATGCCACTCAAATAGTAAACAAAATTCTTGTTAATATTGTTCCTGAAACTTATCATGTGGTTGTGTGATCCACCAAACTTTACTGGTCCATCAACAAACAAGTTATACAGATAAAAGCAGAATTTCTTTGTCTCTTGTTTTCGAGGAAAGGACTAAAATGTAATTCGTAGCCTACCGAAAAATATGTTATAACAAGTTAGCTTTGTTTTTCTTATATACAGGTCGTAATTCCAAGAGACCATTTCTGACCCAAATTCAAGTATCGTCATCATAGTCACAATGTCTTCACAGACATGTTGTGAACTCGTAAAATGCATTAAGTCGGAGCTAGAGTATTGCCGACACGAATATTATCAATAGTTTTGAGAACTGTAGTTTGCCATCGTTCGCGATTTACTGTGAGTTCAGTTGCGCTCTTGATACTCATATCCAGCATCTGTTTCGTCGTATCTACCCAGCATGTAGGGGGGCGGCCGCGGCGCCGCCCACTCCGGGCATGACCCTGAACTACAAGTTTCTCCATATTATCGCTTCTGTGTATATGTCCGAAGAATGTTAGCATTCTTGTCGACACAGTGGAGGATAGTCTCTTTGGATTAGCGAGCTCATCCAGTATGGAAACGTTAGTTCGAAGCGGTATAAGGAACTCTCAGCATTCTCCTCCACGTTCGCATTTCAAAGGCATCTATGCGAGCTCGATATGACTTTCTAACAGGCCAAGTTTCCGCGGCATACAAAAATATGGAGAACACAAGCGACTGAACCAGCGACATTTTGGTAGCTTCAGTGATGTTATGGTCACGCCATATTTTAGTAAGATTTGTCATGGCCATACGTGCCTGTTGAATGCGCCGTCGAATCTCATTTTCACAGCTACCCGAAATGTCGATCATAGAACCGAGGTACACAAAACTTTGAACTACTACTACTACTACTAATGTAAATTAAACCGGAATTCTGTTACACTACATTTTTAGTAATTAAGATAATGAACATTTATTTACATTCTAACCAATTGATATGTTAAATAATATAACTTAAACAAATAATAGAAACAGTAAAAGTAGAATCCGTTTAAACATCTGAAATTTTAACAATAAATAATCGAAAACGTCTTTCGGAAAACGTCTCAAAGGTAAGTTTTAATGACTATCAGGTTATAGGAGTTATAAGTTGTAATAGCGTTATGCGTAAAAGATCGGGTGAATAGAGCAGTCAGATGCACTGGCATGGCAAGGTTAGGCTATGTCTGATATCAACATTGTGAAGGCTGTGTCCAGATATCAGTTTTTCACGAGATACGACGGTTGTGATGCATTGAGTAGCTTTTGAATAAAGATAAGAAGATTGCATTTAAATTTCTCATCCATATGAGTATATCTTTGTGGATTGGCAGTGAGGGATTTGTTTTGATTTTCTTATATTCTTCAGAATGGCATTTTCTCGATGGATGGGTGATGGGGCTATTTGGCAGAGCGCTGGTAACCAGCAAATTAGGATTGATTTGATGATTCCCGTAATAGTTCTGATAAATGAATTTAACTGGGCATCCATCAGTCTACTGTATGGGTTATTTAGCCACACTGGCGAGCAAAATTCAGCCGCAGAGGAGCAGAGCGGCAGGGCCGAAGTACGGAGCGTAAAAGCGAAAGCACCCCATGAGGTTCCACATAATTTTTGCAGGATGTCATTTCTGCTGTGAACCTTGGCTGCGATGGGCTGAATGTTTTTTTAAATGACAGTGTTCTATCTAGCGTGACCTCTAGGTATTTGGGTGTGGGATTATAGGACAGCAAGGTGCCATTAAGGTAAGTCTTTAGCTCTCTGCTTGTCATTTTATTGTTAAGGTGAAAACACGATGTTATTGGTGTACTCTTACTTGGTTTCAGCTTCCACCTGCTGAAGTATGATCCCAGGTTTGAAAGATCGGCATTTAGTGTGAACTCATGAATGTCAAAATTGATATTACTGTACGCTAGAGCCAGGTCATCTGCATATGCGAAATTGGGTCAATTGTATTTCAGTTATTAATAATAACCACATTTTTTCCAAACATTGATACTTTGTATCTAGAAAATGAGATACTTAATGACACATATTTATATGACCTTTTCTACTTGAATATGGGTCAGTTATGCGTCCTTGGACATCAAGTAACACCCTGCGCTACTAAATAATAGGGACTGGTGTCAATGCACCGATTCTGTAGAATATGGTATTATCCTCAAGGATTCCAAAGTGTATCATTAATGGCGCCAGGCTTTAATTCTTAACCGTTCTCTGAACACTATCGCTGTGCCTGTAAATTAACGCCTTGAATCCCAAAGCATAAATCTGTAAGATCGGCTGTAGCTATATATCACTAAACTGTTACAAGAAATATGGATTTTCTAGTGCAAGATCTGTAAACAGACACCAACACCAGAGCAATTTAGAAACTTTGCCAAGCCAAGGGAAACGCTGAACTGGGCTGCACCAGGAAGATTATTATTATGTCTTTAATGTTAATATTAGCTCGCGGAGATAGGGTTTGCTCAAATATTCAAGGGGCGTATGCCTTGCTTAATTGAATGATATGGTTGACAAACAGCTGAATATAGGGATACGATTTGAGTGCTGCACCCTATAAGGCTTTGTACGGTGTTGCCGCTTCAGTGTATTTGTCTTAAACTTAAATTCAAATTCATTTATTCTCCTATATACCCCTGAATTTCCTTGATACGTGGTATTCTTGTAACAAAGATATGTTCAAGCGAAAACGGTGTGGAATATTTGAAAGTACTGCAGTGTCTATCATACCATGTTTGCAAACATGTTTTTTTGTACTGCAACCCTTAAAGCTCACCCCCAAACCTTGTTTTTTCAAATTTCACCTCATACTTTTTCCTACACAAATTTAATCTTTATTTTATTAGGAATTTTGTAGTACCTCTGATTTTATACATAAACCTATTTTTTTCGTAAAGTCATAAGCATAAAGTAAATAAAATAAGGATTTGTTTGAGACGTAACACTCTCGTAAGGAAAACAAATAAAAAATTACACCAAATGGACCTTTCATACCGTGTATTCGAAACATTTTTTTAACTTCAACCCCCAAAACCTACCCCCTACATTTTTTGCCAAATGGTACCCCACAGCTTTTCCTACATTAATGAGGTCATGATTTTATTCAATATCTTATGTTGCCTTTGACTTCATACACAAACCAATTTTTTTAGTAAAGTCATTAACAAGAGATAACTGAAATGAGCAGTTGTTTGAAGCGTAATATTTTCGTTATAAAAAAATATAAAAAAAAGACATTACTTTTCGAAAGCATCTATTATAGGTCATTCAGTATGCTTAAAAACCCAGTTAGCTTTATTTTTATCCGTTTTTTTCCGTCAAGCAAATTCTTATTTTATTTATGTTCTGCTTATGTTTTACGACAAAGATAAGTTTGCGTATAAAATCAAAGGTACTGCAGGATTTTAAATAATATAAGGACTTAATTCGTATAGAAAAACTATTTGGTGCTATTTGAAAAACAAAAGTTGAGAAGTGAGTTTTAAGGGTTGAAGTAAAAAAAATGATTTAAGCGCATGGTGTGATAGACCCCGTAGTGCTTACAAAAATTCCACTCAGTTTTCGTTTGACCTTTTTTTTTGTTACGCGAATGTCACGTGTCAAGGAAATTCAGGGACACTCTGTGTATATAATATAGAGCATTTACATCAAAATACATACAACAGAAAAGCAGAAAATAAACCCACTGAAATCTTTGTCAAGATCTGTGCATGGGGAACTTTGTTATTCAAAATCCTCGTTATCGCATCAAATCAAGATAAATAAATAAGTAATTGGAAATTTTTCCTTCGAGTACAGGTAAGTACAATTTAAACCGACTTAAATTTAAAACGAAACAAAATTCCGTAACAAAAAAAGTAGTGATACAGTGATTCTCAATAGAGTGTGATAGCAAGGTCGATTTTGTTAAGTTTCGAGCTTAACATACCAGTGGATACATATGCATTATCCATGATTTTTGTTAATTTTTATAATAACCTATATTATTTCAAACGGTATTATACGAAATATAAAAAATTAATATGTGTTTATCCATTCAGGCCCGAAGATGCCTTTGCAAAAAGCAGTCCACGTCTAAGTAAATACCAGTCGCTATAAGGCGGATGGACCTTTGCCCAACTTTATTGCCCTAATCTTTTTTCTAATCTATGCCTTATATCATATTCGTATCCAATTGATACTAAAGGTCGAGTATTTTTGTGCTGGTATATCAAAACTTATAAGCAAACAGTTGTGGAAGATCTATTGCGTGGGCCTGCTTATATTCAAGATCTGAGGGTAAGCGGCTTGTTATGTTTAGTATTATCATTGACTCACATTATACTTTAATCAATGGTATTATCTTAAGAAAGCGTACTTTCATCATTTCAATGAGTCTAAGATAACTTTTGTATGCCCCACCTCAACCAACAATACCATATTATAGGAGTGACTCTACCAGAGCGATATGCGGTTTCTTCAATTCATATTGATCCGCACTTGATACTGAAATTCGAAGAACTCCTATTTTCCTCAATTTTCAGGATAATGGCATATATGAAATGTAATTTTAGTTTTTTGTATTCTATACGCCGTTAAAAGTAATGATTCAAATTTGTCACCCTGTGTATATACCCGGACTACAATCCATAAGTTCTGGCAAGGATAACACGCAAGAGCAAACGGCGGATCATCCAAACTGTGGGGAATAACTAAAGTATCGCAGCTGTTTTATTCATTCCCTAGCTTCATTGGATTCAAAAACAATATTTTACATCTATTTTACCATAAACTCTCTGACCCTCATCTAGAATCATTTGCAAAATGTTGACAAAAAGACCAAATAGGCACTAAAAAGGGTAATTCGGCATTATCCGAAACTTTTTCAGTATCAATTTTTAGTGCATTAAGGACAATTCTTTTATAACACAGCACACGTTTTCAGATATAAGGGGGCCGCGAGAAAATTGTACAGATGGACCCGAACTAAGTTCTCAAAAATGAGGTTTTAGTGTACTGTTCTTTGAAAATATGCCTACATCGTACAACAGCTTTTCAGTGGTTTTTTGAGTCAATTGATTAATTGATTTGATTCAAAAAAAGGTGTAGCTCAAACTCCGACACACTCCGACGAGCTGCTGTTCCATTACCTAGTGTCTACTCCTCACACCGCGCCGTGAGGTGAGCAATCACTGGGTCCGCGAATCATGCGCCCTAAGTAGACTGGGAAGGGACCCAAGGATGACTGCCTTCTGCATTCTGGCGGCTAAAATGTGCACCGCCACACAGCATACCGCCATTGTGCGCAGTTCAGAGAGCAGCGTATTCCTCAATCCACCTAGGGATCCAATGACCGTAACCAGCAGACCTAAAGTATAGTCTGGCTAGAGCCTGCGGGGAAGAATACTACCTTGGCCTATTTGCATACCAAGTAAAAAAAATAAGTAATGCTGGCTAGATTCAAATCAGCATTCATGTGACTGTGTCAAAAGGCGATTCATTCCAGTCAATTCGTCTACTGTGCCCTGCATGAACATCATATCAGAACTGCTCCTGTCAGTGATAACTCGCTTTAGAAACAAGTCGGCTGTAATGCAGCCTTGAACAAACTTTAATCGTTTTGTCGGACGTGGCAACTTATATTAGCTGACATCACAGTCCGAGATATTGACTGAAGTTAGTTCATCACGCTGCTGTACTCTACGTCATAAAGTTTTTGGTTTTTCTTATTCTTGTGGCTTATACAATGGCTTCGTATATAATATTATATAACACACACGGACTACACTTTTTATTTTTAAATTAAAACGTGTTTTCTTTATGGTCAGATTTCCGCAAGGGCTGAAAGCCTATGGCGCTGTAGAAGCGCTGCGGGAGGATAGTTGAGGTTTTGAATAAATTTTTTTTTGTCATATATATGGAAAGATCATAAATAAGTTTTATAACAAAACTGTTTTTGTTTTCTTTTTTTTTCGCATTAATTCAAAAGTTGTATCAAAATATAAATGCAGTGCAGTGCAGTGCAAGTAATATGTCTAACAAAATTTGATTCAAACACATATTTCTGTTGATCGTAGAAAAAATGTGCGTAACAAGCGCAAAAAACACATCAATAAATTTTTTTATAAAAAAAAATAAAAAAAAGTTGGAAGGCCTGGGTTTCGGCCATCCTTCGATTGAGGAGATCTTTTTAACGAAACATATTTGATTAGGTACTTACTGGAATCTGTAATCAGACTTCAACTTCAAACATTCAAAAACATATTTATTTCGATCTTAAACTTTATCTCGAGCTGCAAGCTTCATTTGTCGACTGTATTGCAACAAATATCCACTAGCTACCAGTTTACCAGTACGTATTTTCGCGATTGGTTGGGAATCTAGAATCTAGTATCGGAGTAGGACGTCGTTGGTCAAAGGAACATCTTGACCGCCATGGTGACGTCACACGGGTTCGGGAGCCATCGGCGTGTTTTCGGTACTCAATTCAAAGATTTTTATTTTGATATAACTTTTGAATTATTGCGAAAAAAAAGAAGACAAAAACAGTCTTGTTGTAAAAATTATATATGATCTTTCCATTCATCACAAAAAAAAAACTTTTTTCTTAGTTCAAAGCCTCAGTCGCCTGTGCAGGTTAGATTTGAAATGCTGGGATTTTGAAATGCTGCGTTCTGGTCGTCTGGAAACACATTTCCCGGCAGCTTATTCCACAGCGTCAAAGTTCTCCAAAGGAAGGAATGCTGGAGGAGACTGGTTCGGGGAGTAGGGACCTCGATCTGGTAAGAATGGACTCGCAGAGCGTGATAGAATCTCTAAAACAGGGACAGGTTGGCCAATCTTCTTCGATGTTCCAAGCTGCGGAGGTTCTTTGTGAGGTTAGGCGTATCGATTAGTCTAATTGCTCTCTCCTGGATAGTGTCTAGAAGCTTTAGGGAATGCGTTGGAGCGCATCCCCACTCCTGGGAGCAATACTCCAACGATGGTCGGATCTGTGTCTTGTAGAGCAGCAATAGTTGCAGTGTATATAGCTTCCTACAGCGGAACAAAATTGCAATCTTCCTGCATGTCGTTTTTGTCGATGTTGATTCCCAAAAGCTTGACGAAAGGTGGCTCGACAATTGCGTGACCTTCCATTTCCACAGTTGGTAATTCAACGTGAGACTTCTTTGTCAGTGTTGTTTCCTGAGCTTTCTGTACGTTAAACTGTACTTTATTTATTAATCTCCACTCGACAATTGTGATATCTACGTTGATCTGTGAGGCATGTTGCTGTCGCCAACGTACCGTCTCCTGGGATGAAACTCTGCAGAAAAATCAGGCAAGCACTATTGGCTCTCAAGTGTCTTAAGCTGAAGACGTGTTGAGCATTGGATTGCCGTCAGGCTCTCATGAATTTATCTATCGGCAACAACGTAGCAGTTAGTTGGGTGTCTTGGGTAATTATGTCAGCATCTTTAAAAGTTTTTAACACAAACGGTAAACTTCTTTAATTTTTATTTCATGTATTAACAATATCCTTCAATTGAATTACCCCCACGTCTCTTACAATGTGTTGTTGATTCAGTTCTTCTTTTTTCGAGAATCATAAAACCCTGACGCTCGAAATAATATTAGTTTTTCCAACAATCCCAACCCAATTAATTTCTAGCAATTTCAACAGAGTAAAAGGGCAATAACAGGCCAAAGGCAACATTTTAGCGGGTACTTTGGCAGAGAAAGCTGTCGAGACAAAAATCGGAGTTCTTGCCATCCGGAGTATATGAGAAGGAATGACGCTTTGGGTTGCTCAACAGTTAAGAAGCTCGTTAGTTACCTTAGTGAAGTGGTACTTAATACTACCCCGGCAACATATCCGTATTACAACTGGTGCTCCTACTGAACACTCTGAGCCAAGGAAACACCCCTACTGTATGAGATTAAGTAACGCCTGTGCAGGGATTGTTGAGCACCTCCTGTGCGACTCCTCAGCTGTCTTATAAACAGGAGAATCCATTCTGTTAGCGGGAAACCCACTGAGCATCATCACCCCCTTTCTCGCTAGGTTGGGATGGCTGAATCTCAGTTCTGAGGCATCCTTGAGAAGATTTATAAGGGGCCCAATTGGGCCTTGATCTTGGCAGATCACACTCTTTTCAACGCAGAACGCAAAAGCATTTTAATACATATTAGACAAAGCTGGTCGAAGCATCTGGTTCTATCAAACATTCGACTCCTCCGTTAAAAAAGCAAAAATTTGTAACACATCCAAAAATACGAGTAAGTTTCAGGGATTGAGAGAAATTATAACTTTTCTTTATACCTCTTTTCGTACCTTGTTATTTTATTCAGCAATCAACTATTATGATCTAACTTTTATTAATTATATTTTGTCGGGATGTATAAATTTGTTATTTTACTGAAATTCAGATGAGCGTAACTATGACGGTTTTGTACAAATATAAATAACCGAGCTACAACACGTATTTATATCCAACGTGTAACTCTATCAGAGTAGGCAGTCCAAATAGGTAATGAAGATTATTAAGGGAGCATTCACAACCAATTAATATGAGTATGGAAGTTAAAATGTAGAATATACTACTCGCAAGTGAAATCCGAACACCTAGAAAAAAGTAGCATTAAAAATGTGTGCACAGCTTGGCAGTATCCTCTCTGGTACACGTCTGAGACTTCTTCATTCAGACGCTATTTACCTACATGGGACCTCCAAAAACACTGTATACGTAAAGTATTGTTTTTTGTCAATCCAAAAGTTATGATATCAATTGCAAATGTGGCGAGACACTAGTTGGTTGTGTACAGATGTTCCTAGAAGGCCCAGTTTACACAGTTAACCCCCCCCCTTTTAGCGGGGTTGGATTGAAGGCCAACGAGAGCGTGGTGCTTCTTCTAAAGCAATTGCTGTAACCATAAGGCTTAGCGGGCTACAGATGTAGCAGCATAGCGCACATGGATCGAAGTAGGCCGAATGCAGCCAGCTAGAGATTCTGGAAGTCGTAGGAGAACTATCTTCATCTAAACTACTGGCCTTTCGGGACAGAACGCGATCCACCCCAGCTGTTGCAGACGCATGGTGTGCAGCTATAGGGAGGCTCCTTCGTATTCGCACGTGGTACTACCAACGAATTCGAACAGGTTAGAAGACGTAAACAAGGGTTTTATTTGGACCTACTATCTGAAGCACATTATAAATACTGTGTTTATCGTTGAGTTTATCAAGCAGCTTGATGCTCGTAGCAGGCAATTAGGCAGGTAGACGATCGGACGAAAATAGCAAAGGATTATTTGGCCATGTTGCCAGATCGTCTCCGGGTAAAGCTATTGTATTTTCGTTGGCTGTGACAACTGACAATATATATTTTGCAGTCATTGCAGTAATAGTAAAGTTGAAAAAAGCATGTGAGGAAGATCACAAAATAGACTTTTGCTCCAAAGGAAGATACTGATAAATGTGTTTGTTATTATACAGGGTGATACTTCTTTTTGAACTGTACATAGAAGTCGTTATAATAAACAAATTTTTCAATTAACTTTTTTACGAAAACTGAAAAATAAGCGAGATACAGAATCAGAAAAAGTAAGTAAGTTACTCGGATTTTTGTCAAATCGATTGGGTATTGTACCGGTTAGATAGTGCAGTCACTCTTTGTTTATATTTGTTAATTTTGAATTGGTAAATCCTAAAAGAACTACATAATCATGAAACAACTTTTAGGATTTATCAATTTAAAATTAATTATGATAAACTGGAAATGACTAGTGCAATAATTGCCAGGTAGAATAACTGATCGATAAGACAAACATCCGCGCAAAAAGCTATACAACAGACTAGGTACATACGTCTGCTAGCAGGTAAATAACCGTAAAAGTATGGCCATTAATAATGGAATAACATGATTAGCAACTTTGTTTTGGTACTTTTCGTTGATCGTTCCGGATTTATTGTTACAGTTTAGAGTGAATTTTGGGTTTAAATAGTCCAGAAATGTTAAAAAACTATTATAAACAATTCCACAAAATTTAAATCCTGCGGATTTCTGTAAAAAAATAACATCGTGTTTGAGTCTACAGTAAATAATGACAACTGAGTCTTGCCAATATACACGTGCCTGTTAGAGCATGGGCGTTCCCTTTTCTAACGTTGTCGTTGAGCTGAGCTGAGCAACACTTCACCAAACCCCAATTAACCCATTTTAACCTCAAAAATTTAACCCGTCAGGTTAAATACTGAAACATAAAAATACCGTACTTTTTCACTGGAGCGTTTTGTCCGACAAACTGACAGACCGACATTCATTATTTTTACTCCACCATCCGTACAACGATTTCCAAAATTATAGAAACATTACCTACTACGACCCCACAAAATATCGCTACTCAAATTTCATCACAAACCATGCAGCGGTTAATGAGATTAGGACGTTACAAGAACGACAAACAGATAGACCGACGCAAATGAGTGACGTGGATTTTCGTTATGTAGATATCATGAAACGCCCAAAAAGTGTATTATCTCAAAATCGAAAATTTTCGCGATCACAATACTCTCCTCATCTATCGATGTGGGAAGTAAAAAGTATGGGTTTGGATAGATTCTACATTTGCGACTTTCCTAATCCTCCGACCACACTGCAGTATTCTATCGCTATATCCGAAGAACCTCTTCTACTAAAAAATCATTGCAGAGTATACCACTGCACACGACTGATAATTATTTTTACTACTTGTTAGCTCATTTTGCTGCTAAAGATCTTGGTGTGATTTTCGATGGTAAGTTAGAATTTTCAGGCCATATTCAAAACATTACATCATCTTCAATGCGTAGCTTAGGATCTATTATAAGGAATTGTAAATCATTCACGAATCAAAAAGCTTTAATGGCATTGTACTATTCTTTAGTTAGGTCTAAGTTAGAATATGCTTCTATTGTGTGGAGTCCCATATATCAGGTCCACATTAAGGTCCTAGAAAATGTGCAAAGACGATTTGTCAAGTATCTCAATTATAGTTTATCCAAGACGAGGATCAGATCATAGATTACTGTTAGCAAGATTTGATGTTCAACCATTACAACTAAGAAGAGTAAATCGTCGTTTTAGGTTCCTCTACCAACTTGTGCATAACCAGGTGGACTCAATATATTTAATGTCCCGATTGCAATTTTGCAATCTAATTCTCGTCAGCATGCCACCTTCTATCAAGCAACCCCAAAACCAATGCTTTAATTAAATCTCTGATGTACTCTATTTGCACCAACTTCAATCTGATCTCTGATGCTTGTCATATTAATAATTCTAGTCTAAACGAAATAGTAGAAAAGTCATGTGAGAAGTATTATGTAATACAGAGGATGGTCTGATGCCATTCTGAGACTTTAAATTCAGCTCACCTAATACCATTTGTTACTTTAAATGACTTTCATATCTTAGGTAATCTTACGATACTGAGTATGTATTGTACTCTTATTGAAATTACCTGTTGGACAATAAATTATTATTATTCTGATTTTTCAAGTTTCTCTCGCATGACTGCGGTAGCAACAAATGTTGACGGGCTGTGTCAAGTCAACACCTGAACTATTACTGATCGGAATTCAAGAAAGACCGTACTATATTACAGGTCTTAAGGATTACAGACTTTTGGAATATTTTGTGTAACTTTTCGTCCAGGCCTAGCTGGTGCACGTGTGGTGTGAATGTGTTAGGTGTAAGGCCTGAGACCGACATAATTAGGGGGACAATAACAACTTTGTTTTGTTTCCAGAGTCGTTTTACTTCTATGGCAAGGTCTGTGTATTTAGATATCTTCCCAGCGTAGGTGGTTTGAACATTCATATCATTAGGGATAGCAATATCTATTAAATAGGTAACTTTTTCTGCCTTCGACTGAAAAACTATCTGGTCTATTGGCTGGGATAGTTTTGTCTGTGTGTAGTTCGACGTCCCAGTATAGTTTGTATTGATTGTTGTCAAGTACTGATGTCGGTGTATAATTATAATATGGATCTGTGTTTTCGATTAGTTTGTTAGTTATGGCTAGGTATGATTTTGGCTGCAGAGTTATGTCTGGCCATGTACTCAGTTCCAGCGAGGGTTTTGTATGCACTTGTTATATGATCTATTGTTTCCTTCTGTGGAATTTTCTGCAATTGTCGTTGGTTACGGATGGATCTTTAATTATGAATTTTTTGTAGCTTCTCGTCGCAATTACTTGGACCTGAATAGGAAGCATAAAACTCTCCGTTTCTTATTATTAAATGCTGCTCAAGGGGGAACACTATCTCAAAAACGCTGTTGGTGCGGAGTCGCTCTGCACTGCGACGCGCTGCTTGATGGGAATCGGCCTTAAAATATCAATACCATTTTACATTTTAACTCCATACCCATATTAATTGCTTGTGACAATCAATGTATTCGGAATGGTCCCTCAGTAATTTTCGTTATTTATTCGTACTGCCTATGTTGATAGAGTTACGCGTTGGATATATGTATATGCATTATACATCGGTTATTTATATTTGCTGAAAACCGCCATTGTTGTACTCATCTGAATTTCAGTAAAATAACAAATTTGTACATTCGGACAAAATATAATATTTCCTCCGAATTTATCATAGTTAGATGATAAAATTACACGGCACGGTATAAACAAAAGTTGCAAAGTTGTGTTTTTTCAAATAGAATACCCTATATATCATCCCGAATTTGAATTGCGTTCCTTTCCTTACTCAGGAGATGTAGGGTTTTATAAGGTTGTACAGGGAAATTTCAGAGATATGGATACTATTATGTGGAAAGCTTAATGAAATGACCTCCCTGTACCTTAAAAAATTAATAACTGGGGATCTGAGTCTCAATGCTATAATAATTTCGTGGTTGTCTAGTTTAGTTTTAAATTATCAAGTTTCTGCTATCTTTGATTTTGTATACAAGGTGAACCAAAACCCACGACCATAATTTTCTTTGTTATTTTAAATGCAACACCTTGTATTTTATAACATCGTCAGAAACTTCACACAAAATACTTCCACTTTTATCAAGCATTCTCTTTACCTAAACGTAACAGTTATGGAGCGATTTCGATTTGAAGCAGTAAAACGATTACTAATAATACTGCTCTATATTATGCAATAATTTTAAAATGAAGACCTTCGCTTAACCTATATTTTTTATTTTGAAGTTTTCTTGTATCTTCTATAATAACGGTGATATCTAGTTTCGGAGTATAAATCGATCACCCTTATATTTCTTATTTATTTATCTGTAGGGTAATATAACGTACGTATCAAAATGATGCTGTATCCTGTATTGGAAGAAGGATGTCTACAACCTTTCAAGGATTCATCAGAACTTAGTGTTCACTCATCTCAATCTGGTGAGAAAGGTGGTGATGCAGCTCAACGGATTTCACGCTGACGTGGCCATAATAAAAGGCCAGCGATTCTCGCATTCATAAGACAGCTAAGCAATCGCATAGCAGGTGCTCAACAATCTCATCCTTCTGTTCGCGTCCCCAGCATAGTACTCATACAGCACCAGTCGCAGTATAGATGTGTAGTCTGGGCACGGTAGTATTCAGCTACCTTCCAGCTATGGTAGCTAAGGAGCTCCTTGGCTGTTGAACAGCCCGAAGTGTCATTCCAAGCTACCTTAAAAATATTCTGTGTGCACTCTATTCCTTTGGACTGTGAATGCCCTTCCACCGAGCTAACTACTTCGAAAGATTGACATTCCATTATATCCGATACAGAGTGGTATAGAGAAAAGGTAATAACAAGCACAATGAGAAGAAATAGGACAAACCAGCAACCTGAACCGATAGCCAAAGCTTTTGTTACCGCTTGTGCTTGGAATAACAGATAGAATAGGAAAAATTTTACAAAAGGGAAACGCTAAGACCATCTACAAGCCCACAATAAAAAAAGTATTTGAGAACGGTGAAGCATAACAGGCTGGCTGTCGACTAGATTATAAAGACAAATCAGAGGTAGCCGAACATGCGATGAATAGGAAGGAGGCCATGGGATCGAAATTGAACAAACTCAGGTTCATTTCCCAACGTCTCCATACTAAGCCAGACTCCAAACAGAAGCAAAGAGAATACAAAAAAAAACTCAACTAATTATTTCAGTAGGAAGGAAGAAACGCAGAAAGTCAACCGGACATTGGAACCCATCCTAAAGAACCTAGTTGAGCTATGTCAATGCTAAGAGGTACAAGTATCATTTCGGAAGTCACCGAGGTGAAAAACCTTCTGAAGATGCCATCCACTCTGGTGGCGAAACAACAAGCCTGAACGCCGAACGACGCAGGCCTAAAAACCCTGGAACCACAAATTCATTGAACGATGGCCGCGAAAGCCTTACACAGTACAGCTGCACTCTAAGGTTGCACAGCACATCTGCCAAGGAAGGGAAATGAAGCCCAGGGTATGGCTCAGGTACGTGGATAACCCGTTCATCATTTGGAATCTGAGAAAATCTAGAAACAGACATGACCAGCGTGTATGAAAGCATCCAGCTCACCATGGAGGTAGAAGAAAATCAAAAACTAGCCTTGATGTTCTTTTAGAAAGCAAAGTAGCCACGTTGGCATACTGACAGTTCTTACATAAATAATTAAATCACCACCAACCTCAGAAGTACGAAATCATTAGATCTTTGACAGAATGGGTTAGAAAAGTGTGCGAACCGGGAGAATTCGACACCGAACTGGAGCATCTAAGGGCCTGATTCATAGTTCATACTTAAGAATCCCTTAAAACTTGAGTGTCCCTTAAATATGGTTTTGTGTTTTGACAGCTACTTGAACATCCCTCACGTTAGGTTCACTTGAGTAATACTTAATACACGAAATACTAGCACAGAACATAAATGCGTAGGCATGGGCATAACAGGTTAACATAATATAAATATAACAACGTCGCTAAATGATCCCGCCGTGTTGTAGATGTCTAGAAACAGATGCACAAGGAAGGGCACACTTGAGTATTACACAAGAGACGAGTAGGAATACGGTCCTCAGGTAACATTTTATTAAAATCGTCTATACTTCAAAAAATAACTAAGATACAAAGAAAAATGTTTATACAGGGTGTCTCACGCCGATCAAGACAAGCAATATATTGGAACTGGGCAGTAGTAACGAATTGCAACTTTGGGGGTGCAAATTAAAGCAAATATATTACCTTTTCTTATTACTGTGGGAAATCCTTATTTCTATGGGAGTCCCTTACCACTTAGTATTTCTCATACAGCAACTCTATGAGTCTAGATCGGCTCGTGTAGGAATTGATGGTAACTTGTCTGGTCAAACAGCAAACAGAAAAGGAGTTCGTCAGGGATGTGTATTAACTCCGATATGTTATTTAACATTCACTCTGAATTTGTGATGCGAAAGGTATTGGACAATTGGATTGGCGGTATAACTATTGGCGGAAGCAAAATATCTAACCTAAGATTTGCTGACGATACAACCCTTATTTCTACTTCTCAGGAAGGACTATAGTAGCTCTATTAAACATTTTAGAGTACCTCGGTTCTTTGATCGACAATTCGGGTAGCTGTGAGAATGAGATTCGACGGCGCATTCAATAGGCACGGGTGACAATGACAAAGCTTACTAAAATATGGCGTGACCATAACATCACTAAAGCCACCAAAATGTCGCTGGTTAAGTCACTTGTGTTCTCCATATTTTTTTATGCCTCGGACACTTGAACTGTTAAAAAGGCAGATGCTTTTGAAATGTGGACGTGGAGGAGAATGCTGAGAATTCCTTATACCGCCCATCGAACTAATGTTTCCATACTAGATGAGCTTGGTAATCCAAGGCGACTATCCTTCATTGTGTCGACGAGAATGCTTACATTCTTCGGACATATTCACAGAAGCGATAATATGGAGAAACTTGTAGTCAGGGTCGCGCCCCGAGTGGGCGGCACCGTGGCCGTTCCCCTACACGCTGGGTGGATACAACGAAACAGTTGCTAGACATGAGTATCAAAAGCGCCACTGAACTGACAGAAAATCTCGAACGATGGCGAGCTACAGTTCTAAAAACTATCGATAATATTCATGTCGGCAATACTCTACCTCCGACTTAATGCATTTTACGAGTTCACAACATGTCTGTTAAGACACTGTGACTATGATGATGCTTATTATTGTGTCACCCAATGGGGTATTTGTTTTTGGTCACGTGACGTCCGATTCCAAATTTTTAATGGGAAACCCTGTATATTTGTGACTTTTGCTGTTCTTCCCGATAAAGCTATTCCAACAAAGTGGCACACTTGGGGTCTAAAGTGATTAACTCAAGAGCTATAGATACTTAAAGGACTGTACCATTGTACCATTATGAAACACTACCAATGCAATTTAACTGTAGGGGTACATGCTATAATCAATGGTAGTGGTACCATCCTCTAAAGACCTTTAGCTCTTGAATAAATAACTTTAGACTCCAAGTGTGCTAGTTTGTTGCAATTGTTTTATCGAGAGAAACACAAATAGTCACAAATATACAGGGTGTCCCACCAAAAATTTTAAATCCGACGTCACGGGTTCAAAAACAAATACCTCATTGGGTGACACAGTAATAACAAAAGATACTATATTTGCTCTAATTTACACCCCCAAAATTAAAATTCGCGACTACCGCCCAGTTCCGATATATTGCTTGTCTTAATCGTCGTGGGACACCCCGTATTAATTTTGTAAATAAATCCACGATTGACTTTTTTTACTTGAAATATATTTTTTTTAGTATTTAACGCGATGCGTCGAGTTCTTAAGGGGTGTGGATTTTTTAATATTAAATAAAAGACGCTTACTTACCAACTATGCCAAATTTTCATCCTTCCTATATTTTTGGGATTAAATTGTTTTTTTACCAGGCTATCAGGGGCTTACAGCCATGCATAAAGGTGAAATCGGCTACGAAAAAACATTTTTGTAACTCTTCAGGATATATACTCTACGTTCCAATTTCAAGCAATACAAAAATGGAAAGCCAGAAACCAGCAATAAATCGAATCCAAAGAGAGACAAGTATTCATTACAAAGAAGACATACGGCGGTGAAAACTCTATAAATTATATCTAGATTAAGAAAGTTGGAAGGACTATTTCTACCGAGCAAGAATAGAAAGATAAGAGGTAAAAAGAGAAATAGCAGTTTGTCATTTCTGAATTACATACCTTCAGGTGTACCTGCAGAAAAATAAAAGTTTTAAGTAACTCTGTTAAATCATAGCTTTTATATAGTATGATAGTATCAATGAAATGAAATAGTTTTCACGCTGATGCTCTATGATATACATTAAAAATAACCCATGGATCAATATAATATATCTATTTAAATTATTTATACTACGGCGCCGAGTAAATATCAGAGTTCCTGCCATACAACTGAGGAAATATAATACAGCCTAACATATCTAGTAGTACATGAGATGCTCCTTTGTTAACACCCTGTTTGGCATAATATACAAGGTATTCCAGAATTTCCTTGACAAGTGATGTAGTCGCAACAAAAGAGCATACGAAAACTGAGTGGTATTTTTTAAAGTACTATAGGATCTATCATATGCTCTCAAAACATTTTTGTTTTACTTCAACCCTTAAAACTCACTCACTCACTTTATTTAAAATCTTGAGGTGCCTGTGACTTCATACACAAACCAATTTTTTTTATAAAGTCATAAGCATAAGACAAAGAAAATAAGAGTTTTACCAAGTGACAGATGGTTCTGCAACATGCTTCACATGTCTGGTAGACATGAAAGAATTGATGCTCTCTATTTCCGTCAATCGACCTATGGCGTACTGATGATCGCTAATAAGCGTGCAACAGCTCTCTACGTACTGGTGGATTGATGGAGGTATAGAGCAACCCTCGTAAAATAAGAGTTTGTTTGAGGCGTAACATTTTTGTAATTAAAAACATTAAATAGACAACTTTATTCGACAGCATAGTATGATAGGTCATTCATTACCCTTAAAAATCCACTTGATTTTCTTTTGTATCAGTTTTTTTTGCAAAAATATTAGGCGTCAACCATATCCTTATTTTACTATGATTTTATGAAAAAAATAAATTTACGTATAAGATCAAAGAGACCACAAGATTTTAAATCAAGTAGTAACATCACTTAGAAAAACCTATGGAGTGCTATTTGAAAACAAAAACTTGGGGGTGAGTTTCCTGGGATGACGTACTGAAAAATGTTTTGGATGCGTGGTGTGATAGACTCTATGTACAGGGTGGGCCAATAGTGCGTGGACGGAGGATTGTGGGCTCACTAAAATAAATTTTAGAAATCTGTCACTTGATCATGGTAGGGAACCTTGAGGGCTATAACATAAAAATGTTTTCACTTAAATGTTGACGTTTATACAGGGTGATTCATATCAAACATACATTTTCTAGAATGGAACCTCCTATATATTATTGCATATTTGGATTCCTTGGTCAATTCTAGTGTGACTTTATGTATCACACATGGAACTTTAAACGAACCGTTTAGGCGTAAATCACCATTTTTGGTATAAGTAGGTATCAGAAAAAAAGTGATTATCGCAGCGATTATAAAACTTAGAAGGCCGTGACTTTGCGGTACAACTAAGCATGAAATGCTTCACCTTAGGTCATACGGCTAAATTTGAGTTCTTTTTATACTTGGAGAAATCAGTAAATTAATTAAGGAAACTTCAATCACAGATAACTTGATTTTTTCAAATGGGAATGCCTATCTTGGTTTAAAGGATCAAACGTAAAATTTGATTACCTTTCTAACGATACAGCATTCTCGATATAAAGAAGGCAAAGACATAAAATTACCTTCAAGCTATAGGCCAATTTCTCTTACATCCTGTTTATGCAAGGTACTTGAAAAAATTGTTAGTAAGCGCCTTATGTGGTTCCTTGAGACAAACAGGCTCATATCGGATCACCAAGCTGGTTTCAGGCAAAACAGATCAACCGTGGACCAACTTGTCCAACTCGAAGATGCTATTCAAAACAGCTTCGCAAAAAGGCACCACCTAGTAGCTGTGCTGTTTGACCTGGAAAAAGCTTTCGATATGACCTGGCGCTTCAACATCCTTAGAACTTTGCATAATTGGAATTTGCGTGGTAATCTTCCTAACTTCATCAAGTCATTCCTTAATCATAGGCAATTCAAGGTGAGGGATGGTACATACTACTCAGATTTACACATGTTGGAGAATGGAGTACCACAGGGATCCCCACTCAGCGTGATATTATTTGCAATAGCTGTTAATAGTCTAACGGATAACCTGGCGCCTGAAATAGGAAGATCTTTATATGTTGATGACTTGGCAATTTTTTACTCTGCTCCCTCTATGGATGATGTAGAACATCGACTCCAAGAAGCCATCAACCATATTACAGAAACGGCTCTTGATATTGGCTTCCAGTTTTCGAAAGAAAAAACCAAATGTATTCATTTTTGTCGACTCAGATCACCCCATGCACAACCTAGGTTGTTTGTCCAACAAACACAGATACAATGTCAGGATACAGTAAAATTCTTGGGCCTAATTTGGGATAAAACCCTGAGGTGGAACCACCATATCGACGATCTGGTTATCAGGTGTAGGAAGAGGTTAAATATTATTCGCGCGATGGCTAACATAAATTGGGGAAGTGACAGAGAGACTTTGCTAAATCTTTACAAAGCTTTGGTGCTCTCAAAAATCGATTATGGTTCAGTTGTGTACTCGTCCGCCCGCAAGTCAAGGCTAAGGTCTCTTGATGTTATCCATTCAAGTGGTCTAAGATTGGCATTAGGTGCTTTTAGAACTAGTCCTGGAATTTCCCTTTGCAGTGAGGCTGGTATTCCGCCTCTAGAGATAAGGCGACAAGAGCTTATCTCCAACTACTGCCTAAAAATCTGGGCGCAGCCTAACCATCCCAACCACGCTCTGTTATTCACGAATCAGGACCACAGGAGATACACTAATAGAATCACAATAACCAGACCGTTAGGTGTAAGATTTAGTGAGCTCCAAAACGACATTGGCGAAATAAATACAAGTGTGTATAGTTTAGATGTTGATAAGCTCTGTCCTTGGAAAAAAGTACCACCTGATAAACACCTTGAGTGCCTTGCGTACGATAGAAGTAATGTTAATCCCGTTCTTCTCATTGCTGTATTTAGGTCCATACTTCAAAATTATCCGAATTCTATCCAGATATATACTGATGGCTCGAAATCTGAGACAGGTGTGGGATCAGCCTTTTGTACGGGAAATGAAAGCCATTCATGGTCTTTGCCTAGAAAATCATCAACATATACAGCTGAACTCTTTGCGATAATGAAGGCACTCGATTATGCCATGCACACCAATATTGCTATATGTCTCCTCTGTACAGACTCTCTTAGCTCCATCTATGCCATTAGTAATGTCTTCACTAAAGACCCTATGGTAAGGTTAATACAAACAGCTCTTCATAACTTGAAAAACTTAGAGAAGAGAATTATACTGGTTTGGACTCCAAGTCATATTGGCATAGAGGGAAATGAGAGAGCGGATGCTGCTGCTAAATTGGCGTCAAGTTTGGAACCAGACGAAAATATATCGACAAGGTTGGAAGATGCAAAAGGATATTTAAGAATGAAAATCATAGAACGATGGCAGTCTTACTATGAAGCAATCGATCCCAAATTGAGAACAGTAAAACCGTCAGTGCAGCCATGGTCGTTTCCAACCCCACTTCAAAGACGAGAACAAGTGGTTATTACTCGACTGAGAATAGGGCATACTTTTATAACGTCATCCTTCCTCCTAAGAGGCGAAGAACATACCTTATGTGAAGCTTGTGGCATAAATTTAACAGTCAAACATATTTTGCTAGAGTGCCCACAGTACGAACCCACAAGATCACAGTTGAGCCTGCCAAGCAATATATCTGATTGCCTCAGTACTATAAATATTAAAAAAACTATAGCTTATTTGAAAAGTACTGGTTTATTCAAAAAAATCTGAACATTAGAATTATCATTACCTTTCCCATTTCTCTTCTTTTTTCTTAGTAATTACACACACTGTTTACGCGGCTATGACCAAGTAGTTAACGCCGCTATTTAAAAAAAAAAAAAAAAAAAAATATTTTTTGGTTTTCATTTTATTTCAAATCCTCAGTCAAATCGGTGTTTTTCAATTTTCCTGCGTGCAAGCAACCTAGCAGGCCATGAAAAATAAACAAGTGCTCGTTAACATAGAAGAAACCAACTACCTTAGTAGAAAGATGCAAACTTACTAGAGCAACGAGGCAAGACTATGAAAATTCCTTACAACATATTGGCTCTAACCGGATACAACAGCGGCAAGATATCTAATGTCAATGAGTAGCTGGGTATGACAGAAGTGTTCGATTTTCACAGTCTACTAGCTATTGGGGTCTGCTAGAGCTTGACAACTTTCCAAACCGATAAAAAATTTTGAAACAAGAGGAACACTTCCATGCGATTTTTGCTTACAGTCTAACATGTTTAGAATGAAATTTCACATTTAATGGGATAAAAAAATTAGTATTTCCGTTTAGTTAAGTCAAAAGTTAAGATATCTCCAACTGGAGCATTCTGAACATCTACTGAAATAATTGCTAGAATCTTTTAATTACGCTATGTCATGATTGTGCTTATTTCATGTAGTTTTGTGCCAACTGAATTATATTTCAAAATTCAAACAGACTGCAATTCAAGTTTCATTTTCCGCGATTTTGCTAATAAGTAGAAGTAGCCACTGAAGAATTTGAAGGGTTCCAATCAAAGGTATCATTACCTTTGACTTACGGAAATGGCTACTTTTATATAGCATTAAATGTGAAAATTCATTCAGAAGACATAGATATTTTACTGCCAGCAACAGTCACTAGTAGTTTTCCTTTAATTAAATATTGTTTTACTGACTTTGGAAACTGGCTAATAGCTAGTAGGCTGTGAAGAATGAGCGTTCTTGTTACTGCTGTTGTTTCCGGTTAGAGCTAATATGTTGTGAGGAATTTTCATAATCTTGCCTCGTTACTCCAGTTAGTTTGCATCTTTCTACTAGGTTAGTTGGTTTCTTCCATATTAACGGGCTTTTGTTTATTTTTCATGACCTGTTAGGTTGCTTGCACGCAGGAAAATTGAAAAACACCGATTTGACTGAGAATTTGAAATAAAATGAAAAACAAAAAAGACTGATATCGAGAATGCTATATCTTTAGAAAGGAAATCAAATTTTACATTTGATTATTTAAACTGAAATAGGCATTTCTATTTGAAAAAGTCAAGTTATCTATGATTGAAGTTTCCTCGATTAATCTACTGATTTCTCCAAGAACAAAAAGCATTCAAATGTAGCGGTCTTACCTAAGATGACGCATTTCATGCTTAGTCGGACCGCAAAGTCACGTCCTTCTAAGTTTTATAATCGCTGCGATATTCAATTTTCTTCTGATACCTACTTATACCAAAAATGGTGATTTGCGCCTAAACGGTTCGTTTAAAGGTCCATATGTGATACATAAAGTCACACTAGTATTGACCAGGAAATCCAAATATGCAATAATATATAGGGGGTTCCATTCAAAAAAAATGTAAGTTTGATATGAATCACCCTGTATAAACGTCCAAAATTGAGTGAAAATATTTTTACGTTATAGCCCTCAAGAGTCCCTACCATAATCAAGTGACCAATTTTTGAAATATTTTTTAGTAAGCCCACAATCCTCCGTCCACGCACTATTGGCCCACCCTGTATATTATTTTCAGAATTACAACTCGAGTTCTTGCTTGAACCGTTTTTTGCCATTACATCCATTTGGCTGATTTTCTGTACGCATCATGTCATCTTTATATTGTCGTTCAAATGCATAAGTATTACCAAAGGTGAGCAATACATTGCTTACAAGATTTCAAATGAGCTTGAATCAACGCATCGTTCAGTCCCTTAAACATTTCAAATTTCTGTGCAACGCACTGTGGGGGACTGGAGAAACCTTAACATAAAGCATTATAGATTTTATTTGCTCTGCATACAGTGTAACGCTTTGCGTTACAAATAATAATTAATTTGCCTGTGCAGCGTTTCAAGATGCGTTTAGGATCCAGCGAGCGTAAAGGCATGGATCAATTTCTTGAACAGTATAAATTGGCAATACAGTAAATGGTTTCAAAAGTGCAAATTGAGCCAAAAATTGGGTAGAATGTGGCTGGCCATAATCTGCCATTGCGTGTAATGTGTATTTTACCACCTGTTTTATGTATCATAGAACATTAAACTGTAATGAACGGTTGTCGAAATTGACAATTCTGACATCTGAAACCTGATTGTTGACAAACTGGTTCTGTAAAAGCACCCTGAATCTTGAACAATAAATTGTATACCATGTAATACACGTAAAGTGCTCTATCCAACTATTCTTAATTCTACTTGTTGACCAGTAAATTGAACTAAATCTCGTTCAAGACATTGTGCCATTTAGAGCAATCCTAAGTGATTGCGAATGATAATGTTGATATTAATTTTTAATCATTCGAACTTGTCGGGCAACACTGCACCGTTTAAATAGTTTTAACGGTTACTCTATCCTTAAATCGGATAAATATGGTACCAGCCATAATGCAAATATGCATAATTCAAAGATGCTAACAGCAATGTTGCCGGATTTACCGCTTTTACGCTACACGTCATAATTTTGTTATTTTAAACGGATGGCCTATTTATTACTATTGCAATAAATTTAGTAAGGTCTCATAATTTCAAAATTTTGTTTCCATTAATTACTGAGCTATAGAAGTATCGGAAGACTTAAATGTCTCCAAAAATGCCACTGGTAGAACGATAAACTACAATATCTATATACATATATCTATATACCTATACAATTTTTGCACACACAGAATTCACAAACGTTAACAGCATTTACCACATTTACATTGACACGTCATAAATATGGAATTCGGTTTGAAATAACAAAAAGGCGATCTGAGTAATTAATAGAAATAAAACTTTGAAAATAATAAAAATAAATAGGTCATTCTATTTGAAATAACAGAATTATGAAGTATAACGTAAAAGTGATAAATCTGGCAACATTTTTGTCAGCATTGTTGAATTCTGCATGTTCAAAATCTGCCAGCTATTGAATTTTATCATTCCATTTTTAGCTTTGGGAGATATTTAAGTATTCCGGTACTTTTTACTAACCCGGTATAAAGGGCAAAGGAAAGCTCCAGCTTCTTGCATAATATAGATAACAAGGTGTACATGATATTACGAGGGAAATAGTAAGAAGATATCTGTTTATTCATTCTGCACATCTAAATTATATGTACTATATTATTATATGAATAAAGTTTCGCTACTGATTGGCTCTAGCTCCATCAAGGTCAAAAAAGGCATGGCGAATAAAGTTTAACAACTGATAATAATTCTCAATCCAAATGCTTCCTTTCAGAATGCACGAGAAACTAAAACAGTCCAATATAAATAGAAGGGTAGTTTTTGAGAAGTTAGAGAAGGCTATATGGAAGATTATCTGTGATACTCTTTCACCAACTGCATCTACAAAAATTTGCTTCGCAAAATATCAAACTGCTGCCCTGACAGCAAATTCGATTATTCCTGTTTTATAAGCGGTGTATGTACAACAAGCTTCATGCATACTATGAATCGTAACGTCATAACGTCAGTATAGCTGCCATGCAAGACCACTATGAAGGCCCAAAGCACATCAAAGCCTGCTAGTTGATGCCGTATATTTCATTTCACTGAGCTATCATAGAATTTTATGAAACATAGTTTAATATTATACATCGTAAGAACTTTATTTCGTTTCATTTAAACATTTATGTTTATATGTATTTAAAACGTATATTGTTATTTCATCTGTTTACTACCGAGTTTCCAACATAGATACGGTATACGAGGATCATAAAATAAAAAAAAAATAAACGAGCATGTGCTCTCGTTAAGCTATCAAGGCCCGATTTTATAAACACTCGCATTTTAACAAAGGCTTTGACCAATCAGAGCAGCCCTTTCAAGATTTACTTCAAAAAGGAGAAAAAAGACATGCTTTATATGCAATCGACCATTATTAACCATCTAGTATTTTTTTAGTCTGATTTTTCATCTTAAATGGGTGAAAAATTGCAATTTTTTATTTGACGAAGATTTTAGCAATTGCTAATATGAATCAGGCAGATTCCACGAACGCAGTACATTTGATCACTGCAACAATCCAGTGATCAAATGATAATGATGTAGTTGTAAAATATATAATAAAATTTTATTCGAAGACATATTTATGTTGATGGTAGAAAAAAAAATGCGTGTAACAAGAGTAAAAAGCATATCAATAGATTTTTTGGTTAAAAAATATGAAAAAAATAGTTGCAAGTGCTGGGTTTCCAACCAATACCCGCTCGAACTCACCAATTCGCCTGACAAAAGCGTCGATGGCACGGGGCTAGTTTATAAGCTGCTAGTCGGCGAGTTTAAAAACTAGCGAGGAGCGAGTGTCGATGACACAAAGAACTTTCCACTAGCTCAGCCGATGACACGAAGGCTAGTTTACAAACTGCTAGCCAACTCGCTGGCTTGCAGCTCGTAAACTAGCCCCGTGTCATCGACGCTTAACACTCTCTACCACTGCGCTACCCGGCCTTCTGCAGAGGGGATCGCTTCAACGAAACATATTTCATTACACGGAAAAAAATATGGTTGCGTGTTCAATTAATTTTTAGTATTTGGATATTTTTCGATCTTTAAATATATTTACAGTTATTTCAAATCCATGTCATTGAAAAAATTTAATCCTTATATTCGAAGTAATCTCAGGTACGCCAATAAATTCAAAATAGTTGTATATTCATTCTAATGATATGTATAATCTTCCTAATACTAGTATCGACATATAATGCAATCAAATCATCCTTTTGTTTTCGAAATTTACCTTATGTTTCATTTAAGCAAAGCATACAATCTAGTCGATGTACAAAAATTATTCCTGCAACAAAAGTCCGTGATAATTCATCTGATAAAAATTAATTTTATTTCAAAAGGTAACTAAGTAATACACGGAAAATAACCCATGCTTTCAAAACATTGTCTATGCTGTTAGAGAAATTGGCAAATAGTGTTCGTACCAACAACATCATAATATATCGAAAATCGAATTCAACGGCCCTTGTTGTTCGCTGAACTATAATCAGTTATTCGGTGGGACTGATGTCCCGATTCAATGAACGTGAAAAGAAAGAAGAGGGGATCATCTTAGTGTTATTACCGGCGCCAACGTGGACGAGGTTGTTTCGTGTTTCGTTGTGTTGTTTCGTTGTTTGGCGTATCGTATTGTGTCATGTCGTGGTTTTGCATATTGCATCAGCAATTATATGATTTAAATGTGTCCAGTTATATACTAAATGAAGGACCTACTGAGAAATTGGGGCTTAGAAGAGCTAATACCCACATTTGAATGTAGGTATTTAGATTGGTCAGACAGTTGTATTTCAACAACTGGTGCAGGCTTATGTCTAATTCTTATATCATCCTCCTTATAGCTTCATACAAAATCACACCACTAAACATCCAAGCGAATCGATCAGCTATTCTCGCAACAAAATGTGTTGGCCCAAGCAAAAGGAAGTAGTTTATAATCAATTATAAAACACAGGTTCGATTCAACGACAGGCTGCGGTTGAATCATTCATTGAAATCCAATGACATCTTGTAGTTGAGTCGACAATACGATATAATTCGTTACCAACTATACACTTCCCATTGGATAAAACCTCGCTGTGTTTGAGTTATGCTGAGTGTAAGGTCCCATTGAATCAAACCGTAAGTCTTAGACAAAACGACAGTTTTTTCTGTGTGTAGGTACTTTATTACTGCAATTTGTAATCTAATTTCAACCATTCAAAGATATATTTATTTCGATCCTAGACTTTGTCTTGAACTGCAACTTCACTCATCGCCTATGTTGCAAAATATATACACTTGTTACAACAATAGTATTATTATAAAACTTATATACGATATGATGAAAAGTGTCACCCAGCTTTGACATTATTTTGTTTCCAATATTGATAAACTACCATTGGATGATACTTATTAACATAGCCCGCAACACCCAATAGGAAGCTTTGGCTAAATAACATCTAATAGAAAAACTTTGTCAAAACCTTTGTTAGAATGTGCATTTTGATGAAATCGGGCCTAAGTATTGCCTTAGATAGCTCTTTAACTTGGCCACCTTATGTGGATTACGTCTTTGCTGAGCTATCTTTGCAAATATTTGCGCTCAGGCAACTTAGATCTTATAATGATAGTATTACGCTGCATGTAGAACGCATTCTAAAGCTGGGAATACTCCTTTTAGCTTGTTTATATATCATGGTCACACTTATTGATCGCAATCCATGTATGCTATGTGAAGTTCTTGTTAACTCGTAGGTTTTACAGTGTACAGGAGTGTATTACATTTTTGAATACAGCACGTACCTGAGTTATTGAATTGTGACTGGAAATACAAACTACCTACTATAACTATATACTATACTATACTATAAAAATGGTCAATAAAACGTATAAGATGCTTAAAATGTAAACAGGGAGAAAGCTATTGGTCCTGGCCAAATTCCAACTATTGTACTTAAACGCTGTGCCACTGAGCTTGCATCTATTCCTTGCAAGCTCTTCAAACTATCGTATCAGCGAGGAGTGTTTCCCGTTGCTTGGAAGATTGGCTGCATACAACCCATTCCTGAGAAAGGCAAAAAATTGATTCCATCATCTATAGACCTGTGGCTCTTCTCAGCATCAAGATCGCCAGTATGGCTTCTGTAAGGTGACATCTTGACCTACATCGCTCGCCTGTGGAACAAAGCAATTGAGTTTCATGACGAATCCCGTGTTGTTGCTCTCGACATATCGAAATCCTTCGATAGAGTGTAGCATGAGGGACTTCTGGTCAAGCTTGCTGCTTATGGGCTACCACCTGCGCCAGTGGCTGAGTAGCTTTTTGGACGACTGATCACTGTTTGTTGTAGTCGAAGGCATCAGACGTATTTTAAATAAACGCCTGTGTTCCTCAGATATTTGTCCTATCTATCACACTGTTTATCCTGTACATCAACGAGCTGCTGGAAATAACTTTCTCACAGAACAACGCAGATATGAAAACAATTGTTGAGTGGGGATTAGGAATAGTAGTACAGTTCAATGTTCAGTAAACTCGGACAACAACACTGACAAAGAAGTCTCACGTTGGCTTACCAACTGTGGAAATCGTGGGTCACCCAATAGTCGAGTCATCTTCCGTCAAGGTTTTGGGGATCAACATCAACAATAACATGTCGCCAGTATTGCTAAAACGGCATCCCAGAAGCTTAGAGTTTTGTTCAGCTGTAGGAAGCTGTATACACAACTACTACTGCTCTACAAGGCGCAGATCTGACCATAGTTGTAGTATTGCTCCCATGTGTGGCGATGCTCTTCGAAGCACTCTCTAAAGCTTCTGGACACTATCCATAAGAGAGCAATTAGACTGATACTGATACGCCTAACCTCACAAAGGACCTCCACAGCCTGGAACACCGAAGAAGGATGACTGACCTGTCCCTGTTTTACAGATTCTATCGCGGCAGATGTCCTAATGAGCTCTCCCAGATAATCATACCAAAGATCGTCTGTACCAGGAATACTGGAGAGGCTCTGCGAGCTCATCCTTACCAGATCCTTACCAGTCCTTACTCCCCGAAGCAGTCTCCTCCAGCATCCTTGTTTTAGAGAACTTCGACGCTGTGGAATGAGCTGCCGGGGAATCTGTATCCCAACGGCTACAACCTACAGCGTTTCAAAACTAACGTGCACTGACACTTGTCCTCTCGCAGCGCTTCTACAGCGCCACAGGCTTTTAACCCTTGCAACAGGCTGACTATAAAAAAATGACATGGTCCCGACATACAGTTTATTCAAAAACTAAACAGAGGCGCTGAGACTCATTGTAAAGTCTTTAATTACATTTAATCACCAGATTGCTGAGGCTACCACTAATCAATTAAATCCACTCCTTGTTTATAAATGAAGGCACGGAAGTGTGAACCAACATCCCCTGTAATCGAATTTTGCGGACGAGAGACAATGTTCCAAAAGCGCAATTCAAGTTGAGTACATCCAACAATGTTGTACCTGGTCATGAAAGGACGAAAGGACTGGAATTTAATTATGGTTATATAGTTGTTAACGGAAGGCTGTTAAATGTGGAGAAATAGCCAAGGTCGTAACGCGAAATTTAAAGGAAGGAGAAAATAAAGCATTGAGGATTAGTCCTCTGTATTTTATATTAGCAGAAGAGTCATCTGCTAAAGCCGTAGAACTTATTACAAGCGCTTTTTAGAGCTGGGTGTTAAGAAGGTCAAGCAGGTGATGACAAAAACCAAGAGGAACTTCCCCTAAGAAGACCAGAGCTCTGCCACAAGGGAATCTGGCACTAATAATTTCCAAAGAAGCAGCAGCAGTCTTTCAAAATGAATTTTGTCCAAACTTTCCATAGCTAAGGTATAGATGGCGCTGTATTCCTATGACCAAATGCTAACTCCTTATGAACAGTAAGACAGACACTTAGTCCGCGTTCACATCGGACGCACATCGCGCTTTGCTTACAGTCTAGCGTAAAACAAAGAGAAACAAACCAATACATTTTATGTAGATGCAGCCGTTCACATCGGGCGCATAGCGCTTAGCAGTATGCGTAGGGCTATGCCATGCGAAGCGCCAGGTAACGCGCAGTGTTGGTTTCTGGACGCTTGCCTTCGCTTGTTCGAAAGATTCCATGGTTAGATTGGTTAGGTGTGGTGGGAATAATCAGATTTTTACTTTCAAAATTTTTCAATACCTTTTATTACCCAAATGTTAGTCCCATAACCAGTTAAGTAGCGTTCCAGATGGTGAAGGAGCAGGTCGAATGATTTTTTTGAAATTCTTAAATATTCTTAATATTTTTGCGGGTAGGTTCGGGCATCTCGGTGCACATATTTTGCGGAAAAGTTATGACGGTGCCTTGATGTAGCGCTTCGCTTGGTGTTAAAGTAGAGCGCGATGCTCCAAGCGAGGCGCGTCCGATGTTAATGTGGGCTGATTTTTAAATCCTTGTGTAGTATAGTATAGTATCTTCAAAGTGCGCTTTATTCCATAAACTTAGACAAAATGCATTTTGAATGGGATTTTATTTTCGTATGTTGTACGACACAGATCAGGGTCTGAAACGGATTACTGCAGTACATAAAAAAATTGTGATAAACTAGTGATAGAGACGACGAGCACAAAAACGGCATAGAGGCTTTTGAATACACTGAGAATGATGAGAATAATTTCATTTAAAAAAATGTCTCCAAATATTTCATAAATTTGGGTTTTTGCTGCTTAACAATGACACTGAAAATTACATTTTGTCCAGTAGTGACTGCATTATGTCCACTGGAGAAAAACAAACGGCATTGTGTCAAACATCATTTACATCTTTTTACTTCCCACACCGATAGGTGAGGGGAGTATTGTGATCGCGAAAATTTTCGATTTTGAGATAATACGTTTTTTGGGCGTTTTATGATGTGTACATAACGAAAATCCACGTCACTCATTTCCGTCGGTCTGTCTGTCTGTCTGTCTGTCTGTCGGTCTGTCTGTCTGTCTGTCTGTCTGTCTGTCTGTCTGTCTGTCTGTCTGTCTGTCTGTCTGTCGCGTTTTTCTACCCTCGTAATCTCAGTAACCGCTACATGGATTGTGATGAAATTTGGACAGCGTTATGCTCTGGGGTCGTAGTAGATAATGTTCCTATAATTTTGAAAATTGTTATACAGGGGGCGGAATAATTAGCAAAAAACGAAAAATTTCAAATACGCTTCAAACTTCGTTTTTAGACGTTTTAGGGGTTCCTGACCATTTTCTACTTTTTTTTGGGTGGGGGTGAATTTGGGGTGGTTGGGGGGTGGGGGGTTGTAATACTGAAAAATTTGTTGTATTCATAATGGGCTCTCTAATGACCTGTGAATGAAAGACCTAGCGCCATAATACAATTTTTTAGGTCCATCCGAACATTGCCTTGCTTATAATAGAAACCAACGGACTTAGAATAATTTGTGATGTATACATCCGTGTTTTAGTTTTAGATCGTTCTTTATTGCGTAACGCCAAAATTATCGAATGGATTTTAATGAAATTTTGACACAGTATTACTGCCACGGCGAGGATGGAAAGCGCGCATGTTTTGGAAAAATCGCGTCAGCGGCGGCGCGGCAATAATAAAAAAACTAAAAATGTTAAAATAGCTCAAACTTTGTTTTTCGGCGTTTTAGGGGTTTCTGATCATTTTTTACTTTTTTTTGGGTGGGGGTGAAATTGGGGTGGTTACGGGGTGGGGGTTGTAAAACTCAAAAATTTATTCCATTTATAATACTGTCCATTGACCTGTGAAAGAAAGACCTAGCGGCATAATAGACGTTTGTCAGGTCCATCCGAACATTGCCTTGACTATTACAGAAATCAAGGGATTTGGTATTGGTAGGGGTAGGTATTGATTCAGGTCGTTCTGAATTTAGTAACATGGAAATTATGGAATTAACTTTAATGAAATTTAGACACAGTATTATTACCGCGGCAAGGATGAAAAATGCGTATGGTTTTCAAAAATCGTGTCAGTGGCGGCGCAGCAATAATAAAAATCTAAAAATATAAAAATAGTGCAAACTTCGTTTTTAAGCAATTTGGGGGTTCCTGATTGTTTCGTTTCGTACAGTTGAAGCTGAATTGTGTCGTTTTAGTTCCTACGGAGGGTTTTAGGAAACTATTTACTAGTTTTTCTGTTGGATGTTTTTTGACGACAGGCGGGCGATGATTTGGTTGCAAGTGTTATGTGTGGGAAGTACTGAGTCAATCAACTTGACTCCATTTTTTTAAGTTCTTTTCCAACTTTCTTGTAGCAAATTTTGCGTATGAGTTCTATTCACCCAAAATGCAATTTCAATTCTAATGCCTGCTCCTCAAATAGTAAGATTGCTAATAACAACTCAACATCAAAGACAGTTAAAAAACAGACAACAAATCAATGTTTTTACAACATACAGAAAACCTGAAATTTAAGGAGATAATATCAACTTTAAAATATAATGCATCACTTGATAAACATCAAATCAATGTAAAGACTACTAAGCTGACCAAATTTTACATCTTTATACCTTCGACTTGTCGCCAAATAAAAGTGAGCATTTTAAAGGATTTAGAACAGACCAGACACTACAAATACTGATTTCTCAAATTTTATGTAACTCCAATAAGAACAAAAAAGTATTTATATTATACCCATTGAAATATTCTCCAGGCACCGCAAGATTCTTGATGAAAATTCCTGAAATGATGGCTTTCACAGCAGGTACTCTATGCAGAAAATTGTTCATAGCGGGGTATCAGCAACAAACATGAGAGTTTAAAAGCAAAAAAGGCTATACAGGAAGGAAGCAATAATAGCCCAGTGGATGTCGCTGTTTGAGGGAAGATTTTGTGTACCTCCAAAACAATTGGACACAATAAAATAAAAATAGTTATATTTACAACTCTATATAATACAGAACCAAAGTGTTTGGTATGAGATGGATAGCTAGACGAAACTTTCAAATACAAAATATTCCCGTATTTATATTTCGAAGACCTAAGTACAGCAACTCTTACTACAAAACCTGAACGAGGAAGAGCTATGAAAGAGAAATAATTGAAGCGGTACACATATGGCAATCTAAAACAAGTTCTTTGAGAACTTTGAGCTGCATTGGACTATAGTCCCCTGTCTTCCCTCCTGGCCAATGCACTTCCTGAACAAAGGATCTTCCACATCGATCCCCAACCATTACAGGTGTACACTGAACGTCAAATGGCCAGTTATATTGGTGAACCTGTCCATACCATGGAATGAAAGGTGCTTGCTTGCTCCGCAAGAGGGAGATAATTCCAATCATTTGGTTCACAGAAAAATCGGAAGAATGAAGGGTACCGGCTGGATTCGAACTAGCGTCTCCGGCATTCTAGGCCGACGCGATACCAACTGCACTACGGTCCCCCGTGATACAGCCGATATACAGCGCCGACGACTCATGCTGTACAGCCGTGATATACTCATAATTCCAGACAAAACTGGCGTACGCAAAAACGTGGTTCTCAGTCATTCATGGCTTTATAATGTCAACTGATAGCAAAATGCTAGAAACCAACGAATCAAACGGTACCACCCTCACCGTCATATGTGATCGGACATTGAACATGATAAATTGTTCCAACAGTAATTATTTAATGCAATCTTGATAACTCGTCAACAATATCACATTTAATTAAAATCCTGCTAATGCGCGTCACTTTCAAAATGCAAAATTAACCCCTTGAGTGCTAGACTATAACGCATTAGGCGCTTTCTGCAGCCCTCATGTTAAAAGCCTGCTACTTCAAAAGCAAATCCACCCACTCCTGTCCCCTTTAAACTTCACTTTGGTTGAAAATATACTATGCACAAAAGACGGGCGAACGTTGAAGATTTACCCTACTTCTATATACTTTTACAAAGCGGTTAATTTTAAAGAGTGCATGGGTGGAAACTTTACCAATTTCAGATATAAATGTAAATATAAGTTCACGACAATTTTAAGGTATAATAATTCTCACTTCGGTAGGTATCCCAAGAAACATTTTTAGTTTTACCTGAGCTACAGGAGGCTGATATAGCTCAGTATTGCTCACTCTTTTAAAGCAAACTTACTCAAGAACTTCATTGAGGCAATGATATAACCTTCTCACAGCCGGGAAGACCCACACCTAAAAGAATTGTCACGGATTTTGTTAAATCTAGTCTTAAAACCACAAGTACTTGAGCAAGTCTCTGTTAAATCTCCGACAAATGCTCATTTTTTTTGTTCTTAAAGCTTTGCTAAACACTTTAGGCTGTCATAACGTGAAGCCATGATATACTGTTTTGACTACAACAATTTTTATGTGTTGCTTACCATAAGGTCAAAGTCAAACTCTAATAACCTTTATGGTTTTCGACCTAGCGGCATGATTGTGGGACCACTTTCTAGGTAATTAAGAGGGCTTTAGAAAACATAAATAATATTCATACGTTAAGGAGCTTTTTTCTGGAAAATTACATGGTGTAAAAATATTAGACAGATTTTTTATTAAAATTAACATTTAACATTTTTTTAAATATCTGACCTGAAATTGTATTCTTTGTTTTATTGTTAGAGGATAAGCAGTACTATTCCCCAATGATTACAATTTTTTTATCTATACGCCCTGTGGATAAAAATGACAACGTTTCCTTCCAAAGATGACATACCTTCATATCAGAAAACAAAAATGGCAGCCATTCCATTCTAAGAGTAGAGAGGTAGAACCTCTCTTATGAGGGTAAGTTGAGGGTGAAATGAACTATTCTACATGCCTTTCAAATATCACTAGTTGGTAACCAAACACACTGTACATCTGTGCGTATGTATGTACCTATATGTATAAATAGTTATATAACATATATATTTTATTTTGTCATCTTGTCAAACCCTCACACAAGGTTACTATCTTCTGTAGGTACTAATTGTATTTTTGGTAAATAAGTTATTCAACTAATATTATGACCGCATAGTACCACTCCGCAAAACAGTGATAACACCGCTTCGTTTGTGGAAAACAGGATTCTATACCAGTGAAAATGCGAATAAGTTCGACCTCATTATAACTGCACAACTGTTTATCTGTTCTAGTCGAGCTAAAACAACTAAAATAAACTATCAATTTCTATTGGCATACATAAAGAGTCAAAACATTTTGAATCATAACCAATTTGGATATCAAGAGGGAAAAGGCACAATTAACGCAATAATTGAATTGGTCAATAATATACGTGAAGCATTTGAACATCGACAAAACCTAGTAACCGTACTTACAGCCCTATCTAAAGCGTTCGACTGCATAAACCATCATATTCTACTATCAAAACTTGAATGCTGTGTTTAAGAGGGACTGTCAATGATTTAATCCCTTCATATCTAACGAATGGGACACAACGTGTATATTTAGAACATAAATCTAGTGAACCACTTACAATTTCAAGGGGTGTACCTCGAGGGTCTATTGTGGGGCCTCTTTTATTCATTATTTATATAAATGACCTTGCATCCCATATGGAACAAATAGATAATAAACTCGTGACAATTATGTATGCAGATGACACTATATTTAACTTTGAATTAAACCGCGATAACATCAAACAAAGCGACTACGAAATCAATAAAGTAATCGGTCACTCTCAGGATTGGTTTGATTCAAATGAATTACATCTTAATCGCGGTAAAACAGAATCTTGTGTATTCTCACTAACGAATGGAACTGAGTCACATCACGTGAAGTTCTTGGGAGTCCACTTTGATACATGTCTGTTGTGGCATAAACATATTGAACACCTATGTACTAGGCTATCTAGAACCGTGTATGCAATAATAAAAATTGCTTACACAGTAGATACTGATCCTGCTCTGACCACATATTATCGCCTGTTCCACTGGGTAATGTGCTATGGTATACTAACTTGGGCAACGCATCGCATGCTCAAATACAAAAGGTCTTCCTAGTCCAAAAAGCTGCTATGAGAAGTATTGTAAAAGCTAACCGTAGAGAACACTGCCAGCCGATATTTCAGAATTTGGATGTGATGACTGTATATGCGGTAACCATTTATGAAAATTTACGATATATTAAAAGGCACAAAAATCTGTTCAGATCATCCTTTGAAATACATAGTCATAACACCAGACATAAAAACAATTTAAAGCAACCTCGAGGGCGAATTGATAAAACCAAAATAATAGGAATCGACAAGTTGTAAACTTGCTCCCACTTAGTATACTAACCTACCTACTAATTTATTTGAGAGAAAAAAAAAACATTTCTGAAACGACTAGCACCCTAGAGCTTAAATGAGTTTAAAACTCATTTAAACGAAAACATATCCCTGTAGTGCTGATTATTATACAAATATGTTTTATATGTTTCTGTATGTCGATGTGTCTATCGTCAAAATATGTAATTGTTAAATGTTGTTTCGTATTGTTTGGTATTTATGACCTATTTTTGACTTGTGCAAATATTATTTTATGTACATAGCACCAATAAATATTATTATTATTGTTATTATTACTATTATTGAAGTTTGCCCATAGTCGACATAGATGCCAATGTTTTGGCAAATTCTCATCACAGATAAAGAGACAGTGTTTACTTTGAGTACGTTGGAACACCTGAGAAACAGGTAATAAACATTCTGGATTAACATTGTAGCTTTGTAAACTGATTTCAGGAGCTTGTAGCTGTCAGAAGGAAGCGGTAGTAAGTCAGGTACAACAGGATTATCATTAAACCATGCTGTTAGTATGTCTTACGTATCAGGAAATATTATGACTTTTCATATAAAAAATGAGAAGTTGAGATACGAGTCTCGGGAAAGGCAATATCGTATCAGCAGTGTAATAAGCCTTCGGAGATACTCTTTTTACGTGGAGCCTTCAAAACTTATGAAAAAGGCGAAGAATTTTATATAACTCTGTGAGAACGTAGTGAACATATAGTATAAAGGATGATTCATCTATGCTATCTTTTGTACAAGTAATCAGAATTTTGAGTAGAAAATATCAGGGTAGGTTTGATCAAGGTTGATTCTGTTGTCTTAATAATTACAAGATGGTGACACTTCTGGTGCTACAATAAATTTTCCATTTCGGTTTTTTTTTTAACAGAACATTGTATACCTTACTGGATTTCCAGATTCAGCTTTAAATTCTATGTCTGCGCTATTTCCTATCTTCAAGTATTAGCTGCTTTAGAGTTACGACCACATGACAATGTTATTAATCAAGATTTCCATATGTTATATGAAATAGTTGAAAAAGTTGTCAGAAAGCGTAATAAACATAGCATGGCGGAAGACGAAGAAGAAGCAAATTTTATGGCGTATAAACTTATTGAAAATGGGGGCTGGAATTAAACATAGACCAAACTCAACATATGATAGTTAAAAGAGGGGGTCAAGGAATGGAGACCCCAATAGGGAAAGTAAAAGGAACATCGAAATTCAGATACCTCAGTATGAACATAGATGCGAGTGTTAGAGATGACAATAACGTGACCAAAAAAAATAGGAAGAGGAAAAGCAATGACAAAACAACTACAGTCTTTTGTGAGGTGAAAACAGATCTCACAAAAACATGAAATCAGAATATTCAGGTCTCTTTTGGCGCACAACACCGAGGTATGGATCTTAAATAAACATACGAAGTAATTAATTAACATAGGTGAGAACGGGTATTGGAAGAAATATTGTAGAGTTACCTTGATGAATAGTGTAAGAAATAAACAACTAAGATAAATATTGGAGGTGAAGAAGACGAACAGTTGATATGGTATGGACACCTGATGCGGATAGAGAATAAAATGCTACCCAGAATGATGTTCCAGTAGATTCAAAACAAAGGAAGAGAACTGGTAGGACAAGGAAAAGATGAAGGAACAAATATAAAAATCGATGCAAATAAAAGGTCTAGAGAACAATGAATAAAATGATAAGAGAGAGTAGAACAAAGGATGCGACAGATGGGGTATAAATAGTCGTTATATGTATAGGTGTATATTTTGTGGTTGACAAGTCAATTTAAACGACATTATTGAATATTTTATGCAGTCAATGAAAGGCTTTAAGACCTTCCACATGTCGCGTCGTTTTGAAGGCAGACTTCGAACGAAATCTAGAAGGCGACCGCAACCTTATTAATTCAAACTATTACTTATGCCGATGATACCTTGGTATTAGCCCAAAGTAGCAGAGACTTACAAAGAATGATGGACAAAACCGTGAATAGCAGTAAATAAGTCAATAAGAAAAAATTCATGATCATCGGCAAAGCAAATATCCAAGAAAGATTATATATTCGCAATAAGGCAGTCGAGAGACTGGCAGAATACAAATACCTGGGTACCGTTTTGCCCGAGACTGGAGGAAGATCTAGATAAGGTCAAACTAGAGCTGCATACACAAACATGCGGAAAGTACTATGTTTTAGAGAGTTAATCATCGATCTTAGGTTCAGATTGGTCAGATTTTACGCTTTCTTAAACCTTACTTATGAAACAGAATGGTGTACAATGAACAGAGTTAGTTCGAAAATACTTGGTGCTTTCGAGATGTGGGTATATGGGTATATAGACGCAAATATTTTTTCTTATGGTCAGCCTCCCGCAAAGGCTAAAAGCCTATGGCACTGTGGAAGCGCTGCGAGAGGATAAGTGTCGGTTCACGTTAGATTTGAAGCATTGCAGGTTGTAGCCCCGGCAGCTGATTCCACAGCGTCGAAGTTCTCCAAAAGAAGGAATGCTGGAGTGGTTCGAGGAGTAAGGACCTCGACCTGGTAAGGATGAGCTCGCAGAGCTTCTCTAGTGTTCCTGGTTCTGACAGCCATTGGTGTTATTATCTAGGAGAGCTCACTCCAACATCTTCCGTGATAGAATTTGTAAAACAGGGATAGGTCAGCCACCCTCCTTCTATGTTCCAGGCTGTGGAGGTCCTTTGTGAGGTTAGGCGTACCGATTAATCTAATTGCTCTTTTCTGGATAGTGTCCGGAAGCTTTAGAGAGTGTTTCGGAGCGCATCCCCACACATGGGAGCGATACTCCAGCGATGGTCGGATCTGTGCCTTGTAGAGCAGCAGCAGTTGCTCTGGTGTATACAACTTCACAGCGAAACAAAACTCCAAGCTTCTGGGATGCCGTTTTAGCAATGCCAGGACATGTTATTGATGATGTTGATCCCCAAGAGCTTGACGGAAGGTGATTCGACTATGGGGTGGCCCTTCATTTCCAGGTTGGTAAGCCATCGTGAGACTTCTTTGTAAGTGTTGTTGCCTGAGTTTTTTGTACGTTGAACTGTACTTTATTTGCTAATCCCCACTCGACAATTGTTTTGATATCTGCGTTGATCTGTGAGGCATGCTGCTGTCGCCGACGTACCGTCTCTGGGATGATAGTGGCTTGCCTGGTTCCATGCACGACACTAATGTACTGTCATCTGCGAAGCTGTAGATTGGATTGGACGTTATTTCCAGCAGCTTGTTGATATACAGCAGAAACAGTGTAGGGGATAGGACAGATCCCTGGGGAACACCGGCGTTTATTTTTCAATAACGTATTTTCATACGTCTGATGAACGGCCCTCGACTACAACAAACAGAGATCGGTCGTTCAAAAAGCTATTCAGCCACTGGCGCAGGCCAGGTGGTAGTCCATAAGCAGCAAGCTTGACCAGAAGTCCCTCATGCCACACTCTGTCGAAAGCTTTCGATATGTCAAGTGCAACAACATGGGATTCGCCATGATTTTCTGTTGCTCTGTTCCACGAGTGAGTGACGTAGGCAAGGAGGTCACCTGTAGACCTGTGCTTACGGAAGCCATACTGGCGATTATTTATGATGTTATTGTTGCCCAGGTATTTCAAGAACTGTGTGTTAATGACAGTGTCCATAAACTTAGACATGATGCTGAGAAGAGCCACAGGTCTATAATTGGTGGGACTAGTTCTTTTGCCTTTCTTAGGGATGGGTTGTACGCAGCCAATCTTCCACGAAGGGGGAAACAAGCCTCGTTGATACGAAAGTTTGAAGAGCCTGCAAAGGATAGGTGCAAGCTCAGCGGCATAGCTTTTTAGGACAATGGCTGGAATTTGGTCAGGACCAGTAGCGTTATTCGTGTTCAGTTTTTGAAGGATGTTTTTAACATCTCGATGTTGAAATTTGACCTCTGCCATTTTCGAGTTCACGCTTATGGTGGCGGTCGGAGTACTACCTGGAAAGTCTACAGTAGAACTGGCTGCGAAGAGCTTCCCTAAGATGTCTGCTTTTTTTTTCAGGAGCAGAAGCGATGGACTTGTCCTCTCTGGTCAAGGGTGGTATTGACGAATAGGAAAAGTTCTGACTAACAGCGTTAGCTGCAGACCAGAATGTTTTGGATGAACTAGGACATGAGAGGAGCTTGTCCTTAATTTTTTGGTTGTGTTCCTCCTTGCTGCTGTCAATCACGCGTTTACAATGATTTCTGGCGTCGATATACTCAGAGTTCTTGGACGGAGCCTTAAATGTTGGATGAATAAAGGAACATAGATAGTAGAAACCTTAAACATGGGGAAAGTTTCTTACCTGGGTTACGATATGCGTGGATAAAGATCCACGTTCTACACCTAATGTTACAAACAAAATTCAAGGAAAGAGAAGTGTGTGAAAAAGACGCATATCATGGCTTAAAATTTACGAGAGTGGTATTACTGTAGATCAATGGAATTATTCCGTGTAGTCGCATATAAAGCAGGAGTCGCCATGATGACAGCCAACCTTCTAGAAGAAAAGGATTGAACTTTGCCGCTAAAACATTTCTTATAAATAAACATTTTTACAATCAGGCCTCAAAACTGCACCTTTCCTCGTGTAAGATCACCGTCTAGTGCGTCTGGTAAAGTCTCATTCAGAATACATTGAATATCGAGTACCATTATGCGGGCAACAGCACGTATCGGCCAAGAGCAGTGCCAAGTTCCATCAGAGCAGGTATTAATTAACCGGTAAAAATAGAATCGTTATCCGCGTTACACTACATTCAACTGTTTGCATGCATTCGCATTCCTGCATTTTATAATGAAGGAAAGCTGAGCGTGTAAGCATTCGGATTATAGTCCGGCAGTAAGGGGACCCAAAAGTTCCTATTACCCATTTCACATCAACAACAAAGCCATGGTTTTGATTCGTGGATTCAGTTTTTTTCTGCTATTATAATGACTCTGGTCAGAGACCAACAGGCCAGATCATTTTACCCCATCCTTGCATAAGGAAGGGAAATTTTAAACTGTATTAAATATAGGACAGTGGAACATAAATCATAGCTATGGAACAGTATTTCATTTTATGTTTTCTTTTACTTTTTCTTTTTTTTTTGTATGTGCTTTTTTTATTAATTATGTTTTTGTTTAGGTATTATTACTTTTTTTTAATTTTAAATCTTTTCCTGCCTCTTAATATACTACAATTGTTGAGCCAAGTCATTTTATATACAATTTGTTCTTATTTAATTTTCTATCTAAATTAAAAGTTTTAGTTTTACAGTACAATAATTATAAACTTTCATATATTTGCTGGTTCTCGCAGCCCAGAAATAAAGTTATACCAGTTGGAAGCGCAAGATGAGTAGAGAGATCGAAATACATTTGAGTGGTTTCTTCTGTTGTATTTAGACACTCCAGAAGACAATGTTCTAATATGCCGACCTCACCGCATCAGCAGAACGAATCTCCCCCCAGTCCTATTCTTGATTTATGTTGTGGGACCAAGGTTTGACCACTTCTGAGACGATATATTATTCTAATATAACTTCTTCTTATTTCCTTCTCAAACCAAGTACTTGTTCTAATGTACGGTTGTATCGATTTATAAAAGTTTCCTTTAGGACAACTTGTATAGTATTCTTGCCACTCTCTTCTCTGCTTTTTCTTAATAAGTGCATTTATGTCTGAGCTAGGGATTTTGAAATTTGCTATAAACGCTCCATCAGTTAGAGCTTTTTTTGCTAATTGATCCACAGTTTCATCCTCAATTATATTTGAATGTCCTCTGATCCATATAACTTTTATCTGCTCATTTAGGGCTTGGCATTTTTTAATGAGATCGACGATATCAGTTAGCAGATAATGTGTGATCAAGTTTGACGTAAATTGCATGTCATCCATGTTACATATACCTAAGTCATATGACAGCAACAATGTTGGCAGTACTGCATGCTGTCACAAAATCCATAACTTCATTCACAGATGTAAACCACAATCAGTTTGACCTTGAGAACGACCATGGATCGATCAATGAATGAATTCGCGGAGAAAATGTCGATGCAAATAAAACGGGTATAAAATATTGCACACATTCCGGAATGCACAAACATTTATGGGTCATTCTAAAAAAAAATAGCTGATACTGCACAAGTGCACAATATAATTCTTCTTAACTACTGATTTTAATGCAATGAAACAGCAGCTGAAATATATGAGGTATTTTTTTGATGAATCAATCACAGTAAGTTCAAAGCACTGCTGTTCTGTAGTAACGAGTTCGAAAAGAATCTTGGTCTTATCATTGGCGTGATCTGTTCTTATGTAATTTAGATAGAAAATTAGATAAGAACAAATTGTATACGAGATGGCACGGCTCAAAAATTGTAGCAGAGTAACAACTGGCTCACACGATGCGGTCAAATCACCGTTTTGGTAATTTTAACGAATCGGCGCTAACCGAATGATATGCTCACACAGGAAACAGTTATAACTGTTATAAACAGATTTCAGGACCTAAGGCGTTCTGCATTCTGGCGGCTAAGATATGCGCTGCAGCACAGCACAGCGGCATTTTGCACAGTGCAGAGAGCAGCATATTCCTCGTTTCACTTAGGGATCTAATAACCACAACCAGCAGACTTACAGAGCCTACGAAGTTGTCCGAGCAACTCCTGATATTTGGTCCACTTTTCCTCCTCCTTAGAGATGTTGTTTACCTCGACATGTGCCGAAGACATCGTCCTCTGTTAGTGGTCGAAGAAAAATATGGTTGTACCGAGTGGCCTTCTAAGAATGGACAATGGCAATATCTACCATATAAGCTTCAGATAAAAAATATTATCAGTTGAGGCGTTTCTCTGAAAAACCTCGTAAGTAAATTTTCTCCAAAATTTAGATAATGGCATCATCGCATTTCTAACATCCATATACATGGTTAGAAATAACCATTTCTCGCAAAAATGTTATAGGTTCCATACTATTTACAGAGGAAAATTGACTTGTTCTTTTAAAAACTTCATAAGTCCATATTCTTTCACCTAAGAAAGTCACTTGTGCATCGTGTGCATGATTGGTTACCTGTAAATTGTCATGCAAACTTGATAACAAGACAGTACAACATAGCACCCGACACTGCTGGTAACTTTGTCATCGACAACGATGATAATATAGTAGTGTAGTGGTTGCGAAGACTGAGTGGTAGATATCGGGCTTTTTGGTTAGCCAGAGTTTTTTGTTTCAGTTAGTCGGTTTTTGTATTAGGCACAGATGCTCACTATCGCTCTTTCTTTGTTTTTTGTATCGGAATTTATTTTATATTCATGCTGTTTCTATTAATTTGATAACCTTTTCTCTCAAAAACCTCATATGTCCATGTATCTTTTGTGTTTTTTTCATATCTGTTTCACAATGAAATAATTACTGCTTGTGGACGATGTGTCTTATATACTTTTACCTCTAACAGATATAGCAATAAATCAATCTAATTAAAGTTTTACATGCTGGGAAGTTTTCTTCATTTTCCCAAATATGTTAGTTTTGGACTAATGACGTTTTTCCGATAAACGCCTCAGGTGTAGTATCTCTAGGACATTGAAAATAGACGAGTCCATTTTATGAAAATCGGAAGGTCGTTTCTTGGTATCGGCCCGAAGCCGCGAGCTTGAGAATATCTTTAGAAAATTATGAGACAATGGCCGAGGAACATTCTGCGGAAGATTTTTTGAAAACAAACTTTTAACCTAACATAATGAAACATTTATTTGTTTATTGTAACTACAGTTAGTGAAAGTAGTATTTTTCTTGCAACGGTTTACTTAAAACGTTCCATATTGTTTTTGCCGTTGCTTCTTAGAATTCGGTTTCGTCTTTCTTTAGCATATTGACCGCCCAATCTTTTAAAAATCTCAGCACTTTTTCTACGCTTATGTGTTCATTTAATTCGTATTTTAGTTCATAGCAAAAATCCATAAATACTTCCATAATGTTGTTACGATCAATCAGGAAAAAACTGTTTCTCAAAAAATATGCAAATAAATGTATGCTATAATATTACCATCACGTATAATGGACAATTTTGGATTTTTTTTGTAAACATTCCTTTATTTTTCTTATAAGATGTAGTGGTTGGGGAACGTCAAAGGAGTTTTTATTCAAATGGCAATAACTTTGGTATAGGTCAACGGAAATAGACAATCTTGTATTGGTTTGAAAGAGCTGTTCTTACCTAATGATTTGTTATATGAAAATTATCCAAGTTTATTGTGACTTAGACGTTACAGGGCGGCATTTGACATATGCGTTTCAGAAATAGATGTACACAAAAAATTTATATTAATGGAAATATAACTAAAAAAACTAAAAACAATCCGAACCTTTCTAGTCAAATCTAACGGCAACAGCTAAAAAATAAGGTTATGTTTAATATCCGCCAACAACAGTAACATGACATTTCAAACAATGTTTTAATACGATATTATGATCAACCTTAGGAAACTGGTAGAATTCTCCAGTACTCATTGTTACCAACATCGTCAAAAGTATAGTCAGTACTCTTGCTACACAAATTCAGATCTGCTTCCTTCAGAGAAACGTGTTATTTCACTAGGCTATTACTGTAGGATAAAGTTCCAAGGGTAGATATTCTGGCGGGAAATCGATATTGTTATTGATGGTGACATACCAGAACCACATTGTTCGGTCAGTATGGACTTTGCTTGTTATTTAAAATCGGACTATATTATTTCGATATCCGGGCATTACGTTAACACGATGATTTACGAGTTGATGCTTTGAATAGGTCATACTCGATAATATACAATATACAGATTAGTTTAACAGTATCAGCCATTTTGGTAATTGTAGCTGTCTTGTATTATGATCAACAGAAATTTGCGAATCAGCCATATCAGTTTTATAGTGTGGCGTTTGTTTTCAGACAATACCGAGAAGTATGTATCTATCAAAATACTCTGAAGTGTCGAGTAAATAAAGGAATGAAAGAAGGAGAAAGGCTTTTTAGTGTCACGATCCATAAGTGCATAGGCCTACAAGCAAGTCCATTTGCACGTCTCCTTACTCTAGTCCAGCCTTGGGCTCTGCCCATCTTATGTCGTCAGGTTCAAAGGCCCTTGAATCTGGTGTAGTTTTCCTGTGATACCCAGGGGCATCACAATGTCATAGGTTGTGTCCAGGGGATTCCTCCTCCTCGCCCACAAACTCCAGCATGACTCGGCATCCAAGCATCTGGTGCTTGCATCCATATAATTGCCAAGAAGTATTATCGACATTATAGTATCTCTGACCGAGCTAGTACACAAGACTAGCCTTTCTAGCAATAACTATAGTATGTCCTTAAGTTCTATCCTCCTATAATAGCGGTCTGCCTGTGGTATTCAAAGGTCTCACCGTAATATAAAATATGTGTCGAGGACTCTTTCACCAACAACGTGCAGCTGTTTATACAGGGTGGTCCAATAAGTGCGCGGTGCTCTCTAGCGGCCTTAGCGTTTAAATCAGAAGAAAATGGCTTGGATGAAAAACGTTCTCATTCGAATGGTCTACCTTCAGAAAATAATTTCAAAGATGGCGGACATCCGGACATACCGAAAGTAGGTATCAACTTACTTATTTTAAACAAAATACCCTATATATTATCACGTTTTTGAATTCAGCATCAATATTTATGTCCAGTTTGTTACTTGTAATTTATATCTATGAAGCCTATTTTCGAAGTTATTGAACCATATTTAGAAAATTTGATATTTATACTACTTTACAAAAATGTTAATACTTCGGAAACTAAGTACGACAGAAAGATGCGGTTTTCAGCTTTAAAAACTGGAAAACGAGGAAACAGACCTGTGTTCCAGTAAGATCATTGCTTCTAAAGCACATTAAATCAATAGACTAGCAATCTTCAAATTTGAAAAGCTTAAAGCGTTAAAGGTTTTTTCCAAAATGGGATCGTATGATAAGTTTTACAGTTTCAGTGGATGCAAAATTAAATTTTCTTTCACTTTTATATGTGGTTCTATCTTTGATGGTTTTCAAGATATTTACGATGGTTCGCTACTACAAACGTCAAATTTTCTAAAGATTGCTGAATAACCTTGAAAATAGGCTTCGTAGATATAAACTATGGTTAACAAACTGGACCTAAAAATCGATGCTGAATTTAAAACATAATAATATACAGGGCATTCTGTTTAAAATAAGGATGCTGATATCTACTTTCGGTAAATCCGGATGTCCGCCACCTTTGCAATTATTTTCTACAAGTAGACCATTTGAAAAGACACGTTTTTTGTTCTAGCCATTTTCTTGTAATTTAAACGGTAAGGCTGCTAGAGAGCACGCGATTACTAGACCACCCTGTATACTGAATTGGAAGGAGAGTGATCTGTTAGGATCACAGCACTTAGACCCTATTGGGCCCCTAGCATATCCTCCTGAGGATCATACAGAACTGAGTGTTCAGCTATCATAACCTTATGAGAAATATGGTGATGAAGCTCAGCTGGATTTCCCTTAACCTAGTCATGGAAGGCCAGCGTTGCCCCAGAATGACTAGAGAATCGGACAGCATGTGCTTAACATGCTTATCTTCCACTTTAAGTCCTCTACGAAGTAGTGTATCATTTATTAACCTGACAAAGTAGAGGTGATTCCTCAGCTGACAGTATCTTGTAAGAGCACCATTCGCAATTCGGATGTGCTACCAGAGCATGGACAGGTCGTATACAGCTACTTCCTTACTAGGGTAGCGAAGAAGTTCCTTAGTAGTTCAGTAGCCAACTTCACCTATCAACAGATCCATTATCAGTCAGCTTCTTTATGCTCGAGAGAAGCACAACTTTCTTCCTTTTTCTGCAGCGCGCGAGGTACCCTTGAGATACGTTTCCTACTGAGAGTGTTGATTTTGTGTCTACTTCTTGATTAACCCACTAATTGAGTCTTCGATTATTCCAAGAGCTAATCACTCACCCACTCCGTGTGGGGGCGGGTTAGAATATCTCCCATCGTATATCCTGCGTGTCATAACAGGCGACTAAAAGGAACCGAACTAGTGTCGGTATAAATAGTAGCCTCCTCTCAACCAACAGCTTTGGGTGGACGAGTTAAGAAGAGTCACGACACCTTCTTGTTCTTGGGGTAAGAAATTGCCATTAAAGGCGGATGAACCAGTAGATACCATCTGCTCAATGACATGAGGATGCAGAAACCAAATGGGAAACTACTGCATTAAAGATCTTAAAGATATCCCAAGAGAAACTCGTAAAATGAGTAAATGCATTTTACGAGTTCACAACATGTCTGTTAAGACACTGTGACTATGATGATGATGATAAATCGGGGTCTACGATGTTGTACGTGGAACGTTTCGTTACCCTGTGTATAACTAATGAGCAGGTGTGTTTTGGGGAGATGTCATCGAGAACTATCCTGTAGTTTCCTTCGAGCACTTAGCACCCTAATTGCTGCCTCACTATCAGATTAGATATTCGTGTATCTCGCGAATCGTCAAATACGAGATACGCCAGCAAAAACATCATGTAATATGACTATTGATGCAAGTTACTGGCGGCTTGTAATTGTATAGTACTGGACTCCTTTTTGGTACAAGCATTAGTACTTTAATCAATGGTACAAGTTTATTACTCCTTTTCCAGCAGTAGTTTCTAAAGGATTAAATTACATTTCAAAGGCGTGAAGTGTAGCTTTCAACAGTTAGTTATAATTTCTGAGTCGTCCATTGCAGTTTAAATAGTCAGATGAATTTTCTTATGCGTCAAACGTAGTTTCAGATAGTCGATTTTAGATTCTATGCATTAAATTTCATCTCCGATAATCAACTGAATATTCAAAAGCTTCATATCTATTTAAAGAAGGAGTAAAGCCAAGGTTCTAAAGCATCGATTGCATTTTCTAAAACGTCATTTCCATTTTCTATCGAAAAAGAAGTATCGTGAGATGAAACGGAAAAATGCCACAGTCCCGTTTGAATAGGCATAAGACAAGCTTTTCAAGTTCTTTACCAGAGATTTTGCTTTATAATATCCAGCTCGATATCTTTGTCGTGCAAAAGCAGAGACATCTTAAAAGTCAATAGAATTACGGAGATGTTTAACAATGTTGCGGTTTTATCATTCATCTGTGTAGTCTGGGGAGCTTGGGCAACGTTGGCAGCACGACAACCACTATGGCCATACCAGAATAGAGCGATTCGTGGAGAATAATATCCCGATATCATCAATCAAGGTGGTAAGAGTCTAGATAATAGACAATAGATCATAACTAATCATCCGGGAAAGGGGCGGTTGCATGAGGGGAGATGTTAAATTTTCGCCACATAGTCTGGTGTGCTTAACTGACGGATCGCACCCAAAGAAGTCGGGATCCGGGGGAGCAGGTTTCCGCCTGGAGGAAAAACAAGTGCAGCGAAGCTTTGCTGGGGACCTAATGACTGTTTCACCCACTCGATGAAAATTGAACAGTCTTGAGAGCAAAGCATATACAGGGTTATTCACGTTATCCGACACGGAGCATTATGGCGAAAGTGTTTGATAAAAAAGAAAATAATAATCTTCGATGGATAGGTACCCATAAAGGCTACATTTTGTAAATATTTTCATGTTATACAGGGTGTCCCAAAAACACAAAATGTATCAAAGTTATGTTTTTTTAAATGGAACACCCCATATATTATTGCATATTCAGATTTCTTGGCGAATTCTAGTGTGACTTTATGTATCATACATGGTACCTAAAGCGAACCGTTAAGGTGTAAATCACCATTTTCGGTATAAGTAGATATCAGGAAAAAATTGAATATCGCAGAGATTACAAAATATGGAAGGCTGTGACTTTACCGTATTACTAAGCATAAAATGCGTCAGCTTTGATGAGACCGTCAAATTTAAATTATGTTTATGCTTGGAGAAATCGGTCAATGAATTAAGGAAACTTCGATCAGCGATAACTTGATTTTTTCAAATGGGAATGCCTAATTTTTTTTTATACGGTTAAACATAGAATTTGATAAGCTTTCTAATGATATAAGGTTGTGAATATCAATCTCTCGTAGTTTTCATTTAATTTTAAGTTTTCAAACAAATCGGCGATTTTCAATTTTCCTACCTATAAGCAACGTAGCAGGCCATGAAATATAAACAAAAATCTGTTCAGCTAGAAGAAAACAACTAACTTAGCTGAAAAATACACACTAACTAGACTAAAAGGACAAGATTATAAAAATTCCTTACAACAAATCAACTCTCCCAGAAACAACTGCGATAACATCTCTAAGGTCAAAGAGAGGCTGGGGCATGGCAGTAATAGATATTTTTACTGTCTACTGGCTACCGCAATTTACTAGAGGTTAAAAATTTCCAAGGCAATCAAAAACCCTCATATGAAACAGAAACAACCAGCGACTGTTGCTCCAGCACCCAACTATCAATCATTATGTAATGGTGTAAAAAAGTACTAATTTGCATGGAAGTCGATACCTCTGACTGGAGCCCTTCTATTTTTCAATATCTATTAGCAATATTGCAAAAAAGGAATACTGACAAATCAGATTTAAATTTTCTGCCATTTAAGTTATGTTTTATGATTTGAACAAATTTTAATTCATTCTTCATTTTCTGCGACCTTGTTAATAGGTACTGAAGAATTTTCAGAACTCCAGTCAGAGGTACTTTTGACTTGAGTTTTGACAGAATTGCATACTTTTTTATATCATTAAATGTGAAATTTTATTATGAAAATAATAAACTGCTTACAACATTCTCTAGTAATTTTTACTTTATTTCAAAATTTTTAATGGTTTTGGAAATTGCCAATCTCTAGTACATTGCAGTAGCTAGTAGGCCGTGAAAAAACCCATTTCTGCCATACTCCAGCTTCTCTTTGACCAAAGATATGTTACCGCCGTTGTTTCTGGTTAGACTTGTGAGTAATTTTTATAATCTTGTCCCTTTAGTCTAGTTCGTGTATATTTTTCGGCTAAGTTAGTTGCTTTCTTCTACCTGAACAGGTTTTTGTTTATATTTCATGGCCTCCTACGTAGGTATAGGTAGGCAAATTGAAAAACGCCGATTTGTTTGAAAATTCAAAATTAAATGAAAACTGCCAGAGATTGGTATGTACAACCTTATATCATTAGAAAGGCTATCAAATTCTACTTTTAACCATATAAAAAAAATTAGGCATTCCCATTTGAAAAAATCAAGTTATCGCTGATCGAAATTTCCTTAATTCATCGACCGATTTCTCCAAGCATAAACGTAATTTAAATTTGACAGTCTCGTCAAAGCTGACGCATTTTATGCTTAGTACTACGGCAAAGTCACAGCCTTCCAAATTTTATAATCTCTACGGTATTCAATTTTTTCCTGATATCTACTTATACCGAAAATGGTGATTTACACCTAAACGGTTCGTTTTAAGTCCCATGTGTGATACATAAAGTCACAAAAGAATTCATCAGGGAATCTGAATATGCAATAATATACGAGGTGTTCTATTTAAAAAAACACAACTTTGATACATTTCGTGCTTTTGGGACACCCTGTATAACATAAAAATATTTTTAAAGTGTAGTCTTTATGAGTCTCTATCCATCCCAAATTATTATTTTCTTTTTTATCAAATACTTTAGCCATAATGCTCCGTGTCGAATAACGTGAATAACCCTGTATACATATATGATCCGACAGCCAAGCAGGTCTGAAAGCGGTGGCAGCTCTGAACTCCAGATCAGCTCTGGGTCAATAGTGCTCAGTTGCCCCTCAGCAACTAGCAAACCATAAGCAGGTGACCCTGCTGTCGGTCCTCGGATATATTAGTGTACCGGGTAACAAGAGAGCGGACCGTCTATAGCTAGGATAGGGGCCAGCAACCTCTGCCTCCACCCATAACCAATGCTTTGAATTAGCAGGCGCCAGGTAAATGTTGCCCTGGACGACTGGACCTACAAGGAACTGTCGAAATCCTGGTTGGAGAGAGGTGACTGGAAGCAAGCTAAAGGATTAATAACGGATCCTGATATGAGCCGAACCCATGACTTCTAAATAAAGGCAGAGGCGCACAGCCTTTTGTTACGGGTTTTCACTGGCGATTTCCGGCTAAATGAACATCTGTCACTCATAAGAGTGGTAGGGGCCTCATCTGCTCCAGATGCTGGGAGGAGGATGAGGCAGCGTTCTACTTCCTGGACTGAGATATGGTCGGACATAGTGACTTTCGTCAACAGGTCTGGTAGGTTCGGCAAGGAGCTTTCTAGGAATTACGCTTTAGTGTTTTCAGTGTTAGTGAAGTGTGGTTGGCCAGGGTCAAAGGTGGCCTACTTGCCTGATTGTCTCCCCATCACTACTACTATTATCACTACAAGGTAGGTATGTAGTGTCCACGAAATCAGGACTGCCATATCTGAAGCAACATGAAGTATGGTTTCTGGATTACATAGATAACATTATACGAAAGATACCTTGTAATTTACAATTGACGTAGTTGAATTTGCTTAATTGCTTTTCTAGGGACTGTTGTACAAATGCGGCTTTAACACGAGCCTTTCTAAACCCAAGCTAGGATCAGCCTTGAAGTTGACACCCGCTGTACAATCGTCGGCTTAGTTAAACCTGGTTGATAATGAAATTCACTTCGAGTCTAAGATCCGAATATAAAACGACCTTCACCGAACTGGTTAATGGATGAAAAGCATTTTATATTAAATTTAATATGTTAAAAAACATATCGCGAGTGGGTTGGCTGAAAAATTTCAGTCCAGGATATGATTAATTGAATATTGAAAAATTAATTTTTTTTAAACATTTCACTGGTTTGGTTAATAGACAAATCACATACCAGTCGAAAGTATGAGGTCCATAGAATATGCAAACGTTAAGTTGGCTACGTTTTCCCCGTCCCAACTATAGGGTAGGCAGGTATAAACAGGTAAGTCAATAATAGTAATTTGCACCGGTGTGGTTAATGCATGAAACATATCAAAATAAAGATAATTTTCTTGCAAACACGTCGATATAGGGTTGTCTGCAAAAAATCAGTATAGAATTCCGGTTGTCGAATTTTAAAGATCAAAATATTGCTGCCAGTGAATACGTGCGCCAGAGAGGTCCGAGCGAACTGTCCCGTGTATTAACAAAGGACGCAGCATAGCAGCTGCGTGTAGCTCGGCCACTGAATGAAAGAGAGCGCGCATGTCATGTGTCCGTGAAATTGAAAAGGATAGCGATACACTCGTAAATGCTGTGCATCACTGTATTGGAACACTTTGCCTCATTCTTCTGAATTGAAAAAGCGTGCGACGTTAAACTTACACAGTTTAAACCGAAACTTAAGCTTGCATTGTACAACCGGCCCTATAACTTTCAATTGAACCTTTGGAATTTACAGTTGACTATTGGAAGTTACGTTTGACGGTTTGGAATATTCAACTAACTGTTTGAAACTGCAGATAATGACTTGTGAAAGCAAGCTGAATATTTTGAATTATCATTTGGCCCTTTGAAAACTACTGTTATAGGTGGTGTATAATGGCATGGGTAAAAATAAATCACTCGTTGCTTGTAGAAGTGCTCGAACGTGCAATACATATACCCTCATGGTGGAAAATATTTTAGATCTTTAATGTGAGGATACTCACTATTTTTTTTGTAGAGCAATATTTCGAACTGGTCGTGTAGCTGGTTCTCCAGTACGTGGTCTATTCTACTGATTGTCTCCTTGTCGGTGAGCTCCCCATACATAAAGGCACATCTACAGGACTTCTGCATGACTTCGGCCCTGTTGTAGCCGGATATCTTGCAGAAGGACTCGTTGCAGTAGACGATCGGATAGTCCACGATTTGTGCGTTCGCCAACAGAAAACTACTGTCCGCTGAAACAAACAAAAAATTATCTTAATTATCTTGTATGATTGGATGCCGGAGAAGTTACATCATAACTGATATGAGGCTGTTTCAACTTTCTCAACTTCACAAGTTCACCCAATTCTGTATATATTGGTTGGCTACAGGCACAAAAAATGGAGTCAAGTGACTCAGTACTTCCCACACATAATGATACGAATTTGATTATTTTTGAATTGCATGAAGCTATAGTTTGAAATCCCCTTACAACCAAATCATCGCCCACCCGCCCACAAAAAAACATCCAACGCAAAAACTCTCGTAAATAGTTTCTTGCGTCTCCCTCGTTAGAACCTAGGACGCCACGATTTTTTCCTCGGCATACTACAACTGGACGATGCGAAACGATCACGATCCTCCAAACCATCTAAAAACGAAGATTGAGATGCTTTTATATTGTAGGCAACAAGCAGAAAGTTCTGCCGGTGCGCCATCTAGTACCCGAAGGTAACGGCAACCAAAGAGAAACCCTACTAACAGCAGTAAACTATCTGGTGGAACGACAAGGCTCGTTCGCTTTTGCCACTAGAGGCACGGATTTTGTACGCAAGCAGCGTATAGAGCAACCCTGGTATATCTGCTTTTATACTTTTAGTTTTTTATTATTGCTGCGATGTCACTGACACGATTTTCCAAAAACAGTAGCGTTTTCCATTCTCGCCGAGGTACTTAATTCTGGGTGAAAATTTCGTTAAAATGAATTAATTCAATAGTTTTCGCTTTACGCAATATACACAGAACGAAATAAAGCAAAACTCATATGTATATGTTACACTCAAGAGCCGAATTCGGGCAATGCCCGAGAAAAATGCGCAGAACTAGTTTTGAGCAAGTAATATTTCCCAAACCCCAAATATTCATTTTATACGGCTATTGAGCATTACCAAATAGGCAGAACTAGTTCTGCGCATCTTGGAATGCACAGAACTAGTTTTGCGCAACTTGAAATGCCCAGAACTAGTTCTAAAGTACGGAATGACAACCAAAGTGAACATTCGTTGTGCATTGTGTGTCAAAAACCAGCAAAAACCTATCGTTCAGGTTAGGTGAGGTCAGGTTAGGTGAGGTCAGGTTAGGTTTCTTTGCCAACGTTCCTGCAATATAGGTACGAATCGTGAAAACGCAAAAAGAGGTTTGGAAGCACAAGCCAATTTGATCGCCACAATCAAATAAAAAGTTTAACCAGCCTCAGTTGGTGATTTATTATTTGTTGGTATTCAATAAAATATATTTAACTTCTCCAACTTTATATTTATTTGAGTCCGTCGCTTGCGCTAATTAAATGGAAGAAGCAGGATTTGTCCTGGTCATTCAGAAAATATACAGAACTAGTCCTGTGCATTTCAAGTTGCGCAAAACTAGTTCTGCCTATTTGGTAATGCTCAATAGCCGTATAAAATTCATATTTCGGGTTTGGTAAATAGTCCTTGCTCAAAACTAGTTCTGCGCATTTTTTTTTCGGACATTGCCCGAATTCGGGTATTGAGCGTAACATATACATCACAAAATTGGTTTCTGTAATAGGCCAGCCAATGTTCAAAAAAAGTGTAATATGCCGCTAGCTATTTCTTACGCAGGTCAATGCCAACCGCCCCAACTTCACCCTCACCTAAAAGAAAATGATCAGGAGCCCCTAAAACGCCTAAAAACAAAGTTTGAGCTGGTTTTATATTTTTAGCTTTTTTACTATTGCTGCGCCGCCACTGACATGATTTTTCCAAAACACGCGTTTTCCATCCTCGCCGCGATAGTAATACTGTGTCAAAATTTCATTCCAATTACTTCAATAATTTTCGCGTTACGCAATATAATAATATCACAATCCAAAACAACACTCGTATGTATACTTCACAAATTCTAAGTCCCTTGGTTTCTATAATAAGCAAGACAATGTTCTGATATGCGTAAAAAAGTGTATTATGTCGCTAGGTTTTTAACTCACAGGTCAATAGACAGCCCATTATGAATACGACAAATTTTTCAGTTTTACAACCCCCCACCCCCCAATCACCCCAAATGCATCCCCACCCAAAGAAAAGAGGAAAATGATCAGGAACCCCTAAAACGCCAAAAAACAAAGTTTGGAGAATTTTTGAAAATTTTTGTTTTTTGCCAATTACTCCGCCCCCCGTACAACGGTTTCCAAAATTATAGGAACATTTTGTAAAGGTTTTTGACCTACTATGATTAACTTCAGCTATTTTTTGTAGGGTAAGGTCATTTAAACCAAAAACTCCTTATTTTCCTATCTGCAACGTTTCGACTTATATTAAGGAGGCGTCAAGTGTGGCTTTGCTTGTGTATCTGTTTCCTAGACAACATTAACGATATGGCGGGATTCATTTGGCGACGTCGTCATGTTTCAAATATAAGTCAAATTGACTATGCCTACGGATTTTGATGTTTGTTGTCATCACTTTCTGTTTTGTGCCAGTATTCGTGTTTTGTGCTGGACATTTGTCCGGATGTGACAGAAACTGACAACACCGTTCACCAAAATTAACCTTAACTTCTTTACCTGAGTAATACTCAAGGGAGCCTTACGTAAGGGACCCTCAAGTGAGGTGTTGAAACACAAAACCGTACTTAAGGGACTCCCAAGTATTAAGTATCGACTATGAATACGACCCTTAGTGCTTCAAGTGATCGGTTTGGAAAAACCATACTGTTCATGAGCAATACATATTTGGGCATTTATTTATTTATCGTATGGCTCAAAAAGATGACAATAGTAAATATAGATTAAAAAAAACTATTATAACCTAGACTAAAATAAAATATATACAGCTACAAACTAAGATACATAGTCTTTGGTATTTACAGGTTGATGTCCAGTACTTTCAACCACTTCAGTGCCAACGGTGTGGCTGTGAAGAACTCTTCTCGTGATCCCTGAAACGCGCGCAGTTCACATTCGCTCGTAATATGGTTTATAGTTTGGAGGGGCGCGCCACAGTCACATAAGGGAGATTGCACATAGCCTCACTTTTAAAGGGAGTCGGCACATCTGCCGTGGCCTGTTCGGGCTCTATTAAGTTTTACCCACTCTTTTCGGGGTAGTTCTGATCCTTCAAGTAAGGCTGCCCCCACAAGTGTGCATTGTGAGTGGTGTTCTGCAGAACCTTCCCACTGAGAGCGCCATTGGTTTAAGGAGTCGAAGTTATTGGTTTTAAGCCCTTCTGCATCCTTTATTGGTGGTTGTCGGGATTTAAGTCTGTTTATCTGCAACCGGGGTATTGCCCGGTGGCTGGGCAGTTTGTTGTTGGCCGTGATCTTGTTATACTCCCTTAGAAGGGCGTCAGTCCTTCGCTGCTGCGGTGGGGCTATTCCGGAGAGTACAGGCAGCCACTGAGTTGGGGTTGTCTTTGCTGCGCCTGTAATAAGTCTCATAGTGTGATTTAGTTGGACGTCAATTAGTCTGGTATGATGGCTGTTAATCCAGACAGGCGCACAGTACTCAGCACACGAATAGACAAGAGCTAGCGCACTGGTTCGTAGAGTTGGAGCCGTGGCACCCTACGTAGGCAGGTAGACAGTAGGTAGGTAGTCATAGATAACATTTTTTAGTAACTTATAAAAACAGCAGAGTTTACTGATTGGTCTGTAGTTTACAACCAGATCGAAACACTGGCTGTACATGTATGTCGACTAATGTATTTTTTATAGGGTAGCGATTACTCGAGGCTTGAAATCTATTTTAGAACGAAAAGCTTTAGGGCTATAGGTCAAAGTGTGTTTGTTTTGGTGACTTCCTGCAGTGAGCGCTCATGATATATTCTAGACATTCATTTTATCCATGGGATCGTTAATCAGGGTTTGTGTGCTGAACTGAAAGGGCACGAATTTAGCGACGATAACGCATTTCCTTTTTAATCCAGGACGATAAAATTGTATAAATTGGCCAAGTTGCGTGACTCTGTTTTGTACACGAACCGACCCTAACTCTATGTAATAAAAATATTATACTGTTATGGTTATGGAAACTGGATACACAACTGGTATTTCCACGATACGGTAATATTTCATCCGGATTTTAGCTATACTATGGCGGCTTTGATTAACAGTTACCGGAAATATAACGATCGCTTTTATAGGTTATTACATGTTCCCTCAGTGCTGCTTCGTTCACAGAGTAAATATAGGTTAAAAAAAAAACTAAAAGAACACGCTTTTAAAGAATATCGGACTAAAAAGTTAAAAGTCATTTTCAAAATATCCTTAAAACAATAATTGTGACAAAACATCGGGCGCTTACGAATAATATGACATAAAGTGCCCACAGTGGTTCAAAACCATATTGTTCTATATCCAGCGAAGAAAAAGAGCACCACAGCAGATCGCCTCTTAGAAAGAACACGATGTGGATGGCGTGGTGCCATAAGGAATTTAACATAATTTTTGTTATAATCGTTTATTTGATACCAAACCCTGGACGTTCTATTCTACATTGAGCACAAATGTCCTGAACCACTGTTCAAATTCCTTTTTCATATTGTCAAGGCAATAATCTAATGAAGAAGATCATTAATATCCATCCAGCGGACAAACGGGAAAACAGGTGAGCAAAGAGTGAGTTCTCGTGGCTTGGTCAGAGACAAGCTTACACCACTTGGAAATGCCAATGCCTAAGCGCACGCCTTCCACTGACAAATTTGGAGAACAGGCCGCCTTTCTTGAAGAATCAAATACACAGCTGTTTGTCAACGCCTCCTCATAATATGGCCGCGGACGTATTATTGTAGTCTAAACAGGTTTGCCAAACGTCAAAAACACATGAAGATAAAAATCACATTTTTTTGTTTCCTGTTTCTCCGCTGCATAAATATACCAGAATTATAATTCACAATATGTGAGATGTACACCATTATTGAAAAACTATAAGTCGTTAGTATAGATTGCTAGATGAAATATGATATCAAAGCTGTACAAGATCAGGTTGAACGTATTCCTTGAAGTTATATTCGTTGGCAGACTAGGTAGGGGTATTTTCAATATTTGGTGAGAATATGAAGCTAGAATGAGCACGCAAAAGCAAGTCGGTTCCTGCTCACGTAAATATGTAAATACAAATAAACATGCTTCTGTTAAGAAACTCATATGGTCAAAATCCTACGTTGGCCATAATATTAAGCTGGTCTTCAAGCTCATTCACGTTAGACAGGTGGTCCATTCCTGCTATAAATCTTATGTCCGATTTGTTGATTTTCTCCTAACTTTGTTTGAATATAAAAAATTATAATAAGAGTGTTTTTTTAACTAGAACAGTCCAGAAGGCAGCTTAATACAGAACGAATTTTCTCAAAACAACAGATCGGTGGCTGACGTCACTTTTGTATGACACCGTCCATTTATCGTTCCAGGAAGGACTGACTATTACTGTCGGTGGTTACCGTGGAACAGGTCTCGCAAATATCGAGAGCACGTGAATACCATGAATTCTGGCGCTGTTTTTCTTCGGTGGATCTAGTATGGTATTTTTCATCCATTATTATTTTAATCTTATTTTAAAAATTATTTTTATCTTTTTAGTTCGATATTCCCAACACTTGGATGTCACGCCTTTTAAGCTCTCATCGTTACGCCTCTGTGTGATATTAACAAACTTTAAGATGTCTGCGCAGTCTCTAAGTCAGCGGATACGACCGCTGGTCCAACGGATTTGAAGCCATCGAAATCGTTTCCACAGCAAAGTTTGAGCGTTCAACGTTCGGTCCGACCTCTTAACACAAAGAAGAGTTATAAGCTCACAAACAAACATTACAAGTGAAGCTAATAAATCGGGTTAAAAATTACAATTACTACTAGCAAGTGGTTCCAGAGGAGCAGATTCCATAGGCCATCTAGCGAAAAGCTAAGTGATCTTTTACTTCCCACACCCAGTCACAGGTGAGGGGAATATTGTGATCGCGAAAATGTTCGATTTAGAGATAATATGCTTTTTCGGCATTTTATGATATCTACTTAACGAAAATCCACGTCACTCATGTCCATCGGTCTGTCTGTCTGTCTATTGGCATTTTTCTAGCCGGGTATTCTCAGTAACCGCTATTAAATTGTAATAGAATTAAAGTTCCCTCCAAGCGTTTTTAGGTGTTACAGGGATACTAGATACGTTTCCTTTTTTTTTGTATGGGGTGAGATTGGGCTAGCGGAGCAGATTTTAAAATATTTCATGTATTTGTTTGTACTAGTTCAGGACGAAGGGTCAACTCACGACATACTTCCGAATTGTTATACGTTTTTATATCGCTGACATTCAAGAATTAAATTATCACCATTGATGATATGAATGTTTGTATGAAAATTTGTAAATTGCGTAGTAAACAAATCCTCAAATAAATTTATAAAATAAATCAATAGAATAATTGTTAGTATAATTGGCTACTCTGTGAGATGAAATCACTTTTGCGTTGCATGCTTAACTATACCCTTAGATAATAGTATTTTCGAATTAAAAAAATTCCTCACCCTACCATTTAATAAAAATACTAAAAACACCGATGACCAGGCTGGTATGGTGGTTGTTTATATCATACTACCTTACACAGATAATCTTACACCTATATCGATTAACATCCTTAAAGATCAAAATTGCATTTACAAATGTTATTATAGTTTCGAAACTTTTTTATAAATTAAAAATCCCTGTTAGAGTGTCAGAGAAATGCAATGTTTTTTACAAAATCCCTGTGGCGGTTGTAATAAGTTATAATAAAGGACAAACATCAAGAAATTAGTATAAACTTACACAAAACTGATATCAATCGTAATGTAACAAGCTTTGGTTTAACACGTCGTTGAAATAGGCCACCGCAGTATCTTAGAGTAGTGCTAAGGTATTAGATGTTGAAAACAACTATTTCAAAGGAATGTTTTCGGAAATGGTACATATCAAAAACACCCCTAACAACTCAAACAAGAAGTCTGACATTGATGGTTTGAGCTGCATTTACTCATACATTTTAAGCATGGAGAGAGAAAGGTTTGTCAGGATTCCAGCACAACCTTAATAGTTGCGTTGGACTCGCTGACAAATGTTTTACTTATCCATTTTTATCATTATCATCTTTAGTCATTTTGCGCCTCCTTGTATTCATAGTTTACAGATGGTAATCTGTTTTCTTGTTTTTTACTTTTTAGATTTTTGTTTTCTTTCATTTGGCATCATCGACTGGCAATTACTTAATGATTCATCTCAATCATTTTCCCTTGCCGCATTCTGTCTCCACATTTTACAATGTAATGGTCATTTTGCTCACCTTTTTTCAAAAATTTTTGATCGAAAAATGTGTGTTTTTCAAACTAAGAAAATGCTCCGGTGAAGTAACATGTAAAGGTCGTTTTTCATGTTTGTATTTTACTCCTATGTATGTTTGTTTTTGCTGACCTGTTTCTGTGGAAGACACAGAGATAAACCAAAAATATGCTTGACGTTTTTATTTCAGAATTCGCATTTTAAGTCTGCGATTCAATGTAAAGTGCTGTTTTCACTAACAAACCTCAATGTTGTGAGTATATTGATAAGTAAATCATAACACAGTGTTGGACACTCTGCTGGCCGGGAGGCTTCGTAATATGGCACCTTTTTTGCGTTTGTAAGATGATTTGCGTTATCAAAATATTTTAAGGGTATTCATTTTTGACTCTTTTTTTCATTTTTGAGGTTTTTGGTGACAATAAAAAAAAGACGGCTATAGCCGTCTGATCAATGTAATCGTAAAACACATCTTGTGGGAAGAAAAGGACAATTTTCGAGACAAAAGCTAAAACAAAAACAACATTTTATTGTATCAAATTTATAAACAAAAACGCATCTCTCAGAATATAGACGGTATAAAAACAGAAAATCAAATTTATTAGCAAACAGAGGTATCCCGAACAAAACAGAATTTAGGCACGAATTTATGTTTGACGCCACTCTTCAAAGCAGTCTGGACACAAAGCAGGTTTATTTTCACAACCCTTGCATTTATAGCAAGTTTCTTTGAATTTTCCAGGCTTGAAACATCGTTTGCATCTAAGAAAATAGGATTTTATTTTATGATCCTCTAGTAGAGGCAGCTTCTCTGGAAAATTTCTCACACGTGCTTCGAGTTTTGTATTGATATGAAACAATATATTCTATATGCGTAATAGGTGGACGACGAATATTTGTTTAGGACGAAAATATCTGGTTACCTACCGCCCTTCAGTACTGAAAACATGAAAATCAAACAAAAACACACCTGCAATATGGCAGCTATACACGTGGTCAATGTATCACATTGGAGGTTATGGATGGTTATAGCCGTCGCGCCGTTTTACCCATGCACCTTAAAACATGAATAGTTGGGATAGCGTATAGTGGGTTAGAATTTGGTAATTCCAGAGATAACGAGCTTCACGTTACGGCACTAACATTGCTTAACCAGGCAAGTATACCGACATTCTGACGGTCGTCGCCGTTCTGCCGTAACTTTTTAACTGATATAGCCGTCGTGGCGTATCACGATCACTCCCCGCAGACGGCTATACTCGTAGCTGTTGTGTCCAACAACGTGATAATATTAGTTTAAACTCATTTTTTCCTTCTAACTATTGTTGAAAAGCCTGAAGATGACAACTAACGTTGTCGAAAGCTTGGCATTTAAAACCGGAGTCTCCTTTATGCTAAATTTCCTGAGTTCAAAAAAACGGCTGTATGCAGACACATCACAGGATACAGCCTTGGTACTAAATATACTACCAATCTAAACGTCGCACCATCCTAACGCCCTTTCACAGGCGCTCTAGAGAAAATCCAATTGGTATGTCGCTACGGAGAATTCTTCGAATCCAGATATTGAATAGTGTGTATGGGGAATATTTTACTTCGTATAGAAAGATGCTCATGTATTTTCAACTTGAATACCTTGCTTGATGAAACATGTATAAATAGAGATATACCGTCTCACTATTTCGTATAGTGAAAAGAATATTTTCCGTTTGCCACAGGCGAGATGTACTGGGTGACCTAATAAGAATGGACGCAATATCTCGGTAACCTTTAATCATATAACTTCGAGCAAAAAATATTATTAGGTAAATCGGCTAAGAGAAATCGCTGGAAATTATTTTCAAATTCCGCAAGTGGCCGCTAGGGGACGCAACTGTTACGATCAATCAAAAAAACGGCTTTTTTCACAAAATATGCAAGTAAAGGTATATTATAAACTCTACCATCATGTAGATAGGATAATTTCTGTTTTTTTTTTGTTAACAGTTTTTTCTTTTTTCTTTTCTTATAAGATGTAGTAGTGGGGGAATGTCAAAAAAGTGTTTATTCAAATGGCCATAACTTTGGTACAAGTTGACAGAATTGAGCAATCTAGGCCTTTTTTGAAAGAGCTATTCTTACCTAGTAATCTGTTGGTATAAAAGTTATCCAAATTTGTCTTGACTTAGTAGCCACAGGGCGGTATTTGACATCATAACAATTATTATGCATTATTATGAAAATTCTAAATAGAATGCTATATACATTTTAAGACAAGTATATAGAGGACAAAATTCTTAAGAAGCTAGTGCAAGATTCAACTTCCTATCTATTTTCAAACTGGAGATATCAGTACAACAAGAATTATGACAAATGTGCTGTGAGATTCAGAAACAATTGCTGCCCTATAGGAATATAGCCTTCGTCACATCGTTTTAGTAATCCTTCTATAGATACTACTAGATACTGCTAGAAATCATATTTTGACTTTCTAAAATAACCACCAGGTGGCGTAGTAGTCGCCAATAGGTGCTGTATTCAATTTTCATAATAATGGAACCGAGAATGGAACTTTTAAAGGAAACAAATAAAAATAAGTTACAGTATAAAATTGATTATTATTTTTATTATGATTAAACGTCAATTTGAGTTGGTCACAAAGTGTTATATGAACTCAACAAGTAACCTTACCTAGTAAGAAAAAATCAATGTGAATAGATTTTAAAAACTAAGGCTAACTAACAGAAAAATAAAGCAAAGTAACGTGGTATAACAACAAAGTTAACAGATAAAATACATAAACCTAACTCACACGCATATACTAAACCTATTTTCAGTGTTGCTTTAGATGATCAAACTGGCAGGTTTATCCACGCGTGAATGGATGCATAAGTGTATCTAAGACGATGGACGCCATTGAACATCTAAGGCAACACTGACAATAGGTATGGTATGCGCATGTTAATTAGGTTTGTGTATTTTTTTTTGTTATCAATGTTGTTATACCATCTTATTTTGCTGTTAATTGGTCTTAATTTTTAAGATCTATTCACCTTGATTTTTTCTTACTATCGTTGCTGGTGGAGTTCGTGTAACACTTTTTGATGAGCTCAAATTGACATTTTATAATAACAAATATGATACTCAATTTTATACTGTAATTTTTGTTTGTTTGTTCCTTTTAAAAGTTCCATTATTTTGAAAATTGAATATAGTACTTATTGTCGACTACTACGCCACCTGTAGGTTATTTTGAAAAGTTAAAATATGATTTCTAGTGGCTCTACTTGAGTATTATCTATAGAATGATTACTAAGACTATGTGATGGAGGCTATATTCTTATAGGGCAGCAATTGTTTCTGAATTCACCGCACACTTTTATAATACTTGTTTTATTGATATCTCCGGTTTGAAAATAGCTAGGAAGTTAAATCTGACACTGACTTTTTGAGAATATCGTCCTCTATATAACTAAGTTGAAAGATATATAGCATAATACTTAAAATTTTCGTAATAATGCGTAATAATTGTTATGATGTCACAAACCGCCCTGTAGCTACTAAGCCAAGATAAACTTGGAAAAGTTTTATATAAGGTGTTATTAGGTAACAAGAGCTCTTCCAAACGAGACCGATCTTGTTCAATTTCGTTAGCTCGTACCAAAGTTATGGCCATTATAATAAGAACTTCTTAAACATTCCCCCACCACTACATCTTACAAGATAGAGCAAAAAACTGTTGACAAAAGAAATCAGAAATTGTCCTGTCTAAATGATGGTAGAATTTATAATATACCTTTACTTGCATATTTTTTGAGAAAAAGCCGTTTTTCTGATTGATCGTAACAATTGCGCCCCCCAGCGGCCACTTGCGGAATTTGAAAATAATTTCCAGCGATTTCTCTTAGCCGATTTACCTAATGATATTTTTTACTCGAAGTTATATGACTAACGGTTAGATATTGCCCGCTTCCATTCTTATTGGGTCACCCTGTACATCTCGCCTGTGGCAAACGGAAAATATTGTTTTCACCAGACGATTTTTTGATCAGATAATACTGCCTACAAACAAACAGCGTGAATTATTTTTCATAACTCACACTTCATCGCGCATAGTAAGCAAGGATTATTATAATACGTTTTTTTTATAATTGGTGACGTCTGCATTATAATAATGTATACGTACAGTTTCAGTAAACGCTGCACCGATTTGTATTACGTTTATGGTGATATATTCTGAGGGGTGGATAAGTAGTACTGTAATATTTTCTCATTTCCTGTTTCTTTCTTTCGCTTTATACAACCCCAACCCTGACTTCAAAGGACGGCCAAGGAGTATACTCAACGCATCAGTTCGCACATGTCAGGCCTAAAGGGCATTCAAACCTTTAATTTGCAAGTATCAGACCTGATATAATTAATTGTAGTGTACCCTGTAGTGTACGTTGAATTCTACGAATATGTATGGGTTTATTAGTTATCCATATACTTACCATTCCTTGAAATTTTATACCTTTAGTTTCAAAAATAGTTCCCTAACAAATTAGTAGTATGAGTAGTATTTTAATCACAGTTACCAACACTGTCGATTCTGTTATTGATTCATTGAAAACAAAGATTGAGGCGAATATTTGGTTGCTGTTTTCATTTTGGTTAAAAAATTTATTTAGACAACAGACATGTACAAATTATGATCTCGTAAATAAAGTATCTCAAAATACTGCTTTACTTTATCACAGCATGCGCTTATTTTCATCACTCGATAGACAATTTGTACTATTTTGATCCAATGTCCCTTTTCAACTCTGTCAAAGACAGTCCAACTGGAATGTCACAAGGGATCCTTCGAATGCAGTTATGTAGTGGGGATGGAGAATATTTTACCCTACAGAATTATGTCTCTACATTTTCAGCTTGAATATATTGTCTGGCGAAACGTAGGTACGTATATAAATAGACAGGCTTCAATCTTGGGGTTGGAGCCGTAGCAAAATGGTGAGGCCAATGAAGAAAATGAAACCATTTGTTCATGCTAAGCTTCCGGAAATGTTTATTTCCTTCTTCAGAGCTTGCTACAATATAAATATGAGGAGGAGGAGGAGAGGAAACCATGGGCCTATGGTTTTGAGAGGGAACCATAGGCCCTCTCAAAATGTTGACCTTGATCAGGGACGTTTTACGTTTTAGTTACTTTTGAATATTAGCATTGTTTTCCTGATTGTCATTTGTCTTTCTTGATGAATGATGTATCTATCTCGCTTCCTCATTGTACTTGTTGCGCCGTTTCCGTTTTCATTCGACAGGTTACCTGATTAGCGAACATGTTGCATGCTCGACGCTGTTCTTCAAATTTTCCGACTTAATAATGTAATTTTCTCATAATTTTCACCATCTTAATCATCTCTTCATCGTTTACTGATCAATTTTTAACTTTGTGACCAGTTTTGTGCGTTTTAACTTGATGTTTTTTGATGCAACCTTCATGCTTTTCGAGATTGTGACTCCTGAAGATAAAACCTACCGTTGTAAGTTTTTTATTGTTACTATTCTATATTGTTACTTTCAACCCATATTTATATTATAGCAAGCTCTGAAGAAGGAAATAAACATTTCCGAAAGCTTAGCATCAACAAATAGTTTCATTTTCTTCATTGGCCTCACCATTTTGCTACGGCTGCAAGCCCAAGATTGAAGCCTGTACATTAACTAGTCAGCCAAGACTACCCTTCCTCGCTATATAAATAGATGTGTCTCACTGCATAGTATGCCGAATAGATTTTCCTTCCTGATATGGTTAGCCTTATAAATATTAGTCTTTTAAGCATTCACGATTACTTTCATTGTGCAAAATACTGTAAAATGTTTTTCGATAAAGGCTTGAAACCTTATATAATTTGTATTTACTGAGGCTTTCGGAATTACGTTCTTAAAACTAGTACTCGAAGTAGTCATGGGCGTGCGGAAAAGTCAGGCATATTAACCCTTTTAGTTCTAGATAACTGCCCAGTAGTAACTGCGTAGTAGGCTGACATTTACATTAAAGTAACTTGAAGTACTAAATAGTTCTGTTCCGTTGTAGGAAGATGTATACACCAGAGTAACTACAGTTGTTCTAGAAGGCCCAGATCCGACCATCGTTTGAGTATTGCTCTCATGTATGGGGGTACGCTCTGAAACACTTTCTAAAATTTTTCAGCACTACCCAGAAGAGAGCGATTAGACTAATCGATACGCCCAACCTCACAAAGAACCTCAACAGCCTGAAACATCGGAGAAGGGTGGCTGACCTGTCCCTGTTTTACAGATTCTATCACGGAAGATGTTCGAGTGAGCTCTCCCACATAATGACATCAAAGTCTATCCAAACGAGGAACACTAGAGATGCTTTGCAAGCTCAGCCCTACCAGATCGAGCTCCCTACTCCCCAAACCAGTGTCTTCCAGCATTCCTCCTTTTGGAGAACTTCGTTGTTGTGGAATGAGCTGCCGTGGAATTTGTTTCCCGCCGGCTACAACCTGCAGCGTTTCAAATCTAACGTGCACCGACACTTATCCTGTCGCAGCGCTTCTACAGCGCCTTTGCGGAAGACTGACCATAAAAAAATCTCGGAGGTCAAAGACACTGCGTCACATTTTCCTAAATGTACAATAAAGCAGTTATAATTTATTTTCATCTTGAACAATTAATTACTTGAATGTTTGTTCTTGAGCCAGTCTCGCTGATGTCTTTGTTATTCATTGTATCTAGGATTAGTTATTCATGGTAAGTTTTTTTCTTATCACATTTTTTAATATGCTTTCGACATAGTGTCCTTAAACCTCTAAGGTACACAAATATAATATAGGCGTATGTCTATTCTTGAAGCCAGTAAGCTTACTGCGTTTGTGCATCTAGCCTGTACAGCTTCAAAGCTAGTTCTGAAAAGAGAGTCTTATGGTGCAAAAGTCGGACGTGGCAGAATTCTAGTAGACATCAAATATATTCTAAACGTAACCTAATGTAATAAATAAATAAAAATAGTAGTTGATTAACTAGGAGCAATGTTAGCGTGGATGCAGGATGTACCCAAGAGTGCGTAACTCTAGCCTCTATACTTGCATCGACTATAGGACACTAGCGCGCCGCGGGCAGATTTGTCCTAATCCCACCGGTCAGGAGCCCCCAAAATATTTTGGATAATAGGCAGGTATGTGGACACTTACCCGTGTGGGGGCGGGTTAGAATATCTCCCATCGTATATCCTGCGTGTCGTAAGAGGCGACTAAAAGGTACCGAAATACTGTCGGTATAAACAGTAACCTCTTCTCAACCAACAGATTTGGGTGGACGAGTTGAGAAGAGTCAGGACACCTTCTTGTCATTGGGGTGAGAAATTGCCTCTAAAGGCGGATGAACCAGTAGATACCATCTGGTCAACGGCATGAGGATGCAGAAAGCAAATGGGAAACTACTGCATTAAAAATCTTAATGATATCCTGAGAGAAACTCGTAAAATGAGTAAATGCATTTTACGAGTTCACAACATGTCTGTTAAGGCATTGTGACTATGATGATGATGTGGACACCAGCGCGCGGGGCGGCGAGGTAAACTTATGTCTTATAATTTTAACCGATTTGAATTCATTCGTCATTTTTTGTGATCTTGCTAATAGTTACTGAAGAATTTGTAGAGCTCCAGTCAAAGGGATAGTTACTTTCGACTTGACAGAAATGAATTACTTTTTTATATTATTAAATGCGAAATTTTGTTGTGAACATAATAAATTAATCTGATCACTATAATAGATGTAAATAAAGAAGTTGGTATTGTCAGCAGACCGAAATGTCTTTATAATACCCCAAAAAATTTTAATTAATCAGAACGTGTTCTAATTTGTCACAAATTTGATCAATTTCTTGACGATGTAAAAAAAAGTCCAAGAAATTTACCTTCACAGCTTGTTTTGTGGGAGCATCATGGTTGTGCTCATTATTTCTTTTAAGAACAATCTCTTCCGATTGATCCATCAGCAAAGATGCTATGCGTCCTCTTCTAGAGCATCTGTAGGCTACACCACGGGTGGTTAATTTATCTCTTCGGAATGTATACCCTTCAAGGACTATTAATTTCTTCCCTTTCACACAACTAAGGATGGATACCTTCAGAAGCCGAATGGTCATTTAAATAATCTAAGAAGTAACTGTAAGCTACCGCAAGTCGTAAAAAGACAGATGGAAGTTCGCAAGAATAAAAGGGATGTGGTCATTAGGAATAACCAAGCTTAATTTTCTTTCGGCGCGCAAGTGACCGGTGCCGATGAAGGCACCCTTTTTGTAAACAGGTAAAAATCAAACCGCGCGCACTCGTGACCGATCACCCTTGCATCGTATTTCAAATGGTCAAAGTTGCAAATATTTGACCCGATCGTAAATACATATACCGGCATGTACAGAATCTATAATAGGAGCATACGTATCTGATATGCTCCTATTTGAGATATTCCATCCTTCAAAGCGTTTCGTTCTTTACGATATCTCTCGAGCTAATTAAATTATTTAGAGCTGGACCAAAATATAGAGCAGTCTCTTGATGAAATCTGATTGACGATCTCAACTCTCTAAAACTTAGTTTTGTCTATAGAAAGCAGAGAAGTAGAGCTTCCAAGTTCCCCTTATATATTAAACAGGCCTTAACAATCTGCAGAATTTTACCAATGTGAGGCTGACCTTAAAACATAAGACTAGAAAATACGATATGTCTTTGAGGGAGAAAAACCTTTGTATGCTTCTAATAATAAGCTTTGTGACGCAGCGTCACTGCCTGAAACTGCAAATCTTTTATTTAAAACATTTAACACAAAATCGGCGAGATTTACCCGTAACCGGTGACATGGAGTCTGAGAGACTCCTTCGAAGTTGAACATAGCTATAATTTCGAAACCAGATGACCTTGACAAACGCAACGTCAGGTAGCTTTCTACAACCACCGTCTGAGGCAGCATCGCTTGTGACGTCAGTTAACAGGAAGCCATTGTTGTGTAAACCCCGTGTAAACCACGCGTCGGAGTCTAGCAGACTCCGCGACACCATTATTGCGACTGCTGTATCAGAGCTGTCACAAGTACTAGTAAATAGTATTTCAAATACCAATTACCAATTACCAGAGTCGCATGCGTCAAAGTACAAATACCAAGTAATTTTATTTTTGAAAGTACTTCAAGTATCAAATACTTTAATTTGGTACTTGATTTTTCAAATAAAGTAATTCAAATACGATACTAATATTTCAAGTACTTAAAAAAGTAATTCAAATACCATACTAATACTTGAATTACTTGATATAGTATTTCAAATACGGCGATGGATATTTCAAGTATTTCATAATTAATGTTGAGTAATAAAAAGTACCTTATGAATGGAAAAACGGTATACATTTCAATAAAAATAGAAACTGTTTGATTCTTGCATACATTCATTCACAGAACTCGTGAAAAGTATAACAGAAATACCAAGCAATGACAACAATTCAAATTCATTCATCAAGGGAATCCAAATGTCAATCCAAATGTGTGAAAAAATATATAGGGTGTCATTGAAAATTCAGAGCCTAACCTCACTTCCGGCTAAACCAAAATAAGCATACATTTGTTTTCTCATGGCTATTGTGCATCTCCGTTAACCATATAATTCTCCAAAATTTCAAACCTCCATCTAGGATTTTAAAAGAAGGGAGCTCTGTATAACGATTCCATTGCCACCCGGTATATGAATTTTTTCATAAAGAGATGCTTGAGAAAAATTACCTTTTTACATCTGCAATTCGTAACCACCACGACAAAGTACAGAGTTTTGAAGATTGTTATTATAATGGCAGTAAATTCACAGCTCACATTCGCAGATTATTTTAACCTCAATCAACATCAACAACGCATTTTGTTGAACGCAACAGGACGAATTGATATTTTGTGATGTGTCGATTGTGATGAGACTATCCTGTAGTCAGTGTCGCGTAGACTATCCTATGTATACGACAGAGACAGAGCGTAAGGCGACGCGATGCGTAATGTTGATTTGTCCATACTTGTCTAGACTTGAGGATTTAATGCTTGAAATGTGTATTTCAAGTATTTTTATATTTTCATCGAGCTATACTAATATGTATTTCTTACTCACTTTAGTATTTCGAGTATAAATGTATAAATTTGAATTATATTTTTTGTGTGGAAGTACCAAATACAAATACTTCTTATAGCATTTGGGAAATAAAATTAATTTGAAATACAGTACTTCAAATACCAGAAAGTAATTGAAATAAATTTTTCAAGTACTTTACTTCTTTAGTATTTCAAATAAAAATGCCAGGTATTTGAAATATATTTTTTGTGCTACAAGTACCAAATACAAATACTTCTTAGAGAGTATTTGGGGAATCAAGTACAAATATCACAAAAACAATGTATTTGAGGTACAGTACTTCAAATACCAGAAAGTAATTGAAATACATTTTTCAAGTACTCTACTTGAAGTAATGACAGCTCTGTGCTGTATATACATGAGCATATCGTGTGGTCAGGGTTTTGCTTGTGTACTTTAGAACACAGTAATGACTACTCGTCCATGTACATCACGGAGTATTCCCTAACTTTGAAGAGACCTTTTCGGAGTGGGTATAACAGCTAGGACTCTGATAATAGCGACATTGATGATACTGATCCTGACTTTGCAATAGAGATGGATCATAATGAAGATTACCTAAGTATTTTTGCGTCAAGTTCAACAGAATAGCCTAGAAATTGAAAGAAACATACTCAGGTCCTGGTAATAATGTATGGAATTGATAATATATGCAGTGATATGGGAGGAGTCTCCAAGACTCCACGTCACCATGAGTGGGACGTCACCGGTTACGGGTTTAGCATATTTTAGCTTTGAAATAAGCAGCCCACCGAAACCTTGTTCAGTGTACCGACAGATTTCAAAGTTACCACAGATTACGTCTAATGACATTAACTCATTCCATACTCGTTTGAAGTTTGAAAACAGTGTAGGCGGGTTGATATTATAATGGTGTCAAAAGTCGATATCATCTTGGTCGGGTGCAGCACATAACTCCTCGTAAATCAATTACTCTAGCACGTGCAGAAGTGCTTACAGTTCGCGACAGCCGTTAAATCTTCATTAAAGGGGCTTACTTCACTAACGTGGCTCTGAGGCTGGTGTTCGCGCATACTCAAGTGTCTTGCTATATACTCGGCTTCAAGAAAGTTTTCTTACATTGACGGGATAGTGATGATGACATCTTGAAAGGGAAATTGGGTGAGATAAAGCGGAGAGGGAAGCTTAGGTTATACTATGTATATGGACATCAGGAAACTAATGGGGTTCACCTCATACTCCCAAAAATAGCAATAGTATAGCAAAGTTTTAGCTTGGGACTACAGTGTTACCAGTTACGGTAGTATGCGGTTCTAGTGTTGTCACTGCCTTCTCTGTAGAAACCAAGTGACTATTCAAAACATACAAAAACAATTAATCCCAGTACATATATCGAGCCTAACTCAAGTGAGAAGGTACAACTCGACAAACATAACTAGAGACGTGAGAAATATGAAACAAGGAACGCCCCTCGATGCGCAGTGGACAGAGAACAAATTTGTCATTTGCATCAGATATTTCGTAGCGGAACGGTACACTCTGGGCAAAATCACTTATGGTGAATGGATGATATGGGTTTTATAGAAAATGTATGTTTAAAATTTAAGTCTGGAATTATCACAGCGAAATGAATTGTAACAAGTTTAAAAAATGGCTTCAAGAAAAACGTATTCCAAATTTCATCATCATAGTCACAATGTCTTAACAGACATGTTGTAAAGTCATAAAATGCATTATGTCGGAGCTAAAGTATTGCCGACACGAATACTATCAATAGTTTTGAGAACTGTAGCTCGCCATCGTTCGCGATTTACTGTCAGTTTAGTGGCGCTCTTGATACTCATATCTAGCAACTGTTTCGTCGTATCCATCCAGCGTGTAGGGAACGGCCACGGCGCCGCCCACTCGGGGCGTGACCCTGAACTACAAGTTTCTCCATATTATCGCTTCTGTGCATATGTCCGAAGAACGTAAGCATTCTCATCAACACAATGGAGGATAGTCTCTTTGGATTACCGAGCTCATCCAGTATGAACATTAGTTCGATGGGCGGTATAAGGAATTCTCAGCATTCTCCTCCACGTCCACATTTCAAAAGCATCTATGCGAGCTCGATTTGCCTTTTTAACAGTCCAAGTTTCCGAGGCATACAAAAATATGGAGAGCACAAGAGACTGAACCAGTGACATTTTGGTACCTTATGGTCACGCCATATTTTAGTAAGCTTTGTCATGGCCACCCGTGCTTGTTGAATGCGCCGTCGAATCTCATTCTCACAGCTACCTGAATTGTCGATCAAAGAACCGAGGTACACAAAACTTTGAACTACCTCACAATGGCAGAAACTAATACCCAAACTACTATGGACGTACTCGGAAAAAAAGGTGTATTAAAATCTGCAAAAATATACAGGGTGTCCAATTTAAATTAAAAAAGTTGACGGTACTTCCGGTTAAACCGGAAATGCATTAATAGCTAACATAATGTCTTCGGATGCACTATACGTCGCTACACTTGCGTGCAAATTTTCAGCAATATCATTCTTTCCGTTCCAACGTTATTTGCTTGGTTCCATACTTTATCCCAACCCTGTATGTACATTTCGTATACTATAGTTTATGATTAAAATTTGGCTAAATAGTTTGACTATAGATTCATCAAAGGAAGTACAATGTAACTAATCTTTCCACCATCGCTAGACTATAATGACCGAGTTATTTGCCGTCAGTAATTCAGTAAAAAAAGACGGAGTAGTCAAAGTGTTAATGTAAAAAAATGTAGTCAAGTTGATTAACTTAGTACTTCCCACACATTCCGAGGATACCAGTTTTAATATTTTCCCACAGCCTGAAGCTATAGTCTGCGATACCCTTGCAACCAAATCATCGCTCGCCCGACCGCAAAAAAGTGTGTTATACCACTAGGTACTTCTTTCACAAGTCAATGGACAATATATCATGAATACAACAAATTTTTGAGTTTTAAAACCCCCCACCCCCGAACTACAGAATTTCACCTCCACCCAAAAAAATATTGAAAATGATCAGGAATCCTTAAAACGTCTAAAAACGAAGTTTGAGGTGTTTCCATATTTTTAGTTTTCGTAATATTGCCGCGCCGCCAAACGATTTCTAAAAACCATGCACGTCTTTCATCCTCGTCACGGTAATAAATCTATGTCAAAATATCAAGTCAATTCAAAAGTTTCCACGTTACACAATGCAGAACGATCTAAAGTAATACTCGTACGTATATTGTTTACAAGTCCCTTGGTGTCTGTAAGCGGCAAGACAATGTTAGGATGGACCTAAAAAAGTGTATTATGCCGCTAGGTCATTCTTTCACAAGTCAATAGGCAGCCTATTATGAATACAAAAAAAGTCAGTTTGACAACACCCTATCGCTCAGCCACCCCAATTTGACCCCCACCAAAAAAAATAAGTAGAAAATGACCAGGAACCTCTAAAACGCCTAAAAACGAAGTTTGAGGAATATTTGAAAATTTGTGTTTTTTGCTAATTACTCCGCTGCCCATGCACAGATTTTCAAAATTATAGCAACCTTACCTACTACGATCCTACATCATCAAAATCTGCGCAGCGGTTACTGAGTTTAGAAGAGGCTAGAAGGACGCCAACAGGCAGACAGACCGACAGACAGAATGACAGAAATGAGTGACGTGGATTTTCGTTATGTGGGCATCATAATGCTCTGTATATCGTGGACAGCTATGCAGACCACTGAAGCAGTATTAAATAGAGCCAATGCAGTCCGTGAGCTGTTCGAAGCGATCAAGATAAGAAAGATATATCTGGGATATGTTCTTAGAGGTAACCGATACAAAATCCTTCAGCTTATAATGAAGGGAAAAATCGAGGGACGAAGAGGAATTGGAAGGAAACAGATGTCATGGCTCAAGAATATTAGAGACTGGACAGGAATAAGCAATGCAGAACAACTATTCAGAATAGCCGAAAGCCGTGAACAACTCGCCATTGTAATTGCCAACGTTAGGGGGTCCTGATATGGCACCGAAACAAGAAGAAGGCATCATAAAACGCCCAAAGAGTATATTATCCCAAAATCGAGAATGCTCGTGATCACAATACTCCCCTTACCTATCGGTGTGTGAGTAAGAAGTATAAAAAATAACAGCGGTCCCAGGGATTAGCTCCCTGACGCACCCCAGATGGGACGACATAACTTGCTGACTGAAATTGATTATAACTGATAAACTGTACCCTCTTGACAGAGTGACAGTGACTTTACGTACTTTATGTTGTTTGCTAATTTAATGTTTGGTTGATAACTTTCTTTCCAACGTGTATTCGCGAATTTCACAATCAAACACCGTAAGTGGAAAGCTCACAGCGATTATTTCACCTTACGTGCGACCTACAAGGTCACTAGCCATGTTCAGCGATAGACATCTTGACGCTGTTTCCGACAACGCCCTGTGCTGTGCTTTGCCTTCAAGACAGCCCGAAGAATATTACCCTGAGCGAGTAGGCCAGTGATTGTATTGCTACATTTTCTTTATTTTGCTTATTCTTTTCGTATTACAGGTAGCTCAGAGTAACAACTGAACATAGAGGTAGTAAACAACTAATTCTAATAGGCCAACATCTTTTCTTACGTTGTCATATTGACCCCCAGATACGGCAATCGTAATTGTTTACTAACTGTCGTCTTAATTGTATAGTATCCAGAAATATCCCATTCTACGTCAAAAGAGACGGCAACGCCTATATAATGTTCCTGCGACTTTGTTTTTTATTTTTTATTTTTTATTTAAAGTCGCTTTATAACAGCAAGGTTTTTAGCGACGACATTATACAGATTTTAAATGAATGTACAAGAACATTATAAGGAAGACAACAAAAACAAACAAAGGTACATTATATAAACTGAGTAGCGTTGATGGCTTTAATGAATTTAAGAGTTCTTAGACAATCGGCCGTTGATTGTTTACGGTAAACTCCGACTGTCAAACATTTGTTTTGGTTGTGCGTCTTTTATGCTTGGTCAGTAAAACCGAATTCGCTATTTGTTGGTAACTGTAGTGAAGCTTTAGGGACTTGCTGTGCTATATTCGAGTGTAGTTTAACAGTTTTTCGAGATGGTACTCAAAAAGTTCAGTGTTTGTAACATGGGTTGCATTGGAAGAATTTTCAGGTTAGTTGGCAATGTTTGGAGGCTGAAGTGTCAAAAGATGATGGCTTTGAGCACGCCATGCTGAAGTGGTTTGTTTACTACCTCTATGTTCAGTTGTTACTCTGAGACAGGTAGACAATTTTTTACTAGAAACAATTTATTTTATACTAGTGCGACTCCTAAAATATAGTTGTACTGAGTCATAACTAGAATAGTATATTGTTTAATGAGCGTTAATGACTCACGCACTTGAGGCTTACAACACGAGCCGTAGGCGGATGCTGTAAATTAGCAAGTGAGCTGTTGCCATTACCGCGAGTTCAATACTATGTACTTTATACTTTACTACTATACTTTATCTATGAGCGAAGATATAAATGATACGATTCAAATACATAATAATTGTTACACAATATTGACAACTTAACCTTACTCCTAGGTCACTGAAATAAATACTGTCACCATTCCAATTGGGGTTTTGAATTAAAAAATATAAGTTTACCTAATAACCAAACTATTTTTTCCTCATTTTTTCCGCAATACTTCAAAAAAGGATTTTTGAATCCAGTACCGAACACCAGCCGACAGCACCTCGAGTCGAAGTCTACGATCGAAATAAATATATTTTTGAATGTTTGAAATTAGATTATAAATTCCAGTAATAATTACCTAACCACCAAGTATGATTTTTTCGGAGCAACCTTTTCGACACTGTCGTGATGGCGCAACGTTCTAACGTTCAGACTTTCGTCCTTATTCGGACGGCGTGTTGGTTTGAGGCCAGGCCTTGACAAGTATTTTTTTATTTCTTTTTGTACTAGCAAATTTATGAATATTCTATTTGCACACGTTGTGTTCAATTTTGATATGTCAATCAGTGCAATTACCTGCGACTGTTATTAAAGGACAAACTACTACCACTAGCCACTAATTCTTTGAATTCTCATACACCTCCTATTCTTTTTTTTGCACTAGTGGAGTTTTCTGATAAAACTTATATATGATCTTTCCATTTTTCATAAAAAGAAAATTTATTCAAAAACCCAATTAGCATTTGACGTTTCGTAGCAACATCTGCAGCTGTTATAGCATTTATTTAATGTGATCTATTTCCAAGAGATCAGTCCTGGTATCCAGTAGGTGGTGTTCACAACCCATTCACGGCTGGACCGTGGGTTCTGCTTCTGGGTTGACTTCTTAATGTGGTATGAGAAGCACCTCTAATTACCTAGATAGACCGCCAAATATACCTCACCAATTTCCTAGGTACTATCCTTCTGCATCTAAACTGGAAGCTTACCTCCTACTTCAGTCTTTTCTGGAGCAAAATCCAGGTGATGACCCCTAACCTAGTTGTCACTTTTCTGCAATACGCCGTTTACTTTATATGAGAAGGATACATCGTCCTTGCCTGTCGCGACTAATAAGGCTAATAAGTCTATCATTCTAATGCTACCAGGTAGCGGTGGCTTCAATATCCCATCGTACAGGATGTTCCAGAGGATGGGTTCTAGTGCGGACCCTTATGGAACCCCGAACGAAGATATTTTGAGATGTCGCGTCTTCGCAGTTCAATAATGGTTCAGGAGGCAGTATTAAAAGTCTTCCTGACATTAAAGGTAACTAGAGTGCACCACTTATCCTTGAAATGTTCACCTCCAATTACTGTCTCGATAGTGTCGATGGCAAACCTGCTAATACGAAAACCGAACTGGTACTCCGACAGACCTTGTCCTTCATCTATTTCTTTATATAGCCTCTGGCAAACCATTGTCTCGAATAGCTTCTCTGTAGCATCCAGCTGATACATGAGTTTGAACCTGAAGTGAAAAAGAAGAAGACAATATGTGGTAATACCTGTTTTATGTACTATTGCGGATCTATCGTGTGATTATTTTTTTGTTGTCTGTTACGAAACCCATCTTTTTCTCGGCCTTCCGATATCTCTTTTCCAGAACATTGATGAAATGTGGATCTGGCTGGAATCCTATTTTCGTTCATTTTTCAACGAGTTCTTTCGATTTAGACTTTTTTTATTTTTTCGTTTACATTGAAGATATTTAATTCTGCTCCTATACTTGTATTCCTTAATATGTGTAATTTTGGCCTTTCAGTCTTCTTAGAAATTTCATTTCTTGTGTTTGTATCCTATTTTCTTCTTTTTCTTCATCCAGCAGATACATGAGTTTGTTCATCCAGCAGATACATGAGTTTGTGAGACGATGTGAGCCCAGGAGGTTTACCGCCTTTATTGAGCAATATTCTTCGACTATCTTCCAGACCTCTGGGAAGACTGCATCTTGAGCAGTCCATTTAACATATTCAGCAGGAAAACGGGAGAGGAGGCGACCACTCCCTTTATGACCTTCGGCACTATATTATCCAGACCGGGTGCCTTTCCTGCTTTCAATCTATTCCACCACTACACTGCAGTGGTTACTAACCATGTTGACTTTACTATCAAACCAACGTGTTGGTAAGCTGAAACCTGAAGGTGATAACATTGAACGGACAAGGGCAATGGTGAATCGAAGGTAAGAATGCCGCTAAAATAAGATTGGAGGGTGGGCGTTAAGTGACTGTTTTGTTGAATATCTACACAGTATTTAAGTTGCATACTGTATGCAACGAACAATTGAAGAATTAGGGGTGGGAATAATGTTTTACCCACCCTACTCCTCCGGAACAGACTATCAAAAAATTGATTTTCCGAAGATTATAATAAGTGGACAAAGCGACGGGATAACTTATTGAACACAGAATTAAATGTACTTTAAAGGAGAGTTTTTCTTCTCAAGGTCAACTCCATTCAATGAAGGTCGGCAACAATGGACTAGTATCATGCATTTTTTTTTGTTGCACATGATAGAGTACGTCATAAAAAGCATCTCATTTTTTTCTCCGATCTTTTTTGGGCACAGGAGCGCCGTGAAAATAAGGAAAATATTTAAATTCTCCTAGGACAGTGCCGTCACTGCCCTAAAGACGAACAACCAACCAAAAGACAGATATGTGTGCTGTGTTGCCGCATACTGATGGCACGAGAAATGCCGGAGCTGTACGCTGGCTGGCTCATCTATCCTGTCTTCTGTTCCCGTCTGCGAGTCGGAGCTGTTCTTGGCAACAATGCACTGCTGATGATTCGCGCAATTGGCACTGATTGGCTGAATTTGAATTCCTTCCTTTAAACTTTAGAATGGAATTACTAAAAAACAAAATGATGTAGAAACGAAATGCAGCAGTACGTTTATTTTTGTATGCACTAAGCGGTTATAACAATTAAATCATTGTTCTTAACCTCGTGATACTAGTCCATTGTGGCCAATCTTGTACTCTTTTGAGTCGAGTATGAGGCTCCAGTCTAGTCCAGTTCCTGAAGTTTTTCAAGCATGTGTTTTGTCTGCCCCAGCCCTCTTTTGCTTTCAACCTTACCAGATTCAGGAGAGCATATTTAGTACTCCTCATGTTATGTTCAGGATCGCTTGTTTTTCTTCAATATGGTAGTCGGGAGAACACGTTCCTTGCTTATTCGCCGCAGGACTTCGATATTATTTGTAACGCGGTCTACCCAAGGTACTCTAAACATTCGGCGATGCATCAATATCTCACAAGCCTCCATTCTATTCATTGATCTTCATCCTCCATGAAGAACAATTATTTATTGGAGGTTAAAAATGTTTTAAATTTAAAACGTTTTAAATTTTGAAATACATCGTGGAAACGACAATTGGATTTGTTTCCAAAACGTTTCCTGTTCAAGGTCGAATCGCCAATTTTTGTGATCGAGATCCAAATGTCGTGAAAGCACCAGTTGTCCCTTTTTAGCGTTTTGAAATGGAACATACCTTCGAATTCTTGTTCTTCGAAAGAACATGCACACAGTGTTGTTGTCTAATGCCTCTGTTGTTAGTTTGATGAAGTTTATTCGAAATTCGATACTGAAGATCTATGATAAATGACAAAATAGGTTATAAAACTAGGAAATAACATTTTTCAACAGTGAATTTGTGGTTCTTGGGTTTTTAGGCCGGCGTCGTTTAGCGTTAAAGCTTGACGTTTTGCCACCACGAGTGGATGGCATCTTCAGAAGCTATTTCACTTCGGCGACTTCCAAAATACTGACGTCTGGTGGATCTGCACGTGTATTTATACCTGCTAATGGTGACTTGGCCCAACCAGGTAGCGTTGGTAGCCCCGCCCCTTCGCGATATGGTAGTGTCTATAGTGTCTTAAAAAACATCATAATAATTTCAATAGGAAAGAGAAAACGCAGAAAGTCAACCGGACATGGATACCCATCCTAAAGGACCTAAAGACACTACCATATCGCGAAGGGGCGGGGCTACCAACGCTACCTGGTTGAGCCACGTCACCATTAGCAGGTATAAGTACACGTGCAGATCCATCAGACGTCAGTATTTTGGAAGTCGCCGAAGTGAAATAGCTTCTGAAGATGCCATCCACTCGTGGTGGCGAAACGTCAAGATTTAACGCTAAACGACGCCGGCCTAAAAACCCAAGAACCACAAATTCATTGGACGATGGCCGCGAAAGCCTTACACAGTATATTTTTCAAGAGTGTCTGTTGGAAACGTTTTGAATGCGTTTTCAAAATCGTTCCGGATCCTAGCGTGGAAGCACTCACAATCCAAAATCGCAAAACGCTCTGAAAACAGCTTTAAAAGCTCCGTGAAAATGTAGCTATTATTATACTGGAACCATAATCTCGATATTTTCTAATAGATACTCATAGGAAGTCCAAACAGTATTTTGAACCCTTCTGGATAACGCTGTAGAAAACTAAATATTGCTTGGCTACTATCTAAGGTTGTTTAAGAAATTATTTTAGAGAGGAAAAATAATACAAGTGGAATATTTAATGCTTCAGATATCCTAGGATACCTACAACATGGTGATAGTTGTGGTAAAAGTTAGATTTATATTCGCTCATCAATATTTTAACGTTATTAACCAATTCAGTTTAGCTCGGTTTAATTTTGTGACTATACTCTAACACTCGTAGTTGCATCTGTTTTCCATTAAATACATTAAGGCACCAGATCTATAGCTATTTCTATGATAATCTGCTCAAGCAGGTGGTGTGCTCTGCACTTATTAAAGTTCATTTTCACAAATTGGAATTCTTCCTCCTCAGAGTCTTCGATCCCAGCTGAAAAGTTCCAGGTTGATTGCATTGTTTTCCTACAGCAGCCATTTACCTAGTGGCATATTAGGCTACTGAACTAAATTAGTGGATTAAACGTGTTTCATCAAAACACTGTGTTTAGTATAGTCACAGTTACCTTGTTTTGATGACCAGCATTCCTAAATAGCTAGTACTTGTAACACGTATTTTTGGAGCTGCTTTATAGTATAAAGGAATGAAGAAATTAGAGATACAGGGAGAGTTTTACATTATGATTTAACATGAATCGAGTGTTACTGCATGGAGAGACATGTTTATATCTGCATAGTAGCCACTGTTCCAACAGTGAGAGTGTCCTCAGACTATCGACATACAAAATACGGATAGGATACAAAAAGACCAAGAAGAAAATTAGGAATCTATAGCAATCAGAGTTAACAGCATTTTCGATGTGAAGACGTCAAGAGCGATTGAAAACAATTTAGCGAAAGACTAATGGACCATTTGACTAATTATTCAGCAATTAAGACGATTTTGCATAATTCCGGTTCACGGTAAAAGTTTTGGTTCTAGACGCTCTGGCTTTAGACGCCTTTCCAATTTCAGTGTGCACATACGAATAATAAACAATTCGAATCAAGAAAATGGAAGGAAACTGCTGTGCAGAAAACACCTGAAGCAAGAATAAAGGCGTTAATGAGAGGGCACAGAAATAATGCAGGAAGAAAGGCAGGGTCAGTGTTGACAGTGTTGATTAAGCGCTAAACCAAAGCTCCTCAATCGCTGCAAGCAAGCGTTGACAATAATATTGCTATAGGAGTTAATAAATTCTGGAAATAATGTATTATACTTCATTAAACCCATTCAGAACACAATGATTCGTAATAATGTTCCGTCCCACGAACTGACAACACAGTTTAAAGATTAGAAGAGCTGGCTATCCCGCCCGCCTGTCACTCGCCATCCCTCCAATGTGTCATTAATGTTTCGTGTTCAGCGGCGACAACAGCGTTTTTGGTATTGGTGTACAAATTTGCTAAAATGAAGCGAAAACAAAAGGAAGATTCCAAAAGAAGGGCGAAAAGGAAGCGATTGCTGGAGGATCTAAGAGAGAAAATGGAAAAGTTTGAAAGATCAATGGAGAGTTCTTCTTCAAGTAAGTAAAGTGTGGCTTATATCGACAATAACAAAAAATTACGCATACGATTTTTATTATTTTGGCAATGATAAACCTCAAGCCAGATTCAATATAATAACGATGAGATTAATTATATATTATTGTTAATAATTGACAGAATGGATAAATACAAATTTCAAATTTGATTGATTGTTGTTGTCACAGAAACGGTAGCCTACTATTCGGAGCGCGTTCTTCTACACAGGGCGTTGCTCAGTACATTAACGATGCCGTTGAGAACTTAAGTTTCTTGACCAATTATTTATCAATACCTTTATATATTAAAAGAAAAAAAAAAGAAATAGCCAGACGGCGCGGCGGATTGTTATAGATATATAAATATTAGTATTTATTATTTTTAAAGACTATTGAAGTTGTTTTTCCATTAACATGGACAACTAACAACAGTTGTTTTTCCCTTTATTTCGGGTCAACTGATGAAATATTTATATCAGTATTTATTATTTTAAAGACTATTGAAGTTGTTTTTCCATTAACATGGACAACTAACAACAGTTGTTTTTCCCTTTATTTCGGGTCAACTGATGGAATATTTATACTAGTAATTATTTTTGAAGACTATTGAAGTTGTTTTTCCATTAACATGGACAACTAACAACAGTTGTTTTTCCCTTTATTTCGGGTCAACTGATGGAATATTTATACTAGTATTTATTATTTTAAAGACTATTGAAGTTGTTTTTCCATTAACATGGACAACTAACAAGCAGTTGTTTTTCCCTTTATTTTGGGGCAACTGATGGAATATTTATATTAGTATTTATCATTTTAAAGACTATTGAAGTTGTTTTTCCATTAACATGGACAACTAGTAAGCAGTTGTTTTCCCCTTTATTTCGGGGCAACTGATGGAATATTTTTGGGTTGTTTTCTCATTTACTGAGCAACCAAATATATAAATAATAGTTGTTTTGCCATCAGCCAACTATTGACGAACCCAAACTAACCAAAAATTACTCCTGTCTTTGGGGTAATTCATAGCGATATTTTTGTATTGTTTCCACAATTTTTTTATTAGTATTATTTTTTCTTTCGTTCTCTATTGAACATCCAATAATATTAATTATTATAGTGCGTTGCTATGAACCAACCCAAACTAACTGAAATATCTGGGGACAGTAAGTATTATGCCAAGACCCTAATAATAATGGGGTTTTACAGGTCTGGACTCAGAATCCTCAGATTCAGATCTTGAATCTGAGATCTCTTCTAACGATGACAGAACGAGAGATGAGGGAGAAGCAACCCTGAAGGTGATTTTGGGGGAGGACCCGAAGTCGACAGGAGAGAAGGGTCCACCATTATGTGAGGCCTTGGTTAATCGGTGGTCTATATTTGGGGGCAGGCCTGGAAAGAGACGTCAGAGATGCTCTGATTGTAAAATATAAAATACCAGAAAACTGCTCATTGTTAGATGCCCCAAAACTTAATCCAGAAATTGAGGCGTCATTGACTCCAGCCCAAATAAAGAAGGACCAGTTTTCTATGACCATCCAAAATAAATTGGGTAGAGCTCTGGTGGCACAAGGATCGGTTTTGAATGATATCCTTGTACAGGATTCAGCTATTCAATTAGAAGATAGCACGAAAACGGCTTTAGCTGACGCAGCCAAACTGATCTGCGAAACACACTACCTAATATCCTTTCACAGGAAGCATGAATTGTATCCTTTCTTGAATCCGGAGGTTCAGAAAGTGGCAATGAAATCGAACATTGACGGACTCTTATTTGGAGAGGATTTTCAAGAAAAATACAAGACGGCGAGGGAAGTGAAGAAAACTAGTTGGGAGTTAAAAGCGGCAGGACCCTCAGGATACAAGAAAGAGAAGAAAAGTAATTTAAACTACAAGCGCCAAGGCAACAGACCCAGGTTCAAGACGGAAAATTACGTCAAGAAAAACACAGGGAGGAAACCGTCACAACGATACCGCAACCTTCAACAACCCTCCAATCAGCAGAATCATCGGAAAGGTTCCAGGAAATATTACAATTAGAGGTACCTAGAAGATATGCAGGTAGAATTAAGCTTTTTAGTAGCGAATGGGAAAGCATCACGTCAGACCCAAATATTTTAAGCTGGGTTTCTGGCTACTCGATTCCCTTTTCTAGAAAACCCATCCAAAAGCACGCAGCAAAGAATTCAAAAATTTCCAGGAAAGAGAGCCTGGAATTGAGTCGCGTTATTTTAAAACTGGAGGCAATTGGAGCCATTAAAAAATGCAGTCATGAACGTGGCGAATTTTTATCTCCATATCTTTTAGTACCAAAATCGAGTGGTGGTTTCAGATTCGTGCTAAATCTAAAGCGTCTCAATAAATACATTAAAGCTCCCCATTTCAAGTTGGAGGACTATAGGTCTGTTGATAACAAGAAATTGTTATATGGCATCTCTTGATTTAAAGGATGCCTACTTTGGTATATCAATATCTAAAAAATATAGGAAATTTTTGCGATTTGAATTTAAAAATATCCTTTTTGAATTTTGTTGTATGCCATTTGGGTTATGTATAGCACCATTTGTATTTACCAAGTTATTGAAGCCAGTAAATTTTAAACTTAGATCTTTGGGCTTTGAATCAGTAAATTATTTGGATGATTATCTTTTATTAGGGAGATCTGAAGAAGAATGTTCTTGTAATATCATAGAAACAACTAATTTACTTTATAAATTAGGATTTATTGTTAATTTTTCAAAGAGCAATTTAATTCCCAAACAGGAATGCATATTTTTAGGCTTCAAGTGGAGCAGTTTTGACCTTACTGTTACGCCAACAGAAGCCAAGATAAATAAAGCTCAGCTTAATATTAATAGAATCATTCATAAGCAAAGTGTTAAAGTTCGGGAATTCGCAAAATTAATTGGGTTCTTAAACTCAATGTGTTTTGCCTTTAAATATAGTAGGAGGTATTTAAAACAAATGGAAAGGGATAAATATACAACCCTATTATGTAACGGGGGAGACTATAGTGGGAAATTAAAGATTTCAGAAACGTCACAAAAGGACTTTGTGTGCATTGGTGGCTAAGGGAATTGCCATACAGTAACCAATCTATTGGGCTAGTAAAAAATAAACTAGAAATATTTAGTGACGCATCAAGCACCGGATGGGGAATATTTTGTAACAATGAAAAAGCTAATGGTTTTTGGAATAATATTGAATCCACATTACATATAAATTACTTGGAGATTTTAGCTGCCTTTTATGGTCTTAAATGCTTCGCTGATAAGCTTCAAAATTGTTATATTCTCCTTAGAATTGACAATATTACCGCTATATCACTAATAAACCGTATGGGTAGTGTTAAATATTCCAATCTTAATGTTATCACACGTAAATTATGGAAATGGTGTGAAGCAAGAAATATCTATGTGTTCGCTTCTTACATTAATACTCGCCAAAATATTGAAGCTGATAGAGAATCAAGGTCATTAAGGGTAGAAACAGAGTATTCATTGAATATTAAAGTTTATTGGAAAATTATATCAAACTTCGGAACCCCACAAATTGATATATTTGCATCCTCCCTTAATGCAAAATGTAGGACCTTCGTCTCCTGGAAACGGGATCCAGACGCATTTAGTGTGGATGCGTTTACATTAAACTGGTCAAATTTTTTCTTTTATGCGTTCCCACCATTTTGCTTGGTAGGGAAAGTCATAACGAAGATTATTGCAGAGGAAGCAGAAGGAATACTAGTAGTGCCCTTTTGGCCTTCTCAGAATTGGTATCCAAAATTCTGTAAACTATTAATTTGCGAACCCCTTTATTTTCCTCCAGAAAGTGATTTATTACTGTGTCCTTTCAGAAAAAGTCATCCGATGTGGGAGCGCCTTACCCTGGTTGCCGGGAAGCTATCAGGGAATCTTATAAACGAAGAGGCTTAGCAGAAGACTGCATCCCAGTTTTGTTAGCATCTTTAAGTGACAAAACCATCAAACAATACAATGCATCTCTTCAAAAATGGTGGACATTTTGCTCCGAAGATAATTTAGATGTCTTTAATTCAGATAGTAAGCTGGTAATTAGATTTTTGAATACGTGCTTAACGGAAGGCGCTTCTTATAACTCTTTAAATGCCCATTTATCGGCAGTAAAATTAATAACAAGTATTTCAGGGGATACAGAATTATTAAACCGTTTTTTAAAAGGTTCGTTTAGACTTAAACCTAGTTTTCCTAGATATCAAGAAACATGGGAACCAGAAAAAGTATTATCTTACTTAGCTAAACTGTATCCATTAGAAAAGATTTCATTTGAGATGCTATCTATCAAACTAGTTACCCTGTTAGCTCTCACATCGGCCCAAAGAATGCAGACTTTATCAAAAATTCAGTTACCTAATATACATAATTACGAAGATCGAATAGAAATTGTTATTACAGATATTTTGAAAACACCATCTCGCAATAGAATTCAACCTACTTTAAATTTTCCTATATTTAGAGAAAAGCCAGAGCTTTGTGTGGCAACAACCTTATTATTTTATATAGATACTACAAGACCCAAAAGATCTAGGGAAGACATTTATTTACTAATTACATATAAAAAGCCTTATCACGTTGCTTCTTCTCAAACTTTGTCCAGATGGATAAAGAAAGCACTGCAAAATAGTGGTATTGATATATCAAAATTTAAGGGCCATAGTACTAGACATGCAGCTGTTTCTGCTGCCAATAGGCAGGGAGTAAGTATAGAAACTATAAGAAATGCGACTGGTTGGACTGAGAAATCGGATATGTTTGCTAGGTTCTACAATAGACCAGTATTAGATAGGTGTGTTTTCGCTAAATCGATATTAGATGTAAAATAGATAAATAAGTAGGTATAAGGACTTTATTACATTTTTGGTGTATGGGCAGTGTGTTATCCATAACACCTACACCTTTTGTTATACATAGTATTATTTTGGTTGAAATAAAAAAAAAAAGAACGGAATTGTATTGAAATAATTTTTCTTTGCAGCATCTTCTTCACTAGATCGCCATATACTTTCAACAACTTACGAATCATTGTGTTCCGAATGGGTTTAATGAAGTATAATTAACGATTAAACGACTTACCTGTAGGAGTAAGGATGTTCAATCGTAATTATACGATTCAAACCCATGAGGAACACACCCGCCCAGCTATATTATAGCGTCGCATCGCACCCCATACCCTAGCGATCTGGTGATAATTGTACAAAACATTAATGACACATTGGAGGGATGGCGAGTGACAGGCGGGCGGGTTAGCCAGCTCTTCTAATCTTTAAACTGTGTTGTCAGTTCGTGGGACGGAACATTATTACGAATCATTGTGTTCCTCATGGGTTTAAATCGTATAATTACGATTGAACATCCTTACTCTTACAGGTAAGTCGTTTAATCGTTAATTATTTTTGAAATAAACTTCATTTTTCTGCTTGTTTTACCTTGTTCATTCAAACTCGCATTGTACATAACAATACGATTCTAAAATAAAATTTTGTCGTTTTTGTAGTTACAATTTGTATTTTGAGAGGCTTGAAACTATTCTCATGTCATTTTTGGTTCTTTTACTTCCCATACCTATAGACGAAGGGAGCTTTGTGATCGCGAAAATTTCTGATTTTGATATAATACGCTTTTGGGCGTTTTATGATATCTACATAACGAAAATCCTCGTCACTCATTTCCGCCGGTCTGACTGTCTGTCTGTTGTTTTTCTAGCCTCGTAATCTCCGTAACCGCTGCATGGACTGCAATGAAATTTGGGTAGCGATATGCTGCCTGGTCTTAGGTAATGCTGCTATAATTTTTAAAATCGGTACATAGGCCTCGCAGTAATTAGCAACAAAAGAAAAAGTTCTAATATTCCCAAACTTCGTTTTTAGGTGTTTTAGGGGTTCCTGATCGTTTTCTACCTTTTTTTTTGGGGATGGCAGAGGTGGGATATTGTAGAACTGTACATTTTTTTGTATTCATAGATATAATACAGTTTTTTAGGTCCTTCCAAACATTGCCTTATATACCCATTACAGAAGCCGAGGGACTTCCTGGTGTATACGTATGAGTATTGCTTTAGATCGTTCCGTATTGGGTAACGTGGAAACTATTGAATTAATTTTAATGAAATTTGACACAGCATTATTACTGTGGCGTGCCTGGAAAACGCGTACGGTTTTTTTGGAATTGTGTTAGGGGCGGCGCCACAAAAAAAATATAAAAACAGCTCAAACTTCGTTTTTAGACGTTTTAGAGGTTCCTGATCATAGTATATTTTTCGAGTGGGGATAAAATGAGGGATGGTTAGGGGTGGACGGTTGTAAAACCGTTAAATTTGTTGTATTCGTAGCCATAATACAACTGTTTAGGTCTATTCGAACACTACCCTACTTATTACAGAAACCGAGGGACTTGGAATTTTCTGATGTATACATACGAGTATTGGATCGTTCTGCATTGTATAACGTGCAAACTGTTGAATTGCTTTTAATTAAATTTTGACACGGTACTATAACCATGGACGGAAAACTCGTATGGCTTTTAAAAGTCGTGTTTGTGGTAACGCAGCAATAATAAAAAAACTGAAAATATAAGAACAACCTAAACTCCGTTTTTAGGCGTTCTAGAGATTCCTTTTCCATTTTCTACTTCTTTTTATGGGTGGGGTGGAGTTGGAATGGTTAGGGGTGCAGGGTTTTAAAACTGAGAAATTTGTTGTCTTTATTAGAGACTATCTATTGACCTGTAAAACAAAGACCTAGTGGCATAACACACTTTCTCTTGTGGGCGGGTTGGCGATGATTTTGTTGCAAGGGGATCTCATACTCTAGCTTCATGCTATGGGAAAATAATTAACTGGTATCACCATAATGTTTGGGAAGTACTACGACAATCAACCTGACTTAATTTTTTTCCTTGAAGTAACTGTCTACTCCTATAATTATGAACTTATAATGTTGTTTAAACATAAATAAAGTGCCAACGTCAGGTTGCGGTGCTCATAATTTGCTACCGCTTCATGGCTCACGGGACGATTTCAACTGACGTCGTATTACGTTGGCAGAATATAAAATATGCTGCCTGGATAGGTCGATCATTGAAAATAAAGGGTTTTTCATTAAGGAGTCGATGATAAAATGAAATAAAACAAGCTATGTGAGAGGTATCAAAAACGTTTTGTCTTTATTTGAAAGATCCTTATATGCCATTCCGTGTGAAATGTTACATCCTTCTTATGTCCACCGTGGCTTCTTACTAGAATAAAAATCCGAGTGACCCAATTTTGAATGACTCTGTTGTATAAATCCGGCCAAACTTGAGCCATGGCCTGGATAATATTGACTTGAAGGCCATTGGTAGTATTCATCTTACTGGCATAGACTTGTGACTTTAGAAAACCCCACACGAAAAAGTCCAGTAGGCTCAAATCGTACGATCTTGATGGCCAATACACAACATCTCTGCGTGAGATAACGCCGTCCTGCTGGAATCACATGTCGTCCATCTCCATGTCGTTCAACTTGGGCCAAAAAATGCGTTGTCATCACTCTATAGCGCTCGCTAATCGCGGTGATGGCTTTACCAGCGTCGTTTGGGAAAGAGCACGGACCAATAACGCCGCCGGTCTAGAATCCGCACCAAAAAATAAAGCCCTGGTCAAACAGACGGCGTTCAGGGACGCGGCGTTACGGCGTTCTCTAACAATACAACGGAACGCTGTAACGCGGCGTTCTAGAACGCCGTAACGCCGCGTTCTATAATGCCCTCTCTTTGACCGGGCCTTGAGTTCACCTATGTTTGAATCACTTGACATCTTGACAAAAATTGGCTTAATGCTTTTGGTCATCCCTTTGGTACAAACAACGGAATGCGGTAACGCGGCGTTAGAGAACGCCGTAACGCCGCGTTATAGAACGCCCTCGGTTTGACCGGGCCTTTACTTGTACTGTAATATCTGGACGTCCTTTAACGTACGAATGTTGGTTGATCGTCGATTGATCCGGACGTCTGAAATTTCGCAACCAAACGTCACAGAGTTGATCTTGAAGGACCACCGCGTCTTCCGTAAAATAGGCACAATACGCGCTGCGTCTGAACTAGTGAACACTCATTTTGACAATAGAATTTTATCATTTGTGCACGATGCTTAATTGTGTAAAGGCGGGTTCGTGAAACTTTTCCTTTGCCGCAATTTAGCCGTAAATTAGCGTTTGTGTTAACTCTAAAGTTGAACCTACCGTCAGTAATGGAATTGTTCATGAAATAGTTTTGAATTTAACTTAAGAATTAGGCGTAAGGATTGACCTTGAAAAGATAATTAACTTCCAACTTTACCTTACCGCAAAAGATAAATCTAAATCTTAGGAGTGTCTGAGCATGCGCGAAACGCATAGGACATACAATTATGATCTGGCATGAGCATAGATATCATAACTATTAGGTTAGACGTTAAAATGTCAATGGTCATGAGGCAACCAGTCCTGAGATCACCTTACTCTTTTTATTAATCTTCATTTGTGGTCGTAGTTTTAAAAACAAATTTCGCCATTCCCAAACAGTATAATCGCCAACGCGCCAATCTTAAAAATATAACCTCAAAATCAGAACAGACCGTTGAAAACAGACTTCGTGAAACGTCACATCTGTCATCCTTAACGCCAAATTCAAGTTTCACGAACGTCAGTTCTCTTACGACTAAATTTAAGGATAAAGTTAATACTAACGCTCAATTTACGGCTAGGTTACGGCAAAGGAAAAGTTTCATGAACCCGCCTTAACTTGTCATAGTGATTTGGCATCAGTGAGTAATAAGAAACAACCCGATTTGACAGTCGTTGTCAAAACAACATTGCTGCCACAGGCTGCCAACATCGACCCGTCCCAATTGAAAAACCCTTCAATACTCTCCGCAAACTACAGGTGCTGAACATGTTAGGTCCGGTTTCATAATCAAACTTAATTCACCCATTATGTTTGATCCAAGCATTAGGAAATAAATGGTTTTCATAATCGCTAACTGACAGATTAAAATAACATAATTGTCCAATAAGCTAATGGCTCGCCCTCGGCCAGTTAAGGCGGATTCATGAAACTACTTTTCCTTTGCCGCAACTCAGCCGTAAATTAGCGTTTGTGTTAATTCTAAAGTTGAACCTATCATCAGTAATGAAATTGTTCATGAATCAGCTTTGAATTTAACTTAAGAATTAGGCGTAGCTATTGACCTTGAAGAGATAATTAACTTCCAACTTTACCTTACCGCAAAAGATAAATCTAAATCTTAGGAGTGTCTGAGCATGCGCGAAATGCACAGAACATAAAATTGTGATCTGGCATGAGGTAACCACTCCTGAGATCATCTTACTCTTTTTATTAATCTTCATTTTTGGTCGTGGTTTTGAAAAAAATGTCGCCTTTCGCAAACAGTATAACCGCCAACCCGCCAAATCTTAAAAATATAACCTTAAAATCAAAACAGACCGTTGAAAACAGACTTTTTGAAACGTCACACCTGTCATCCTTAACGCCAAATTCAAGTTTCCTGTACGTTGATTCTCTTACGGCTAAAGTTAAGGATAAAGTTAATACTAACGCTCAATTTACGGCTAAGTTACGGCAAAGGAAAAGTTTGATGAACCCGCCTTTAGAGCGCATTGATTGAAAAATCAACCTACAAATCTGACATGTCGTTTGTATGACATTTAGGAGTTGACACACATATTAGAATTTTATTATGTTAAGGTTAAGTTGACAGTGGATGTTCACTTTTATCAGTGTTTATAAAATTTATTTCACATATTACATCGATTTACAGCTGCTTTTGAGCACAATTAAAAGAAAGTATTCATGTAATTGCATAGTATTTTCTTTATTCTGCTTATATGTATTTGTAGACGACTATATCATATCCTCGTCATCAGGTAAGTTCTTAAATTTGCATTTTATAATGCTTTTGAATATTGCTACTGTACGAATGAGTAGCAGCTCCTCTTTTCTAGTAAAGTTACTACCACGCGCACGTTTGGCTTTTTGTGGCTTAATAATATTAACAGAATTGCAAACACGAAACATTATGTCACAATCTGACACATTCACCTTTATAGATTAAGTGAAATGTCATAATGTCGTTCAAACAGCACAAAATGTGGCATAAAACCTTCTTTCAGGTGTACCAACTACATTTTGCTGCCTGTTAATTAATTGACGTTTCCAAATGCATTATGAAACGCGCATCACTTTGATGGAATGATTAAGTTAATTACAATTTACATTTGCTAATCAACGCATTAGTGAGTGATTATGAAACCGGGTCTAAGCGATCTAAATGTTCATTATTGTTAGTTAGTCGTTAGGGGCTACAATATCAACATCACATATTGCAAAATTCCCCAACACAAATTGGAAAGCTCCCCCGCCATTCCCAAACTCCATTGTGGAAGAAATGAATCTCATAAACCGGAGAACAGCAGAGGTCAACCGTATAAATCGTAATGAGGCTTAGGTCGAGAAGTGGTCAATGAACCCCCTTTATAAGGGCATGCGAAGGAATTTCGCTGAGAAAATTGTGCTTACCAGACACGAAAGGGGGAAAGAAAGGAAGACTACAGCGTTCGAAGTTCTTGGAACAAAAATAAGCGTTCGAGAGTTATGACAGGTGCGTGGCGAAGCATGTTCAATGAGAAGGGTGAAATTGGAAATGTAAATTCAACGGGGGTTTCTGTATGAAAATCCTGACGTTTAATATGAGCTCATTGTGCTGTGAGGTGTGATTTATTTTACAGTGGTGGCGGTTGTTCAGTGCTTTTGTTTTCAAGACATGCAAACTGACGTAGATACTATTCTTTTATGCCCCCCCTTTTATTTTATGAACGGATCAATAAATTAAAAAAACTGTAACCTGGGACAAGAAAATCAATGCATGAAGACTATATTTTGGAGCAAAACCGATAGATGATACTTTCAAGATGCATCTGGGCACCATCTGGAAAAGATAATAATTTGAAAGGTGGGTCTTGTGGTACCTCTCCTTAAAGATCCTAATATAATAACCCAAGAATATAAAATCAATATATTCGCCAAATAAAAAATGGCAGAATATTTATTAATTGCCTGAACACATTGTTACAGAAACATCAATGTATTATAAACACGTTTTTTTTATGTCTACATTAAAATGAAATTGAATTCTTAACATAGACTTTACCATTTTTCAATTTCTCAAACTTTAAAAAAATGTTTCTAGATGTATCGATACTAATTTTTGTATCAGGCAATTATTAAATGTTTCGATTTTTTGTAGTAGGCAAAGCTATAGACTTTATATTCTAGGGTTGTGAAGTATTCGTCAGGAGCTTTAAAAAGGTGTGTCATAAGACAAGTCTTGTAGAAGGGGGGTTTCAGTTTAATTTTTTTCCTGATGGCGCCCAGTCGCTATGCTGAAAGTTTTGTTTTGCTTTTGGACATAGTAACAGTCCATGCTGCTCACTTGAACGTTACAGATAAAAAAATGAATAAATCAAATATACTAAGCCATTTAAATGAACGAAATTCGCCGTGGATTTGACGCGGTGGAAGAATCGCTTGGCCACCGCGTTCACCAAGCTTGACCCCACTGGATTTGATTTGTACTTGACATACAATGAAACAGAAAGTTTACGACGACGACATACTTAATACACGCGAGCCGCTTATTAGCAAAATTATAAGTTGGAGATGAATTACGGAATGTCAAAGCAATGATGAGTTGCTCTACGCAACATGTTTCAGTAAGAGCAACAGCGTGTCTGCAACACCAATGAGGACATTTCGAAACAATGGTTGTAGCATTTGTTTTTTTCCCAAAATGAATGACATGATCGCTAAATATTTTATGTTATTGCCTTCATAACTGCCGGATTAGACAACAGAGGGTCATATTCAAACCATCGCAGTTTCTAAACTGCCTTACTTAGGGGTAAGGTTTACGAGTACAGCTATTTTTTAGTAAACACAGCATCACTTAGAAATCAAAAAATTGTAGGGCTATCGCTTAGCAATTAAAAACTTGTAGGTTAACAGCTCAGATTTTTAAAAAAGCTAAAACAGTAAAAAAACGTAAAAAATTCCAAAATTTTTTTTTTACATTTTTTGCCCTATCATCATAGTGGAAGAAAAACGACTAATGTGGGGTGATTTGTCGATAAAAATTACTGTTTCATCCCCCTAAAGGCTCCGATATCGATGACGGGACACATTGTATAAACGTAAGACTGTTGAACTAAGCTGTTACCTACAATCAAATGTGTGGGAATCACAGAGAATTTACAATTTTGGTGAAAGAATAATATAAGAACGGCCTGCAGAATCTTGGCTCTCGTGTAATATTACTTTGTAAAGTTCTCAGCTGTGGCAACGAGACCGTGTCAAAAAAGAACGGAAAAAGAAAGTGAGAGGAAAGGTGGAGGGCAAAGTTGGGTAAAAACATTTTTTGAACAGAAGGCGGTTAGCATTTTTGTAATCTTTCAACATGTTTTTAATTACTTTCGAGATTCGACTTTCAATCTATTTAGTGTAAATTTCTTGCGATTTGATTTGATAGTTTTTTTGTTCATAGTGCGAGTCGCGTGTTTGCAAACTTGCTCGACTGATTCGCACAACAAAGAGTTGCTCTGCGTTTCGGTTCAACTATAGCATCACTGTGCCTATTGTTGAACGGTGTATGTTGAGTAAAATGTGTAAAGATCTTTATGAAGAAATTCGTTTAAAACGTACCATGAAGCGTTCGTGTTTGTGTAAGGTTCTTCTTTGTAGGACCTGCAGGTAGCACTGCTTTGGGTAACGTTTTCTTAAAAGACTCTCGATGGACTTGTGAATTGTGATACAGATCTGAAAGTATACGAGGGTTGCTCTATATCTCCGTCAATCCACCAGTAGGTAGACAGCTGTTTCACGCTTATTCATATGCAGTTGACATAGAAGCGTGCTTTCCTGGTCAGTGAAGCGAATGCGCCTTTGTGTTCCGCCAAGAATTTTGCTACTTTTTAGCAGTGACTTTCTTTGGTTTGTCGTTACCTCTGGGTACCAGATGGCGTATGCACAGGCAGATCTTTTCTGCCGCCTACTCTCAGATCTGAAAGTTTTCTAATTTATTTCTATTCAAAAAAATAAGCCTACAGTGCCAGGCATCATAATGTTACGATTGTTGATGTATTGCCCGGATCTTCGTAAATAAGCAGAACTCCTAAGTTTATGAATGCTTTCACATCATATCGCCATGTCGACTGGTGACGTTTGGTTGCATTCCTATCCGTACTTTAGTTTTTGACGAACTTTGCCGAGTACATATAATCGTCAGTATGCGATCTAATGTTTCCATATCGAATGAGCTCGGTAATCCAAAAAAACTATCCTCCATTGTACCGACGAGATTGCCTTCGGACATATTCAGACAAGCAATAATATGGAGAAACTTGTAGTTCAGTGTCACGCCCCGAGTGGGCAGCGCCGTGGCCGTTCCCCTAAACGCTGGGTGGATACGACGAAACTGTTGCTGGATATGAGTATCAAGGGCGCCACTGAGCTGACAGTAAATCGCGAACGATGGCGAGTTACAGTTCTCAAAAGTATTGGTAATATTCGTGTCGGCAATACTCTAGCTCCGACTTGCATGCATTTTACGAGTTCACAACATGTTTGATAAGGCATTGTGACTACGACGATGATGCGATTTTTTCAGTTAATGGTGATTCATGACATGGTGCCATAACGTGTTTATGTGACCACGCGGCTTTAAACTTTCAAAATGAATTCATAATTAAAATGTACCGCAAATGTGCTCTGCATTAAGGCAGCTAGACACGCGCTAGTGTAATATAATATATCCATATAATCTTGTTAGTTAGTATTCCCTTGTCAAATACAGAGCGTTTCTAAATTACATGCTAGTATTTGGAGGTGTTTCTTGAATTTACCTTGGGAAAAAGCACACGCCATAACCTTTGAGATACAGGGCGATAAGTTTTTTACAAAAAGATAACTTCTATAGTGTCTTCTATATAATTCTAGGTATCTTTGTAAAAGCTGACATCCATCTTTTATACACAACATTTGTCTCTAAATCCCGCCAGTGACGTTTAAACGGGACTTTTGTTGCATATTGAAGTATTTTATTTGGATACTGGATAGCCTAGTCACTTACTCATAAAAGTCATTACAGTTATTTATCTCAAATTCACCGTTCCTGGTAAAAATAATTATAACTAAGTGCTTCGTTTCGCAGTGCTAGTTACTTTAAAAGGAATAAATATGATAAGTCTAAAATATAAGTTGAACTTTCAAATAATAATATTGTTTTCTTTCTTGCATTACAATTTTTCCAGTCATATCTCTCAGAACGTCGTCAAGTAGTACAGCTTGATGACAAAATTTCTGAACCCTGTGTTGTCTCGTCGGGAGTTCTCCAGAATTCAATACTTGGCCCAATCTTGTTCTAGGTTTACACTGCGGATTTGAGGCTCAAGACGTCCTACTTTCGTTTAATAAATTATGCAGACGACACTTAAATTTATAGATCTTTTTACCCAAAAGATTCTGAGCAGACCAGTATTGATTTGACTAATGATCTATAGGAAATATCTGATTTTTCAAAAAATAACAATCTTAAACTCAACTCATCCAAATGTTCGCTACTACTTTTCTGTCTCAAGAACAGCAGACTTAAATATAAATATTGATAACAAAACATTGGCAGCTGTCGATTCTGTGAAAAATTTAGGGGTTAAGAAATGCTACTACACTTTTAAGCAGCTTTTTTGTAACAAGCACATTTTAAATTTTAAAGTCCGTAAAAAACTTTGTGAGACGTTAATTTTCCCCATTTTGTCTTACCGTAATGTTTTTATTTCTCCTGCCTCGATATCGCTACTGAAAATAGATTGCAGAAGTTGCAAAACACCTGTTGCAGGTTTACGTATGGTTTAAAAAAGTATGATGATGACAATCATAGAATCAGTCTGGGTTGGCTTCATTTGGATCACTACTACTAATATTCAGTTGCATCTATGAAACAAAATTGACATTAATTTTAGGTTCAAATATCGATTAGAAATCCCGTTTTACAATACTTCGCTATTTCGTCGCTCATTTGTCTATAATTGAATTATAATTTAGGATGGAATACCGGTCGAATGTAAGATTATATCTGAATTTAATTTTAAGAAACACATCAAACAACTATACTTAGATTTCTAATTTGTGTTGTCATTTACTATTTATTCGCAATAGTTTAAATAGTTCTTACTGTTTCTTTTCTCTATTTTATACCACTTTGGCATTTAACTAAATATTTAACCATATAGCAATCTAGTATTAAGGAATTTTATTGTCGTTTAGTTCAAGATTGAACAGGTTGAGTAGAATAGCCTAGTCTAGACTCCGTCTATATAGGGATGCATGTTTTTAACATAACTCCCAATAAAAACGTTTTATTATTATTATTATTTTAGTACTTTGGTAGCTTTATATAGGTATATAACCTGTAATACGGTAGAGTTGCGATGAGTAAACATACATTTGTATTAACTGTACGAAAGCATCATTGTACGTAAAGCTGTTATCAAGATAAAACTACCGAAAGCCTTATTGCAAGAAACCTATTCTTGAATTGATGAAAGTAATTTTAAATATTTGCCAATTAATTTGATTGATTTCATCTAGTGTTGGATTGTTTTTACTTTCATGATTTTTCAATATAAATTCATACGGGACTAAATTTCGTGACCTCCAGATGGCTACTCCGGAGTACGAATTTGAATTGGTCTGGTATGTTTTGAGTTCATTAATAATAATAATTTATTTTACTTTTCAGCTCAGCCTCACACTCGACTTCAAGCGGAGGTGTCAGCAGTCCACTACAGGACTTACTCCCGCGTAATTAAAACCCCACATTAAATACGCTAAAGTTGACTTCATTTTAAAACTTCTACAGACATCTAGAAAGGATGGCTTGTCTGAGCAGCTAACCTTCTCTTTTATGTGTTGGTGTCGGAGAGTGAGGGATTCATAATGGCTTGCCAAGACGGTGTCTTCAACGACCTGGAATACCGTAATATAGGTTATCAATGTAGATGTACCCAACACCAGTTGGTAAAGCTTGCCGAAAGGCGCCAGCGACGATTACGCATCCATCGGCACAACGCGACTCTACGAGTGCTCTACTATCATTCAAGGCACTCGTTCTTTATAGAATTATCTGCACGGGCCGAAGTGAACATCGTCTCTCAGGAGGAGGAAAAGCGGATCAAATATCAGAAGTTGCTCTGACAACTTCGCAGGCTCTGGCCAGACTACACTGTGAAGTTTGTTGGTTATAGTCATTGGATCCCTAGGTGGAATGAGGAATACGCTGCCCTCCGCACGACACTCAATGCCGGTGTGCCATACAGCGGCATACATATTATCCTTTCATCGTTGCACAGGTTGTCCTTTCTGAGGAGCCAGTCTGGCACACTTCCTGGTTGATTTGATTTTGGAAGAAAAAGTGAAGGTAAAAGTCTAAGCAGCATGTCCGCAACTTTCACCGTCTTTTTTAATGTAATACTTTGGGTTGAAGCTTATGGGGTTAGGAAATGAAACATGTTCGTCCTTAAAATACCCACAGTATGTTCAGTAATCTAAAATAATATTAGTCGACATGCACCGGAAGATGGTCGACCTGCTGACATCTTGTATTACAGCACCGGAGACCGGATGTCGTCTCATCATTCCATAGTGCAACTATGCGGATTGAGTTAAACCTTAGACGAGGAAAGAGAGAGGACAAAACGCGCGGTTGACATCTCCGTTACCAAAAAGTACCAAAGCGCTAGTCCCAGTGCCGTAACTAATGGGATTAATATTATGGTTGAGCTATTTGGAGAAATAATCTATTTTCAAATAAAATTTGTATAGACAATTTCACCATCCATAGTTCAAGTTTAAGTAATTAACATTGACTTAACCGTGAACTTCCATTTGACCGATATCTTAAAAATATAATTTTTAAACTTTACTTGCTCAAAAATATTATGATTCGAATGTTAGTGATACATTTGAAATTATATTTTGGATACATTTATATCTCTGAACCTATTATCGAGATATTTGCATAAACTTCGAATGCACCAAAAGATATGAATACAAATTTACCTGTAAAAAGTGATTCCTGGCTCCTTCCTACTGTTGTCGCTTTTACAACCGTAGCTGCACACTCTACCATTATGCACACCACAATATTTTACAATAATTGGTCTTAAAAACGTTAAATATCACAAAAAAATATTAAGGTACCAAATAATTTGTTTTCCACCAAAACTTTGATAGCGATTCGTTTTGTGTCACAGCTACTAGTTCATATAGCACCATACAAACGCGCGGTATCCCCGCTCTTTCCTTATCTAAAGAGTTAAACCATATACTTATACAACAGGTTTTCTTGTCAGGTTACATTATCCTCCCTGTTGGATGTGCCTCATCTGCCAGAGGCAACTATCTATGGATAAAGCTCGACCGGTGGCGTGCCGGAAGGGCCTGCAGGGCATATCTGTGTCATTTGTCGATGTAGGTATAAACATACTTTACGTAAGGACTATGCATCCTTATTCTTAAAAAACTCGAACAAAAAAAAATCAAAATAATTCGTCGTTAATCTCACAAAGTGACGTATCTCAAAAAATGGATTTTTTAGTTAAGATCAAAAATAGACTCCATATAGGATGAACATTCATCCCAGAATCCAACATAATTGAGAGTGGTCTAGTTTTCTAGATCTGGGACCACGACATAACATCGTATCTCATAATGTGTAAGATTTTGTTCACACAAAGAGACGTTTTATGTCTGTTTGGACCTGCATATTTCTACTATAGACACATTGTGAACACTTGTTTCGGCAGCAGTTAATCGTCAGTGACACGGGTGACTCTTGTCACCTTGTAAATTTCGTTGCTTAAATAACCGTTTTGTCACCAGTGCGTGTGCGGCTATGGAAGCCTATTAGCCTTGTGATAGTTTCGTCATCGGCATCACACAAACATCGTCATGGAGTAAAAAATAAAGAGACTACGATCAGGATACTTAGCTCTGCAAACAAAAACTTGCAATCCGAACAGCATGCAGCTGAAGGTGCTGCACCATTCCCTGCACCAGCAGGGAATATTTACACTGTGATCTTTCTGTTCAAGAATGTATTTTCTGAATTTTCCAGAATTACCAGAAGGTCAGCCCAAGCCCAGATTGTCTACGTACCAGAGGGGTTTTAAATCCAAGAAACTATCATTGAACGTTCCAAAAAAAGCCCAGTGCTCTTTATGTGTAACGTTCAAAAACGGCATTCCGCACCAGTTAAACCTTCCCAAGAAAAGTACGATGACTTACAAGCCTTGTTTATTGGAGATGAGCCGGCAATAAAACTTGAAGAGCACAAGATTTTCTATCGTTTGTTACCACATTAGAAAAACTCATAAACGGTAGAATTTAGTTATACAGGGTGTCCCACGACGATTAAGACAAGCAATACATCGGAACTGGGCAGCAGTAGCGCAGTATAGTTTTGGGAGTTAAAATCATAGCAAATATGGTATCTTTTCTTGTTATTGTGTCACCCAGTGAAGTATTTGTTTTTGATCACGTGACGTCCGATTTAAAATATTTAATGGGACACCCTGTATATTTGTGACTTTTTGTGTTCCTCCCGATAAAACAATTCCAACAAACTAGCACACTTAGGGTCTAAAGTAATTAGTTGAAGAGCTATAGGTACTCACAGAATGTACAACCACCATTGATTATAACATATACCCCTACAGTTAATTATTTTCTTAGTGTTTCATAATGGTAGGGGTACAGTCCTTTAGGTACCTGTAGCTCTTGAATTAATCACTTTAAACCCCAAATGTGCTAGTTTGTTGGAATTGTTTTATCGAGAGGGACACAAAAAGTCACAAATATACAGGATGTCCCATTAAAATTTTTGAATCGGAAGTCACGTGACCAAAAACAAATATCTCATTGGGTGACACAATAATAAAAAAAGATACTTTTTGTGCTCTAATTTACACCCCCAGAATTAGAATTCGCTACTACTGCCCAGTTCCGATATATTGCTTGTCTTAATCGTCGTGGGACACCCTGTATGTTTATTACTTGGTTTCAATATTTATACACGACGATTAGGTGAGCAATATATCGAAACTGGGCAGTAGTAGAGAATTATAATTTTGGAAGTGTAAATTTGAGCAAATGTTGTATCATTCCTCATTATTGCGTAACCGAATGAGGTATTTTTGTCTTTGGTCACGTCCGATTCAAAATTTGTAATGAGACTTTCTGTGTTCCTCCCGATAAAACAATTACAACAAACTAGCACATTTCGGGCCTAAAGTGATTAATTCAAGAGCTACAGGTACTTAAAGAATTGTACCACTACGATTGGTTATAACATGTACATCTACAGTTAAGTTATTTTGCTAGTGGTCGTTTCATTTTTTGCCCTAATGGTAGTGGTACAATCCTTTAAGTACCGGTAGCTCTTGAACTAATGACTTTAGACCCCAAGTGTGGTAGTTTGTTGAAATTGATGTCTTATCGGGAGGAACACAGAAAGTCACTAATTTACAGTGTCTCATTGAAAGTTTTGAATCGGGCGTCACGTGACCAAAAACAAGTACCTAACTCATTGGGTAACGCAATAATAAGAAATAATACAACATTTGCTCTAATTTACACCCCCAAAATTATAATTCTCTACTTCCGATATATTGCTTATTTTAATCGCCATGGGACACCCTGTATAATGTTACTTTGTTTGTTGTTGTGTTGATTAAAATAAAATTAAAGGAAATGGGTATAGTTTTGGCAGCATAATTACCATTTCCACTCAAATAAGAAAGACGTATACCGCTATAATGGTAACTGATCATATCTCACAAATGGTCGTAACTGATGTTTCTCAAAAAATCTCAAAAACGACTATTCTCATTGCTTCGTAATTTACAGCAACTGAAAGTGAACATCTCTTCCAAAGCAATGTTTGTACGAAAAAATTATTATTTGTATCGTTAATACTTTTATACTGCATTGAATAATGTAAAAATCTTTAACACGCTCTCCTGAAAAATGAGCATAAATGAGTTACGCCGGTTTGTGAGATTAACGACGATATGAGGTCGCATCAAATTTTGTCTATCTATTAACCGTTTAGATATTGATATATCTGTAGACAATAGTTTCGTTTTCACCCTTTATAGGCAGTATATTTTTTTATATAGAGGGGGCCCCGTGAAAAAATTGCGGGGGCCACCGAAGACCTTGGCACGCTACTGAGCTCGACTGTCAGAACATTCTGTATTTGAGCTTATGCCGTTTAACCTGAATTCGTTGACGTATCTAGCATCATGAATATGAATATGGGCTAACGGCAGAAGTTCGTTGACTATCGGCAATAATAATTCCAGGAAATAGGGCGCGGCTAAAAATAGCCGTGCAGAGTGGCAGTAGTGTGTTTTAGTGGCAAGAGCCCTCGACAAAGGGTCGCTGTACAGTCGCCCTCATGATTGTTTTAATACTATTTATTAATATCCCCCTTCGTTTATTATGCGTTCATTTCTAAGACCTCATAACCTCAGAGAACAATGGCTGATAGATTTCCTTGTTATACAGGTTGCTCTTGACTGGGGAGCCCTCTGGGGAGCTAACCTGGTACAATTCTTGGTTGGCTTGACTTCGGAGGAAAAAATGGAGGAAAAGAAAAGGCAAATGGCGAGATTGAGTATCCGTTCCGTATTTTTCGGTGCTTTTTATGATCTTCCTGGGAAAAGTTCCTCATGCTTTTCCAGCAGTGGCTTCGAAATGACAAAATAATATTTCTAAAGCTAGAATGGTAAATTCAAAACCGTGAGATGTAAATTATAACTGACAGTATGAATTTACAATTGACGCTTTGGAAATGTAAGTAATTTATAGAGGGAATTAACTATGGATAACGCTCGAACTGTCAAAACATTCTGTATATAGGCTTGTGCCATTGACGTCTGTGCTGCCTGTAACCCGAATATTCGTTGACGTAGTGAATCTAGCAGCATGAATATGAATATGGGCCAACGGCAGAAGTTCGTTGACTATCGGCAATAATAATTCCAGGAAATAGGGCGCGGCTAAAAATAGCCGTGTAGAGTGGCAGTAGTATATTGTAACGGCAAGACCTCATTATCTCAGACAACAAAAGCTGATAGATTACATCGTAGCACAGATTGCCCTTTCTAGGCAGCTAGTCAGGCACACTTCTCGGTTGACTTGATTTTGCTGGAGGAAAAAAATGGAGACAAAGGTCTAAGTTATATGTCCGCATCTTTCGCCGTCTTTTTTACTTACCTGATGAATGTACCACATCTACCTGAGGGAGCTATCTCGTCTATCTTTGACGAACTCCAATTAGCGTAAAATAAATCTATACAGATGACAAAGGCATGATTTTGTGTCCCTGAAATAACAGAGGTCTGCAGTGATAGTGTGCCCCACCTAGAACCCTAACCACTATTTTTTTGCAGTTTGAGATTTTTTGGCGCTGCAACGCTTGATCCCCATAATGATATGGCATAAAAAATTGGAGTGGAGTGAAGAAGTGCAAAATAACAGGTTTTCAGAACGTCAAAACTCACAAAAGTTTTAATGATACTTTACTCAATATACACCAGTTGTTCAGAGAAGAAAGGTCATTCTGTAAGATCTGACAATCCTCTACACTTTTAATTTTATAATAAATCTTCAGATCATCAAAGAATAGTAAAACTAGTGTTGAATCAATCAAAATAAATTATGCATTGTAAGTACATACCTGTTGATGCGCCATTAAATCTATATACATGTTTACTGGACTACGGTATCAATGGGTGCTTAAAAGGGTCGGTCGCTCTAGGTAACAAACGGTCACCGTTCGTGCCGCCAAAGTAGGCATTGGGGATTATTACGTTTCTAGTCAGTTATAACCGCTGCATGAGAGATGAGAGGGTAAGGTAGGTATATATACCTATACTAGTATCTTCAGAATGAGTACAGTATTTCGACCGCGGGAAGGAACATATTATGTTCCCGAAGTAGATCAACCGAATGAAAACAAAATAAGTGATGCTGAGATAGATATGGACATCACTGATAGAGGCAGCCGCGCTTCAAGCCAGAAGGGCATTTCGGACATTGAAACCGCTACTGCTTACGACAACTCATATATTTCTGACTTCATCTATACCGTTGACGTCTGTGTTCCCTGTAACCTGGATATTCGTTGACGTAGTGAATCTAGCATCATGAATATGAATATGGGCTAACGGCAGAAGTTCGTTGACTATCGGCAATAATAATTCCAGGAAATAGGGCGCGGCTAAAAATAGCCGTGCAGAGTGGCAGTAGTGTGTTGTAGCGGCAAGGGCCCTCGACAAAGGGTCGCCGTGCTGGCGTGCAGTCGCCGCCGCCCTCGATGCCGCGCCGCGCCGCGACGACCTGTGCATCGGTGTGTGCACAGGTTGGGGGTGAACGCGACATCAAGGGTTACGCCAAGCCAACAGCTACATCGGGAAGGGCCGTCGCGTTATGATTAGGGATGGGAATTGGCGGCGGTCTTTCTGGGAAACACAAGTAGGTCGGTCATGGTAATGATGCATGAGATTATTAGGAAGCGGTACACTATAGGTCAGGTCGTTGGTTTACAAACCCAAACTACTGCGACATACAGGGAGATAATTTGGGGACGCGAATCACAAATTTGCCTACTGCTTTGATTTTCAGTCTCTTCTTCTTCTTCAGGTGCCATCTCCATTTATTGAAGGTTGGCAACAATTTCGGCGTACTTATTTCGGTCTTGAGTGGTACGAATTAAAGATGATGTGTTCATACCAGTCGAATCGCGTATGTTTTTTAACCATGAATGTTGTCTGCGACCAGGACCACGTTTACCTTCGATTTTTCCTTCTATTATTAGTTTTAGTATATCATACTTGTTGTTCCGGTATATGTGGCCCAGATAAGCAGTCTTTCTTCGTTTTATTGTAGTAAGTAACTCTCTTTCCCTTCTCATACGTCTAAGCACTTTATCGTTAGATATGTGTTGAGTCCATGGTATTTTTAATAACCTACGGAAGGTCCACATTTCAAAAGCTTCAAGTCTGTTCATGGTATCCACTTTTAATGTCCATGTTTCTGCTCCATATAAGAGAACTGAGTGCACATATGCCTTTGCAAAACGGTATCTTAGGTTTAAGTTCAAGGTTGGGTTACATAACAGGTTTTTCATCTTTAGGAACGTGGCTCAGGCTTGTTCTATGAGTGATCTTACTTCAACGTCAGGGTCTACATTTGTCGTCACGCAGCTGCCAAGATATTTGAATTTATCAACCTTCTCTATTCCGGTGTCATATATGTTTATGTTCAGTCTCGTTTGGCGAAATTAAAAATGTTCTTATCCCCCGATTTTCAGGTTGAGCACAAAAAATTGAAAACCTTTATTTAGCTATCTATCAACACGAAACCTCCTGTCCTGAATAATTACAAATTTTCCCACCGTTTTGATTTTCAGGCTCCTTTAACGACATTCAAAATTCACATATCCCCCGATTTTCAGGTTCAGCACCGAAAACCTTTATTTAGCTATCTATCAAGACAAAACCTCTTGTCCTAGATAATTTTGGGGGCGCTACGACCTGTGTATCGGAGTGTGCACAGGTTGGGGGTGAACGCGACATCAAGGGTTACGCCAAGCCAACAGCTACATCGAGAAGGGCCGTCGCGTTATGATTAGGGATGGGAATTGGCGGCGGTCTTTCTGGGAAACACAAGTAGGGCGGTCATGATGGTAATGATGCATGAGGTTATCAAGAAGTACATAGAAGCATTATACTAGGTCTGGTCGTTGGTTTATATATGCCGCAGGCTTTTAATGCAATCCGTTTCTTTTTTCATGAAAAACCTAGGCGTTTCATGAAGCGTCGGCATTTAATGTAAAATCATGAGACTACACTACCTGCCTAGTCTTTACATGTAAGGCCATTATAATTCCGTCGCAATGTGCATGATACAAGGTGCCTAATTGAAGAGGTTGAAGCTTCATCAAATGCCCCAAAAATTGGGAACCGTGTGTTCAAATGACTTATACGAGCTTGATAATGAAACCTATACTATACAGAGTGGACCGCCTTAACAAGAGTAGACCACTCTAATCAGCGCAAGTCGATTCTACGAAAACATTTATTCCAATAAAAAATAATATTGATAAAGTGAATGTTGAAATAAATTTATAATATATTAACCAAACATTTCAAATAAGCATACATTTAACTAACAACTAATAGATACCTTATTCAATTGTTGTACATTGTATGGCCGTCTTTTCGGATATGAGTTGTGATACTGGATGTAGTATTCACTAAATAAATCTTTTTCATTATTTTCCTCCATAATAAACACAAATACAGTAACAATCAGGGAGATAACAACAAAAGAATATAGCGGAGCACGATTCGCCCATAGGAAGTTACATTTAGTCAACTCTTGTAGTAACGTTATACGTCAGAAGAAGTAGTTCATTACATATAAAGCCTAGGCGGCTTGTGTTGCGGTAATCATTTTACACAATATGCCGACTACGGCATATATATATCAGCACTAAACGCCTAGTGGGCCCATGGCTTGGTAGGTTATTTTCCTCCATTTCTTCTTATTGGTTACTTTCTAGTTCCATCTCTCTATTCCCACTGTCTTCAGATCTTCATTCGCTTGCTGTCTCTCTGCTCTTTGGTATTCCTCTTTTTACTTCCCACACCGATAGGTGAGGGGAGTATTGTGATCGCGAAAATTTTCGATTTTGAGATAATACGCTTTTTGGGCGTTTTATGATGTCTACATAACGAAAATCCACGTCACTCATTTCCGTCGGTCTGTCTGTCTGTCTGTCTGTCTGTCGGTCTGTCTGTCTGTCTGTCGCTTTTTTCTAGCCTCGTAATCTCAGCAACCGCTGCATGGATTGTGATGAAATTTGGGCAGCGGTATGTTGTGGGGTCGTAGTAGGTAATGTTCCTATAATTTTGAAAATCGGTGCATAGGCGGCGGAGTAATTAGCAAAAAACAAAAAAAATTAAATATTGCTGAAACTTCGTTTTTAGGCGTTTTAGGGGTTCCTGATCATTTTCTAATTTTTTTGGGTGGGGGTGAAATTGGGGTGGTTGGGGGGTGGGGGGTTGTAAAATTGAAAAATTTGTTGCTTTCATAATATACTACCCACTGACCTGTGAAGGAAGACCTAGCGACATAAATAACTTTTTTAGGTCTATCCGAACATTGCCTTATTCCTATTACAGAAACTGAAGGACAAAATTTTTCCGATGTATACAGGCTGTCCATTTAGTGTGTAATTCTTCGATATCTCGCAAGGTATAGCTGATAGAAGAAAATCTCAAATACAAAAGTTATTTGGTTACTTAAGACGCATATTCTAAAAATATTTCGAAATATACAGGGTGTTGCGGGAAAGTAGGATAGAGATCAACTTGATTTTTTTATATGGAACTATAACTTTCTCTCAAGTTCTTCTAGTGTCCATCATTGATCTCTATTCAACCCTAAAATATTTTTGGAATCGGTTGCGACGTTGCCAAGTTATAATTTATTTTCTATTAATTTCCGCATTTGCAAGGTCGCAAGTAATACGTCCAAATTGATATATTCCTTTAACTTTTCTCAATAATATTATACAGCGAGTTACTTGAATATTAAGCGGATATTATTCTGGATGCTACCAGCAATTTGTATCTACAGGGTGTTTTTGGCAGAATTTTGAATTCCGGCAACTTAAAGGTCGTTTTACTTTGTTTTTTTAAATGTAACACCCTGTATTTTTTATTTTAAATCTAAATATCTACTAATACTCTATCCCGCCTTGTAATATTTTTTTCGCGTTTTTGACGTTGCCAAGTTATAAATTATTTTCCCAAATTTTTAAACAAGTATCCCCGATTTTAATTTATTTTAAATAGAATCCTCTACTTATTTTTATTGCAATGAATTGCGCATGTCGAATTTAGTAAGATCTCACAATTTCAAAATTTTGTTTCTATTAATTAATGAGATACGGCAACACCGCTTTTTCAGTAAACGGTACCGGAACGCTTAAATATTTCCAAAACTGCCACAGCTGAAGAGGTGAAATTCAATACAAACGTTTGTATTATTGATAATAGGCTATTCATTGACCTGTGCAGGAAAAACCTAGCGGCATATGACAATAATTTGGGGGGGGGATTACTGGCGATGATTTTGTTGCAAGGGGATCTCAGACTAAATCTTTATGCTATGGGAAAATAATAAACTGGTATCACCGTAATGTGTGGGAAGTACTGAGTCAATCAACTTGACTCCATTTTTTTCTTCGTGCCTATCGCACATGTCTGTATCTTTTTTGATATTCATCTATCCGACATTCGTGCTACGTGTCCTAACCACCTCAGTCTTTGTTATTTCATCCTCCTGTTATACTTGGCTATTCATATAGGGATGTCAGCTGACTGTTTGACCTCCTTGTCCAGATATAATTTCCCACTACACATTTTCCTTAATATCATTTTTCCCAGACTTCAAGCATGTTTTGTTCCTTTTTGTTCAGGTTCCATACTTCAAACCGCGCATAATTATGTTACTACTAGGAGTATTACTGTCCTATAGATCCGGATCTTTGCGCGTCTACAAATTTCCTCACTTCTTAAAACACTGTTTAGATCATATGCACAGAGATTCCCTGCCATTTGTCTTGATAGGATCTCTTTCGTGGTATTTGGTTGCTTGTTATCACAGTACCCAGGTATACAAATCTATCTACTTGTTTGAAGGTTGCTGTGCCTACTCCCTCTAGTTCCATATTTATCTTGTGGCTTACCTGACATCTATCATCTGACCATTCCATAAATTTTGTTTTACCTTTGTTTATGTAGAGTCCTAGCTTTTTTGCCTCTCTATCTAGCCTTTTTACTACTTCTTGTAGCCCTTTCTTACCTCTGACCACAATCGCCACATCGTCTACAAAAGACAAACACTTCTCTGATATAGTAGGCCCTCCCTACTGATGTTCGCTCCTCGTTTTACGCAGCGTCAGTTCTACCATTCTTCTAAGTTTAGCATTGATTTTCAAATCTTCAAGTACTTTGTTCATTTGGTTGGGGGTGAACGCGACATCAAGGGTTACGCCAACAGCTGTATTGAGAAGGGCCGCGTTATGATTAGTGATGGGAATTGGCGGCGGTCTTTCTGGGAAACACAAGTAGGTCGGGCATGGTAATGATGCATGAGATTATTAGGTAGTACATAGAAGCGGTACACTATAGGTCAGGTCGTTGGTTTACGAACCCAAACTACTGCGGCATACAGGGGGAGATAATTTAAAATTTTCATTTCCTCGATTTTCACCTTTATTTAGCTATCTATCAAGACGAAACTTCGTGTTCTGGATAATTTGGGGGAGCTTATCACAAGTTTGCCCACTGTTTTGATTTTCAGTCTCGTTTGGCGAAATTCAAAATTTTCATATCCCCCGATTTTAAGGTTGAGCACAAAAAATTGAAAACTTTTATTTAGCTATCTATCAACACGAAACCTCGTGTCCTGAATAATTTGGGGGAGCTTATCACAAGTTTGCCCACTGTTTTGATTTTCAGTCTCGTTTGGCGAAATTCAAAATTTTCATATCCCCCGATTTTCAGGTTGAGCACAAAAAATTGAAAACCTTTATTTAGCTATCTATCAACACGAAACCTCGTGTCCTGAATAATTTGGGGGAGCTTATCACAAGTTTGCCCACTGTTTTGATTTTCAGTCTCGTTTGGCGAAATTCAAAATTTTCATATCCCCCGATTTTCAGGTTGAGCACAAAAAATTGAAAACCTTTTTTTAGCTATCTATCAACACGAAACCTCCTGTCCTTAATAATTTGAGGGCACTAATTACAAATTTGCACACTGTTTTGATTTTTACGCTCCTTTAACGAAATTCATAATTTACATATCCCTGATTTTCAGGTTCAGCACAACCAAAAACCTTTATTCAGCTATCTATCAAGACAAAACCTCTTGTCCTAGATAATTTTGGGGGCGCTACGACCTGTGCATCGGTGTGTGCACAGGTTGGGGGTCAGGTCGTTGGTTTACAAACCCAAACTACTGCGACATACAGGGAGTGTCTCTCAAAGATCATGAAAAATATGTTTTTCAATCATTTCCTTGACACGAGATATTCTTGTAGCAAAAAAAAAGTGGAGTGGAGTATTTGAAAGTACTATAGGGTTTATCATACCATGGTTTCTAAATATTTTTTTTTGTACTTTAACCCTTAAAGCACCCTCAACTTTTGTTTCTGAAATAGCACCAGATAGCTTTTTCTACACAAATTAAGTCCTTATATTATTTTTAACCTCTCAGTACCTATAATTTTATAAGCAAACTTACTTTTTCCTTAAAATCATAAGCATACCATGAATAAAATAGGAATTTGCTTGACGCAAAAAACGGATAAAAATGAAACTAGTTGAGTCTTTAAGGGTACCGAATGACCTATAATACATGCTTTCGAAAATAAATGTCTCTCATTATGGAAATATTGCGCCTCAAACAAATGCTAATTTTATTTATCTTATGTTAATGACATTACGAAAAAAATTGGTTTGTGTATGAGGTCAAAGGCACTACAAGATGCTAAATACAATAATGACCTCACTAATTTAGAAAAAAACTCTAGGCTGCCATTTAGAGAAAAAGTAGGGGGAAAGTTTTGGGGGTTGAAGTAAAAAAGATATTTCGAAGGCATGATATAAGTCATTCGGTATACCCTTTAAGGACCACTTAGGTTTCTTTTCTATCTGTTTTTCTTACGAAAGTACCTATTACGCCTCAAGCGAATCCATTTTATTTATTTTATTTCACTTATGCTTATGACTTTACGAAAAAAATAAGTTTTTGTATAAGATCAAACGTAGTATAAGATTTTAAATAAAATAAGTGCTTAACTTGTGTAAGAAAAACTATTAGGTGCTATTTGAAAAAAAAATAAAGTAGGGGTGAGTTTGAAGGGTTGAAGTACAAAAAAATGTTTTGGAAGCATCGTATGACAGACCCTGTAGTACTTTCAAACATTCCACTCAGTTTTCGTTTGAACATTTTTTGTTGCCATAATATCACGTGTCAAGGAAATTCGGGCCCTATATATAATCGTCTATTTGACAGTCAGGCTCAATACCGCAAACAAATATCAAACCCAAAAGGTACAAGCTTAGTCAAACAAGCCAAAGCTCATGTCATCGACACCTTGATCTGATTTCTCCTTCTCGTCCTTTTTAGATTCAGCAGCTTTAGCAGCCGGTGCTTTGGTCCTTGTCCTTCAAATACTCCTTGACAGTAATGGCTTTAAATTCAGCTTTAGTAACAGTAGCAATAGCCAACAAGTTCTTGAAACCATTAGCAGTGCTATGCCACGCCCTGAAGCAGCAGTTGGATAACCAATAGCCAAGCAGACAGCCGTCAAGTTGTCGACACCTGCCATGAGTCCTCGGGTTCAACATCCAAGATAGCTGGAGCAAAAGTAGTTCCTAAATCATAAACCTGCTCAACTTATAGATCGATATTCATCATGGCACACTGGCTTTCCCATTCCTGGAAAGCCCCTGAAAAGCCTCGATAGGAGCGAGATGCTCAGAGAAGTGTGGTTTGGCTCATTGTCGTGCTGCAGCACCCAGGTAGCAGCGATGCCTTTTCGCTCGTGTCGGATCCTCTTCGTTAAGGATCTAGGGTATAGCGCGCGAAATTGAGAATCCAAGAAAATACGTATTTCAGTGTTAGCGAGGAGGCGTGGCCGCCTGTTCCCTTTCTCCAGTGTGTGTGTCTAAGATGAGGGGAGATAAGTTAAAAAAATCCAAAGGTAAGGTCAAAAGGTCCAAAGGTAAGATCCAAAGGTCACCATAAAAATGAATTTCGCATTTCCAAGCTCCTGACGTTACCTTTGAACTTAAACTTAATCCGGTGGGTGGCTCAGTGGGTAGAGCCTAGGACTCGTGACCGCAAGGTCCCGAGTTCGAATCTCGCCAGAGGCAGACATTTATTTTCTGATTTTCAATCGGAAGTAAATTTCCATAAACATCGGCGAGATTCCCCACCTGACCATTCACTGTTGGGTTCTAATTAACAGTGCTGTTCCTAAAGTGCCGGTGGGAAACAGTAACAAAGCCTACATAGAACTCAAATACACCAGACTATTGATGGCCAAGAGAGGGAAATGAGTATGTGTGTATGGGTGTTATGTAGGGTCGGCAAAAAGGGTCAAAGGTAGCCTACTTGCCTGGCTTCGCCTCCCCACCACTACTACTACTACTACTACTACTACTACCTTTAAACTTACAGTAATGATTCAAAGAGCAAATTGAAGAAGAAAGCTTGCGCTTTGTCACCTATTTGGTCTTTTTCTGATGTCGTGTTTGATTGTTAAATTACAGACATTTGAAGAATGTATCATTTTGCACTGCGAGTTTTTTTGCACGCTAAAAAACTTTTTGAGAAAATCGCAAATAGCTGTCATTCATTAAGGCCTTAACTATCACCTTCTGAAATACTGTGTATGTAGTTTGAAAAACAGGTGAGTTCTGTTCGAAATGGAAATCCGTGTTTTAACATGGCAAATACATATGTATAACTGTGTATACCCAGACCCTTTAATCTGTCTAGGACTTCTACGTAACAGTATGGTTAATAGTCAATCAATCACGAACAGGATTGAAATTTTCATCGACTCTGCTTGTCGACGTTTGTCCAGATCGCGGGTCATTATCTACCCCTTCTTGGCATCCCTAAAGCTTCTTTACCCATCTCGTAACTTGTACGTCGTGCGAGATTCCAAAATAGAGAGATGCACTGATTCAATGATGGTGACGCTCCAGAAATTCAGAGTAGACCAAAACTGGGTGCGTTGCGAAACTAAGGACTAGTAGCGGTGTGATAAAAAAATATATTCCATAACTTTTGGGTCACTCCATATATGATAGTGCACGATCTGTATTTTGCACATAGCAGTTGTGTCGTCTACCCAACCGCACTAAACTTGTAGTTAAGTATGGGTAGATACGCGCGATACGCGGGCAAAGAAATTAAAGTCCTTAGGAATATACTCAAAAAATCCATAGATCACAAAACACATCACCTTTTTCCCAATAAGGGAGATTGTGGAGAGCAAAAGAAAACACATCTTACTTATCAACATGCTCTTCCCTGAATCTGTAGGGTGAGGAGGGTGAGTAGGCCAACTGCTCTCAGGTCACAACTGACACATTGAGCATCGTCCCAAAGCGTTGTTTCCTAAAGTCATCATCCATCCTGATAATTTCAGAAAGGTGTACAGACTATGGCACGTAAGGTAACCCACTTACTTATCTCAGAAGCTATATGAAATAGAACAAAAAGGTAAAAACAAAACATTTTTGATGCGAGTTAGGCCTTAATTTTGTTGTAATTTTGTATACACAGGGTGGCCTATATATTTTTGTATTTTCAGATTACCCTTTTAATTCCAAATATTTCTTCTGTTAAGTTGCTTTTTTAAATTCTGTCTGCTTTATGTGTAAGGCGAAATTGCCCTTTTTCGAAAAATTATTATTTCTATTCCAAAATTATACTAGGAATTGGAATTTCACGATTTTTGTATATTTATTGAGAAATAATTTACAGGATGTTTGCTACAGTCATTGGAAGAAGCAACTTATCAAACACCGATATCTTAACTACTTCAAATGAAGCTTTCTATATATACAGGGTGTCCCACAACGATTATGACAAGCAATATATCGGAACTGGACAGTAGTAGCGAACTATAATTTTGGGGATTCAAATTACAGCAAATATAGTATCTTTTCTCATTACTCTGTCACCCAACGAGGTATTTGTTTTTGACCACGTGACGTCCGATTGAAAAATTTTAATGGGACACCCTCTATATTTCTGATTTTTTTGTGTTCCTTCCGATAAAACAATTCCAACAGACTAGCATACTTGGGGCCTAAAGTTATTTATTCAAAAGCTACAGGTACTTGAAGGATGGTACCACTAACCGTTGATTATAACATGTACCCCTACAGTTAAATTACTTTGGTAGCGTTTCATAATGGGGTATTTTCGAACAAAATTTTATGACGGAATATCGATGTTACGTCTCCAAAAATCAAGTAACTAACATTTTTACTTTTTACTGTGAACGCGAAGTGGCCTAAAGCACCTGCAAAGTTTAAACATAAAATTTCGCGCCAAAGCTGTGACGTAATAAATCTAAGCGTGACGTAATAAGTCTTTCGTGGAGCTATCCTTAGAATGTAACTCTGCTTTGTCGTCTGATCTCCTTTTCTCCATCTACAGACATAACCTCCGCTTCGTATTCATATTGACAGAGTTTGTTTACATCATTTCATGATCTGTCTTGGTTAAATGAGATACCGTGACAGTCGTGACACCAGGGGAGGTTATGTATGCATGACACTAGTGACAGGCTGTTAGAGACGAGTATTGCCGAATGACGAGTAAAATTGTGAAAAGTAACTATGAAACATTCTTAGAGTAAACTGCTAATTACATAACAATGCAAAAAATGGAATAGCTGTGCAATACAACATTTATAGTCTACAAAAAGACGGTAACTAAATAAACATGAAACAAATTTTACATCCTTTATAGAAAAGCTATGCAAAATATTAACAACGTGACAACCTTGAACCTACGCTCAATTAAAATTAAAATAGTCACATCCCATGATACTACGACTTTAGAAGGTATGCTCACGCGCATGATGTCTTCCGTCTCGCTTCCACCTGTGACGTCAGCATGTGACAAACGGGGTTTGTTTACTCGTTTAGTTACAGGTTACAGCCGAACATTTTCAGTTTATTTTCTTGAGTTTACTCGTTTACCGTAGTAAAGTTTGATAAAACATTAATTATTTGCGATTCTGGAGTTTAACACATATTTGAACAATGGTTTATTGTGTGGTTGTGGGATGTAATAATAAGAAAGTAAAAACTATTCGTCACACTACCGCTACTTGGGATGGTTTGGAAAATTTGGCAGATTTCATTGCATTTAAGTTGAAAAATAAGGAGAAACTGGGTTATATCATATCCCAGATTGCACAGATACTTCTCTCAGTTGGGTCAACCATTTAACAGAAGGTGGACTACAAAAACATACAGATGAGTTCTTGGCAAAATGTAATAAGCTCGGCCATATATTTTCCAACTATAATGAAAACGCTTTGAAAATTGAAAAAAAAACTATCTTGCGAATTTAAACAAATTATCAGAGAATGTATATGTGACTGATGAAGCAAAGATGAGCTTGTTTTCTAGATGCAAAATGTATTTCAGAGTACGAATTCTTGATAGGGGAATTAGAGACACCTCGAATATTAGAAAACTGAAATTCACTAACATTGTAAAATAGTATAAAGTAATAAGTATACAGAAAGTCGACGAGTTTTGTCTATGGTATACAGGGTCCTGCGACGGTGTATCCAGCTTTCCTAGCGCCTTTACTATTTGGAATAAAAAAAAAGCTACATAAAATAAAAACACGCTAAAAGATGGATGGAGATTTACAGGTTGCAGAACGTATTTTGATATTTCATTTTCATTCATATAGAGAAAGGCTAGTTCTATATGCTCTTATTCACCCCTTTTTCAGTTCTTATTGTCTGACCAAAATATATTTCCCCATAGATTCATATATACAAAATCAATACCTAACTACAACACAATAGAGCAACAAATAATGTGCCCTATACCCAGGCCATCAGAAACCATCACTACAAGTGGATCAAACTTTTTAATTCAAACATATTATTAAACAGATACATCGTGTGAAAACATTTTGGAAAAAATTGAGGAAAAACCTGTTATTACTAGGAATCTTTAGTATACGAGAATTCACCTGTGCTAGCTAAATACAATGCCCAGAAAGATATTGTATTGTTGTATTGTGATATGTTTTTATTTTATGTTTAACATATACGCGGTTGTGACATATATTTGAATAAATAAAAAATAAGAAAATTTGGTAATGTATTTTTCCACCAATCATTAGCAGAAAAAAGTCAATATTCATTCGCCATAAACATAATGCCATTATGCTTGTTCATGATTTTTAAAAACTTCTAATGACAAAATCATGTTATTTATTTCTTTTCTACCTTTTATTAAGAGAATTATACAGTAAATACATATATGCAAATTGGCTTGAAGAGCTGGTGATGCAACATCTTAATCTATATATAAAAATTAAGAACGGTAATCAAAGGCTCCTGAATGGAGTATATAAAAATTCCACCCCCTACCCGAGAAATTTTCCCACAAAAAGATGGTTTCACTAGGCACTCCAATCAACCTCTTATATGAGATTTCAGAAAAATACGTCCAGACCGCTCTGGCTCTGTTCTTTTTCCACAATGTAATTTTTTTTGAGTACATAGATTCAAATTTTTGTATCTGAAATCCAGAACGCTCGGAACTACTGCAAACGGGTCAGGCGTCAATTAATATCAATTCTCTGTATAACTATTTCACCAATTTTTTATTCAGATACAGAGCAATATGTATCGTTTATATTATACTATGCATGAGCTATTTTCATTTTGTATGAATATTAAATATCTAAGACAGATATAACAGGAAACGAAATAAAACCTTCAAAAATCAATGCTTTGGCGCCATGTGCTTGTGCACTTTTGTCACACGGTGACGTCATGCGCAGAACGGTTCGAAATCTGTCCGCCAAGTGATCATATCTGTCAGTGTCGTAGTATCATGGTCACATCCTATCTACGTTCGGCATAAAAATCATTTTTGATTGGTTGATTTCTTAGGCAGGAGGTTTAAGAGACCTGAATGAGCTCGTTTCAAAGGGATGATTTTCAAAGTCTATCTTTAATCCACGTGGGCAGAAAAAATTGAGTAAATACTGCCATCATTACAAACTAGATACAAGCAATACATTTCAGCCATTAAACAGGCAATATTAGCAAGCATTGTTGTGGTACAGTCCTTTAAGTACCTGTAGCTCTTGAATTGATCACTTTCGGTCCCAAGTGTGCTAGTTTGTTGGAATTGTTTTGTCGGGAGGAACACAAAAAGTCACAAATATACAGGGCATCCCATTATAAATTTTGAATCGGACGTCACGTGGCCGAAAACAAATACCTCATTGGATAACGCAATAATAAGAAAAGATACTATATTTGCTCTCATTTACACCTTCAAAATTATGATTCTCTACTACTGTCCAGTTCCGATATATTGCTTGTCTTAATCGTCGTGGGACACCCGGTATTTTGATTTGTCCAATTCGCTGCTTAATGGTTCTATACCTAAAGCTGACAGATTCCAAATAAGTTTTTTAAGTCAACGCAATGTTTTTCTTAATTAAATTCGAAATACTGGAGATGGAAGGGAAACCCCTGCATATGTTAGAATTGTCGGACTGTCTGATTAATTCTCTGCATTTTCATATAAACATGTCCTGTACCTAAAGTTGATAGATTTCAAATAGTTGGCTTCCTTTTAACTCAACCCGATATTCCTCATACGGAAGCTCGAAATACTAATAGTAGGCCTCTGACGTCAGACATGTTAAACTTCGAAGAAATATTGCGCCTGAAGGCTTTTATTAAAACGTGAGTTGTCATTGTATGTGGATGAACGCAAACAGATGATTCGTTAATACAGGTGGTGAATTCCAAACTGTGAAACGTATTGTAGAAGACTGCCCTAGAACAGTTTATGAAGAAGCTTACATCATAAAAGTGTTAAATGTTTATTTTTAACTATAATTGTGATGTGGTTATCGTCATGACTTGAATTGACTGAAACGTTAATGTCTCACCCTAAGTGAACAAGACAGTAACCCTAAATACCTCCAAATTTAATAGGAAAAGAAGGTTTGACGTAAAACTGTATAGATATTCACTCTACTATAAGTGATTCCGTTACAGGAGATCTGTGTACCTTTGGTGGCCGTTTGCTGACATTTCCGTTGTGCGGTCTATCAGAAGGCAACATGAGGATAGGCTTGTAGTGCCGGAGAGTATAGGGTTGAATACTGTAATTAGGGCTGGGATTGCGGTATACCGCATTCATGGATCGGATACTCGTCAAGCTATCGGGCGGCTTTAATGAGAGCAACGTTTAGGTTGCTAACAAGTAGTCTCGTGGTAGATAATACCCTATGACGTTGGACGACATAACCGTAGTATCAGGCGACAGCAACTAATCTGAGTAGGTTAGAAAAAGCAACCCCCATGCTCTAACAGGCATGGTAGAGTGCCAGGATCTTCCCCTTGTTATTATTTACTCTGTTCACAAGCACGATGTTATTTTTTACAGAAATCTGCGGGATTTAAATTTTATGGAATTGCTTAAAATAGTCTTTTAACACCTATGCACTGTTAAAATCCAAAATTCATTCAAAACTATAACAATTAAACCGAAACGATCAACCAAAACAAAGTAGCTATTTATAATATGCCTCTACATGGGTGCTGTCATTTTCAGGATTATTTACCTGCTATCTGTACAAAGGGTATATGGATTTGTCAGCGATTCAGCGGTCTGACTTCTTTTAACCTATTCGAATTCGTTGGGCGACAGTGAGATTCACAGGTTAGATTTTGAGTTGAATCTTAATGTAAACTCACTTTAGAAATGAGAATTAAATCGACTTTTTATTAAGATTTTACTCTATAGCCTTTATCGACAATATTCTACAGGGTGAGTCAAGCTCAACACGCCTCGGACTCTTGCCCGAGCTGTTGTGATCAAACGGTAACCATTTTCAAAACTAACTATGCCAGCGTACGTACGTCGGGATAACCTACATTATAAAAAATTTACTTTTATACAGTGTGTCTCATAAAAGCGTGACATATCGAAGTTATGCTTTTTTGAAAGGAATAACCCTACATATTATTGCATATTCAGAATCCTTGGTCAATTCTAGCTTTACTTTGTGTATCACATATGGGACTTAAAACAAACTGTTCAGGTGAAAAAAAAAACATGTTTGGTATAAGCAGATATCAGAAAAATTTGAACATTGCAGCGATTATGAAACTTAGAAGCCTGTGACTTTACCATATGACTGAGTATGAAATGTTCAGCCTAGGTTAGATGTGCTGTTGTACTTGGAGAAATCGGTAGATCAATTAAGGAAAACTCAGTCAGAGCTTACCTTACTTTTTAGAAGAGAACGTCTAATTATTTATACAGTTAAATGCAAAATTTCATAGTCTTTGTTAAACGTATACTGTGAACATCAATGGTAGTTTTCGTTTAATTTCAAATTTTCTATGAAGTCGGTGTTTTTCAGTTTTCCTACTTATAAGCAATCTAGCAGGCCAAAAAATACAAACGAAAACGTGTTCCCATGGAAAATGACAACTAACCAGGAAGATACAGATGAACTAAAGTAAAAGGACAAAGCTATGGAAATTCCTTGCAACAAATCGACTCTAACCAGCAGCAACCGCTGGTAGTTTTTCTTCCATTTGAAAGTTTTTAATAATTTTGGAATTTTTTGTCTCTAGTACATTACACCAGTTTCTCGTTGACCATAGACATGTTACCTTTGTTGTTTCTGGTTACAGTTCATTTATTGTAAGGAATGTTCATAATCCTGTCCCTTTGCTCTAGTTTGTCTGTATCTTGCTGTGAAGTTAGTTATCTTTTCCCATTTGAACATGTTTCTGTTTATATTTCATGACCTGTTAGATTGCCTGTAAGTAAGAAAATGGAAAAACACCAAACACTAGCAAATTTAAAATTAAATAAAAACTACCAGAGGTTGATATTCACAACCTTACAGCTAAAAAAATTAGGCATTCCTATTTGAAAAAATCAAGTTATCTCTGATTGAAGTTTCCTTAAATAATCTATCGATTTCTCCAAATACAAAAGCAAATGAAATATAGTCGTCTAAGGACCGGTTTCTCAATGTCAAGTTAAATATTTATCTGCAATAAGGTCTAATTTCATGTGGTCTACGTTCGAACCAAAATTCTACGTGTATTTTTTTTGTAAATATGAAAGGGTCCTGAAAAAATGGGAGACGCTCCACCACCGGCGCAGCCGCGGGGCAAGATTGACCTGGACTTCTAGATCAGGTTTGCTAGGCCGCTCATCTTCGACCTGCCAGATGCTCAAGGTACATCCAGGTGTTGCCAAGTTCGATGTCGTGCGAGGGTAGTCCTAGAAGTAGGTACCCAATCCAACAAAGAAGATGGTTGAGTGGAAGAGCACTATTTTAGTGAACTCCGCCATTTGAAGTGTATCAATACTTCAATAAAGTCTATATTATTATTATTATTATTATAACAGCAACTGTCAGATAAATCGTTTAAACAATTGAAGGCTAAACTTACGAAGTCATGTAAATCTTATCTGACACTTGTATCCATAGCAACGCTATCTGGCAGATACCTAACTGACACTTTAACTGAACATTGAGAAACCGGCCCTAACCTAAGCTGTCGGATTTCGTACTTAGCCATACGGCAAAGTCACAGCCTTCCAAATTTTATAATCGCTGCGATATTCAACTTTCTTCTGATATCTATTTATACCAAACATGGTATTTTGCACTAAAATGTTTCGTTTTAGGTCCCATATGTGATACATAAAGTCACACTAGAATTGACCAAGGAATGTGAATATGTAGTAGTATACAAGGTATTCCATTTAAAAAAAGTAACCTTGATATGTCACGCCTTTACTAGAGACTCTTTACAAAAGTCATTATATCGATTTACATGTACTCGCATAATTAATTTTCTGAAAGGTGTTATCGTTTGGTCACAAGAGTCCGAGGTGCTGAGCTATAACTGCTATTCATGCAGGTAGTTAATAAACTTGATCAAGTGGAATAGTAATTAAAATACTAACTACTCGTAGCTATGATTTATATTCTACTGTCCTATATCTAGTATAGTTTAAAGCTTCCCCTCCTTATGGAAGGATGAGCCAAAATGATCTGGCCTCTAAGCAGGGTCACTAAGGTATCAGGAAAAGGGGGAATAGTAACTGATTAATGTCGATGCTGTTTAAAATTTATCTTTCCACTAAAGGTGTGCTACCAAATAAGCTGGACAGGTAACCCTAACATCAGTAAGCCTTTTAGATTACAATGCTTGCAGATTTATTTTCTTAGCTAATGCATCGCATGTATTTTGAGTATAACAAGTGCAGGGGCTTTGAAAGAAAGATCATTTTGAGCGCTGTCTTATAAACATTTAAAAAATGATAATTCAATTGATAAGCCATTAAAAAAAATTAAGTGAGAACACAATTAAATCTTTATAAGGCTATCGCTCAGAATGATCATTTTTCCCAAGTCCCTACAATTTCTCAGAAGTGGGATCATATTATTTTCAAATTATAATATTTTATCACCTTGATACAAGTAATAGTCGAAATATATACCTCAACAAACTCAAACGTTTCGTGTACAGGTAAGGAAGCATCAAGTATTCCGTGGCAGCTGTGCCAGCTCCCCATTTCCCCTCAATAAATAATAATCAGTTGTTTATCCTGGTTGGCGGGTCGGCCGTTCACTGTCAGAAATAATACGCGGAATTAGGGCAGAACAGTTCGTGGCTAAAAATAGCTCCGCATGGCAATACTGGAGCGTCTTCAAGGTTTTTGCGACAGATTTGGGACTCTCTGGGATACATTCAGCTTTAGATATATGCCAGTTTTTAGGCCTATACCGTAAACTTAATCATTTGGCCCGTTCTAGTTGAATTCCAGACAGTATGACTAGGAGGTAAATAGAATGGACGGCTTCCTGTAGATAGGAACCAGCTCACAGAAAATGGGATTTTCTGTTTGTGTGAGACTGTCATTAATACATAGCTCTTGAAATACCTAGACAACAATAACATCATAAATGATTGCCAGTATGGCGTCCGTAAGCATGGGTCTACGGGTGATTTCCTGGCCTACGTCAGTCACTCACTTATGGGACAGAGCAATTTAAAATCACGGCAAATCCCGTGTTGTTGCACTTGACATATCGAAAGCCTGCGATAGAGTGTGGCATGACAGACTTCTGGTCAATCTTACTGCTTACGGACTACCACCACCACCATTGGCTGAATAGCTTCTGAACGACCGACCTCCGTTTCGTGTAGCCGAAGGCTCGAAGGCTGTTCATCAGATATACTTGAATTAACGCCAGTATTTCTCAGGGATCTCTCCTATCCCCTACTCTGTTTCTGCTGTACATCAACGAGGTGCTGGGAATAACATTCAAACGAACCTACAGCTTCTTAGACGACAGTACATTAATATCGCACATGGAACCAGGCGCGCCACTATCATCCCAGGAGACGGTACGTCGGCGACAGCAGCATGCCTCACAGATTAACGTAGATACCAAAACAACTGTCGATTGGGGATTAGTAAATAAAGTATAGCTTAACGTACGGAAAACTGTGGAAATGGAGGGTCACCCAATAGTCGAGCCACATTCCGTCAGGATTTTGTAGATCAACATCAACAAACACATGCCCTGGCACGACCACGTCGCCAGTATTTCTAAAATGGCATCCCAGAAGCTTGGAGTTTTGTTCTGCTGCAGGAAGCTGTATACACCAGAGCACCTACTGCTGTTCTACAAGGCACAGATCCAACCATCGTTGGAGTATTGGTTCCATGTGTGAAGATGCGGTCTGATGCACCCTATAAAGCTTCTGGACACTATCCTGCAGAGAGAAATTAGACAAATCGATACGCCTAACTTCCACAAAGGACCTCCATAACCTGGAGCATCGAAGAAGGGTGGCTCACCTGTCCCAGTTTTACAGGTTCTATCACGGAAGATGTTCGAGTGTGCTCTCCTAGATAATAACACCAAATTCCATCCGATTGAGGAACACTAGAGAGGCTTTGCGGGGTCATCTCTACGACGTTCCTATTCCCCGAACCGGTCTGCTTCAGCATTCCGTCTTTTGGAGAACTTCGACGCCATGGAATGAGCTTCCGGACAATTCGCTTCACTGCGGCTACAACCTGTAGCGTTTCAAATCTAACGTGCACCGATACTTCCTCTCGCAGCACCATAAGCTTTTAGCCTTTGCTGGAGGCTGATCATAAAAAAATTACATGATCTGTTTCTCATTGTTGAGGTACTCCACTTCAAACAACCATTAGCACTTTAAAGGTGAATCACTCCAGATATTACATCATGTGCTATAACAAGTGGAATACTATCATACAGTGTATGTTGTTACTAGCTTGACTCTGGTGGGCCTCAATGAAGACTTCACCATAAATTAGATGTGGCGAAGCAGGTTGCGCTTTCGCCATTTTTAGAAAAAATAACCGCAGATCAGGTAAGAAAGATAAAACCGATGGTTTGTGATTAATTTAGCCATCTTTCATCCTTTCCTCCATTTTTAGGAGCGCAATGAAATACTTTTCGAAAGGTTAAAATCAAGGTTTGAGTAATGTAATAGAATCCTTGCACCAAAAAAGGTATGGCTTTGAAGCATTCAGCGTAACATAGAAGCTTATGATTTTTTTAAGTTACTTAAGGGGCGTAGTCAGAGGCGCCCTTCATATGTGAACTTGAGAGTACTTCACCCAAGCAACATTTCCCCAAAGTCAACAAATATCGCTACCTTACGAGAGCTCTAATTTTCAGCAGCAAGTTGGTTCTCAAAACGTATATTGCAGTAGCGGATAGAATAGTCTTTTCTGGTATAGATAAAATTTCGAGCTAAAAAATTTACTACAGCTTCCTCTTTAACATCCTATTCTACAGTTAATTAAATTTAGGAGATGGTCGTCCTCAACAAGATGGTTTATAAGTATGCCGATAAATCTGCTTTTTTAATCCGAGAGTGGAAGAATCACTGGAGTGTACGGAATAATTTCAAGTACCTGTACTTGAGGATGACTTTCAAATTTGAATGAAAATATGGACATAGTCCGTGCATTTAACAGAATATAAGTTGTTTTGACATATCTCACCGAGTGCATGGCTTTTTTTCGTTAGGTAGAGGGTTGTGCGTAGACAGCGTTAACCTACCCAGGCTTGAGTCATGCACAGCTCTAGAGCAATATTGCGATAGTTTCTGGTAAGCAAGAATAGTGTAAATTTCGAATGTTTTTGGCGAGTGCAGATTTTGAAAAAAATGGAGTCAAGTTGATTCACTTAGTACTTCCCACACATTACGCTGATACCTGCCTATTATTTTCCCGCAGCATGAAGCTATAGTCTGAGATCCCCTTGCAGCCAAATTATCACCCGCCCGACCAAAAGAAGTGTGTTATGCCGGAAGGTCTTCCTTTCCCACGTCAATGGAAAACCTATTATGAATGCAAAAAGTTTTCGAAAATCCACTCCCCAACTGCACCAATTTCACCCCCACCCAAAGAAAGTAGGAATTGATAAGTAACCCCTAAAATGCCAAAAAACGAAGTTTGAGCTGTTTTTGTATTTTTAGTTTGTCCATTATTGCTGCGCCGTCAGTGACAAATTTCTAAAAGTTATAAACGTTTCCTATCCTCGCCACCATAGTAAGACTGTGTAGAAATTTCATTAAAATCATTCCGATAGTTTCCACGTTACTCAATACAGAACGATCTAAAGCAATGTCAGAAAATTCTAAGTCTCTTGGTTTCTGTAATATTCAAGGCAGTGTTCGAATGGACCTAAAAAAGTATAGTACGCCGCTAAGTCTATCTTTCATAGGTTAGTAGACAGTAAATACAACAGATTTTTCAGATTTATAACTCCCCACCCCCCAACCACCTCAATTTCACTTTAACTGAAAAGAGAAGTAGAAAATGTTCAGGAACACCTAAAACGCCTAAAAACGAATTTTGAGCTGTTTTTATATTTTTAGTTCTCTGATCATTGCTGTGCCACCACCGGCATGATTTCTAAACACCATTCAAGCTTTCCACTTCCGTCACCATTAGAAAATTGATCTAGTCTAATGCGAATTCGGCAACATGTTTTCCTTTTTTTGTTATCGATCTCCGACCTCCGACCATTTTTTCGGTTTTACCACTCCTAACCCCAACCACCCCAAATTTCACGTCCAACCAAAAAAAGAAGTAGAAAACGTTAGTTAGCATGCAAACTAAGCCATTTCCCTTGTTTAATTTAATTTAAATAATTCCTAGCTAAAAATAGGGTTTACTAACGAGTTGCTAATTGTACATTACTAGAAATATCCAGCTCACATTTTATCCAAATACTATAGACAGTTTGTAAACTAGCCAAAAATCCTGGTCAATGTTTGTAATTCTTTTGTGTTTAGTACATTAATGGTAGTTCTTAGCTAATTTACAAACTTGCTCTGTATAATATAAAAACCAACCAACATTTCTTGCTATTTTAATTGAAAGGTAACTTGCCACTAAATTAACCAGGAATTTGGATAGTTTAGATACTATCCTGCTAGTTTACAAACTATCCAAGTGGACACTTTAACCGTAACGTATACAAAATTATGATGAAAAATTATCTTGGAGTAAATAAAGGTACCTATGTAAGTATAAATATAATACACCACAGTTTCAGTTTCATCGCTGTAAGATTTTTTAGTCAATATTTCACAGCTTTTGTGGTAGAATTAGAAACGAAAACCTGGGCGCTGCGAAAAATCAATCACAAAAGCTTTTGATGCGGCGTGATGAGAAACGATTGTCGGCAGTTGGAAGCTCTTTTGTAATCCAGTCCGGAATCTGGAAGGTACGTACACAGTTGAGCTACCACAAAGAAATATATTTAGGATGGCGAATATCTTAGCAGAGTGTCGTTGATTTGCAGGAATTCCATACTATTCCATATGGGCTTTAAAACAAATTTTTACCTTGTCTTGCAGCCTAACAGAACATTTTTATATATCTCATTGGAAGGTTGGAAATACCCGTAGACCTCGTCATAGCGAAACAGCTTTACCCTCTGGAATTCTAGTTATCCACTTATAGTCACCGAGCACCTTTTTTGTGAAATTTCAACGAGTCGACATGTGATCTGTGCTGCCAGTTTGACAAACGATGTTGAAGGTATACACTATGATTTTGAATATATTCTTAGGCCCCAGTGGCACTGCATCTACTTCGATTGCAATACTTTAATCATGCGGATGACAGCACGCTGCATGCAGGCATCATGAGCAATAGACCGATCTCTGTGGTCGAGCTGGAACTCAGAAGACTAGCAGTGGCAGCTTCACTTTCAAAAGATCTCGATACCATTACCGCTTGGGGGCTTAAGAATATGGTTAAGTTGAATGCCTTCAAGACCCAGTATTGTACGCTATCAAACAAGAAGTGCCCAAGTCAACACCAGGTTCTAATGAACAACCAGGCTCTGCGAAGCAGTCACTCATTCAAGCTGTTACGAGTCAACATTACAGAAAATCTGATCTGGCACGAACACGTCGCGTCAATTGCAACAGCTGCTGGTAAAAAGCTTGGGCACCTATTTACAGCCAGAAAGTATTTCTCGCCATGTAACCTCCTCATGCTATATAAAGCCCAGATAAGACCTTGCCTGGAGTTTTGCTCTCATGTCTGGAGAGCTGCTGCTCCTACTACACTGTCTATACTAGATGCCGCCAAGAGAAGGGCAATTCGACTAATTGGCGATCCGGCCTTAACGCGCCACCTTATCATCTTCTCACCGGCGTGTTGTTGGTGACCTCTTACTCTTCTACCGATATTCCAACGGAATCTGCTCCTCTCATCCTAAGACGGTCGTTCTTCATACATCAAGAACTGAGCGGTACAGCTACACATTTATTCCCAGGGTGTCCAAGGCTTGGAATGGACTGCCAGAAGATGTATTTATTGGGCCTGCGGGTATTGGCCCATTCAAATCTCGCATTAACAAACTTCCCCTAACATAACCCTTTCACAGCGGCCGCAATACTCTGGTATTTATGTAGGCTCTGCCTGCGCGGTCTGCTCAGTTATGAAAAAATATACTTAATATTTCAGACACTATTTAAATGTTTATACATTATATGAAATTTTTTCATATTTATTAAAAACTAACAATACTACAATAGTGTAATAAGTTTTGTTTTAATAACGTCATCTGGATTAACCAGATAAGCAATTTGCCGAGAGCATTCACCATTTTTCAAAAAGTAATACAGTTTAACAGGAACTTTCACCATTTTCACTGAAAGACAAAAAAATAAATGCGCTTCCATTAGTACCGTAGTAATAGAGTTGATTCAGATCCATCAAATACTGGTTATTTTCTTGTAGAACACGTCCTGAAAGATAATGTGCCGAAACTCGCTCCTCGACTGCACAACTCACTTGACAACATTCATAAAAACATTTATACAGAGAAAGAACTTAGACTGTCAAGTTCTAATACTAAACCTTTTTTCGAGATGCTTTGCCCTGCAAGAGAGGCGTAAAGGAGTCACTAATAAGTATTAATCTCCTTTCTAGTTATTTAGTTATTGACAATTAAATACACTGAGCAATACATTCATATCTATAGATGGGAAAAGTCTTTAGTTTGTGTCCAAAATTTTAACTGGAAACACGAGTCACTGCAGAAAGCAGACTTATGTTATTTGCCAGGTTTTCAGCAATATTTGTTGTCATTTTCGGGGTCTTTTAGAATAGTTAGAGAAAAAAAAAACGAGTTTAAACTAAGATTAAAAATAAGTTTATAAAATATATACTCTCAGCGTTGAGTTTTGCTCACAAAAGACAGCAATGTGCATTGAGTCAAAGACTTTAAAATGCAATTCCCAAAAAAAGTCACAAAAATTACTGTTGGCCTTAAATCTATGTGTTACACAATAACAGGTCAAACAGACAACCAACGCATAAGTGTAAAATACAAACTTATAAAACGATCTTGATATATTAATTCGCCAGAAATTAATAAAACCCGTATTTTGAAGACACGCAGCTTCTGATTTAAAAGTTTAAAAATACTTCTGGGTTCAGGTGAAAAAATGGCGGTTACATCTTCTAAATGTGGAGACAGAATGCGGACTCACTTGGGTCAAGAAGGTCTTTAAAAATTTTTAATTTGGTAATTTCCGGTGATTTAATATGTCAAGGTCGTTTTTATTAGTTTGTATTGTACCTACACCTAGGTGTTTGTGCGACCTGTTTTTATGGAAGACACCGATTACACATTGCTGTTTTTTGCGAGCGAACCTCAACTTTTACAGACTTATTCTTATTCTTAGTTCAAACTCCTATTTCTGACTCTAACTATTGTAGAAAGTCACGAAGATGGCAATAGACGTTGCTGAAAGCTAGAAAGTTAATATTACAGTTTCTTTTACGCAGTGACCTGTGATTCTTTTCAAACTTTCAGTCAGAACTCCAAGATTTGCCTCTTCTAAACTAGTATCTTGGCCATAAGCCTTCTCTGGTATTCATATCGATAAGTACATGTATATTTAATTTTGATTACGTCAGAATATTTTTTGTTTTTATTTTCAGCTAAATAACTTCCTCAATTATATTTAATTGTTCTTTCTTTCGTTGAGTTTCTTTTTTGGTAACGCGCGCCCTGTACCTTTAGAATTTTTTACCTTTTGAATCCTGACCGTCGGTACCAAATATTTAGTAAAACAATCTTGGGATACGGTCAATTATTATATTTCTAAAATATAATTTTTTACGACGTTTCGACGCTTCTATTAGACGTCATCTTCAGGTATTAAAACTAAAATAAAATATCAAAAATGTCAAACAGATACAAAATGACTAACATTCACATTTAATTTTTTTTTAAACAAGATTACAATTTAAAACAAATAATTAAAATGCAACAGAAAACTTACACTATACCACAACATATAAAAAGAAGTTCTAACAGCATGAATTTCAGGACAGATACAAGCAATCTTTCATGCATATATGCAAATTTAATAAATGGAACATAGCCTATACTTTCTTCCATATTATCAATATTTACCTTCCTCGATATTTAATTATTTTCTTATTTTTTGTACTTGTATATATTTTTTAACGGATATTTCATCAGCTGGATATTTTTGTTCCACCACGCCAGTCTCTCACTGAAACCAAAATTGCCAACAACACCCGGCATAATACATATGACTGTTGTGGTATAATGTAAGTTTTCTGTTGCATTTTAATTATTTGTTTTAAATTGTAATCTTGTTTAAAAAAAAAATTAAATGTGAATGTTAGTCATTTTGTATCTGTTTGACATTTTTGATATTTTATTTTAGTTTTAATACCTGAAGATTACGTCTAATAGAAGCGTCGAAACGTCGTAAAAAATTATATTTTAGAAATATAATAATTGACCGTATCCCAAGATTGTTTTACTAAATATTTGTACCTTTAGATTTCACGCATAGGTTGAGAGTCCCTGATTTAATAGACAACCTATAAAGGGTGGTCCAATAAGTGCTCGATGCTCTCTAGCGGCCATACCGTTCCAATTAGAAGAAAATGTCCCTAATGAAAAACTTTTATTTTCAAATTACCTACTTGCGGAAATTAATCTTAAAGATGGCGGGCATCCGGATATACGGGAAGTTGGCATGAACTTCCCTATTTTAAATAGAACACCCTGTATATTCTTCGAACTTCGAAAATAGGCTTCGTCGACATAAACTATTGTTAATTAACTGGACCTAAAAATCAATGCTGAATTCAAAAACGTAATAATATACAGAGTGTTGTATTTAGAATAAGGAAGTTGATACCTACTTCCGGTCTATCGGGATGTTTGCCATCCTTAAAATTATTTTCTACAAGTAGACCACTTGGAAAGACGTTTTTTTATCCAAGCCGTTTTCTTCTAATTTAAACGATAAAGCCGGTAGAGAGCACCGCGCGCTTATTGGACCACCCTAACAGTTATTGTATGAGTAAATTATAAATAAATGGTATCAAGTCAAGACCAAGTCAAGTATTTGTTTTCGAAATTCAAGTCAAGTCAAGTAGTTACACATCAAGCAGCTTGAAAATCAAGTTTTTCAAGGTAACTACTTGATTTTTTTTAATAAAATGATTTTTTTTTGATATTAATCTGTTTAGCTGACAAAACGCAATAACACTGATAAAAATCTGTGTATATAAATGTAATATTCTATCAAAAAAAAACATCCAAAAACGAAAACTCCAACAAACTTAGTTAAATAATGAATGTAATAATATGAAATAGAAATACGAAATATTCTGAATTCTGACAATAATACATAGACAAACAACAGGAAAGAAACTAGGACTCAAATGGAGGTGGGTTGGCTCAGTGGTTAGAGTCACGGGCTCATGGCCAGAAGGTCCCGGGTTCGATTCTCGTTAGAAGCGTAAAATTTGTTTCCGGTTTTTTCAATCAAAAATAAATATCCAGGAAAAAAACTCTGCGAAAAATCCCCACCAAGACTTCATTGTTGGCTTCTAATTAACAGTTCTGTTCCTAGAGTGGCACTGGGAAACAGTAACAAAGCCTACACAGAACACGAGGCTAACGACCAGAGCAATCGTTGCCGATGACACAGAAGTACAAAAACTAATATCCTCATCTGTCATCCATGATTTGAGACACGTAAGACTTCTAACGGAGTTATTGCCTAATCGGTTTCTTGTTTTGGTAAGAGTTAAGGCGGCTCTAGAGAACTACCTTTCAACTAGAGCTGAAGAAGCTGGCGTTACCAAAAAGTCTTTGGCCATTGCGGCAAGGTTTGGAAACATACATTCGTGTCTTTTCCACGATTCTAAAATATCTTCAGTACTGTCCGTTGCCGCTTGAATACTATTTATAATCTGTTCATCGGTTTCATCTCGATCAAGTTTATTGTCAAGTTCCATAGCCCACGAATCTAGTCTATCGAGCAGCATATTAATGCAAAAATGATGGAAATACTCTTAGAAACATTAAGGTACTGGCAAATTCGTTCAATTAACGACCATTTTGTGTCGGTTGGCTTTAAAGTTTTGAAGTCATCGGGTGCCTGCTTGCTGTCGGAACCTCGGCGATTCCCCTATTTTAACGCTTCGATTCGCATTTTACAGATCAATATCAAGTAATATCAAGTACTTTCATTTTACTTGATATCAAGTTAAGTAGTTCAGATCGAAAATTAAATCAATTCAAATATCAAATTTTCAAAAGCTTGAGCTTTCAAGTCAAGTCTTTGACCGATCAGATCAGCCCGTTCAAGAACATGCATCTGTCAAAGTTCTCTGAAAACTGTTGATTTCTCTTGAAGTTTACCTCAAAAAGGTTAAAAATGACATGTTTTATATACAAATCGACCATTATGAACCATCTAGTATATTTTCCAGTCTGATTTTCCGTCCTAAATGGGTGAAAATTTGCATTTTCTTGTTTAATCAAAAGTTTAGCAATTGCTAATTTCAACCAATCAGATTCCGCCATAACTGTACATTTGATCGCTGGTTTTTTCTTCTGCTAAATGATAATGATGACAAAAAATTAGGGTTTTGAATAATTTTTTTTTTGTGATAAATGGAGAGATCAAATATAAGTTTTACATCAAAACTGTTTTTGTTTTGGTTTTTCTTCGCAATAATCCAAAAGTTATATCAAAATAAAAATGAGCTTTTGAATCCAGAACCGAAAACACGCCGACGGCTCCCGACACGTGTGACGTACTTCATGAAAATACTTGTAACAGTTTTAACTAAAATGTATATTTGTTGCAACATAGGCGATGAATGAAGTTTCGAGCTTGAGACGAAGTCAACGATCGAAATAAATATCTCTTTGAATGGTCGAAATTAGATCACAAATTCCGGTAAGAAGGTACCGAATCCCAAATCAAATATGTACCGTTGAGGCGATCGCCGAGATGGCGGGTGGCCGACAACGCGTGCCTGTTTTGTGGGATGTGCTGATGGGTGTTGGTTCGAGACCCTGCCCGTGCAATTACTTTTTTTCATTTTTTTTAACCAAAATATTTATTGATATACATTTTACTTATATTACACACATTTTTTTGTACCATCGACGCGAATGTGTTTTTGAATCAAATTTTATTAGATGTTTTACTAGCACAACAAAAATTCCGAATAATTATACTTTTTTGGAATAATTTCATTTTGATACTGCTATCAGAGCAATAATTGGCGACTGATCTTGACGAATAAACTCCACTCCCACTGACTGAATTCTCCACCGCCTCCTTAGCTTTTGCAATATGTCAAGTAAAATGTCTAATAAAATTTCATTCAAAAACACATTAATGTCGATCGTACAAAAAAAATGTGTGTAATATGAGTAAAATGTATATCAATGAATATTTTGGTTAAAAAAAATTAAAAAAAGTAATTGCACGGGCAGGGACTCGAACCAACACCCATCAACACCTCCCACAAAACAGGCACGTGTTGTCGGCCACCATACCACTCGGCCACCCGCCATCTCGGCGAGGGGATCGCCTCAACGGTACATATTTGATTTGGGATTCGGTACCTTTTTACCGGGATTTGTGATCTAATTTCAACCATTCAAAAAGATATTTATTTCGATCGTTGACTTCGTCTCAAGCTCCAAACTTCATTCATCGCCTATGTTGCAACAAATGTAAAACAAAAGTTTGATGAAAAGTTTAATCCAGCTTTGACGTTTTGCTTTCAATATTGATAAAATACTATTGGACGATATTTATTAACCTAGCCCGCAATACCCAGTAGAAAGCTTGTGCTAAATAACAACCAATAGAAAAGCTTTGTTAAATATGCATGTTGATAAAACCGGGCCTCAAATCTATTTTTTTGTTTTATATTTTTTCTTATTCGCACCCTCTCGGTGGCGGGGTGCGCTCTAAAGTTTGAGAAATGCTGATCTAATAAATAACATGTCGTCATCCAGACAGATAGGCGCGCATAGAAGCGTGTGAGATCATCTGCATGATGCCAACGTAAAAGGCTCGTAAATAATCCAATTATGAAGGAGTGCATTCAGCAGCGTTTCTAAGGAAAAAATGTCGCTTATTCTGCGGAATGTGGGCGAGTCGAAGGATCGATAAAACGATTGTTTGCCACTGCCACCGCCGCTGCTGTCGCGCAAAGTGAAAGAAAACATCTGATTTCCGGTTTGCTGATTTAGAGGGTGCGCTGAGGAAGGGATGAGGCGTATTTGGGGCCGACGTGTATCCGCTTCTTCTATAAATAGAGCCTTGAGTGAATTTGTGTTCAATGTCAAATGTAGTAGAAAAAATGGTGTGATTCGGAGCATTTCGTATATTCTCGGTACTAAGAAGTATTTTTTAGTTCCCTACACTCTTCGCAGCTCCAACGCTACTCCCATCGTTCTATTTGTAATAGATAATGCAGTCATTTTGAATAGTCAACTAATATTTGAACCACATTCATGTCGACAAACTTTGCGGTATGAAAATATAATTAAAATTATCGAGAAAAAATGCGAAAGAAAAGGGGGCAACCTTTTAGTTAATTTTCTATTACATTTTCAATTTCTGTATCACGACTCCATGGGTTCGCGCAGTTGTAGCGCCATAGCTTGATTATTCGTCGACCGATTCACGACATTTTGGTCTCATTTTATAGGAGAATGACTGGGCATATCAAAAAAAGATAATACCTGATAATTTCTTAGGCTAAAAAAATTCACCAAACTCAAAAAAAAATTTTGAAATGCACTTATTTGGGTTACTTACAGATAATTTGAAAAAAGCCGTATTAGTGCCTATTTATTAAGACATTTTAATACTTAGCAGGAGGTTTCCTGTCTTACGACATGCAATTCGTGTACCTATGTAGCACTAAAATTTTCGACAGAACAGGCCACTTTATATTATGATTTCTTTATCACAGCGCCATGTGTTCACGCAGTTGTAACGCCATATATTGATTATCTATCAAGCGATTTACGACTTTTTGGACTCATTTTATAGGGGAACGACCGGATATATCAACTAAGGCAAAAAGTACAAGATCTGACAACCTCTAAGGCTAAAAAAATTCACCAAACTGAAAAAAAATATTTTTGTAATGCACTTGTTTTGGTTACTTGCAAATAGTTTGAAAAAAAGCCGTATTAGTGCCTATTTATTGAGACATTTTAATGTTTAGCAGGATGTTTCCTGTCTTACCACATGCAATTCGTGTATGTAGCAGTAAAATTTTCGACAGAATAAGCCACTTTGTATTATGACTTTATCACAGCGCCATGTGTTCACGCAGTTGTAACGCCATATCTTGATTATCTATCAAGCGATTCACGACTTTTTGGACTCATTTAATAGGGGAATGACTGGGCAGTTTTGGTGAATTTTTTAGCCTTAGGAATTATCAGGTATTATATTTTTGCTTTAGTTGATATGCCCAGTCATTCTCCTATAAAATGAGTCCAAAATGTCGTGAATCGGTCGATAGATAATCAAACTATGGCGCTACAACTGCGCGAACCCATGGAGTCGTGATACAGAAAGTGAAAATGTAGTAAACAATTTATTAAAAGGTTGACCTCTTTTTTTCGCTTTTTTTCTCGAAAACTTTAATTGTATTTTCATCCCTCAAAGTTTGTCGACATGATGGTGGAACACATTGTATAGAGCATATCACAAGGAAAGCATTAAAACCACTGGGACTTGTATTATGGAATAGGTACTTGTATTATGGTATACTAAAGGCTTCAAGCAACTTTCCACTAGAAGATTTAGGTGAAACTAAGATCTACATATTGAAATTATCTTACAATATACAGGGTTATTGAAATACCAGTTCTGCTTTTTCATATGGAACACCCTATATATTATCCCGAATTTGAGTTTGAGTAGCTCATTTCCCTACTTCGTGAATATGGAGCTTTATCGTGTAATACAGGGTTTCAGAGACAATGGCCATGTTGGTAAACAACCAAACACATATTTCTATAATCAAAAAATATAAAATTTACAATATGCACTCTTAAAAAAGTATCACACGGTATACGCCAGTAGAAAGCGGGTAGCAGGCCACATAGCAGGCCATGCGTCCGTCATCATGACAGTAAATAACAGGCTTGAGAAAAGTCCGTCAAGCTGCGGGTTATTATCAATTCTCTTCTTGTCCGAAATGGACATTCCCATTCTCAATTAATTAATTCCGTCATTTTTCTCAGTTATTCAGATTACAATTACAATTTCATTTTCTCTTTGTACGCGGCTCCAAGAAGTTTGTAAAACTCGGCAAGCTGCTGTGATTCACTGCCAATCTTATGCAGAAAATATTTCTAATACATTCAATTACGCTTGAAATGTGGGTAGTTTGATTTCCCTGTCCTGCTTCTCAACCATCCCCCCACAGGCCACTTTTGTGTGAAAATATTAAGGAATTCATCACTCTGTATCTTAAAAAATCAATAACTGGAGGCTTGAGTCTCAATGCTAAAATAATTTGCTAGTTGTTTAGTTTTGGCTAAAATTATCAATTTTCTGCATCTTTGATTTTGTATACAGGGTGAACCAAAACTCACGACCGTAATTTTATTTGTTATTTTAAACGGAACACCCTGTATTTTATAGCATAGTCAGAAAGTTCTTATAAAATACTTCCACATTTTTAAACATTCCCAATACCTCACGGTAACAGTTATGTAGTTATTTCGATTTGAAGTAGTAAAATAATATTTTTGTCAAATTCTGGTTTTTGTTTGAGTTGGTATCTTTTCCTCCAGCTTAACTACTGTCTTCAAAAGAAATTGATTTACTGAAAATACTAACAAGTCTTTACACATAAGGGTAATTTACCTCAATGATGGAAAAATACTGTGTTGACAATAAGTTGGTACTTAATAGCGATAAAACTGAATTTATAATGTTTAGCACATCCACTCTTAATTTCAGCCTAATGGTTAAGTGTTGCGGTCATAACTTGCCCCAATGTCAGTTTATTAAATGCTTGGGCGTATGTTTTGACCAACGTCCGACGTGGACTAATCATGTGGATTTTGTCATTGGTAAACTTACTTCCCACTGTTACAAATTAAGTCTTATGTTGACGTATCTAATATCGTATTATTATGCTTACATTCAATCAACAATTTGTTCCTGTATCGTTTGCTGGGGAAAAAAAAGATAATCAGAACAATTTTTGGTAAAAGAAGACGAGATTCTTGCAGAAACATATTTAACGACGCAAAGATTATGGCTGTTATCTCTTTGGACATTTTTAAGTCATTAGTGTATGTTAAAAATGATTTAACTCTTTTCAAATCTATAGACTCTAGTTTACCTTCACTAAATTTACGCACTAACGGGAACTTGAAACTGCCTTCGCATGGTTTGAATCTCTCTTCCAAAAGTCCGACTGTTATGTTAATTGAACTATATAACCATCTTCCTCTTTCAATAAAAAATATCTGCTGCTTTTTGAAAAGGAACTCAAGGTATTATTTCTGGAAAATACCTTTTACTCGGTCGACAAATATTTGAGTTTCGTATTTCATAATTCAGTATTCCGTTGATACCTTTTCTCTTTGTCCTGTGATATTTTGCTGTATTTTGTTTGTAAATTTGATAGATGTGTGTTTTTTTACATATTTACTTATCTTTGTATAGATATATCTGACTATATTCCGATACCCTTATACAGGGTCTTATCGAAATGAAGCGTTATTTTTTTTTTTTTTTTACTTCTGTGTCATCGGCATCGACTACTTTGGTCATTAGCCTCGTGTTCTGTGTAGGCTTTGTTACTGTTTCCTGGCGCCACTTAGGAACAGCACTGTTAATTAGAAGCCAACAGTGAATGCTCAGGTGGGGATTCTCGCTGAGCTTTTTTTTTTTTTAATGGATATTTATTTTTGGTTGAAAAAACCAGAAATAAATTTCCGCCTCTAACGAGAATCGAACCCGGGACCTTCCGGTCACGAGTCCTCGACCCTAACCACTGGGCCAACCCACCCCCCTGAAGCGTTATTATTACCACGATTTTGGTACTTGTAAGTCTTTTGTTGCTTCTTAGTTCAGTGTAGCTGTTAAAATATTTTGAGATCAATTACTACTTGCAACAGAAAGAATTTGCATATTAATCCACAAAAGCCATACGTGTTTGCATGCAGAAAGAAAACAGCCATTGATTTCAAATACCCCCCCTAAATCAATGTCGCTAGATAGGTAAAATAAAAGACTGGGCCCTTTTGACTGCTCTTGTCTTTTATTCCACATATTACTCAGCTTTGCATCATCTGCAAACAGACTGTTGGGCTTTGTAATCAGGAGCAGTAGAGGCTTCGCAAATATAGACATGATAACATATGATACAGCTTCGTTCAAAGCTAGAGAACTACATTTTCTGGTATCCCACTTACGCTACACACGTTCTTTAAATCGACCGCGATCAAAAAATGTTATTGAAAGTTTTGTTACTGAAGTCATCGGGAGTATATACGGATAGAGAAACTGAATATTTAATTTTATTTAATATGTAACATTGTAACGTCATATAGAATATCTTGTGCTAGAGATAGAACGTTGTAGTTTTTTTATTAGATGGGATATTGGGTGGGGATCAATGGGTTAAAACAAAAAAGTATGGTTAGGTCCTTAAAAATCTAAATTTTGCGCAAAAAAGTGCAAGCGACGCTTTTCTACAACACGATGAATGAGAGTGTCGGTGTAAGCGACATTTTTCTACTGAAAAAAGAATAAAAAATAAGCTGTCACTACAGGGTTATTCACGTTATTTGACACGGAGCACTATGCCATACTCCAGCTTCTCTTTGACCTTAGAGATGTTATCGCAGTTGTTTCTGGGAGAGTTGATTTGTTGCAACGAACTTTTATCATCTTGTCTCTTTATTCTATTTCGTCTGTATCTTTTTTCTAAGTAACTTGTTTTCTTCCATCTGATTTCACATGTTTTTGTTATATTTCATGGCCTGCTACGTCAATTGTAGTTTGGAAAATCGAAAAACACCAATTTGGTTGAAAATTCGAAATTAAATAAAAATTATCAAAGATTGCTATTCACAACCTTATATCATTAGAATGGCTATCAAATTCTACGTTTAACCGTATAAAAAAATTAGGCATTCCCATTTGAAAAAATCAAGTGGTCGCTGATCGAAGTTTCCTTAATTAATCGACCGATTTCTCCAAGCATAAACGTAATTTAAATTTGACAGTCTCATCAAAGCTGACGTATTTTATGCTTAGTAATTGGGCAAAGTCGCAGCCTTCCAAATTTTATAATCTCTGCGATATTCAATTTTTTCCTGATATCTACTTATACCGAAAATTTTGATTTACACCTAAACGGTTCGCTTTAAGTCCCATGTATGATACATGAAGTCACACTAGAATTTACCAAGGAATCTGAATATGCAATAATATATGGAGTGTTCTATTTGAAAAAAACAACATTGATGCATTTCTTGTTTTAGGGACACCCTGTATGACAGGAAAATGTTTTTAAAATGTAGCGTTTATATGTCTCTATCCGAATTTATTATTTTCTTTTTTATCAAATACTTTAGCCATAATGCTCCGTGTCGAATAACGTGAATAACCCTGTATAAGGCAAGCACATTATTTGAGATTTTTTTAACTATTTTTTTGATAAATTGTGGTATATTTTCACCTTTATGCACTTTATGCTGTGGTTCAGAATTCTCGATTTTGTTGATGATTTTTGGTACTTTTATATTGGCTCTGTCGCCACTGCTTGTTGTTCAAATAACACCAAAACACAATCAATGCCGCAATGATACAGTTACCCATTATTCAAAACTTTATTCGTTTACGAGGTGAATAGAACATTTCAGTAAGCACTCAGATAAAAATCACGAATTTCCAATTTATGGCTCGACCAAGAGTATAAATACTGGAAAGATTGCCAAAACATAATTCAACTCGCACAAAGAGACGCTGGCCTTGGCACCTTTATCTGGTTACGTCGAAAGAGTTTACTGTTCCTGGGGCCGATTTTATCTCTCACTCCATCGATCTCACTTTTATTGTGGTTCAACTCTATTGGGCTGATTGTGCGAGCAGACTGGAAGCATTCACTCAGATAAGGTCTAAAAGAAACTGATTGAACGAGTTCATGTTTTCTTGATAACTACTGACCCACAAGAGCACTGTCCTAAAACAATATGGGGATCGCCAGTTCCGATTGCAAGGACTTAAAAGAAGTGCTTGATGTGACACGACACTATAAGATGCAGCAAGTTATACGTTTTTTTATTCTCCATTGTCACAAGACAGCCTCGCTTTTTTTCACCAAGAAATACAATCCCACTAGCCAGAGGCTATTGGTGGCAGATGTGATGAAGTTTACGGCTTATGTTAGGTTAGATTGAAAGTGATTATGCCTCCTTTCATTGCGACCCTATTGTGCCTCTTGTGGCTCACCCTGCTTAGAATTCACCATACAATCCACACCTCTTGACGAAGGTGATGTTCGTGATGGGTGAAACTTCCTTGAAGTCAAAAGGCTCGTGTTGGGCAAGTCCTCCACATAGCAGAAGCGATGGTCTGTTGTTTGTTCAATACCTAAATTCCGCAAGTGGTTCATCAGATGACAATAAACCAACCAGAATGCGGGGATCATTCCTGTTCCATTTTAGGATCTTTGGTGGGGGGGGGCTGACTAGAGGGGTATCCTATGAACGCCTTCGAGTGTAGTTGTCCTGGTGTATCTCGCCAGTACAGGAGTGCTTTGCTCTCTGTCCAATCTGAGGTGGTTTCCTTAGCGGTGCTTTCCGCAATGCCCTCAAATGGTTCTAGGTCTATGAACACAAATTCAGTTCCTTCTGCGAGCGCGTCCGCTAATACATTGCCTTCGATTCCGCTATGACCTGGAACTCAAACCAAAGTTACTTTGTTCCTTGTTCCAGGTTCGTTGATGAGATGCAATTCTACACGTGTCTCGAATCAATCCGTTTGGAGATCAGTACTTTTAGGGCAGTCTGGTGGTCTGGAAATATTTTTATAGATCATCAGTGACTAGCGCAAGATTGGAGGGTGACATGAAACCGTCACTCCTCTTCCGTTCGTCCCTTCTTGAAAAAAAGACGTTGAAGGATCTCTCCGTGTGCGCTTAAGGAGCCATAGAGTCCGAAACCATTCCGAGTACGTGGCGATTTATAATTTCACTCATGATACCCGTTGTGTCTGGTCCTTGGCTTATGTAATAATCAGGGCCTTAGCTAGGCGTTCACCATGGAGGGGGTTCATGGTGACCTAAGGGGGGGGGGTCATGTATAAAGGAATATGTAATGTCTTAATTTGCTCAAAATCTGTATAGACTGTATCGCTACTAATATGTTATGAGCGACGAGAGATTGGTTAGTAGTAGTATGAATCACTAAGCTTGGAGAAAGCATCCTTGATTATTTTTATTTTGTATTGTTTTGGTAGTTATTCCATTCATGGGAACACTCATGGGGGGGGGGGTTTGAACCCCACAAACCCCCCCTTATATACGGCCCTGGTAATAATATACCTATATAATTCAGGGTAAAATTTTGGGTCCAATATTACTTCTTGTACATGCAAACAATATGCCGACTATGAGTTAATTTGAAACCCGTATAATAAGTTACGCAGATGACACTCTTCATTGCAAATTGAAAAACAAATTTGGCGTGTTGCGGAAAGTGACTTAAACACGATCCATAAATGGCTAAGTTAAAACAGACTGTCCTTAAATGTGACGAAAACAAAGCTCATGACATACACCAACTGCATCTATAGGCCACCAACTAGAAACAACTGCAAAGAGCTCTTCGAGGAGCTTTCAGCCACTGTGAACACGCTGCAATCATGTCACTCTAATTCAGAGATAGTCTGTCTGGGTGACTTCAACGTTCATAACTCATACTGGCTCACTATTAGCTGCGGCTTGGAGCAGATTGATAATCAAAGAACCAACAAAGGCCCCAGTCGCCACGGAGATTTTGCTAGTCTGCTGGACCTATCTCTCACAACTATTCCAACAATTTACACAGTGAAAGTAACCGCTCCACTAATACCGTCATAATATCGTCATAACACCATTTCAACGCTATGCAGCATGCATTCGCCCAGTCTCCATCATACAAAGCCTCGCCGAGTCTGGCACTACGGATCAGCAAAGTGGGACAACCTAAGAGACTACTACCAGTCCTTTCCTTGGAACAACATCTGCTTTAAGTTAAGAAACCCATCAGCTTGCGTCCAAGACATAACAGAGTTATTAATATCCGACATGGAAGCCTATATTCCACATGTCGTCAGGCATGCCTTCAAAAATAAGCCATGGTTTAACCGGCGTTGTAGAGATGCTGTTACCTCTAAAAACCCACATTACAAAGAATGGAGGAGAAATCCAAATTCTGAAAACCACCGCAGTTTTATTGACGCCAGAAATCACTGCAAACGCATGTTTGACAGCAGCAAGAACAATACAACCAAGCAACTAAGAAGAAGCTCCTTTCATGTCCTAGTTCGCTCAGAACATTCTGATCTGTAGCTAAGGCTGTTAGTCAGAACTTTTCCTTTTCATCAATATTACCCTTGAACAGAGAAGACCAGTCCATCGTTTCTACTCCTAAAGAAAAGGCAGACATTTAAGGGAGGCTTTTAGTAGCCAATTCTACTGTAAACTTCTAAGGAAGTAGTTCGCCCACCACCATAAATGTGAACTCTAGAATAGCAGAGGTCAAATTTATAGATCGAGATGTAAAAGTAAAAAGCATCCTCAAAAAAAAACACGAAGAAAGGTGCTGGTCCTGACCACATTCCAGCGATTGTCCTTAAACGCTGCCGCTGAGCTCGCACCTATTCCTTACAAGCCCTTCTAACTATCACATCAGCGAGGTGTGTTTATCACTTCATGGAAGATTGGCTGCTTACAACCCATACCCAAGAAAGGTAAAGAAATCGATCCCACCATCTATAGACCTGTGGCTCTTCTCAGCATCATGTTTTAAGATTATGGACACTTTCATTAATACACAGATCCTGAAATACTTGGACAACAATAACATCATAAATGATACACAGTATGGCTTCCGTAAGCATACGTCTACGGGTGACCTCCTGCCCTACGTCACTCACTTATAGAACAGAGCAACTGAAAATCATGGCGAATCATGTGTTATAGAACTTGACATATCAAAAGCCTTCGACAGAGTGTGGTATGAGGGACTTCTGGTCAAGCTTGCTGCTTATGGACTACCACATGGCCTGCGCCACTGGCTGAATAGTTTTTTGAACAACCGATCTGTGTTTTTTGTAGTCGAAGGCTGTTCATCAGACGTATTTTCAATAAACGCCGGTGTTCGTCAGGGATCTGTCCTATGCCCTGCACTGTTTCTGCTGTACACCCACGTTTTCGTTGGCCTACAATCCACCTCTTTCGAAGGGGGTTAACTACGTAAACTGGGACTGTCGTCTTCAAGGAGGCATCTTTACACAATCAATTAGTCTCTCGCCACATTTGCAACAGATAGATGGATAGAAAAAAACCATCCCTTATTTTTACACGTATAGAGCTTTTCGAAGCTGGCATGTATGAATGCCTGTGCATATCTTTTTAATATTCCTTTTTTCCAGGTATTCGGATCTCGCTTCATTTCAATCCAAAGAGACTACCCTCTATTTTGTTTTCGAGAATGCTTACATTCTTCGGGCATATTCACAGAAGCGATAATATGGAGAAACTTCTAGTCCAGGGTCATGCTCCGAGTAGGCGGCACCGGCGCCGTGGCCATTCTCCAATCGCTGGGTGGATACGACGAAACAGTTGCTGGATATGAGTATCAAGAGCGCCACTGAACTGACAGTGAATCGCGAACGATGGCGAGCTACAGGTCTCAAAACTATTGATGATATTCATGTCGGCAATACTCTAGCTTCGACTTAATGCATTTTACGAGCTCACAACATGTCTGTCAAGACGTTGTGACTATGACGATGGTGGATTTCACTTGTGAGTACAATAGATGTATAGAAACTGTCACCCTGTATATTCGTATTCGATTGAGCATTTACAGCACGCCTGTGCACGTGCATTTAGAAAAACCGCTTTGACTTAACTGCTATACAAAGGGTGTTTTTCAGGGAAAATTCTAGCGAACTACAACAGGCGTGTTATGGAATTCTCACACTCTTGGCTTATCGATTTGCGTCATGCTAGACGGCAAACGAGCTGTGCCTCATAGAATCACAAAAGGCTGCTGGTACTTAAAATGCGGGAATGTATTCAAAGAAAGCATAAAGGAAAAAAAAGAGCATACGAATTTGGTCGGTATCGATTCTAGAGTAACACGTGATACTTATAGGGTGAACTTTGTAGGAAAAATCCTGACATAGACAGCTGGTTGATACGCTGATAATACCAGAAACCGTTAAGCACGTTCGTCTTCGAGAGTTGATGTTAAATGACATTAATTTTTCTTTTCAATTTAGAGTTTAGTTTAATCACATAACGTTACATAGGTATTTATCTTCGAAACTTCGTCTAGACCATTTCAGAAAGTTATTAACGATTTAAAATCAGAATTCTAACATGGGTTCGTCTGACAGATTGGCGTTCTTTTCTAGCTGAATGTAGCATAAACATGTTTAGCAGAGGATAATTATCAATAAATTAGTAAACTAGTAAATAAAGTACAGCTTAATTATACAGACAACAATACTAACAAAGAAGTTCCACGTTGGCTTGCCAACTGTGCAAATGAAAGGTCACCCAATAGTCGAATGACCTTCCATCAAGCGTTTGGGGATCAGCATCGACAATAACATGTCCTGGCACAACCACGTAGTCAGTATTGCTAAAACGGCATCCCAGGAGCTGCGAGTTTTGTTCTGATTTAGGATGCTGTGTATGTTACACTCAATAGCCGAATTCGGGCAATGCCCGAAAAAATACGCAGAACTAGTTTTGAGTCAGCAATATTTCCCAAACCCGAAATATGAATTTTATACGGCTATTGAGCATTACCAAATAGGCAGAACTAGTTTTGCGCATCTTGAAATGCACAGAACTAGTTTTGCGCAACTTGAAGATGTTACCTTCTTTTAGTGAATATAACTAGCTCTCTCTTCTCGGCATTAACCGATAGATCTACCGTTGCAGCACGATTCCATAATTCGCAAGGCGCCTTGGATTATTTCTGAAACAGTACCCATGAATCGCCCCTGACTACTATGCTGAGATCATTCGAATGGGGGAAATTATTTTCTTCATGTTTCCCCAACGGGAGCACTCGAACTAATAGTGTAATTCAACGCCGGTAGAGGTATACAATCCCTCGGAATAGTAGTTTCCTGTTGATCCACTGCTTTATTAGCAGATAATGTATTCTAAGTTTTGCATAAAAAATGAAATAAAGATGATACGTGTGATATGAGCGTTTCCAATATAACCGTGATGCCTTTGAAGATGACGAACATCCCAGCTCATCAGCATCCGACGGAAACGTGAAAAAAGTGAAAGAAATTGTTATGAATGATCACAATCAGAGACGCTGTCGATGTTGACATATCGATTGGCTGGTTTTAGTTTAATGTTTGGTTATGTTTTGTTACAGAGTCCAGTACTCCGTAACCATACACAACATTTAGTACGCAATCTTTGATCCATAAAAATACCATCTAGTCTTAGCGGCTGCTACAAAATAAATAATTAATACAGCTGGAAGTTTTATTATACACTAAAACAATAAAAAACAGATTTGCCAATAGAACTCTCCAAACACGCGAAATTGAAAGCTCCTGGGCATTTGTGAACATACCTCGTATAACCTATCATTCTATTGATGTTTTGATCATTTACAATTTTTGTTTTTTTTCTATCAATGTACATTTTAATACCCTCTATAGCCTTAGGGTTTTATTATCCGTAAATTTTTTGCTTTTGTAAATAGCGGGTGCCACTATGGAACTTAAACCTGTTGTACCCTATGTATCAAAATAAAAAAAATTATAAAAAAGATGAATGCATATCCGTTTGTTAATATGCGAATCGTTTTTTTTCTACCAATGTACATTTTAATATCCTCTATAGCCTTAGGGTTGTATTATCCGTAAATTTTATTGTTTTTGTGAATAGCGGGTGCCACTATGGAACTTACTTCTGTTGTACCCTATGTATCCAAATAAAAAAAATTATAAAAAAGATGAATGCATATCCGTTTGTTAATATGCGAATCGTTCATCATAAAGAATAATCTCCAAATGCCCAAAGTAGTAACGCAGACAACCTGCCATCGCCTATTTTAGTGCTTCAGTCGACATTGTGCTGGTTTCTCTTATTGACGTGCTCTAGATAGAGGAAACATTGGGTCACTTTTGAAAAATAAATACAAAGTTGAAGGGTCGCTTTAAATCGATCCACCGTTTTAATTTTTAAACAGTTGAACTCTAATACCCGTACTCTGTACATGCACTTTACATGCCGGTAAAACAAACTGCTGTCGATTTACGGTACGGTTGGAGCCTTCTTTTGTCATTTATCTTAGTTTTGTCAGACAGTGTGCTGACGATATAAAAAAATAAATGGACTTATTGTGAAATTGTGAAATAAAACAAAAATTTGCTTTTCCTGGGACGTTTCATCTAGGTACTTAGACTTCATCAGCAGTTATATTTGTAACAAAAGATATTTTCTTAACATCCATCCCCCCCCCCCCCCCAAATGTCCATAAGTTACGTTTGGCCTAGTTCTTTCGACTATAAGAGATACATAAAAACTTAATTAGTATATTATAGTAATATTCCGACATTTTCATTGGTTACCTTAGGCAAAAGTTCGAGAAGCGATTTCGTATAATATATTGCTGCGAGGCAGTCCATTGGTTATTTGCAATATTTTTTGTTCTTTTTCTTCGTTTTAAAATATTATGAGTTACTGGATAATTTGAGAAACGGACATAAGATAGAAGTAGGGTGTCAACATTTAGGTATTATCCGGTTTTATGTGAAAGACGGTTTGATTATTTTAGATGTTTTATGCCTCAGACTAGCAATCGGAGTAGAAAGTGCTTGTGTTCAAAAATTGGGTACTAACTAAAATTTTAAAGGGGTAAATAAATTCATTATTACTCGTTGCAAGTTTGTGTTACATTTTTTTTGTATAATTAAGAATGAGTGGATGTTAATTATTGAAGTTTGGGTTTTTCAGTAAGAAGTGATGTTTTATTAACTTTTAGACACGTTTTATATGAAAAGTGATTGAATGTAAAGGAATTTTTTAGTTTTTTTTGAAAAAGGAGTATGCTACTTTTTGTTTTTTTAATAATACGGAAAGATTTAACATTTAATATTTGAAAAATAATTTAGTATTTGAAAGTTAATTAAGTTATACTAAGTTGCACTAAGATTTTTTATTTCAGTTCTGTCATGCAATGACTTTTTTCCCTTTTAATGTACACCATTTCTTTGAACTCACGTTTTTTGAACGTTTTTTGAACAAGTTTTGCTTAATTGTGCGTTTTAGTTCTGTTTTCTATGTGTTGTGCAGTTTGCCCAAGTTGTAAATCATAATATTCCATAATAAAGGCAAAGACAAAAAACTATTGCAAATAACCAACGGACTGCCTCGTAGTAATATTTTATACGAAATCGCTGTGAATCAATGAGTTCTCGAACTTTTGCTTAAAGTAACCAATAGAAATGTCTTTAACATGTTTTTAGAGAAATATAGGAATTGGATGGATTATGTGTTTCTTGCAAATTCGAAAATTATACAGGGTTATTCACGTTATTCGACACGGAGCATTATGGCTAAACTATTTGATAAAGAAGAAAATAATAACTTCGGATGGATAGAGAGCCATAAAGGCTACATTATAAAAATATTTTCATGTTATACAGGGTGTCCCAAAAACACGAAATGTATCAAAGTTATGTTTTTTTAAATGGAACACCCCGTATATTATTGCATATTCGGATTCCTTGGTAAATTCTAGTGTGACTTTATGTATCATACATGGGACTTAAAGCGAACCGTTTACGTGTAAATCACCATTTTCGGTATAAGTAGATATCAGGAAAAAATTGAATATCGCAGAGATTATAAAATTTGGAAGGCTGTAATTCTGCCGTATCACTAAGCATAAAATGCGTCAGCTTTGATGAGACAGTCAAAATTATATTACGTTTATGCTTGGAGAAATCGGTCGATTAATTAAGGAAACTTCGATCAGCGATAACTTGATTTTTTCAAATGGGAATGCCTAATTTTTTCTATACAGGTAAACGTAGAATTTAATAACCTTTCTAATGATATAACGCTGTGAATATCAATCTCTGGTAGTTTTCGTTTAATTTTGAATTTTCAAACAAATCGGTGTTTTTCAATTTTCCTACCTATAAGCAACGTAGCACGCCATGAAATATAAACAAAAACCTGTTCAGGTAGAAGAAAACAACTAACTTAGCAGAAAAATACACACGAACTAGACTAAAGGAGCAAGATTATAAAAATTACTCACAACAAACAAAGTCTAACCAGAAACAACGGTGGTAACATATCTTTGGTCAAAAAGAAGCTGGAATATGGCAGGAATGGATTTTTTCACGGCTTACTAGCTACTGCAGTGTACTAGAGATTGGCAATTTCCAAAACCATTAAAAATTTTGAAATGAAACGAAAACTACTAGACAATATTGTAGACAGTTTATTATTTTCATAATAAAATTTCACATTTAATGATATAAAAAAGTATGCAATTTTGTCAAAACTCAAGTCAAAAGTACCTCTGACTGGAGTTCTGAAAATTCTTCAATACCTATTAGCAAGATCGCAGAAAATAAAGAATGAATCAAAATTTGTTCAAATTATAAAACATAACTTAAATGGCAGAAAATTTAAATCTGATTTGTCAGTATTCCTTTTTTGCAATATTGCTAATAGATATTGAAAAATAAAAGGGGTCCATTCAGAAGTATCGACTTCGACGCAAATTACTACTTTTTTACACCATTACATATGATTGATAATTGCGTGCTGGAGCAACAGTTGCTGGTTGTTTTTGTTTCATATCAGGGTTTTTAATTGTCGTGGAAATTTTTAACCTCTAGTAAATTACGGTAGCCAGTAGACTGTAAAAAGTATCTATTACTACTATACTCCAGCTTCTCTTTGACCTTAGAGATGTTACCGCTGTTGTTTCTGTTAGACTTTGTTTGTTGTGAGTAATTTTTATAATATTGTCCCTTTAGTCTAGTTCGTGTGTATTTTTCTGCTAAGTTGGTTGTTTGCTTCTACCTGAACAGGTTTTTGTTTATATTTCATGGCCTACTACGTTGCTTATAGGTAGGAAAATTGAAAAACACCGATTTGTTTGAAAATTCAAAATTAAACGAAAACTACCAGAGATTGATATTCACAACCTTATATCGTTAGAAAGGCTATCAAATTCTACGTTTAACCGTACAAAAAAAATTAGGCATTCCTATTTGAAAAAATCAAGTTAGCGCTGATCGAAGTTTCCTTAATTAATCGACCGATTTCTCCAAGCATGAACGTAACTTAAATTTGACAGTCTCACCAAAGCTGACGCAATTTATGCTTAGTAACACAGCAACGTTACAGCCTTCCAAATCTTATAATCTCTGCGATATTCAATTTTTTCCTGATATCTACTTATACCGAAAATGGTGATTTAGACGTAAACGGTTCGCTTTAAGTCCCATGTATGATACACAAAGTCACACTAGAATTCACCAAAGAATCCGAGTATGCAATAATATACGGGGTGTTCCATTTAAAAAGGCATAACTTTGATACATTTCGTGTTTTTGGGACACCCTGTATAACCTGAAAATATTTTTAAAATGTAGCCTTTATGGGTCTCTATCCATCCGAAATTATTATTTTCTTTTTTATCAAATACTTTAGCCATAATGCTCCGTGTCGAATGACGTGAATAACCCTGTATTAACATCGGTGTATGCATAAACTGCCAGCAATTTTGGTAAAAAGGTATAGTGATGTAAACGATCACGTTACATACTATGATAAACTGACTCGACAATTTGGTGAAAGAGCAGTACACTTAGACCCCTATGCCGGCAATTCTTTACGCCTGCCTTGAAAGCTACAGAAGAGGAATAGAAAAGGCACGTATATATCATATTTTATTTCTAAGCACAGGGATACTCTGAGCCCTCTACTCGAGTGCATTTGACGGATGTTGGAACTCCGAAACTGAAATAACTGCAGTTGAAGCTTTACTGAGGATCTAATCGCTGAAAACTTTACCGAGTGCATAAACAAAACCATGCACACTGAGACTCAGGCCAACAGGGACGTGCATTAAATTCTGCATGTAATACGGGAAGTGGTGGTAAGGTAAAGCTAAAAGTGTAAATGAACGCCATTACACCACTAACGTATGTTGCAAAAGTTTTGAGAATTTCTCTCAAAACTCGGGAGGTAGTTTCACGGTTGGAAACAATTCAGAAATCGTTACCATGGTAACCAGTCAACATGTAAACATAACAATAAAATCATTTTGGTTATGATATAAGTTGTCAAAATGTCGTACAAATTAGATATTCGGAAGGGTATTTACAATCTAGTTGGACGACTTGAAAAAAAAAAGAGGAACAGTTCGCCTATATCAAGATCAAAACATTTCTGTTGCCACAATTTATCGAGCGATCCGTGAATGCGAAGAAGGTATTCCTTGTATAAATTTACCAAAAAGTGGACGTCCAAGAGCGTTGAGTGCTGCTACAGTTCAAAGAATGGTCAACAGAAGTGAACATCGAGTTGGAACTTCAACACGAAAACTTGGACGCATTTTTCACGTCAATGCTAGCACAATCTGTAGAGAAATGAAGAGAAATAACTAAATAAAATTCCGAAAAGTATTCCCCAAATCAGTTAGAAAGAATTCCTCAACGCTGTCGCAATTTACGTCGTACTCACTTTGCTGGCAACATAAAAATTATTCTTGACGATGAAAAGTAATTCACATTTTCGAACCCAGATATCAAAGGTAATGACGGTTTTCATATAAGAGACTTTGAAGCCTGTCCAGATAATGTAAAATTTAAACGAAAGGAAAGGTTTGAAAACAAAGTGTTAGTGTGCTGCGCTTCATCAGACAACTGTATTTCACAGCCGTACGCTGGACGAGTTAGGGCCGAAGCGGTTACCGCAAAAGTCTATACTCAAAGATGTTTGCTTAAACTACTCAATTTTATTAATATCCACCATACTAATGACAATATCATTAAGAGAAAATTGCGAGCCGTGGAAGATCATGGTCCATTAGCAGTACTTTAATATCATTTTTATGTTAAGAAATATTGTTATTTTTTGTAGTTCTTGTTACAACTCAGATATTATTGTTGTAAAAATTTTTTTTAATTTTTTGAAAAACTTCTCAAAACTATTGCAACATAGTAAGATGCCAAATCAACGTTTTATGGGACGTAGAGGAATTTCTGTCGTCAGCACACATTCTAGTCGTTGCGACGAGCTTGGGTATAAAGATTTCTTGAACATGAGGATGTAATATGGGCACGACCCAAGGCCACCCTCACCTTTACCACGAGGTCTGGACTTCATCATCATCATCATCATCATCATCATCATCATCATCATCATCATCATCATCATCATCATCACATAGCTCTACAACTCCGGGTGGGTCTTGGCTGACTGCACAACTTGCATCCATGTCCTTCGGTCTTCTATTAGGTTGTGATCGAGTGGTATATTCATTTTTGAGAGGCCCGCCCTGATATTATCCTTCCAGCGCATTCGCGGGCGTCCTGGTGGTCTCTTTCCAGCTGGTACCTCCTCCCATAAAAGTTTCACCAGTCCCTCGTTGTTCATTCTGGACATGTCCGAACCATCTCAGGCGTTGGGACTTGATTTCCTGGACGATGTCTCCCTCGCCATACAGTGCTTTAATCTCGGCATTATCTCTAATGCGGTATTGGGTGGCGTCAGGGTGGTAACGCGGGCCTAAAATTTTTCTAAGCACTTTTCTTTCAAAGCATCGGAGCTTACTCTCGTTTGCTTATGTCATGGTCCAGATTTCGCATCCATAGATGATTATGGGTCTTGTAGATTTTAATTTTTGAGGTTCTTGATATGACCTTCGACCTAAATATATGCTCAGTGAAAAAAGGCATCGGTTTGCGGTTTGGATCCTTCCTTTAATTTCTTCTGTGATGTCGTCATCCGAGGTGATTATGGCACCCAGGTATTTAAAGCGTTCTACCCTTTCGAAATTTTATGTGTTTATTGACACATTCTGTCCTGGTCTGGATTTGGGGACTGAGAAAGGAGAGTTGCATGACACCCTGGCTTGTATACCTATGCACTGATGGTTCTGGTCACCAGAAAGCCCCTCTTCTTCTTTCATTCATTCAAGTAACATTCCGTAGATATGCTCTAGCCAATTAAGACTCAAGAGTTCATATGCATAGCAATCAATAAGATTGCAACATAGTGTATGACAAACTTTATCTATTTCACTAGCATTGCAGCATATAACATTTAGTGGGGTTTTGGACAATAAGTTCGTTTGCAATTTTTTACAAATAAAGTCCTCTTACGCCTAGGTATAAATCTGACTGTTTATATCTAGCTAGCTACTCATAACTAATGGAGAATATCGGAGGCGTCGATAAATGCAAATCAGAATAGATATGCGGACTCCATGCTCAATTATTGAACAAGTATTGGTAATGGAGGCAAAAGTACACTGTCATTAAAGATAAATTGGTCATTATTGCATGTCCGTGTTGTAATGTCAAACTTTGTTCTAAACAGACGAACCATCTGTATAGATTCACGGATGATTAATGAGGTACAAATTGATTCATGGTTTGATTAACTTCGTGCATTGATGAACTAGAGACGTAGCGGAAATTAGACAGAAAGTTTAAAGTTGAGTGAATCTATGATAGAATAATTAAACGGGGTGGTCCAGTAAGAGCGCGGTGCTCCCTAGCGGCCATACCATTTAAATTAGACCAAAATGTTTTAAATAAAAAACGTTTCTTCAAATGCTCTACATTTAGAAAATAACTTCAAAGATGGCGGCTTCCGGATATACCGAAAGTAGGCTTCAACTTCCTTATTTTAAATGGAACGCTCTGTATACTATTACGTTTTTGAAATCAGGATCGACTTTTAGGTCCAGCTTGCTGACCATTATTTATGTTTACGAAGCCTATTTTCGGAGTTATTCAAAAATTTTTACAAAATTTGACGTTTGTAGTACTTTACAAGAAACGTTAATATATCAGAAACTAAACGCGATAGAAAGATGCGGTTTTTGGCTTTGAAACAAGCAAGGAACGTATTTGTTTTTCAGTGAGATCGTTGTTTCAAAAGAACATTAAATCAATAGACTAGCAACTTTCAAATTTGGAAAGTAAAAAACGTTAAAAACTTTTATTTTTCAAATGGGATGGTAAGTTTCACATCACATCCAAGCACATGTGGTTCTATCTTCGATAGTATTTAAGATACTTACGGTTTTGTAATTATTGCGTATAAGTTGGACAAATCGTAGGTGGCGTGGCTCGCAGACGAAACAATTGGCAGGAAACCTTTCATCCCAAGTGTTTCGACCTCTAATACTAAAATGTGCTTTTGCTCCATCTAACTGTAACCACATTATTCTCAAAAACTCCAGTGATGAATTTTCCAACAGGTTTTCCAAATTTTCATGTAGGAAATTTTGGAAAACATTACTTTATTATGCGGTTTCCAATAATACCACCCCATGTGCTTATACTTAATGCTGGTTGTCAACAAACTCCTCAAAATTTGGATTTACGTGGGCGTAAAATATGAGAGAAGGAAACACGTAGTAGTAATACAAGGAGATAGTGAGTTTGACGTTTTCGCAATTGTAGTTAAAAACCCGCATAGCAGTGCTACAGCAGAAATTAGCCGCTATTTGGGCATTGGTCAAACATCTGTGAACATGATCTTAACGGAGTACATATCACGTGCAGCTAAATCAAGCAATTGGAAGACAAGACTTTGAAAACTGAATGAATTTCTGAAACTGGAGTCATGCTCGAGCACAAGAAGATGCACTCCTTTCCAAAAGTGTGTTGTTCACGAATAAAGCTACACTTCTTATTAAATCCTTTCATTTTCTTTTTTATGAAGTGTAGCTACAGCGTTATCATTAACGGCCGTGTAAACTGGCATAATTTACATTTTTATACCGACATAAATCCAAATTTTGAGAGGTTTGTTAACAACCAGCATGGAGTCTAAGCATTTGAGGTGGTATTATTGGAAACCGCATATTAAACTAAGGTTTTCTAAAATTTTCCAAATGAAAATTTGGAAGACCTGTTGGAAAATTTACCACTGGGGTTTTTAAGAATAATGGTTACAGGTAGATGGAGCGAAAGCACATCTTAGTATTAGAGACCGGAACACTTTGGATGAAAGGTTTGCTGCCAATTGTTTCGTCTGCGAGCTACGCCACCTACGACTTTTCCATTTCCTACGCCATAATTACAAAACCATAAATATCTTAAAAACCATCAGAGACAGAACCACATGTTCTTAAATAAAAGTGAAAGAGAATTTAATTTCGCATCCACCGATGTGAAACTTATGATACCATCCCATTTGAAAAATAAAAGTTTTTAATGTTTTTAACTTTTCAAATTTGAAAATTGCTAGTCTATTGAATTAATGTTCTTTTGAAACAACGATCTCATTGAAACACAAATACGTTCCTTGGTTGTTTCAAGACCGAAAACCGCATTTTTATATCGCGTTTAGTTTCCAAGATATTAAGGTTTCTTGTAAAGTACTACAAACGTCAAATTTTGTAAAAATTGCTGAATAACTCCGAAAATAAGCTTCGTAGATATAAACAATAGTTAACAAACTGGACCTAAAAATCGATGCTGAATTCAAAAACGTAATAATATACAGGATGTTCCACTCAAAATAAGGAAGTTGATGCCTACCTCCGGTATATCCGGTAGTACGCCATCTTTGAAATTATTTTCTAAATGCAGACCATTTGAAAAGGAACTTTTTTATTCAAAACATTTTCATCTAATTTAAACGGTATGACCGCTAGAGAGCACCGCGCGCTTTTTGGACCACCCTGTATAATATGGATGGTTGTCAGGAGAAATTCTGGCTAGATATAAGCTTAACGCAGTTTCTTAAAAAACGTTATTGACAGCATATTGTGCCTACTTTCTATAGAAAGTGCATTACTGCATTTTGGACTGAGGCCACTGTCCACACGTTTCAATCCGCTATTCAGTGACGTTGTGTGACAATAATTATTGCTGGTCTGAACTATAGTGACTACTGCAAATAAGCTTTTATTTTGCACGAAAAATTGACTGTTCCAAGAATTTACTTTTGGAGTGTTCTTTGTATCTAAAACACACTATGACCCATATAGCAGACAAGGCAACATCATAGCTATGGTACAAGAAACAGAGACCATTAATCCCTCATTTTACCCGTTTGCTAAAGACAATATACCGGACTAACTATCATGGCATAAAGTTTTTCAATGAATCACCTGAACACTGTACACATGAGGTTAGTCAATATTCAAAAGAAATGGCGTCAAGGGTCTTGACTCAGTACTTCCCATATATTATCGGTGCTAAAAGAAAAATTGGAAAATAAGATATCTAAAAACGAAGTTTGAGCGAATATGATTTTTTTTTTGTTTTTTGTTAATTTCTCCTCCGCACCTAGCAAGAGTTCCAACAGCGATACACTGTTACCATTTTTTCCATGGTAGTAACACAGTATCTCAATTTCGTCACAATCAAATTCGTAGTTTCCAAGTTACATGTTATAGCGTTATAATGTGTAAATTAAGCCACAGCTAAAAAATGCAAAGGCAACATTACGATAGGTCTAAAAAGCAGGTGATATCACGTATACAGTGTTCTGAAAATGTGTAAGCACCTCAGCCCAAATCCCAAACCATGAGATTATCCTTTAAGGCCACTGAATTATGTAATTTGACATGTATCGATACCAAAGTGTCCGATGATGTTCTATTTTTGGCGCAATGGAAAGTGGACCATCCTATCATCGTGAACGATTTCTTACAAATCTCAAACTAACTAGATTAAAGTTTCAAATGCTATCTGTATCTGTACATAGCAGGTTGCCAAAGCTCCAAAACTCAATTAACCAAAACATTTATATGCCTAATGAGTGCTGTCGGAACTTGTGTGGGTGTAAACCCAGTGGCGTAGCACGCGAAAATTGTGTTGCTATGAGAAAGGCTTCGATAGTTTGCATTTCTCACTTCTTCACTATCTTGTGGTGCATATGATTTGTGATCTTAGTAAATTGTATTCTCAGAATGCTAATTGTAGGCTTTTAATTAGGTTTATGGAGCTCATACATGACAGCCTACCTATTGGAATTCCCATCGCCATAGCATGTACTTAACTTATATATCATAAGTTACTGACTTTAAAAACTAGTCTCAAGAGTCCTGACACAGTACTTCCCACATATTATCGGTGCTAACAGAAAATTTGGAGAAAATTTGAGGTTCTCCTATACCTACACGCGTTTCCAAATTTTTTTGTTTTTTGTTGATTTCTTCTCCGTCATTAGCAAGTGTTCCAGAAAAGAGCACTGTTTCCTCTACAGTAGTTAACGGTGTCGAAATTCGATCACAATTAAGTTACTAGTTTCCAAGTTACACGTCAGAATTATAACATGTAACGTATGTATCAAATTATTCCGCACATATAAAATTCAAGGGCCACAATCGGTTTGATCTAGAAAGCACAAGATATCACTAAAACCTTTTTTTTTCAACGCAATGTAGAGTATTCTATGAATACAACAAATGTTTTAGTTTAGGGATCCCCACCCCGCCCCATCGCCCCAATTTCACCCCCTGCCCCAAAAATAGAAGAGGAGCGGGAACCCCTGAAACGCCTGGAAACGATGTTTGGAGGGGTTGTGATGATTTTTTCTTTTTTTACCCATTTTCCTGCCATCATTGTACCGATTTTCAAAATTGTAGCAGCACTGTCTCACAGAATGTCGCTACTCAAATTTCATCACAATCTAGGCAGCGATTACTGAGATTGCGTGGCTTAAAGAACGTCAATAGACAGACAGACCGACAGACAGACAGACGGACGGAAATGAGTGACGTGGATTTTCGTTATCTAGATATCTTAAAACGCCCACAAAGCATATTATCTCAAAACCTGGAATATTGTAGATCACGATACTCCCATATATTGATGTGGGAAGTAGAATATGGAAAACGATTAGGAACCTCCAAATCTCCTAAAAATGAAGTTCGCGCTAAAGACAATACGCATTTTCTATCTTCACCATGGTAATAGTCCCACTTAAGGAATCTGGGTATACACAGTTATACGTATGAATTTGCCATGCTAAAACACGGATTCCCTTTTCGCACAGAACTCACTTGTTTTTACAACTACATGGACAGTATTTCAGAAAGTGATAGTTGTCCTTAATAAATGACAACTATTTGCGATTTTCTCAAAAAAGTTTTTTAGTGTGCAAAAAAACTCGCAATGCAAAATTTAATTCTTCAAATATCTGTAATTTAACGACTAAACAAGATATCGAGAAAAGGCCAAATACGTGACAAAGCGCAAGCTTTCTTCTTCAATCCGCTCTTCGAATCATTACTATAAGTTTAACGGTAACGTCAGGAGCTTGGAAATGCAAAATTCATTTTTATAGTGACCTTTGGAACTTAGCTTTGGACCTTTTGACCTTACCTTTGGATTTTTGGACTTATCTCCCCTCATCTTAGATACACACACATTGGAGAAAGGGAACAAGCGGCCACGCCTCCTGGCTAATACGGGAATACCTCTTTTCTTAGATTCTCAATCTCGCGTGCTATACCCTAGACCCTTAAAGGTGTAGTACTGTGTGAAAATTTCATCAAAAAGATTCTACGTTGCTATGCTACTTTGAAGTCTAATTCATGACTATATTTTTATTTTTATTATTCTGTTTTTACAAATTTGCTCCGCATGGTTACATGCTTAATCCTTAAAACCTTAAAACTCTTAACATCGTGTGGTAGTCACGAGTGACCGATATTCCCTAGCAGGAAACGTGTGTATTAGAAGAACAAGGACCTGCAATATTTCCGTTTTTATAGTTCGAAAATCCATTTACCTGTACACTAGTGCACCCCGGCAGACGCCTGTGTGTCCTTTCGTCACACATCAGGTTAGCAATTATTTAATCCAATCAACCCGGAAGCATTTTCAGTAAAACGAGTTATTTCAGAGCGAAATTGATTGCCTGGATAAAAATGCACTGTGCATGACTTTATGCTTTCATGTGAAATTGCTTCCATAGGATATTATATAACAAAGATATTTTTTTAGCCTTCAGAGATATTAAGTATGAAATGTAGTATGCAGCGTATATGTATAGCATCCTCAGGAAATACGGCAAAGACTAAGGTCAATGCATTTGCTAAGACACTTGTACAGGCTCATTTGATTATTATCAACGATAGAACAAGTTAGTGTCGTCATACAAATATATGAGGTGTATTGTAACAGGCTAGATAAGCAATTTATAAGTATGAGGAGGTATGAGAAGTATCAGGTGCTACATTTTCTTCTGTGCGGATGCGAGAACTGGACTCTAGATGGAAAACTCAGTGGAAAATAAAATATGTGCCTTTGAAGTGGATAGTTACCATCGTATATCAGGAATATAATGGGTTCAAAGGATAACGAACGACGAAGACCTTAATCGGATGAAGAAACAAAAAAGAACTAATGCCTACCATCACGGGAAGAAAAGCAAGTTATATAGGTCATATCGTGCGATGATAAATATACGGGCTTCTGAGACTGATCATAGAAAAAAAAGTTCAAGGTAAAAGGTATGTCGGCAGGCGCCAAAATTCATGGTTGAAGGACATACTGAGATGGTTTGGTTCCTCATCGCAGTAGGGGACGTCATAAGAAGAAAGAGAGCCTGTAGATGTATTTCCATTCCAACTATAAAAACATAAAGGTGAATATAGACTTAACAAAATACCAAATTACACTGAAAAGGTTAACTTTGAATATGTGATATTGTTTGGCAGATGTATCAGGAATATACTGTGTAAGGCTTTCGCGGACATCGTCCAATGACTTTGTGGTTCAAGGGTTTCTAGGCCGGCGTCGTTTAGCATTAAAGCTTGACGTTTCGCCACCACGAGCGGATGGCATCTTCAGAAGCTATTTCACTTCGGCGACATCCAAAATGCTGACGGCTGGTGGATCTGCACCTGTATTTATACCTGCTAACGGTGACGTGGCTCAACCAGGTAGCGTTGGTAGCCCCGCCCCTTCGCGATATGGTAGTGCCTTCAGGTCGTTTAGGATGGGTACCCATGTCCGGTTGACTTTCCCATGTACCCATGTCCGGCTGACTTTCTGTGTTTCTCCTTTCCTATTGAATTTTACGAGTTCACAACATGTCTGTTAAGGCATTGTGACTATGACGATGATTGAATTTCAATAGGAAAGAATTGAATTTCAATAGGAAAGAAGAAATACAGAAAGTCAACCGGTCATGGGTATCCATCCTAAAGGACCTGAAGACACTACCATATCGCGAAGGGGCGGGGCTACCAACGCTACCTAGTTGTGCCACGTCACCGTTAGCAGGTATAAATACAGGTGCAGATTCACCAGCCGTCAGTATTTTGGAAGTCGCCGAAGTTAAATAGCTTCTGAAGGTGCCATCCACTCGTGGTGGCGAAACGTCAAGCTTTAACGCTAAACGACGCCGGCCTAAAAACCCAAGAACCGCAAATTCATTGTATAAGAATTGCTTGTTCCTTTATGAATTAACTTCCTATCTGTAAAGAATCAGAATCCAATAAGGAAAACAGGGTGTTGATAAATTCAAAAGTCTTGTCTCATGAATGAATAATGTGACATACAGACTACAACCCCAAGAAAAAGCAATAACGCATCTCATTTGGCATCTACAACAGACCGTGAGGAAACCTGTAAAGCTTCCTCGCGTTTTCTTCCTTCTTCTCACTTTGGCTATAAGAACATTCTTGAGATTTTTTCCTGAAGCATGTTCAAATACACTGGAGCTACAGTCAACTAATGAACTGGAAAAGCTACCCTGACCCAATTTTATATAGGCACAAAAAAGATGATCTGTACTGCACAAATGATATATTTGTTCTTCTAATGCTACATATCTACAAATACTTAAAGCAAGTTACAAGTAAGGCACGGTATATAGACTTAAAGCTATTGAGACTCACACAAAACTAAGAAAAAAGTCAGAGAAAAGCTCACAAGTTAGGTTTTCATTTTTTAAGCTCTCTTTTAACCCCTTCTAATGTAATCTCTAATACTTCATACCTTTCTGTATCATATATATTTAGACTTATGTAGCCCTAAACCTTGAAAAAAGCCTCTACCTGTGTTTACCATTTGATAGCAGTCAGTTAAGTATGACTTCAAAAACCGAAATACTCCCTCTGACAAGCCATAGTCACTTCATTTAATGGTTGAAGGGAAATGATCGATAACACATACCTATGAGCATAATTTTCAAAACTTTCAAATAGTTTGGTTTTAAAAATACCATTTTAAATTGCATATGTTGTTTGGTCCCGAAATGTGTCCTCATGTTAAAGTTATTATACGTCCCTCTTGTACACTAGGTGCCGTTAGTGGTGGTTGATACTTCATGAACCTGTGATTTAATCACTGATATCCCAAAATCACGAATCACGACTGCTACCGAATACAACAGAAAATCGTGACGTGATCACGGTATCGTCGGAGTTCCTCCTCGGCCGTGGTTTTTTTTTTTTTTTGTCAAGAAGATTTTATTTATGTTATTGTATCAGACTTTAATTACCTTGCTGTGATGTATATTAGTTTTTTACATACTTTACCTTGTATTCAAGAATTATGCGATTATGCTTCCGTTTGTGTTACAACATATATTTTACGATAAACCTCCAACAAGTATTTATTAAAAAAAATTTAAATCTTTTTCAAAATTGGAAAATTGGCACACTTTGAAATGAAACTGACATTAGCGTTTTTCACTGGGCACATTTTAGTGCACTCCGTGCGAGTGCAGAATACCGAAAGAGTTCATCAAGGGTAACACTTTTGCACTGGGTTCTTCCAGTGGAATACACATAAACAACTTGTTTTGACTTTTGATATTCGATAAGTTGTCAGTTATGTTGGTTGTGATCCACATATTTCCAATGTTTTCATCTGTGATTTTCATTTTCGAGACTTCAGGTTCAGAGGTTATAAAATGGATAGATTCTACCTCAAAGTTAATGGTATGGATCCATTTGAGGTGGAAGTAGATAGCATAACATTAGAAATTTCTCTCAAATGAGTTATATGTTGAAGTTTGATGTTTTCGTTCACTCTGCTCATTCTGACTGAATATAGTGAAAATCAACTAGGTATTACCGTATTCAACGATCGAAAGTTTAAGCAGTTGAAACACAATTCTATGATTTGAAGTTTCCCGCTCAAACCGAATTTGAGTTTAAAAATGTCACCACCAGAGTCACCACACTTCCGCTTCCAGTGACAAGTTCGCGAAATCTGTTATTCCAAGGCCGACTCTACTCAGTGTAGAGTCGGCCATGGTTAATCACGATACCGCTAACGCTAACCTATAACTTAGCAGTAGCTCAATACTATGTTTCTGGAAATCGTGATCACGTCACGCTTTTAAATCACTGATACTAAAAAGTAATGGTATCAAATATCACAGATATTGAGAAATCACGATATGCTCATGCCTAGGTGCCGTGTATTTCCTGCACATCAGTCAAAATTTGTAGCAATATACTGGATTTCCCCTACCTTTTAGTCGATTGGGCGGAACATTCGATAAATTATTAAACAATGAATTCAACTTAATGATGTACATAAGTGAAGTGCACCTCCTACGAACATGTATATGACATATCATAAAATGGTGGAAGTGCGTGTTATGCCCCATTCAGTGAATAATCTAATGGAATTTGGCCTTAATAGTATCAGGCAGGTTGCAGTAGTTCAGCATGTTTCACTGTAAAAATGAATTCATTTCTTTAGTCTACTTCAATAGAAGGAAACGAAGTTCCTCATTTCCAATCTTCAATATGCACACTACTTTTAGAGTTCCAGAGTCGCAAAAAATGCACTTTGTAACGTTACTTGATCTCTTTGTAGTTCTCAAAGTTTAATACATTACGAACTAATTTTAAGTTAGATAAATCTACTTTATGTTCACTTTCGGACTCATGTTTCGCTACGCTAGACTTTTCTATTCTACCATATCGTAAATGTGTGATGTGTCCTTTAAACCTAGTCCTGATCGATCTCGTAGTTTGTCCTACGTATAGCATTTATTAGAACTGCCACAGCTTATTTCATATATTCCATATCGTATCAACCTCATCTTCTGGGTTACCTAATAAATCTCTAACTTTGGGACCAGACTGATATACCGTTCTAAATCCTAGATTTCTAAAACCTTTTTCATGACCCCTTGTATATTGAGAATAAAAGGTTATTGAAAGAGAAACAGCCAAGATTGCTTCGAGGTTTACCAACATTTGTTTACCGAGTGAGAAGAGGACACTACAGCATAGAGGGCCATACAACATGGCTTGTCGAAAAAACCATAATAAGTTTTATTTTATTTATTTATTTATTTATGAATCTGTAACTGTTATACAAATTGTGAATCCTTATAGGCTTTTTTGGACCTTTTCGCTCTGTAAAAAAATGATATATACATAGACGGGCTATAATATACATGTTTTTGACCAGCAGTTTTAGCTTACTGAGATTAAAATCCACACACAAAAAACTACAATTTAGTCAAAATAAAATTCATTATAATGACATGTTTAGACCTTGCAAAGATTTAAAATTTATAAAACAGTATTCCAAATTATGAGACTGTGGGTGCAGGAGAGTCACGATATTTAGACGTTATGAAAATAATATTCTATACTGTATATAAGTTAACAGAGTACATACCTCGGTACATACCAACTTAAATAAATTGTTAGCCTTACAGAAGCGATGCATCGTCAAGAGTAGACCTAGAGCTTCATGCAAGCCACTATTTTCTTAATACAAAATTACGACCGTAATTGCACTATTTATTTTGGAAACGACATCACTAATATTCAAAAATAAAACAAATCATAAATATAGAATATAATATAAGATAAAAGAATTATTTTAAATTAATGACCCCCAAACCATCACTAATAAAAGATTCAATTATATACAATGGTGAAGATTTATAACACACTTCCTTACCCTTTTAAGATTAGAAAAGATTTAAAACCTTTCCGGAAACATTTTCTGTTACAAAAACCTTATGACACACTAGATGAGTTCTATAATGAGTTTAAGTCAATACCTATTCCACATTTTCGATGAAGGATCACCACTTTTATTTAAAAAACTTGTGACGATCGTTTCGACACACAGTGTCCTTATCAAGTTCGCAAGTTTTTTAAATAAAAGTGGTGATCATTCATCGGAGATACTTTTTTGTATTAGTATGGATCTCCATCAAGTAACGGCCAACTTCATCGACTATTCCACATTTTGTTGTTATATATAGCTTTGTCAATAAGAATATTATAATTTCTTAGTATAGTATATGCATCTATCAGATCTCAGACAAGGAATTTTTTCACTGAGGCTACTACTACTAAGCTTATATAAGTACGTGTAAAATTTTAAGCATTTACTTTTATAGAACCATCATTCTTCGGCTCTTCAGACCTCATTAAAGCAGAATTCAGCGACGAGAGTTTAACTCTTGGATACAGCGTAGCTACAAGCTCTGTTGGGACGTGAAGCAGTCAGTCACCACCTGGAACGTAGACTCGTGGGGAATTCTCCATGCGAAAAATTGTTCCCTCTCTCATCCGTCACCTTCACGTTATTACATGGATCAGTGAGACTCAGAAAACAGTTCCGGAGAGATTTAGTTCTGCGTTAACTCACACAGATGCTGTGCGCGCGTCAAAGCACCGCGTCTGGCTTCCGCCAGGGAAAAATAGAGAAAATATGAGAATATACGGGACATATTCAGACTCAAATATAATAAGAGACATAGGAGAGTTCCTTGTGGATGAAATGGTGGATGAAACAGTAACAACTTAAATCATTGGTTGATTTGAGTTGGTTGTTATGGGTTGGCCGATAAGTCCATACGTTTTGAATAAGCCGGTTTGGTGAAAACTAAATATACGAACAGAGTGTTCATTTGACCTTCCACCCCGGATTTCTCTAAAATCGCCGACTAAAACAAAAAATGAAGTCAAGTTGATTGAGCTAGTACTTCCCACGCATCACTACGGTGTCGCCAGTATATTATTTTCCCATAGCATGAAGCTATAGTCTGAGATCCCTTGCAATCAAATCATCGCTCACCTGCTCACAAAAAAGTATGTTATTCCGCTAGGTCTTACAACAGCCCTAATTTCACCCCCATTAAAAACGTAGTATAAACTGATCAGGTAGCCCTAAAACGCCTAAAAACGAGCTTGTTTCATATGTTTAGTTTTTTTAGTATTGCTGCGCCGCTACTGACATGACTTCTGAAAACCATACGCGCTTTTCATTCTCGTTAAAGTAACAATACTGTGTCAAAATTTCATTAAAATCAATTCAGTAGTTTTCACGTTATACGGTATAGAACGATTAGAAGCAATAAATGTACATCAGAAAATTCTGTTCCTTGGTTTTGTAATAGGCAAGGCAATGTTTGGATGGACCTAAAAGAGTGTATCATGACGCTAGGTCTTTCTTTCACAGGTCGGTGGGTAGCCTAGTATGAATACAAAAAATGTTTCAGTTGTACAACCCTCCACCCCTCCAAGCACCCCTATTCAATCTTCAAAGTTATAGGAACATTACCTACTACGACCCTGCAGCACATCGTTTTCCAAATTTCATCACAATCCATGCAGCGGTTACTGAGATTTTGAGGCTAGAAAAACGCCAACAGACAGGCAGACAGACAGACCGACAGACATAGTGACGGAAATGAGTTGTAACGAAATTTTTGTTAATTTCGTTACACGTCGTCTGTGACTCCTTTTATAGATCAATTCTTACAGAATGATCTCCTATTGACAGGTAAATATATGTTCCTCCCTTATGCTTTGCCGTTACGCTATTAAAAGAACCACTTTTCCGAGCCTGATACCTGTGGTGTTTGTTCTCTAGCCTAACTGGACTATACCTGGTTCTGTACGCAGACGCGGTAAGGTTGAATAAGGGTTGCCAACGAGAGAAGAATTATTACTCAGGGTTGCCAATGTATGAGAAGTTAATAAATATGACTATTGCGTTATTTGTAAAGGTTAACCTTGCAAAGTTGTTAGTTTCATTCTCTCAGTGCATTTTTCGTTCCCTATTATGAGTTTATTTAATTAATAATAGTAATTCTGTCCCGATTTGCAATTAAGACTATAGTTACTTTGAGGTTGGGTTGGTAGTACTAGATTGCTGTTGGCAACACTGCCTTTTGGTAATGAGAGGGACAGTTGTCTATTGTAGTCGTGGACAGATATGTTTTTTCCGGAGTTCCGGTGAGAGTTTATAAATTAGCTCGCTGACGACTTCTAGACCTTCTCGATCTCGACGCTCTTTCGATCTCGACTGCTTCTTGTCTATCTGTAGCTGCAACAGGTCAGGTTTGAGTGTCGTCTTGGCATTCCGCCATCTTTAATCTTTGTCTTTTCATGAAATAGTTACTATTTCTTTGCCGTGGGGTTGACTTTGAAGTTATTCACTCTCCTTTCGCGAGATTTCTATTTGAAGTACCCAACCCAATAACACGGGCAATTATTTGTGAATACTCCGCCATTTTGGGATTCTGTTTAGGAGAGTTGCGGCGTTGTTACAACCAGCGACTCTTTTGGATTTTGCTAGCATTTTACCGTTGATATCGAAGCTTTAGTATCTAAAATCGATATCATTGATTTTCTTTTTTGTTTCATTTTCTAGTTAGGTGGTGAATGCCATACTGTTTTATATGTGTTTTCAGCCCAAGTGTGTGTGCATCTGCTTCCCGAAGGAACTGACCTGGTGCTGATGTCAATCTAAGGGAATACACGCCCTTTTTCACCTACTTCTAGACCCCGGAAGGATTCACAGGAGTGTGACTACAAGCTGTTCCTGCTACTTTGGATATAGAAAGGTACGTAAAATTTGCTTATTTCAAATTTGATCGCCATTTTGGCAGCTATCGAGCTATTTTACGTACTTTCGCATCGAGAGTTTGTGGTCACCTCCAAGTGTGACCTTCATTCCGTTTTTTTTGTTGCTCTTTTGTACAATTTTGAGAGAGAGAGAGAGGAGCACACCTTTTTTATTTGGTAGAGTTCTGTGTAAAAATTGCTTAGTTTATTGTTTCCGCCATTTTGGGCAGCTAATGAGCATTTTTGCATAGGTGTCTAACCTTCTTCAGTTTTCTTTGTACCTTGTACAATTTTAGAGAGAGAGAGAGAAGCACCTTTCTTTATTTTGGTATAGTTTTGATAGTTTTTGAGTGTGATCACACAAATTTTGCAAATTTTGAGCTGTAATTTTGCTGTACGAATTTAACAAATTTTCCATCTTCACAACCGATACAGCCTACCGAAGTACATCTATGTGGGACTGAACGTACTCAAAGATTTTTGTTTCTTTTGGAGCTATAGTTTTAACATTGAGAGTATTTATTGAAGTATAGTTGCTCGTACCCTGCAACCACTGTCCCTATAGTTTCAATTCTCTGGATTATTTGTGATATTTCATTTTGAGTTATTTTAGTAAATATTTGTGGGCTTGATAATTTTTTTTGTGGTTGCATTACCTTTCAAGATTCTAAATTTTCTGGAGCACTAGAGCCAGCAGCAACTTAATAGAATCATAGCCTTGATTTCTTCTTAAATCAATTAAACTGCTTTGAACTTAAGTGAACTATAGCCTTGCTCACTTCAAGACTCATATTTTTAAAGTTTTATTTTAAGTATTAGACTTGAAAGGCCTATCAAGTATCTAGGTTAGGTGATACTTTGTTGATACGATATTGGTACTTTATTTTAAAATTATATTCCTTTTGTATATGCAGATTCAGTTGTGAACCATTGTGGGGAGATATCTGCTATAGCTTTTGTGTCTAACTTTTAAGAGAATTTTAGTATAGAATTTAAGCATTTTGTAAGAGATCTTTGTTAAATTTAAACAGATATTGTACTTAATTAAGCTATTGGGGTTTTGACTGTACAGTTCAGAGGCCAAGTAGTACGCCTGAGCTTGCTTAACGATTTTGATCCTGGGGTTTTTCTATAGAGGGTCCACACACTAATCCTTCTCTTTTTTATACTTTGCATGACGGCGGCCGGAAGTGTTAGCCGAGCCAGACCCAGATACCCCTCAGCCTGAAAAGGGAGAAGTCAAGCAGGAGTGGTCTGGCCTAAGGAACCTGAAGAGGCTGCCAGTCTGCAAAAGGGGACCCTCTGAAGGAGCCATTGGAGACCCAGTACCATCTGTCTTAGCCGAAGCAAGCCAGGTTGTATCGTCCATCTAAGCCAGCAGTCCCCTTTTTTTTTTAAATAGTACATAGGAATCATAGCTCACTATTTATTTAATTATATTTTAAAATCAATATACTTGTTACTGTTTAATTCTCTTTTGAATTTTTCTACACCCGTCCCTTCAGTGTTTCTGGAGAGGTTGGGTAATTTCACTAACTTCCTTGGAGTTTGGAGGTGAAAACTCCTGGCGCCCCTTTTTCTTGAAGTTTTGAACCTTAGAGTAATCTCGAGTTAAAAGTTGGTGATTTTGCCTGACATCTCTTATAAGAGGAAAAGGATAAGTTGCCAAGGATCCACGACCCACCGTAAGTAAACTGAGCAGCCCAAAGGCACCCCAGTTTCTGCCAGCTTGAAGGTCTCAACTTAGTTGGGACTTTCAATCTAGCTTTACAGAGTGACGTGGATTTTCGTTATGTAGAGATCATAAAAACATCCTCAAAATCGAAAATTTTCGCGATCACAATACTCCCCTCACCTATCGGTATGTGGGAAGTAAAAGTGTCGAGACACGTCAAAAGGCGGACAGCTTCTTAACCAAAAACTATTTCATCCCCTTGTACCCTTTCCCCCTCAGGATCAACTCCTTAAACATTTTAAATGACAAGGGGTGTCGAGTAATACCTTGTCTTCAAGGTATGTCAAAGTACTTTATTTTGCGTTTGATTTTTTAAAATTGGTCGATTCGATTTCGAGAAGAATGGATTATTTACGTATTTTAACTTATTCAAATAGAATAAAAAACATATGAAAATACGACTTTTTAATGCAAAAGTGTTCAAATGTTGCACTTTATTGGCCAAACAAGGATATAGGCGATTTTCAACTTCCTGAGGTGCAGTTGCAAAAACATGTTGTGAGATATCATGGCAGCTTTCGATGATGCGCTAACGAAGGTCGTCCAAACTGCCAAAAATTGAATATCTCGGCGACTATAAAATTTAGGAAGCTTCGACTTTGCACTGTAACCAATCATAAAATGTTTAGGTTGCACGGTTAAATTTGAGTTATTTTCGTACCTGGAAAAATCGATAGATTAATTAAGGAAGCCTCAATCAGAGATAACTTGGTTTGTGAAGATTGTGAATATCAGTCTCTTCTATTTGACAATCAGTTCGTTGTTTCTTGATTTTTCTATCCATAAGCAACCTAGCAGGCCACGAAATATGAACAAAAATCTGTTCAGGTGGAAGGAAACAACTAAGTTAGTAAACATTTCGAGACAAACTAGAACAAATAGTCAAGATAATAAACATTCCTTACAGAAAACTAACTCTAACAAGAGACAACAGTGGTAATGTATCTAAGGTAAAAGAGACAGAAATGGTTATTTTTTACAACCTACTAGCTCCTGAGATATACTAGGGATTGATAAACTTTCAAAATGAGTAAAAATCCAGAAATGACCGGAAAACTACCAGTTGCTGGCAGTCTAATATCTTCAGAGTGAAATTTCATATTTAATGGTATTTCATCAGTCGAGCCAAAAGTAGCGATACCTCTGACAGGAACTCTTTAAACTCCTCAGTATCAATAGATAGGATCGCAAAAATCAAGCGATTTTCAGCGATCAGTAATGAAGAATTTGAAGAGCTCCAGTGATAGGTATGGTTACCTTTGATTTGATGGAAATATTGTAAAGCATTAAACTAATTTCAAACATTATTCTGAAGATATTAGACTGACAGCAACTAGCTGGTAGCTTCCCTATAATTTCAAAATTTCAAATCGTTTTTGGGATTGTGAATCTCTAGATCATTTCAGTAAGTAGTAGGTAGTGGAAAATAAACATTGTTGTCGTCCAGCTTCTTTTTGACTTGTACATATGTTACCGTTATCGTTTCTGATTAAAAATGAATATCAAGTGGATTTTTTCGTAAAAAGCTGCAATTACTATCTTACATACGTAATCAAGTACTCAGAAGCTATGGAAAAATTCTCTAATATGTATTTATATCGGAGAATAGGTGCATAGATACAAATAAGTTGTCTCAAAATTGTGATACCCTTTGGTGTATTTAAATATTACATTTTTTATTTCGTTGTGTCCGCAAGACGATCATTATTCGCTGTTTTATATTCTGTATTCTATATAACATCACATTAGCTTTTTTTTTGTACACTAACGTGCCATATTCACTCAGATATGGTCAATATGGTCAATAAAGTTACTTACTTACTGTTAATAATAACTAGCTACTTACGTTGCGAGTTCGACCTCCTGATGATATTCTCCAAGAAGGTGTTCTGCGGAGCAACTAGCCCCCTCCTACCCCCAGGCATTGTTCCCCCCACGTTACGTCGACGGCTGGAGTGCGATACACCAAGATATATGGTCCTCCGTCATCTCGAACGGTTACTAGCCACTTTGTACGCCATTTTACGTGCGATTTAACTACCCCGGCTCCTTCAACACCATCGTCTACGATAGAGTTCTACGCGCGTCTTTTGGTTTGATGTGATGAGCTTTGCTTGCATTCCTCCGATATCAAAATCTAAAGTAGGTTGGGGGTTTCATGATGAAGCCATTGTGAAATATACCCTCAGTTGTCCCAATATGTATATGTGAATTATGTAAGGTCTGAGATTATCATTTCTACAAGTAGCGTTTCACAGGGACCCAATCATCACCATTATAATATGTATAATTATGCAAGATGGGGCAGAGCAACTTATTTATTTTGAAACTCAGTAAGAAGACAAGTATTTATTCTTTGAGTAATGTCAAGTGTAACATAAAATTTAAGTTTTAAATACGATATCGAGCAGATGAAGTCGTCGGTATCAATACACTGCGTTAACCTAATTCCGAAGTTTCGTTCAACTTATTCCATCATATCGACGGCTATGTTGGCCATAGTTTGAAGAATGTCCTTAAAGGTGATCCAAGGTCTTAAGCAGCCTACAGACGTTGGTGTACGCTGCGATGCAGGCACCGACTGCTACGTTTCATGGTGCAAGTAGCAGCGTGAGTAGTACTGAATCACGTATTTAGCATCAGATGTGGCTTGCAGCGATGCAGAGTCTGGAATCCCATTTTGGCCGGTGAGCCATGACACCGTGTCGGTGACGCCGATGCAGCTTTCAACGTGTATAGTGTTGCGACGATACAAAGACGATACCCTTATATAACTCCAAGTCCAGTCAGAATAAACTGTTGTCTTCTGCCTTTGAACGCGGAGTGGGGCATATATTGGGCAACTTGGTAGCACTTATATCATTCTATGTTTCCTGCCACTTGACGTTTATGATGCATCACTTCAGCTCATCAAGGTGACAGAGGATGCTAGCGCCTTTTTCTTCTATTGCTGCATGCTCCACCATATCGTTTTCGATAATGACAGTGTGGCTTAGGGAAAACAAACGAGACTTAGGGCTGTAATCATAGTCATTTCTCAAGTATCCCTTGAGTATTACTCAGTATTACTCAAGGGATACTTGAGGGTTACTCAAGGGACCCTCAGGTGTAGTTTCCTTGTGTATCTGTATACCTATGCCTACGCATTTTCATGTTTTCTCCCAAATCAACCTATAAAATCGCCTCGACTGCAACGAAATGTCATACATGTCATGTTGATATTTCGTCCCTTACGTAAGGGACCCTTAAGTAAGGTTTCGAAACACGAAGCCTTACGTAAAGGACCCTCAAGTATTAAGGAACCCTTAAGTATTGACTATGAATACGACACTTAGTTGTCTACTTCTTTAAGGTAAACTAGGAGGGATTGAACTTGTTGAGTTTGAATATAGGCATTAAATAAGCTGCAACAAGCTGAGCCTGTCAGCGCAAATCAGGTATTTATCCTGATGTGATTGGTCTATGAATAAAACTGCTTGCCATATAGCGTACAATTCTGCATAGCTGCTATTACTCTGGACAATAGGGCTTCCTACACTGTTTGCTGTTTTAGATCCATCTGTGTATATTATTTCATACTCGCGAGTGTCTTTCAAGTATGTTATTCAATGCGGTATTAGCTAATAGTGGGCTGGTCACAGATTATTATGTCAAATAGGTTTGTAAAGTGCCTTTTTTGCAGATTGTTTAAGTTTCATTCACAAACTAATGATAACGAATAGTCCTACCTCTAAATAATCCTATCAGAGGTTAAAATAGGTTCATTCTTGCAAAGCATCATTTTTTTGTTTTCCTTAGATTAGGTAAGCTATGTCATTCGATAGACGAAAATACCTGTCAGACTAATTAAGTACGGATGGAGCTTGCTTTTTTTAATATGTCAAATAAATTAATACATGTGTGTAGATCATTTGGTTTTCCTTCGATTCCTATGCCTCTAAGGTTACAGGATTACTTAAAATTAGATTGTCATAAACGTGTGTGTCCAATTAACCTATATTCTTATAATACTCTTGATAAATACGAAAAAGAGGGCGCAAAATCAGCAAAGAATTTTTGCGGCTGTAACAATATTGATAGATAAATGATTGAATCTCTATTCATAGTACTTTCCTTTGATAATCATATTTTGTGGTACGAATTTAAATCTTATTTGTGCTTTGATATCTCAAGGCTTGTTGACTTCGAGAGCAGGCGACAGAAAAGATCTGTCTGTGCGCCATCTGGTACCCGAAGATAAATGCAAACCAAATAAAATTGCTGCTAAACAGCAGCAGACTTCTTGGTGGAACTCCACGGCACGTTCGCTTGGTCTGACCAGAAGAGCGTGGTTATATATGCTGCTGCATATGAGAGTCGAGTCGAGAGTCGAGAGAGTGAACCCTCGCTTATTGACTTCGTCGCGAATCACATTGGATTTGCCACTGCCACTGCTTTCATTATGAAACCCCGACTAGTGCAGGAGATGCGATAGATGAATTACCATATGATCGCAATTGCAATTCAATCTTGGATTCGTCTACACGTAAACGCCATTGTTTATTTTGTAGTTTCACATTAAAAAAGTAGTCTTTTCCTCAGGTTAGGTAGGTGAAAACAATAACTGTTACACTAACCGACGATAAATAATTCATCGTCACTGGTTACACTAATGATGTAAGAATGGGGCTTCCTGTAGTATATCAAATAACTCTTAGTAAAATGTTTTTTTGTAGAACAGTTGTGTTGTCTGTTTCATTGCGTTTAAGGAATACATAATAGCATAAAATTAGCTTGTCAGGAAATCTATGATCAATGAACCTGAAAACATCTAATACATCTTAAGAAGTACAAGGAAGGATAATAAGACAGCAAGACTTCCTGCAGTCGTAACATAATTGATAAATAACATTTTGGACCCTTTTTTTGTCACTTATCCTAGATGATTTTACTAGTGTTTTGATATCTCAAACCTCGTTGACTATAGGTCGCGAGACACGTTGTATTTGTTCGTCATGTCAGTAACAGCAGTAACAAATTAACAAGGTATGTTAACTATCAGAGAGTTCTAGTGGTTAGATCGAAAGGATTAACTCATAACTCTAGTACCACCCTAAAACGACAAAGTATCCACATAACTGCTTTCATCATGAAACCCCAAGGGTATAGATAAATTACCCTATGATCCCAATAGTAATTCGGTCTTGGATTCGTCGCCACGTAAATGTCATAGTTTATTTGTAATTCCATATTTAAAAGCAGGGTCATCCCTTTAAAGCATAATCCTAATATTTTCGTTAGCTTAAGCAGATTAATCAACAGATAAAAGATAACTGTTACACTAATGAGGTACGAAAGAAGCTTCCTGTAGTATGTCAAATAAATTAGCAAAATGTTTTTTTTTGCAAAGCATTTGAGTTTTCTATCTCATGCCTGGAATAGTTTAAAATTAGGGAAAATCTATCAATGAGTCTAGACACGTGTGAGGGCCTTTCAATTATTTTCCCTGTCTGAAGCCAATGTGTGTAATCGGGTAGCAAATGGACTGTATGCGTGTTTTCCTTGCCCCTAGTTTAACAGTAAAACACCTTTCCTTGATGATTACTCTATTCTCTCGTGTGCACGATTTGTATGTATGAACCTTGTTGTGAGAGAGAGAGAGAGAGAGAGAGGTGATAGTGTGAATTGAAACGTGAAAAAGCAAATTTAACAAACTTGAACTAGCTGACAGATAAAGCATGTCATCTCAAATGTGACGTGTATGGCAACAACCCCAATAAAACACATAATACCTCTCGCTAAATGGATAGGCTATTTTTTGCCACTTTTCTTTGAAAGTTTTACTTGTGTTTTGATATCTCAAAGCTTGTTGACTATAGGTCACAAGACACATTGTATTTGTTGACCATGTCACCAACAGTAATATCAAGGAATGTTGACTATGAAAACAAGAGATTCCTAGTATATAGATCGAAAGGATTAACCCCTAGCTGTAGCACCACCCCTAAACGATAAAGTATCCACATTTAAAAGTAGTCATGCCTTTAAAGAATTATCTTAATATTTTCCTTAGATTAGGTGGGTGAAAACAATAACTGTTACACTCACCGACGATGATAATTCATCGTTGGTGAGTAATGATGTCTGAATGAGGCTTCCTGTAGTGTACAAAATAACTCATTAGTAAAATGTTTTAATTGCTTTTAATTGCACATAATACCTTATATATAACGTCTTAGGAAGTACAAGGAATGATAATAAGACAGCAAGGCTTCATGCAGTCGTAATAGAATTGATAAATAACATTTTGGACCCTTATTTTTTGTCACTTATCCTTGACGATTTTACTTGTGTTATGATATCTCAAACCTCGTTGATTAGGTCACGAGACACATTGTATTTGTTCCTCATGTCGCTAGCAGCAGTGACAAATTATCAAGGTATGTTAACTATCAGAGATTTCTAGTGAATGGATCGAAAGGATCAACTTATAACTCTAGTAGCACCTTAAAACGACAAAGTATCCACATAACTGCTTTCATCATGAAACCCCAAGGGTCAGGGATGCGGTAGATAAATTACCCTATAACCCCAATCGTAATTCAGTCTTGGATTCGTCGCCACGTGAACGTCATAGTTTATTTGTAATTCCACATTTAAAAGCAAGGTCATCCCTTTAAAGCATAATCCTCATATTTTCGTTAGCTTAAGTAGATTAATCAAGAGATAAAAAAATAACTGTTACACTACTGAGGTACGAATGAAGCTTCCTGTAGTATGTCGAATAAATTAGCAAAATGTTTTTCTTGCAAAGAAAACTCAAATGAGTTTTCTATCTCATGCCTATAATGGCTTAAAATTAGGTAAAATCTATCAATGAGTCTAGACACGTGTGAGGGTCTTTCAGTTATTTTCCCTGTATGAACCCAATGTGTGTGATCGAGCGTTTTCCATACCCCTAGTTTAACAGTAAAACACCTTTTTTGATCAGTACTCTATTCTCTCGTGTGCACGATTTGTATGTATGAACCTTGTTGAGAGAGAGAGAGAGAGGTGGTAGTTTAAATTGAAGCGTGAAAAAGCAAATTTGACAAACTTGAACCATTCAGCTTGACAGATAAAACATGTCATCTCAAACGTGACGTGTTTTGCAACAACCCCAACAAAACATATAATACTTCTGGCTAAATGGATAGGCTATTTTTTGCTACTTTTCCTTGAAATTTTTACTTGTGTTTTGATATCTCAAAGCTTGTTGACTAGGTCACAAAGCACATTGTAATTGTTGATTATGTATCTAACAACAGAGATTTATTCTTTAACTAACAAAGGATGCTAACAATAAAAGCCAGAGATTCCTGGTGTATAGGTCGAAAGGATTAACTCCTCCCTAAACGACAAAGTATCCACATAATTGCTTTCATCATAAAACCCATACTTATGCAGGAAATACAGTAAACATACGTAAACGCCATGGTTTATTTGTGGTTTCACATTTAAGGGTAGTCATCCCTTTAAAGAGTAATCTTAATATTTTCCTTAGGTTTGGTAGGTGAAAACGATAATTGTTACACTCACCGACGATGAATAATTCATCGTTGGTGGTTACGGTAATGATGTCTGAATGGGGCTTCCTGTAGTGTACAAAATAACTTATTAGTAACATGACTTTTTGCAGATTATTTGTATTTTCTAGTTAATTGCTTTTAATTGCACATAATAGCTTAAAATTGGCTTATCAGGGAAATCTATGATCAATGAGTCTAGAAATATATAACATCCTAGGAAGTACAAGGAGTGATAATAAGACAGCAAGGCTTCATGCAGTCGCAACAGAATTGATAAATAACATTTTGGACCCCTATTTTTTACCACATATCCTTGATGGTTTTAATTTTGTTTTGATATCTTAAACCTTGTTGACTAGGTCGGTAGACACATTGTATTTGTTCCTCATGTCGCTAGCAGCAGTAACAAATTAACAAGGTATGTCAACTATCGGAGATTTCTAGTGGATAGATCGAAAGAATTAACTCATAACCCTAGTACCACCCTAAAACGACAAATTATCCACATAACTGCTTTCATCATGAAACCCCAAGGGTCAGGGATGCGGTGGATAAATTACCCTATGATCCCAATCGTAATTCAGTATTTGATTCGTCGCCACGTAAACGTCATAGTTTATTTGTAATTCCACATTTAAAAGCAAGGTCATCCCTTTAAAGCATAATCCTCATATTTTCGTTAGCTTAATTAGATTAATCAACAGATAAAAAAATAACTGTTACACTAATGAGCTACGAATGAAGCTTCAAGTAGTATGTCAAATAAATTAGCAAAATGTTTTTTTGCAAAGCATTTGAGTCTCATGCCTAGAATAGCTTAAAATTGGGAATAATCTATCAATGAGTCTAGAAACGTGTGAGGGCCTTTCGGTTATTTTCCCTGTATGAACCCAATGTGTGTGATGGAGTGTTTTCCTTACCCCTAGCTATACAGTAAAACACCTTTTTTGATCATTACTCTGTTCTCTTGTGTGCACGATTTGTATGTATGAACCTTGTTGAGGGAGAGAGAGAGGTGATAGTGTGTATTGAAGCGTGAAAAAGCAAATTTAACAAACTTGAACCATTCGGCTTTTCAGATAAAACATGTCATCACAAATGTGACGTGTATTGCTACAACCCTAACAAAACATGTAATACCTCTCGCTAAATGGATAGGCTATTTTTTGCCACTTTTTCTTGAAAGTTTTACTTGTGTTTTGATATCTCAAAGCTTGTTGACTAGGTCACAAGACACATTGTATTTGTTGACCATGTCATGTCAGTAATAACAAGGAATGTTGACTATTAAAACAAGAGATCGAAAGGATTAACCTCTAGGTGTAGCACCACCCCTAAACGACAAAGTATCCACATAACTGCTTTCATCATTAAACCCCAACTTTGCAGGAAATACAGTAAACACACGTAAACGCCATTGTTTATTTGTAGTTTCACATTTAAAAGTAGTCACCCTTTTCAGGAATAATCTTAATGTTTTCCTTAGGTTAGGTGGGTGAATACAATAACTGTTACACTCACCGACGAGAAATAATTCATCGTCAGTGGTCACACTAATGATGTAAGAATGAAGCTTCCTGTAGTTAATCAAATACTCATTATTAAAATGCTTTTTTGCAGACCGTATGTGTTTTCTATTGAAATACATAATAGCTTAAAATTAGCTTGTCAGGGAAATATATGCTCAATGAGTCTAGAGTAGTACAAGGAAGTATAATAAGGCAGCAAGACTTCATGCAGTCGTAACAAAATTGATGAAAAACATTTTGGGCCCGTATTTTTTGACCACATATCCTTGATGATTTTACTAGTGTTATGATATCTCAAACCTCGTTGATTAGGTCACGAGACACATTGTATTTGTTGATCATGTCACTAGCAGCAGTAACAAGAAATGTTGACTATGAAAACCAGAGATTCCTAGTGTACAGATCGAAAGGATTAACTCCTCCCTAAACGACAAAGTATCCACATAACTGCTTTCATCATGAAACCCCGACGTGTGCAGGAGATGCGGTAGATACATTACCGTATGATCGCAACCGCAATTATTCAGTGTTGATTCGTCGCCACGTAAACGCCATAGTTTCGAACGTCGCGTGCAGCGCGGGGGGTGTTTGCGGGTAGGTCGACAGAACGATGGAACGACAGACGCGACGTCGGCGTCGTGGTCGGTCGTTGGCGTCGCGAAACGGGGTGGCAGCGTCGCGACGGCAATCCGCACCACCGACTGACGTTTCGCCGACGGAGGGTTGGCGCTGGGGGGCCATCCGCTGTTGCCACATCTAGCAATTTTCCCCCTGATCTTATGATTTTTGCTTATCGTGAAGATTTTTCCTTGACGAAGGGATTAGTCTACATTGCGAAGTTGGCCTGAGGGTCTAATTTGAAGCTCATGTTATTAGCAGAGAACGAATCCTTTGTAGGCGTTCGAGTTTGGCAATGACCGTCGTTTGGTTTATCTTTATCTGCCAGATTAGTGAACTATAAGTTATTTGAGGCCTTACAACTGCCTTGTAGCCTGCAAATCTAATGGATGTTATTAGTGGCCTTTTTTCAGCTTAGAGTCAATATCAAGACTATGTATTTGGTTTGTACTTAAGTTTCATAGCTGAGTTGGTCCAGGTTTCAGGCTTTCAATGAGAGTACATAACTTTTTTCCTGATAAATGTAACAACCATGGTTTTGGAGGGATTTTTGTCGAATGAAAGTAGTTTGCTGCCTACCCTTCCCTTGGTTCCTATATAAATGCTTGATAGTCTGAGACTTCAAGGAAGTAATAATAACAAACGCATGTATCACGAGTAGTTGTGTTAGCTCTCTGAGATACAGCACCCAATATATCCTTTGAGAAGTGAGCGAATCACTTGAATTTCCAAACAGCCATCGCCAATAATGGTTTGCAAGAATCGTTCTAGTAATAGGTTCTTAAAGAAAACCGGTAATTTGTAAGGAATGTCGATAGTTTTATCGGTTTCTTTGACACATGGTAATCTCAAAGCAGCTTCTCATTAGAGGCTTCTTAGAATAATTCATCAATTGAATCGAAAATCAAAATGATCGGCAGCTAAGGAAGGGAAGGAAGAAAAGATGACTTGAGAAGCGTAACATACAAAGACATTGCAAGCCCTAAAGGTACCCACCCTCATCAAAAAAATCTTTGAACGATTGGAGTAGTCCTTTTTTTAAATTCATTCCAGCTGTGAAGTTGTCCATGGAATAACCTTATACTACTAATCTGTAACCTCTCCACAACTATTGAAACTCTGGTCTGTTTTCGACCAAAATTTGGTGAAAGGCTTCTACCATACCTTCCACGTAAAAGGTACCTGAAGCTATATCAGATAAGGTCTCTGGGATTTCACGCCTTGGAACTGCACGAAACTTAATTGAATTGTTTTGATATCGTAAGTAGATCTGTCACTTTGAAAGCTTGTTTGAATGCAAACTGTAACATTTATTTTCACTATGGGCGTTTATTGTTTCCACAAGGATAATTTAACTCGTTAACTTGAAGCAAACCTGACCAACCATACCTGGCATGTAAATGAAGAACTATAATTTATCCAAAAGAATGACGTTTGGTAGAGTCTTGCTCGAGGTATTTGAATTTATGGCTAGTAAAAATATGAAATATCAAGCTGGTGAACTACACAGTAATCGCAATGATAGTCCAATCTGAGCTGAGCCTTGTAGAGGAGTTGTAGTCGTTGCAATAAAATTTTCTACAGTGAAAGGAAACATCCACTTTCCGGGCAATTCTAGTCCCAGTAGGTTATTGTTGACGTCAACTTGCAGACGCTTATATTGGGATGTGTTTCTAAGCTCGCAGTTGGTACGCCAAGCGATTTGCTCATTTGGTTAATTGTCCGGGTCTCTCAGAGATTGGATCCCCACTTAACAAAAAATGTGATTTCTTTGGTGATTGGGTTAGAACATCATTGTTGCAGCCACTACAATGCCACCTTGACCTATTGTGGATTGTATTGAATGTCACTTCCCAACAACTTTTGACCTACAGTAACAGAGGAGGAATGGATGCCTTGGCAGAAAACAATATGTTCGAAGAAAATCCAACCCCTAGTTCAGATACGATGGTATTAGTTGGTTACTACTACTCATATTTTTAACCAAATGCTTATTGTACTTATGATTCTTGACCTGGCAACACCGTTTCTGCCAATGGAAAATCGAAGGGTGCATGCATGTGGCGCTGTGATCCAGACGCAACGGCGACTGGCGGCATTAAAGGGTGAAAAGCAGGGTCGGAGCATTTGGGAGGTTATGGGCCGATTTTATCAACAGGCGCATTTTAACAAAGGCTTTGACCAATCAGAGCAGCCCGTTCAAGAACATGCATCTGTCATAGTATTCTGAAAACTATTGATTTCTCTTGAAGTTTACCTCAAAAAGGTTAAAAAGGACATGCTTTATATACAATCGTCCATTATGAATCATTTAGTATCTTTTCCATTCCGAATTTCCATCCTAAATGGGTGAATGGGTGAGAAATTGCATTTTCTTGTCTAACAAATAGTTTAGCAATTGCTAATTTCAACCAATCAGATTCCGCAAAAATGTACATTTGATCGCTAGATTTTTCTTCTGCTAAATAATAATGATGACAAAAAATTAGGGTTTTGAGTAATTTTTTTTGCGATAAATGGAGAGATCAAATATAACTTTTACAACAAAACTGTCTTTGTTTTATTTTTTTTTCACAATAATTCAAAAGTTATATCAAAATAAAAATGGGTCTTTGAATCCAGAATCGAAAATACGCCGACGGCTCCCGAACCCGTGTGACGTCATTCGTGAAACTACTTGCAACAGTTGTAACTAAAATGTATACTTATTGCAACATAGGCGATCAATGAAGTTTGCAGCTCGAGACGAAGTCAACGATCGAAATAAATATCTTTTTGAATGTTTAAAATTAGATCACAAATTCCAATAATAAAGTACCTAACCAAATATGTTTCGTTGAGGCGATCCGCTCAGCAAGATGCTGGGTGGCCTAGCGGTATAGTGTTCGACAGCTAATCTCTGTGTTTCGAGGGTGGTGTTGGTTCGAGACCCAGCCCTTGCAACTAATTTTCTATTTTCTTTTAACCAAAATATTGATTGATATGCTTTTTGCTCATGTTACACACTTTTTTTGTACCATAGACATAAATGTGTTTTTGAATCGAATTTTATTAGATGTTTTAAAAGTACAACAAATATTACGAATAGCTTTACGTTTTTGGAATAATTTCATTTTGATACCGCAATCAGAGCAATTGGCGATTGACCACTGACAATAGATCCACTGAATATTGACGGATAAGCTTCACTTCCACTGACTGTGAATTCCCCACCGCCTCCGGTCCTTAGCTTTTGCACTATGTCAAGTAAAATATCTAATAAAATTTGATTCAAAAACCTATTTATGGCGATGGTACAAAAAAATGTGTGTAACATGAGTAAAAAGCATATCAATAAATATTTTGGTTAAAAAAAAAATAAAAAAAGTAGTTGCAAGTGCTGGGTCTCGAACCAACACCACCCTCAAAACGCAGTGATTCGCTGTCGAACACTACATATACCGCTAGACCACCCAGCTGATCGCCTCAACGAAACATATTTGGTTAGGCTCTTTATTACTGGGATTTGCGATCTGATTTTAGCCATTCAAAAAGATACTTATTTCGATCGTTGACTTCGTCTCGAGCTGCAAACTTCATTCATCGCCTATGTTGCAACAAATATACACTTGTTACAGCAATAGTTTTGTTATAAAACTTATATACGATATGATGAAAAGTGTCATCCAGCTTTGACATGTTGTTTGTCAATATTGATAAAATACTATTGGATGATAATTATTAACCTAGCCCTCAAAACCCAATAGAAAGCTTTTGCTGAATAACATCCAATAGAAATGCTTTGTCAAAGTCTCTGTTAAATATGCATATTGACAAAATCGGCCCTATACTTTGTTAAGTATAACATACACACATACAGTGTGGAAGAGCAAAATGCAATGAATTATTGAGTTAGGGTACTGTAGGTATTCAAATAAAATCCCGAATTACGTCAAATTTAAATGATAAATTGACATTCTTCAACGTGAAACTGCCTTTGAATGACAAGTTTAACCTCCAATTTTTCAAGTAGTATGGGCTTGTGATATACTATTTGAAAGGTATCTTCATTATCTATAAAATGTTCTAATTTTTAATTTTTTTATCAAAAATGAGAATAGAAAAAAGTTAAATCATATAATTTCTGAGATTCCCTACAGTACACACAAAATATAAACTACAATACAAAATTAAATATAATGTAAAAAAACTCTCACTGCAAATAAAGTGAATGTTCAAAGTTTTTAATAAGAACGTCTTGAAGATATCCTAATCTTACATAAGAATGTCTTTTAACAGTATTTAACACATCAGGCTTAAATCAAGGGAGTTGCAGAGTTTTGTACTCTATTCGCATATTATCGCCGTATAAATAAATCTAATGGAGTTTGATCATAGTACTAGGCGTTTTATCAATCATATTGTTTCTATAGGTACTGCCGACATTGCATTGGTGATGAAACGGTGCTCCATATGGAACTATATAAATTTTCCAAAGTTCGGTAATCACGCGATTTGGCTTTTTCTATTCTAACTTTTGCAACGAACTTAAAAATTATAACATTTTTGAGTGGAGAATAAACATATCTTTCAAACCTTATATCACAAGCCTACACCTCCCAATTGGGGTCGAAGGGGGTTGATGTAGGGTTCACATTTTCACGTTTTAGAATGTCAACTTATCATTTAAATTTGACGAAATTATGAATTTATTCAATCTGGCTTCTCCACACATCCCTATTTTCTTGATGAAGTTGGTCCTTAGGATAAAATTGTTACTTATTTAGCCTCCGTTATAATAAAGTACTTTTGATAATGAATAACTTGTTTTATTGGTATTAAGGTAGGGTAGACCCTATTCGTTATAATTGGATACAAATTCATATCAAGGAATTAGTATTTTGCTCTATTTAAAGATACAGTCTGTGTATCTGAAATATCGTGCTCTCTAATCTGTTTGAAACTATCAAGTGTTTTCTAGGTAACGTCACAATAATAGGTGAATACACACCAAGTACTTGAAATTCTGATTCTTACAATTAAAAGACTTTTATCAGGGGGTTGCTCCCCAAAACTCAATAGGATGTCCGCCACTGAGCAGTGAACAATGTCCACCCTACGGGCGATATGTTGACTATGCACCCTATCTGGATTGTTGGGGTAGAATTTCTCTTGGAAGTGGGATGAGCTTCAGGTTATTTCGGTAGAGGTGGCGCCTGTATACTTTAGATAGGATTTTATGTAAAAGGCAAAAGGGGCTGGTGGCTTATAGATGCATTTATGCCACTAGTCCTATAGGTGGCGGCACGGTTTACGATGAAGTGAACACGTGACTTTATAAATAAATTAATAAAAAAATGAAGTCAAGTTGATTGACTCAGTACAGATTACGGTGATATCAGTTTATTATTTTCCCATAGCTTGAAGCTTTAGTCTGAGATCCCTTGCAACCAAATAATCGCCAGCCCCCCCTCCTGAAATTGTCTTATGCCGCCAGGTCTTCTTCACAGGTCAATGGACAGCCTATTACCAATACTACAAACTTTTCAGTTCTACAACGCCCCAACCTCCAACCACCCCGATTTCACCCCCACCCAAAAAAAGGTAGGAAATGATCAGGAATCTCTAAAACATCTAAAAACGAAGTTTGAGTTGTTTCCATACTTTTAGTTTTTTGATTATTGCTACGCTGCCACTGATACGATTCTTAACAAATATACGCGTTTTCCATCCTCACCACGGTAATAATATTGTGTTAAAATTTCATTAGTATCAATTTAATATAGTGTCCCTTAGTTTCCGTAATAGGCTAGGCAATGTTCGGATGGACCTAAAAAGGTGATTTATGTCGCTAGGTAGTCCTTCACAGGTTAGTGGACAGCCTATTATGAATACAACAAATTTTTCAGTTTTTCAACCCCCCACCCCCTAACCACCCCAATTTCACCCCTCACTCAAAAAAACGCAGAAAATGATCAGGAACCTTCGAAACGCTTAAAAACGTTTGAGCTGTTTTTATATTTTTAGTTTTTTTATTATTTCTGCGCCGCCACTGGCACGATTTATAAAAACTATACGCGTTTACCATCCTCGCTACGGTAGCAATACTGTGTCAAAATTTCATTACAATCAATTGAACAGTTTCCTCGTTACACAATATAGAACGATCTAAAGCAATACTCTCGTATGTTTACATCAGAAAAAAAAAGTCCTTTCTGTAATAGGCAATGTTCGGATGGACCTATAAAGGTTATTTAGGTCTTCCTTCATCGGCCAGTGGACAATCTATTATAAAAGCAACATATTTTTCAATTTTACAACCCCCCATCCCCCAACCACCCCAATTTCACCCCCACCCAAAAAAAATTAGAAAATGATCAGGAACCCCTAAGACGCGTAAAAACGAAGTTTGAGCAATATTTAATTTTTTTTTGTTTTTTGCTAATTACTCCGCCGCCCATGCACTGATTTTCAAAATTATAGGAACATACTACGACCCCCCGCCCGTGTGGGGGCGGGTTAGAATATCTCGCATCGTATATCCTGCGTGTTGTAAAAGGCGAATAAAAGGAACACCGAACTACTGTCGGTATAAGCAGTAACCTCTTCTCAACCAACAGCTTCGGGTGGACGAGTTGAGAAGAGTCAGGACACCTTCTTGTCCTTGGGGTGAGAAATTGCCCCTAAAGGCGGATGAACCAGTAGATACCATCTGGTCAACGGCATGAGGATACAGAAAGCAAATGGGAAACTCCTGCATTAAAGATCTTAAAGATATCCCAAGAGAAACTCGTAAAATATGTAAATGCATTTTACGAGTTCACAACATGTCTGTTAAGACATTGTGACTATGATGATGATGACTACGACCCCATAGCATATCGCTGCCCAAATTTAGTCACAATCCATGCAGCGATTGCTGAGATTACGAGGCTAGAAAAAGGCGACAGACAGACAGTCAGACCGACGGAAGTGAGTGACGTGGATTTTTGTAATGTAGACACCATAGAACGCCCAAAAAGCGTATTATCTCAAAATCTAAAATTTTCGTGACTCCCCTCACCTATCGGTGTGGGAAGTAAAAATAGGCACTTAGATTGAGAACTACATGCAATATGCGAGCTTTGTAATTACTAGGGAGCTTTTGGAACACCAAAAATGACAATTACAGTGGCTATCGTTATTTTGCGCATGCGCAGTAATAAAAAAATAGGTAAATGATTCACATAACGATAATGAAGGTCCGTTATTTACGGATAAGTATGTTTGTCGCTATTTTTTACATGAAACAGAAAATGGTTTGCACTAGATAGAAGATTGTACAATCCTATGCTTTGAAGTTCCACCTTTCAAGTTTCCCTCATATTTAACCTCAAATGTCAAATACTTCCTCTAAAATAATTTTAGAACATTTCATCTATGATCAGTAAGATACTTGGAATATTTTAATGGTTTAAAAATTATCCTCGAACAGAATAACAGAAACGTAAGGTAACGGAAAATGCGATCATTTTTAAAGAGGGTTTTCGTTATTTTCGATGTTATTTTAAATGGTCCATAAACCCCTATTGTCTTTTATCTGAAGTTTATATTCAGAATGTTGTTACTATTCGCTGTGACATATTTTTGATGTGATTAGAATTTCATAATCACATCATATATAGTCATTTTATCTAATTGAGATAAAAGATAATGTGATATCTATTTCATACAAAACACCTTAAATTTGCTCTCGTCCGGGGAGGGGGGGGGGGGGGTGCTAAAATGGTGGATTCCAATTTTTAGACAGCATTATATAACGTTTCTGTTTCCCCTAAATATGTGCCTGGCGGTGGTGAAATGGTAATAAGTGAAAAGTATGTACCTAAAACTTTTAGTTTATGGCTTTCTAAGGGTCACGTTTTCAAAGAATTTGCAAGGATTTAAAAACGGAGTTTAAGATGCTTGTTGGTCTGTGAAGGCCACAAATTTCAGCTATGGAGGAAAACGTAATGGCTAATGCATTTGATGCTATACGAATTAGCTGTGACCAAAAATGAATAGCTACTTGACAGCTGTCAAAATATTTTTTTATGATATTTAGCGTTTTAAGACCAATCATTGTAAAATATTGTGTTGTGCATAATGGTAGGGTGTGCAGCTTGCGGTTGTAAAAGCCACAGCAGCAGGAAGGAGCCAGGACTGACGTATCACAGGTAAATTTAATAGTGCTTTGGTACATTTTTGGTGCTTTTTGGTAACAGAAATGTCAGTCGCGCGTTCCGTCATCTCTCTTTCCTTGTCTAAGAAAATTATTGACGGGGACTGACGAGTTACCCACCAGAGGGTACTTTAGGTCCAATGAATTATTTACGTAACTATAACGACGTGCCTATCGACGCTTAAACAAAGTTTAAGCCTTTGATGGTGTAGCCACAGCATAGTAAACCCAGCACAATATCTCTGAGGATTTCTATATATAAATGGTTCCCACAAAAATTGACCTTGGTATGATTTATGGATGATTTTACGGCTGTGAAGTTTGGGTAGAGATGCGAAAATGAAAATATCGATACCGGTACCAACTCGATATTTTTTAGCCAAATAGGCGGGTTTGGTTCGTACAGAGAATGATTACACCCCTGAATAATTATATAATTATTTTCGATACCGATACCCCTACAAAAGTATCGACACCAGCTTGTAATCGCTCAAAAAGTATGTAAGATAAAAATACTCGATATTAGTGCAGAAGTACAACTCTCGAAATATCGTTAGCATCCCTACAAAAAAATCATCCAAAATTATTGGGGACGCGCGTGTAATTGCCGCCAACCTGAGTTATTGTGCTGGTTGTTTACTATGCTGCGGTGTAGCTACACCCGTTTTTGTCAGAAAACTCCGATTTGTAAAGAAAAAAACAATTTTTCAAATTGTGGAACGTGTCGTGTTGGACACAAAGAAGGTAGTCACAGCTAAGTCGTATACTGGACAGGGCCTGCCTAAAGTCATTGAATCTATGAATAACCTACGGGCAAAGTCAAGAATGGACCATCATGATATGCTCCAGCTAACCGCGCCCAAGACTGCTCCGAATATTTGACCACGATAGGACGTAAACTTCTCCCGCACCCTTTCTACAGTCCACATCTTGCTCCTGGCGACTTTACACTGGTTCCGCATGTAAAAATGAACCTAAAGTGCAACGGTTTTCTAGTGATGAGGACATTCTGTAGGCTTGGGACAACATGTGTGGTTTAAACTCGTAGTGACACTTGGCAGAACCGGTTAAAGGAGTGGTTTCGGAGGACGGACAGGTGTAATGAATGTAGAGGGAAAATTTTTGAAAAAACCAAATAAATAGAGCTGTATTGAAAAAATATTCCTGGTACCCTTTTGTTGTTCATTTTGGTAAGTTTTATAGTACTGGCGTATTACATCGTATTCCTTGTCGTTGACAAGTCAATTGCCTTGAGAACGATAAGCAACTAATTGCCATCGCAATTAAAAAACCTGGTTTATTTTCGAAAACCATTGGACCAATACACTCAGTATGCGATTTTTAGCATTTTCCTGATAACCAATAATTATATTAGCTAGTATATAAATGCTACGGAAAACTACTAAACATACGGTTATTTACGTACCATGTATGTATTGATATGCCACGATAGATGAAAGCTCTTTTCTTTTACTCCAATTTCCCGAAGCGGTCTTTTTTGAGACACAGGACCGTGAACGTATCCAGTGACCAGTGGATCTAACAAGTTTCGAAACAATAGACGAGTTGAGGACACAAAAGGGCGTCGTTAGCAAACTCCGACTGCTGGACAAATCGTCCCGTGTCGACGGTAATTGGAAACACAAGAGATATATTTTTGTACTGATGGAAAAGGGCTGGAAAAACCATAGGCGCGCTAAATTTTGAAAAGCTGGAAACTTTGGAGGAAAGCAAAAAACTACTTAGCGTCCAAACGGACTACTAAAGTCGTGGGCGTGGTTTTCCAGTATTTATTCAACGGCAAATATATTTGAGGAATTGAAAAGTATTAGTTTTAAAAAATCGAGCTTTAAGTATTGACCTGAATTCATTTTCATTCCTACAGAATATTCTAACAATACTTTAATCAATGATATTATAGTATATAATAATAATACACACATAAGGATTATGCTCAATTCAAGAATTCTAATAACCTTAAGCTTGTATCAAGAACTTCTGTTCTCATTCTTAGAACACTCTCTTGATGAGGAAAGTATGGTTAATTGAACGAATAAAAATATATTTTTAATTTTAGTACATACTCTAAAGAAATATGCTCTGACTAAGAATATAACCTTCACAACTAAAATTTCAATACTCTTCTATTTCATAAATTTTCAGTAAGGATGTCATATATTCCAACTAAACTCCTAATACTTCGATCAAGAATAAAAACGGCGTGCGAATAGTAGAGGACCTCCAATGAGAATATGATAATATTGATTCATTAACGTTGAAAAATCGCCACAGGCCTCAGTTATTAGTTAAATATTCATAGCTTTACCAGTGTCTGGTGTGTAATATTGTGAAAGGATTGTTGCGAAGTTGAGGTTGTGTGGACCCCATACAGATGTCCGTATGGAACCGCATCTTAAACTACTGTTTTCCAAAATTTTCTAAATGAAAATTTGGAATTTGGAAGACCTGTTGGAAAATTCACCACTGGAGATTTAAGTATAATGTGGTTACAGTTAGATGGAGCGAAAACCCATTTTAGTATTAGAGATCGAAACACTTTGGATGAAAGGTTTCCTGTCAATTGTTTCGTCTGCGAGTCACGCCACCTACGATTTTTCCAATTCCTACGCAATAATTACAAAACCGTGAATATTTTAAAAACCATCAAAGATAGAACCACATGTGCCTAGATAAAAGTGAAAAAGAATTTAATTTCGCATTCACCGATGGAAACTCGTCATACCATTTTGAAAAAAAAAGTTTTTAACGTTTTTAGCTTTTCAAATTTGAAAATTGCTAATCCATTGATTTAATGCTCTTTAGAAACAATCATCTCACTAAAACACAAATACGTTCCTTGCTTATTTCAAAACTGCAAACCGCATCTTTCTATCGCGTTGAGTTTCCAAGATATTAACGTTTCTTGTACTACAAACGTCAGATTTTGTAAAAATTGCTGAATAATTCCGAAAATAGGCTTCGTAGACATAAACAATGGTAACAAACTGGACCTAAAAATCGATGCTGAATTCAAAGACGTAATAATGTATAGGGTGTTCCATTTAAAATAAGGAAGTTGATGCCTACTTCCGGTATATCCGGAAGTTCGCCATCTTTGAAGTTATTTTCTAAATGAAGAGCATTTGAAAAGAAACGTTTTTTATTTAAAATAGTTTCGTCTAATTTAAACGGTATGGCCGCTAGAGAGCACCGCGCTCTTATTGGACCACCCTGTATACTATATGTAGTAATTAGTATTTTTTAATAAGACTACTGTATGGCGTAAAATTCCCGAATGCTTGTACAGATGTCCTTAATAAATGTTTCTTTCAAGAAGAACAAAATCTGCAGCTGTTTGCGCCAAGATTATGAAATGCTTCGGTTAATGCACAGTATCTTTATAGCTGATATGTTAATTGTTTCGTTTTCAAGATGATCATTTTCATTTCAATGTTGGTACGTTCGAAAATATTACATTCTTCGTTTTTAATATAATTACAGGTTTGTGCATATAGGAAGATGTGGTATACTTGAATGAAAGTAAATATTCTTCTTCCAAGAATTCATTTTTATTTGTTTAACAGTAAGTTGTCTAATCCGTATTTAGATTTGGGGGGGGGGGGGATTAGCCGCATTCCCCCGTGGATCCGCGCCTCATTAAAGTGGTGATTACATATACCTAGATAAATTTTCATGTTAGAGTGATTTTATGTCCAATGTCCATGCAGTGGACCTAGAAGTAGTGTGAATATAAAACATGTTCTAAATTCGAAACAAATTTTGATTTTGTGATTGCACCAAATTTTGGACAAGAAACCCGTGTAGCCTAAAGCAGGCTTTACGCGTGGTAAACACGCTTCATAACTCACAGTTTTATTATTTACATAAACAAGCCTCAATAACCTAAAAACGGATGCGAAACAGCTTCACAGATTCGTACAGAGCGTATAGAGCAACCCTCGTATATCCGCTTTCATATGCAGCAGCATATAGAACCCGCGCTCGTCTGGTGGCCAAGCGGACGCGCCGTGGCGTTCCACGAAGAAGTCTGCTGCTGTTTAGTAGCGATTTCCTTGGTTTGCCGTTACCTTCGGGTACCAGATGGCGCACCGGCAGATCTTTTCTGTCGCCTGCTCTCGTACAGATTTGTTTAGCATCATAAAGTGTTTTATCGTTCATGTACGGGTATCTCATTTATAGTAGCGGTCCTAAGAGCGTTCCTTGAGAAACCCCCAATTTTGACAATCTCTTCACTGCTTACTTGATCATCTGTTTCTACAAGCTGTATATTACTCTATCATTAGAGCAGTCAGTGAAAAGAATATGTCAGGCTACGCATACCAAAGTCGCATAATTTTATGTAGAACTTCATGTGACACTGTATCAAAGCCGGACTACTTAAGATCATTTTTAGATTTATTGAAATAATAAAAAATATTTCTTTAAGCCAGTCGTGCAATCCTGTAACAAACGATGGATACCAAATGCATTAGAGGTCTCGAAATGGATTAGTTACATCTATTAATTCAAGTATCTTTTATAACGGGAATCCTCAGCGATTCAGTGTTCGAATGATGTGGGTTATTTCAATGAATCCATTCATGTTTCGTGAGATTTCCATCTGAGTCTCATAAGTTCCAATTTAGAGCCCGCATGTAGTACCGTGCTGTAAATTGTGATAGGTCGTCTTCATGAATGTGTATGTTTTGTATACGGTATACTTGTAAGCACAACAATGGATTGGTACAATCATTGTTTTCAATAGTGGATATAAATATAGATGAGCTCCAATAGAATGATATACGAGTATAATGTTCTTCGGATATAGATATAGAGATAATTTTTATGAATTACATTCTTACGATTATTACTGACTGGCACTGCTCATACGCAATTTACAATTGTAACTAGAACATTTTTAAGTTCCGGATGAAACCTGCGGCTACGGTGAATCGTGTTTGGGCTTAGTTTATTGCTTCAAAATTGTAGAGCCCAAGCACAAGACGTTCACATGTGCTTTATAAATGTATGAAAAAGCTCTCCATCATGTTAAGTATACATAGTTGATTAATTTACTTCAGAAACAAGGACAAGATCACAGCGACATAAACTCAACTAAAAATCTGTACTTGGAGCAAAAAGGAACAGTACCTATCATTAGAAGATAAACTGACCACCTCTACTCCCATTATATGATTTGTGAAGGCCAAAAGACGTCTTTGCCGAAGGCTGAAGAATGTGAGAAACTGAACTGTTCTACATACACAGACAGTGCACGAAACTGCAAAGACAGGGCACGATTTGCGAGTTATAGATAACCTTCTATAGGAAGATGGGACGGCGCCTTTAGAAGAAAGAAGAAAAGATAGTTTCTCTACGTAAAGCTTAATTGAGTGGAAGAATGGTAAATGAAGTTCACAAACATATTTTTCTCTTACGGTTGTCAGCACAGGTCACTATATTGAGTTTATTGTATACTATTTTCTCTTATTTTATCTAGATGTTAGTAAAATTCCTAACGACCAACAGTGCCATATATAGTGGTAGTGATCTATACGAGTATTCTGTTACTTAGATTCTAATACTTTATAAATATCGATTAAAAAAAACTTATGGTATTTTCATTCTACTATCTCTGACACTCACACTTAATATTTGTTTATTTATTTCTACTATGATTCTAGTGTTATTAAAGACAAATCAAACGTCATCATCATCAACTTTAATAACTTTTTTTCTCTTTTGCTTCAATTTCGTGAAAGCTGTAAATTGGCTAGTATCATACAACATAACTGTCATTGCGTCTTGCCAATGAAACAGTGCGACTATCTAGAAGTAAAATACACTAGTATTAATAACCATTAGCAAAATTTGTGGATGAATAATTATGGAATAATGAAAAATATTACAAAATCCACAACATATGAACTCAAAAACAGCTGTTTTGGTTGTTGATATTTTTCCACCTGTTTTGTGCATAATAGAGAACATTAACCTATAAGGCCTTTACGGAAACTATGATCGGGTTAACCCGATCAGTTGTATCACTGATCCTGACGTTCGGAAAGTGATCTGGGATCGGTCAGAAATAGGGTCGTTCACTCTTGTATAGTAAGTGATTGCGATCGGATGATTCAGATCAGTAGCTGCTTCACTTTACCATCTGCTTTTTATTGTTAAACCAACTTTTTCGTTGTTCGATGTCCGTTAAATTCATGGAATCATAAATGCCTCCTGACAGCTGTTTGACATATAACTGATCTATCCGTATCCAGATCAGTGATTCCGTAAAGGCCTACTAAGTTTCTACGAATAATATTCAATTTGTAATATTTTGTGGTACCGAATGTAAAACTCTTGTTTTCATTGTGAATTTTTATTTAGAAAATGTTATATACAGAGATGGGTATGCAATATGCAGGACATGCATCATATTATGATTTGATGGTTGGCACTAGCGCATTTTACCTCAAACTTGACCACAAATTAAAGCAGGTTCTAAATGCATGAAGAAATCTATGAACTTATTCTGAGCCAAATTTGTATTTTATACTTGTCAAATTTGAACACGAATTGAACATCATTAAAATCATGGATTTGTTGTTGATATAAAACAGGTATTAATTGGATAGTCTAAAGAAGCTTTTAAGGTACCTATGAATATTGATCGACTGAATTTCAACTCTTTATGAAGAAACATTGGAAATAAGATTTATGGACAATCCTCAAATGTGGTAGCATAAGGGACAAATAGTACCAATCAACGAATAGACCTAAGAATACCTTTTGTTACACCCCTCACAGCGTCCACTTCTGATCGATTGCATGCCCACATTTTTATCCCTAACGAGCTTTGCTCAATAGTACGGTCATTTCTGCTAAGGCAAGATGCGCAACTGTGCTTTAAAAACTGGCAATCACAATAAAATATCAGGTGGAAGTAGTAACAGCTACTGATATAAACCTTAATTCTGATAAGTTAAAATTCATGTATTTTGATGGTAAGAAGAACCTGACAGTCATCAACTTCTTTTTCCCAGGGAGAGACGAATGAAATAGGATTGACAGTTTCATATCACCCTCTGATCTTGAAACTTGAAACTAGTTAAACCTTGGGAGGTATACCACAATCTTCCAAGCATAAATGGTTGCTATAAAGTAGGGAGTCAGGAAACTAGGCTGTCCTGAAAGCACTGAGCTCCAAATGGGTTGACTCACGTTTCGTATCCGCTTAGGAACTTGGAACAAGAAACAAAGTAACTTGGGTTTGGATTTCAGTGCATAGCGGAGTGGAAGGCATTGAACTGGCCGAAATACTCGCAAGAGGAGGAACCGTTTCAGTATTCATACAAGAAGAACCATTAAGGGGCATTGCGAACATCACTACCAGAAAAACCATCTCGGATTGGGTAGAGAGGAAAGCACTCCTGCAATGGCGAGATATGTCAGGGCTACTACACTTGAAGGCGTTCGTACCATAGTCAACTCCTCCTCCTGAGAATCCTAGAATGGAGCAGAAATGATCGTAGATACATATTTATTTTTTGATAAAAGCTATACTACCAGTGTCACTAAACAATCAAAAGAAAATTTACGATTTTGATGAATCCATAACAGGTATTAGAAACGCGAACTCAATAGGTAGAAGTCAAAACTATGCAGTATACAGACTTCTTAAGTGGCAAAGGATAAAAATGAACAGTGCTGATCCTGGTAAACAATTCTGATAAAATACATGAAATGGATTTTCCAAAACAAAGTTTTGAAGTAAGGACCTTCCAGTCCAAAGGAGTTCAAATATCCATGTGGAATATCGAAAATTAAAAAACAGTTCTTCTTAAGGACCTTATATATCCTATATTTGAGGAGTGTTATAATTTCTCCTACATATTGCTTCGAAGGAAAATTTACGGTGGACTACAAGGAAGTAGTGAGTGTCAAGTGGTAGGCAGCCTTTTGAGGAGAAGGGCCAGTCTGGTACACGGATGGCTCACTCACCGACGAAGGCTCCGGCGCCGGGGTCTGCAGGTCAAAAACAAAGCTCTCCTTCTCCCTGGGGGATGCATCATGCTATTCCAAGCAGAGATGTATATCTGCGATTTTAGCTTGTGCCTCTCGTATTCACGAAATTTGGGGACCTAGAAGGCGGATTACTATCTGCTCTGACAGCCAGGCAGCATTAAGAGCATTGAGTGCTTGTAGGTTTACATCAAGGCTCGTTCTGCATTGTAGAAAGGTCTTTCGGCAAGACTTCAGGAGTCACTTATGGATGTGGGGGAGTCGTGCTGGAGTTTGCGGTAATGAAACGGCGGATGCTCTCGCAAGGCGGGGGTCGAGGAATAATTGGGTCCTGTCTAGCTGTAGGTTTTGCAGCAGGTACTATTAAAAGGAAAATAGAGATGTGACTGCAAAATCAACATCTTATGAGATGGAGAGAAATCTCTGGATATCTCCGTCAAGCTGGAGAACTAATTTAGGACCTCTGGTCAAGGTGGGCCGATTCTGTCTCATACTAGACAGAAACCGACTAAGACAGATGGGCAGGACTCAAGGCAATCCTCACATTTGCGACGAGGGGTGAGCTTGGCAACTAGGGTAAGGAGAGGTTCAGAAGGGTCTGATTGTAGGCCTATGTACTGGTGGGTCTGGTCACCAGAAAGCCTCTCTCCTTCATTAATTCATTCATGAAGATCTTAAACCATAATACTTTTGAATAGAGTTCAATTTTGGAAAAACCTTGAAGAGGAAGATGAAGATATGCTGAGAAAGTTTCGTTCTACATTTGCATTCATAGTTATATATAATGTCACGTATTTTTTCTGTGGATGCTGTTGAAAAATAAATTTTTGAAACCTGTCACAACTTGCATTGAAGCTATAGCTCTAACAATTTTTAAAAACACAATTCAAACTATCCCGTTCCCATGAAAGTCTAAATATCACTTTATATTATTTCTTGAACCAGATTTGGAGCAATTTCTTGAACTGTATGAATTAGCTAGTATAATGCACACCATATCCCAGGTCTAAGGTTTTGGAGTATGAGGCCAATATCAAAAGGAGTTAATCTGAAATTCGCATCTGTTTCAGAGAAATCAACGTTTGAAGTTTGGTTGGAAAGATAACTGTGTGGCTCATTTTCATTTCGGGAATTTCTTGCAAAAACGGAGAAGGTCGGATTACGCTAACGGGTATTGTGACTGTTTTTGTCGATTGTTTACAGCAAATATCATACGATGTATTGCTTGTACGGTGCGAAAATGATAAAGACGCCCAGACGCTTAAGAATTCGCGATCTAGTTAAGGGAGTTTCGACTTTTTTACTATTAAGAATAAACATATAAATTAATCATATTATATCACGAGTCGGTGCCAGACATCATTCCTTAAAGTTTTCTGGGTTTGTCCTGGGACACGGTATATGGTTGCAATAAAAATTTAGAGGAAAATAGAACATAATCTATATTTATAATTAGTCTCATAATAATCCCATCACTATAGAGCCGCAGGACACTAGCGCGCCGCGATCAGATTGGTCCTAATCCCACCGGTCAAAAGCGCACAATATATTTCGGATAAGAGGCAGATATGTGGACACAAGCGCGCGGGGTGGTGCTCGTTTGCTTTTGTCGTAATACCGTTGATTGAAATAATGGTAATAAGTAATATCATAGAATAGCGGCACTTTCTGTCAGCTTTATTTGCATCACGTGGTTTTTTTCTAACTTGACGAATGCCGGTAATATTTATTTAGATGTTTTGCAAGTGATAACTTTACTTTTAATATTCACGCTGTTGATCTTGACATATGTCCGCAATTGCACATCATTTAACATAGAAATATATCTGGATAAGAATGGTAGAAACCTGAATTGAATTGGCTATGAAAATACAACAGTTGGTCGTTTGCTCCAGCGTAGCCGTAGAAGATGCTCACAAATGTGATGGAGATAACACGTTCCCTTGTATATAATTTTCCGCTATATAATCCGCGTATTTGACAACTTTGTTGTCATCGGGAATAATGGCATAAAAGTCGTCTACAAAGCATTCCGCATCCTGGCTTGATCTATAGAAATAAGGTCAATCTCAACCAACAACCAATTTCAGAATTAGCGTCTTTATATGCTACAGTTAAACCTAAGTTCTGAATTGTTTTTGAACCAGGCTTGTATTAGATGAATTCTGCACCATATTATTGTGCAGTTACTCCAAACTTGCTTTATTCCTAAATGGATGGCGATTTCAAAATCACAAACTATTTGTGATGGGTTAAAAATAAATTCTTTTCTCCACAATAATCAAAACTAACAATTTAAAACCTAAAAAATATGTAGAGCTTAATTTTTTAGGTAGTAGCATAATGACAATGACAATGGACAGATAAGTGTTCGCTAGAATAAAAGAGATGTTGCCATTATCCATCCAAGCTGAGTTTTCTTCCGGTGCGCAAGTGACCGGTGCAGATTAAGGCACCCTTTTCGGAAACCAGTAAAAATCAAACCCATAGTCCCAAGTCCCATAAGAAACTTCAAAGCAATATATTTTTTTGGTGCAAGGACCCTATTGTGTCCTACGCAACTGCCGTTATTACCAGACTATCCGGAACATGAGTCCACCCATATCTAAAAACAATTTTCAGTCTGGGGAAGCCAAACAATTCTCGTATTATTTCTGCTTATTCGATGTTGACTTCAACAATACGCCTAGAGGACGGTCACAGGGCTGGGAACAGCGTTTAGGGGGTGCTACACTTCGTTAATCGCTTTGATCGTGTGTATTTCTAAGTGACTACAAACAATCGACTGATTGAGGCTGATGCATGGTGGTAAAGCGCATTAAAAGTTAGGAATATGAGATGTGGTGGGGTATTTGGGAAAACACCAACAATCATATCCATCGCGCTAGCAAATGTTTGTTTTAGTTTTGTTTGGAGGCACCTGGCTTGTGATCGTGGACTATTGTTCGAAATCATTTTTTTCAGTAAAGATCATGGAATCAATACTTGCGACCGACAAGAACGTCTGTTCTCGCTCTAAGAAAATATATTAATGAAGAAAGATAATTTTTAATTTCAATACTCATTCTAAGGAAACGCGCTATGACCAAACATATCATTTTCCTCACAACTCATAGTTCAATACTTTTTGACCAAGTATTTCATAAAGTTTTAGTAGGGTAATGTTATTTACTAATTGAGCTCCTTTAGTTCAATCAATAATACAAACACCTGACAATTGTGGGCTACCTTTGAGAGTATTAGATATAATCATGGTTCATACAGATCGATAGATCCTCACAACCCATATAGTCTTTTGTAAATAATTTATATTTTGACCTGCGTCTGTGTGTTATAAAAAAGCGACAAATAATTGGTGGAAGACGCATCAATAATTCGAAAGAAATAGTTATTGTGCATCTTGGAACAGTACAGTGGCACTCATTTTTTTATCGTGAGCCGATCATAACTCCATTAAGTGAAAATTTCGAAGAAATTGTTGAAGTGTTTGTTCGAACGGAGGTTCTAACAATAGGAAGTACCAGGGTAAGCGAAATTATATAGCTAATATGAAATGGATATGCACTCCGTAACTACCAAAGATGTTTATGCATTGCTCTCTACAATAGCACCACAAATTGCAACAATACAAAGCGATATAGTTGCTATTAGAAATGACCTTCAGAACTTTAAGAGCGATATAGATTCAATAAACGTGAAGGTCACAAAATTGGAGATAGAAAACAAAAATTGCGCTCTAAATTACAGACACTAGAGAGCAAAACTAAGAAGTACAGTTTGATAATATACGGGCTCCCAGGTACGGAAGAAAGTACAGAAAAGGAAGTAATCGATCTTGTTTCTAATAAACTTAAGATATCGTTTGAGCAGAAAGATCTAAGAGACTGCTTCAGATTTGGCAAGACAATAGAAGGTAAACATAGACCAACATCCATTGAACTATCCACATACAGTATAAAGCAAAGTATACTAACTCAAGCGAGAAAACTCCCAAAGGGCTCAGGAATATTTATTTCTCCAGAATACACAACGGAAGAATATATCAAAAGAAAGCTCTTGCATAGTAATCTGATTGCAGCTCGTAAGAAGAATAATTCGGCATACATTAAAGGCGGAATCCTATATGTAAACGGCGATAAACTGACTTATGAAGATTTACTGGAACAAGAAGAGGTAGATGAGGAAGTAGAAGATGAAGCTGATAAAGACCTTGAGGAAGCAAACGAAAATAAGCCACCCTGTAACCCACAAGAAAAAGTCCATAACTTCAACCAAGAAAAGAAATGTAATATCCATCAAGCTGAAATAGGAACCATATCAGCATCCCTAGGTGCATCAACCGGCTCTGGCGCTATTTCTAAACAACAACCGAAAAGTGGACCGACAACAAGAAATAGACTAAATTCTCTCAAAAAGGTAGCCTGGTAACTGTTTACTTCGTATTTTCATATAGTTATATTTCTTTCAAAACGTCTAAAATTTTATCTTTATGTTTTAGAATCTGTAGCTCTTTACATGTTGTTTGTCCATTTGAGTCTTTCGAAAGGGTTTTCTTTTTTTTTTTCTGGTAATTAGAAAATAATGCTAGAACTTTCAGGTTATACATAACTATGCGTAGAAACGAAATAAATTTTCTTACTTTAAATATAAGATCAATTTTTACAGGCTTTAATGACTTTAAAAGATATGTAGACAGTTCTGATGCAGACATCATTACCCTAACAGAAACATGGCTAAACAGTCAAACAAAGTCCGATATTATTGCTATGAGCATGTATAATTTGTGGCGTAAAGACAGGGATAGTCGGGGAGGAGGGGTAGCAGTTTATATTAAAAAAGTGATAAACTCTAGAATGGTGCTTTCTAGTGTCAGTGAATGCTTAGAACAATTATGGGTTAAAGTAAAAATACACAATAAATCGTATATTATAGGTACAGTATACCGGCCTCCCTTGGCTAATGTATCTAATAGCTTAACGGAATTAGAAGACTCAGTAATTAAGTTGTTGCCCATGAGTGACATGTTGATTATTACCGGGGACTTGAACATAAATGTTCTTGTGTCTGACAGGAAAACGGAATTACTTTCTAATTTCATGGAATCCTTTAATCTTGTTCAACTTGTGGACACTCCAACTAGAATTACCGACACAAGTCAGACTTTAATAGATTTAGTTATGGCAACAACCTGTGAAGGTATATCAGTAGCTGGCACAGTTGATATAAACGGTATCTCTGACCACTTGGCAATACTTGGCAGAATTCATGTTCCAAAATATAAAACCACTATACGTTATATGACATATAGGGACTACCGGAATTTTGACAATGTATTATTCCTGCAGGACTTACACAGAGTGAGCTGGGATTGTTTAATCTCCCTTGATAACGCTAATGATATGTTATCTTTTTTTAATCAGAATCTAGTTTCAATATTTGATAAGCATGCTCCTTTGCGTACAATCCGAGCGACTAAACCGCCTGCACCTTGGCTCACACCAACTATACGACTCATGATTGTTATTAGGAATAAAGCATATAAAAAATACAAACATTTAAAAACACCAGCCTCGTGGAACTACTACAAAGAGCTGCGTGACTATGTAAATGGGGCCATTAAGCGCGAGAAAACAGCGTATATGTCTTTCATCCTCAGACAAAGAGACTCTAAACAAACTTGGAGTACTCTTAGATCTATGGAAATATTGAGAGAAAAGCAGCTTACTGAATTACCTTCGAATCTTAAAGATGTAAATTTAATTAATCAGTGTTTTTGTAATGTACCTCAAATAAAAAAATCTTCATCACAGCTTGTAATTCTGGAAAAATATGAAAGACGAAACATCTCAAAATTCGCTTTCTCAACTGTCACACCGGATGTTGTCCAAAAATATCTTAACCGCATAAAAAGCCATGCCCTGGGATTAGATTGCATTTCCCTTCAGATGATTCGTATCGTTGAATCTCATCTGCTCAAGTACATCACTTTCATTTTTAATGTTTGCATTTCTACTTCTTGTTTTCCAGATGCCTGGAAACAAACTAAGGTCATTCCAATACCAAAAAATAATAATCCCTCTGAATACTCTGACTTAAGACCAATAAGTATATTACCCTCATTGTCTAAAGCCTTTGAAATGCTACTTCAAGATCAGATCAAGGTATACGTGAACGAAAACAACATTATAACATCTGTTCAATCTGGGTTTCGTACGCACCACAGTACTGTGACCGCACTAGCGCACATTACGGATGATATTTATAAATCTGTGGATAAGCAGTTATGTGTCTGCTTGGTCCTACTAGACTATAGTAAAGCATTCGATACTTTAGATCACATAATATTGTGCAATAAATTGAAATATTTTGGATTCTCCGATAGCTCACTAACGCTTATCAGGAACTACCTTGCAGATCGTGTACAAAGAGCATTGGTTGGAGGTAAACTATCAGAAGCATTCACAAAAACGAATGGTGTACCTCAAGGCTCAGTGTTAGGCCCATAACTTTTTCAATTATATATAGCTGACTTTCATGAATTTATAAGTCACTCTTTTATACATCATTACGCAGACGACACCCAAGTGTACTTAAGCTTCAGTACTGATAAAAGTGCAGAAGCTTTTGATAGAATTAATGATGACTTGGAAGCTTTGTATAATGTATCTAGTGCTCACAATTTAAACTTAAACTCACAAAAATCACAGGTCATTTTATTTGGTCCTAAATCAAAAAGAATACAGATTACTACAGGTCTGTCTATTAAAATTAATAACCAGATACTCCCAATATCAGATTGTGTAAAAAACTTAGGCGTGTGGATTGAATCTGACCTAAGATTCACCAAACACGTCAATCAGCTGTGCCAAGCCTCATATAATACTCTGAGACAATTGTATCCAAGCAGGCACATAATGAGTACAAGGTTAAAATTGCATATCTGCGAATCCCTTATACTGTCAAAGATTGCCTATTGTGACAGTGTATATTTTCCAGCACTTTTACAAGCCGATATTCTAAGACTTCAAAAAATACAAAATTCTTGCATCAGATTTGCGTATGGCATACGGAAGTTTGATCATGTAAGCGATTCATACCGCGATGCTGGTTGGCTTCGGCTAGACAAGATTAGGAAGTACCATCAGCTAGTTTTGATCCATAAAATCATACTTAACAAAGCGCCAACGTATTTATTTGACAAATTTGTAACATTCCGCACTAATAGCAATAGAGATACAAGAAATAGGCTGCTCTTCGTCATACCAAAACACTCGACTGCCTTGTTTAAACGCAGCTTTACTTACAATGCAGTGAAATTGTACAACAGCCTACCTAACGATTTTAGACATTTTTCATTATTCAATTTTAAGAAAAGGTTAAAAATTTTAATAAAATCAGATGAATGTTTATAGGACGGACTTCGCTATGTGTTAGGGAAATGATTTAAGTTTACATACATTGGCCAACTCGTTATTCTACTTGATCATCTAGGTGACTAGCACCTGTACGTAATATTATAAATAGCACATCAGCTGTTTGTAAAAACGTGAAAGTAGTTCAGCGGAATTGCACTATCAGCAATACACGTGTGTATACAAATCGCCATATAATTATAATGCAATTATAATATACCAATGTATACTGTATACAGGGTGTATCTGTGTGAGTATGTATAGTTTTAGTTTGTTCTTTGTTTTATTTTATTTTATTTAGTATTTTATTTAGTTTTTGGGTTGAGTTGAAAAACAACCTTGTTGGTTGACACTCCGCCATTCGTCATTTTTTTGATTCTTTTGATTATAAATTTAGTATGTGTTTTTGTTGTACATACTTTACTCTTTTTTTCATGACGAATTAGGACCTATTATTATTATATTGTTTTACTCTCATGAAAGGATAATAGTGAGGTCGTGAAATCGTCTCGGGAGTATACATAGCGTAAAAAAAACCATATCAAGAAGCAGTAGGAAACAAAAATCATGATTTTACTGACGGCCAAAGAAAGACATTTGCAAAATAAATATTCAATATATTCAAATTTTTCCACGTGACTTAAAACAAGGGCTGACGTCACAGGTATCTTATCGATATCGACAATCGATACTGCTACAGCGCAGTTCAGTGAGATTCAACTGCAAACTAGAGATGATCTGAATTCTTTAACAAGGCGACTCAATTTATTGTCACCTAAACATATTTGAAACAGGCAATTAACCCACTAGCATTTTCGTTGCAATACATTTTTATATCTGATAGGTATCACAGTTCATCCTGTTTGTGACCGAGATTCGCAACTAATCGAAGCCATCATTTTATTTCGGCGCATCCCATTATGAATGAATCCAAAGATAGAATCTAATTCAAGCCCATCCCTACAAAGTGAATTAGTAATCTAGCCTACCTTTTATTCTTTTGACTTTTGTACTTTTGTGTGTGATTGTGTTTTGTGGTTATAATGATCAATGTCAAAATGTTTGGTTAGCACTGGCTATCGACATCGAATATCAATACTTTACATCCCATCACTATAGGATATCACTGACGTCAGAGGTTGTCTGCGCGGCATTTTCCGGCATTTGAAATAATTTTTGGAATATCTCTCACAGCCGATTCCAAAAAACCAAACAAGTGATTTTGTCATGTTTACTAGGCTCTAAGGAACGCGTAAACGACATAATATTTTTTCTGCAAGTAGGTACCCTATTGTTGCATAGTTGGAGTTATGGAAACCTCATATAGATGTTCGTATGTAAATACAAAGTATATAATATGGAATATATTAATTTATGTGAGTAGTTGTGAATGAAATATAAACAATAGTGGACCGGTGGGAGTAACATATTCTTCTTGTTCAAAAGTACAGTAGATATTCTTTATATTCTCTGGTGATCAGAATGTTTCAACTAGAATTTTCAACAATACTATATAACGTAAAATTTCGGAATGCTCATACAAATTCCTTTAGATGCTTCTTCCAATAAATTCAAACTCTTTATCTGGGTGCGCCAAGATTATCGAATGCTTCAGTCAATGTATGTATAGTATACTTATAGGTCATATATTCATTGTTTTGTCTTCAAGGCTATAATGTGCTTGACTTAAGATTTTAGTACTCTTACTCTCGTGACTTTCCCCGTTTTGAATAGAAAATATTTACGTAATTTACCCTATATGACCGTCTTGGTTTAACATTTTTACAGTTTTATGCATATAGCCCACATAACAAAAGTATATACAATGTACATACAATGGATATCGAATAAATGGATATGTATATCCACAATGGAGCAAGAACGTCCAATGGATGTCAAATAGACATCAAAAACATATCATTCCATGTGCGTTTGTAGCGAACTTACACATCCATGGCATATCCATTGAATGTACTTATGTACCCACATAACACTATATGGATAATGATGTGCATCCACAGAATGTACATTAGGTATTGCAGTTTGAACATGTAGATCTTGAATATTCATAAGACGTTAAATGTATATATGAAAAATGACATGCACTAGTGTAATATACTATGTATATTCACGTAGGTATATTAATATGTGAATATACATCAGATGTTGGTCTAGGTATCATATATAATATATTCATACGTGAACATATTATTATTTATACATATACAGGGTGGCCAATCGGGTGACGATAATAATTTTTTTTCAGATAGCCCGTACCGAGACCTATCTAAAACACCCCCATGTATGTGTACCGATTATTGGTAGTTTTCGAGTTATGATTTTTTTTTGAAAACTAAGAGATTTTCCAGTTTTTCCAAGGAATCGTCAAAAACAAAAACAAGAATGCTTTTTGGCTTTTATTTTTTTTTTTTTACAAGAATGCTTTTTGGCTTTTATTTTTTTCTGCAATTATACTCAGTATTAAGCCTATTTTAATATCCAATAAAGAGAACCTGTACATCCGAACAATAATTAAGTACATTTTGGGCCCAAATTTTGAAATCTCTGTTTTTAGTCAGGAGACCAAAACCTTCAAAATAAAATTAAAAATACCTATGCCTGGTTCTGGAGCTCCAATCTAATCTTAAAAACTCTGCAAGCGATTGCACATTCGAAATAATAATGAAAAAATAGCACTTATGGGGCCATTTTGCGCCGTACGTGACTGTTAAAGGTAAAAAGGTGATAATTCACGAATTTCCAAAATGATTTAAAAAACTATTATTTTACTTTATTATGACAAATTAAAGAAAAAAACTCATAACAACTAATAAACGCGATAATCATTAACATTTTAATCACTTTTAATAAAAAAAATTAATACCTGTGCTTTTTGCACATTTGAACTTCTGCTAAATTAAGTTGTATGGAAAGTTAACAAAGGAAAGGAATAACAAAACAACAATCTGACCTTTAATTCCATGGCGAAGTTACCTGGGAAGCATTATCGAGGCATACGCTATCCCTTTTACTTTCCACACCGATAGGTGAGGGAAAATTTTCGATTTTGAGATAATAGGTTTTTTGGGCGTTTTATAATGTCTACATAACGAAAATCCGCGTCACTCATTTCCGTCGGTCTGTCTGTCTGTCGGTCTGCCTGTCTGTCGGTCTCTCTTTCTGTACGCGTTTTTCTAGCCTCGTAATGTCAGTAACCGCTGCATGCACTGTGATGAAATTTGGGCGGCGGAGTAATTAAAATAAAAATTTCAAATATTCCGCAAACTTCGTTTTTAGGCGTTTTAGAGGTTCTTGGCCATTTTCTGCGTTTTTTTGGGTAGGGGTGGAATTTGGGTGTTTGGGGGGTGGGGGGTTGGAAAACTGAAAAACTTGTTGTATTCATGATAAGCTGTCTACTGACCTGTCAAGGAAGGCCTAGCAATATGAATCACCTTTTTAGGTCCATCCGAACAGTGCCTTGCCTATTACCGAAAATTAATTAACACAACTGAGCTCGCAAAAAGCTACTCTGGAAGAAAGGGATGGCGTATGCTACGACATCGCTTCTCAGGTAATTCTGCCATGAAATTGGGAGTCAGATTATTGTTTTATTATTACTTTCCTTTGTTGTTTCCATACAACTTAATTTTGCAGAAGTTCAATAGTACATAGAAAAAACACTTCAAAAATGTCAATTTGGGTATTAGTTTTTTATTAAGTCACCAAAACGTCCATGATTATCGGGTTTATTAGTTGTTACGAGTCTTGTTTCTTTAATTTGTCATAATAAAGTAAAATAATAGTTTTTTAAATCATTCTGGAAATTCGTGATTATCACCTTTTTGCCTTTAACACTCACGTACGGCGCAAAATGTCCGCATAAGTGCTATTTTTTCATTATCATTTCGAAAGCGCAATGTCTTGCAAAGTTTTTAAGATTAGTTTGAAGCTTCAGAACCAGGCATAAGTATTTTTAATTTTATTTTGAAGATTTTGGTCTCCTGACTAAAAACAGAGATTTCAAACTTTGGGCCCAAAATGTACTTAATTACTGTTCGGATGTACAGGTTCTCTTTATTGGATATTAAAATAGGCTTAATACTGAGTATAATTGCAGAAAAAAATAAAAGCCAAAAAGCATTCTTGTTTTTGTTTTTGACGATTTCTTGGGAAAACTGGAAAATCTCTAAGTTTTCAAAAAAAAATCATAACTCGAAAACCATCAATAATCGGTACACATACATGGGGGTGTTTTGGATAGGTCTCGGTACGGGCTATTTAAAAAAAAAGTATTATCGTCACCCGATTGGCCACCCTGTATACATCTAGCAGTTTACGCCTGCACGAAGGACAACTAGTGCCGCCATTGCTGATTTCTAGCCTTTCCGCCTTTCGCGTCCTTAGTCGTAGTTAGCGTGTGTGTGCTGGTGCTGGTTATGGCTGATTACCTGATCGAAATAAACGTACGATTATTGTACCCCACTTCCGAGCATTACTTTAATCGAACATCCCGCTTAAGGGTCTAGGGTATAGCGCGCGAAATTGAGAATCAAAGAAAAGACGTATTCCCGTGTTAGCGAGGAGGCGTGGCCGCCTGTGCCCTTTCTCCAGCGTGTGTGTCTAAGATGAGGGGAGATATGTCCAAAAATCCAAAGATAAGGTCAAAAGGTCCAAAGGTCACCATAAAAATTAATTTTGCATTTTCAAGCTCCTGACGTTACCTTTAAACTTACAGTAATGACTCAAAGAGCGAATTGAAGAAGAAAGCTTGCGCTTGTGCAACTATTTAGCCTTTTTTTGATATCGTATTTGGTTGTTAAATTACAGGCATTTATAGAATGTATGATTTTGCATTGCGAGTTTTTTTGCACATTAAAAAACTTTTTTGAGAAAATCGAAAATAGCTGTCATTCATTAAGGTCTTAACTATCGCCTTTTGAAATATTATATACGTAGTTTGAAAATAGAGTGAGTTATGCGAGGAATTGTGAGTCCGTGTTTTACATGGCAAATACGTATGTATAAATGTGTGCATCCAGGCCCCGTAAGATGGACTTTCTTCAAATGGACTAACGAAAATTGTAATGCAAGTCGAAATAACTCTTTCTCCTTAAGTACCCTGTATACAGCTGAATCTTTATTTAGTTTGACGAGTGTCACAAACAACTTGCTTCGGTGAAACAATTCGGAGATCTGTGCCATTTTCAATTCCTATAATGAATGCTGTTTTGGTTGGATTCATCCCAAGAATTAAACACACGTTGATATGAGACAGACATAATTTGCGTCATTTTGTCAGACTTATGTTTACCTTAAACATATCACAGGAAGTCAAGCTCAATGTAACGCATGCTAGAAAACATACGACGTTCTATTTTGCTTCTTTTCATTTTAGAATATGTATCGTTTCAGTAATCGTATTTTTCTGGCTTATTTATATATCAAGTATGCTAATAGTAGATGGCGAATACATACATCGAGTCTATAATGCAAATTCATAGTTTTTTATGATGCCACGGATTTTTTATGTGGAAGCTGTTAAAAAACAGATTTTTAAACCCCTCACAACGACATCGCTCCTTCTTTTGACACTCTTTCAATCATTATACCAATGTAACCGAGTACAGAGCAGTTGGGGCAACCACAGGAATCATTGTGTACAATATGGGATACTTTTGGAGCAAGTAATGCTTACTAATGTATCAAATAGCATAGACAATGGGCCTAGGCATGAGTTATTGTGCCTGTCATAGTTTTGTCTTGTAGACAAAATGAACTTTTGTTGAACTAATTATTAATAACCAGCTGACTTACAGTGTATTCTTCTTATCATTATTTTGCTTTCCTAAATTTTGTCCCGCGTGATTGCAGTACCAAAATATACTGACGGTTTGTGCCAAATCAAAGATTACGATTCCAGCTCGTTGTGCAAAGTCAATACCTTATCTATTATTGTCTTGTATTTAGGAAGGACCCTACGATATTGCAAATCTTCAGTATCATCGACTTTGGAATATTTTGTGTTACTTTTCACCCAGGCCCAACTGTTGCAGGTGTGGTATAAAGGTGTTTGGTGTAAGGCCTGAAACCGACATAACTAGGAGAACAATAACAACTTTATTTTGTTTCCAGAACTGTTTCATTTGTACATCAACGTCTACGTACACAGATATACTTATTTCCAGCATAGAAGTTTACCTAGAAATATCGATCAAACATGTCAGATCTTTTAGATCCTCCGGATTTACCTAAAAAGTCGAAAATCTTTATTTGACTTTCTACTAAGATGAAACCTTGTGTTTCTGATAAGTTGATAGTGCTGATTACAAATCCGGTCGCAGTTTTGAGTTACAGTCACGTTTGACCAAAATCAAAAATGTCAAATCTTTTAGATCCTCAGGTTTACCTAAAAAATCGAAAATCTTTATTTGGCTTTCTATCAAGATGAAACCTTGTGCTTGTGATAAGGTCATGGTTCTGATTACAAATCCGGCCGCAGTTTTGAGTTGCAGTCTCGTTTGACCAAAATCAAAAATGTCAAATCTTTTAGATCCTCAGGTTTACCTAAAAAATCGAAAATCTTTATTTGGCTTTCTATTAAGATGAAACCTTGTGTTTCTGATAAGTTGATAGTGCTGACTACAAATCCTGTCGCAGTTTTGAGACGCAGTCTCGTTTGACGAAAATAAAAAATTTCACATCTTTTATATCCTCAGGTTTACCTAAAAATCGAAAATCTTTATTTGGCTTTCTATTAAGATGAAACCTTGTGTTTTTGATAAGTTGACAGTGCTGACTACAAATCCGGTCGCAGTTTTGAGTTTCAGTCTCGCTTGACGAAAATAAAGATTGTTAGATCTTTTAGATCCTCCAGGTTTACCTAAAAAATCGCAAATCTTTATTCAACTTTCTATTAAGATAAAAGCTTGTACTTTTGATAAGTTGATAGTTCTGATTACAAATCCGGTCGCGGTTTTGAGATGCAGTCTCGTTTGACGAAAATCAAAAATGTCAAATCTTTTAGATACTCAGGATTACCTAAAAAATTGAAAATCTTTATTCGGCTTTCAAGCAAGGTGAAAACTCGTGCTTTTGATAAGTTGATGGTTCTGGTCACAAATCCGATCGCAGTTTTGAGTTGCAGTCTCGTTTAACGAAAATAAAGAATGTCAGATCTTTTAGATCCTCAGGTTTACCTAAGAAATCGAAAATCTTTTTTCGGCTTTCTATTAAGGTGGAACCTTGTGCTTTTGATTAGTTGATGGTTCTGGTCAAAAATCCGGTCGCAGTTTTGAGTTGCAGTCTCGTTTGACGAAAATAAAAAATTTCAGATCCTTTAGATCTACAGGTTTCCCTACAAAATCGGAAACCTTTATTTGGATTTCTATTAAAATGAAACCTTGTACTTTGGATAAGTTGAGGGTGCTGATTTAAAATCCGGTCGCAGTTTTGACTTTCAGTCTCGTTTGACGAAAATAAAGAATGTCAGATGTTCTAGATCCTCAGGTTTACCTACAAGATTGAAAATCTTTATTTGGCTTTCTATTAAGATGAAACCTTGAGTTTTGAATAATTTGATAGTGCTGATTACAAATCCGGTCGCAGTTTTGAGTTGCAGTCTCGTTTGACGAAAATCAAAAATGTCAAATCTCTTAGATCCTCAGGTTTACCTGAAAAATCGAATATCTTTATTTGCTTTCTATTACGGTGAAACTTTGTGCTTTCGATAAGTTGATGGTTCTGGTCACAAATCCGGTCGCAGTTTTGAGTTGCAGTCTCGTTTAACGAAAATAAAGAATGTCAGATCTTTTAGATCCTCAGGTTTGCCTAAGAAATCGAAAATCTTTATTCGGCTTTCTATTAAGGTGGAACCTTGTGCTTTTGATTAGTAGATGGTTCTGGTCAAAAATCCGGTCGCAGTTTTGAGTTGCAGTCTCGTTTGACGAAAATAAAAAATTTCAGATCTTTTAGATATTCAGGTTTCCATACAAAATCGAAAACCTTTATTTGGACCTCTATTAAGATGAAACCTCGTACTTTGGATAAGTTGAGGGTGCCGGTCGCAGTTTTGACGTTCAGTCTCGTTTGTCGAAAATAAAGAGTGTCAGATCTTCTAGATCCTCAGGTTTACCTACAAGATCGAACATCCTTATTTGGCTTTCTATTAAGATGAAACCTTGCGTTTTTGATAATTTTATAGTGCTGATTACAAATCCGGTCGCAGTTTTGAGTTTTGGATCTCGTTTGATGAAAATCAAAAATGTCAGATCTTTTAGATCCGCAGGTTTACCTAAAAAATCAAAAATCTTTATTCAGCTTTGTAATAAGATGAAACCTCGTGTTTTGGATAACTTGAGGGTGCTGGTTACAAATTCTGTCGCAATTTCGAATTTCAGTCTTGTTTGACGGAAATCAAAAATGTCAGATCTGTTAGATCTTCAGCGCCTGTACTCTGTAACTTAAGACGGGTTCTCGTGATTCAGTTTCGCTGAATCAGTTTGACGATTCAGTGATACTGAACGGATAATGAACGTGAGAACACCTTCTCATTAAAACTGATCAGTGGGTTGGTACATTCAGTCAAAGTGAAAGCCAGTCCTACTTTTCACATTTTGACTGAATTAGTATTGAAAAATGAATACAAACATCAAAACTGCGTGCGAGAATCTTTTCCGCCATCATAAGAGTCATATCAGTTTTACAACTTCGAGGTTATGAAAACGTCGTTTTCATGAATGCTGAATCAGTCAAACTGATTCAGTGAAACTGAACAGTCAGAAGCCGTCTTTAGAGATATAAATTTGTTTCTATCACCATGACGACCATGACGATCGGGCAGTTTCAGGTGCCTACCACGTGACAATTATTTACGAAGGCACTCAATGCCATAATGAATATAAACACGCTTCTTGGTTACAGAGGACCGTAAATTAGTACTTTTGTCATAAGGAATATGTTTTTTTTTTTTTTTTTTGGAAGTGGCGCTGGGGCTTGTTCCCATTCGCCAGACACGTTTATAATAGCCACATAGAATTTTCATAGCTTTATTTTTCCATCAAAGGTGCAGTTATGTTGGGAGATCAATAATTACCAGAGGGTATTAGTGATACTTCTGTTTACGAATCAAAAGTTCAACAGGAGCTTTTGTTCTTTTTAACTATTTTATGATGCTGGGCGCAGTGGGACCTGGTTCACCTCAAGTCCCTAAATGAGACTTAACTGAAGGGCTAATATCTTCTGCATAAAACCTAATCTAATAGGAAGGATGGGATATTTTAATTGACGAGGGACACACTCTTCTCGCCTAGGGACCCGTCAAGGCATTTATTGTAGACATAACAAGGAGGTAGGCCACGGATAGGAGGTTATAAGTTTACATGGGAAAAGCACACAGGAATACCTAACAACTACGTAATCAAATTATTATACCAGACCTTTTGATGAACTCGATCATTTTCCAAGTAACATCTAAGGAATAGCGATATTCATTACATGTAGCCTTGTCTAATTGCCTTTGATTGAAAAACTATATTTAGTTTATTTATAGGGAGTTTTGTCTGTATCCCAGTCTCAGAGTAACAACTGAGCATAGAGGTAGTATACAGCTAATTCTAATAGGTCAACATCTTTTCTTACGTTGTCATATTGACCTCTAGATACGGCAATCATAATTATTTACTATCGTCTTGATTGTATACTCGTAGTATCGAGAAATATTCCACTCTACGTTAAAAAAGACGGTGTTTTGATGGTTCAGGAATGGTTACAGCAAAATTAATTAATATGTTGACCTCTACTGTGTTACTGCATATTTTTCCAACATAGACGCAAATTCTGAAGTAATAAATTTTGAGGAGCCGGCAACTCCGATATAATTTTCATGCGATTTGTTTACGGTAGAATCCTGGCTGTCAAACGTTTGTTTTGTTTGTGCGTCTTTTATACTTGGTCAGTAAAATCGAATTCGCTATTTGTTGGTAAGTGTAGTGAAGCTTTACGGACGTGCTGTGCTATATACGAGTGCAGTTTAACAATTTTTCGAGGCGAGACAGTGCAGTGCTGTGTTTGTGTGTTTGTAACATGGGTTGCATTGGAAGAATTTTTAAGTTAGTTGGCAATGTTTGGAGGCTGAAGTGTCAAACGATGATGGCTTTGGGCACGCTATGCTGAAGTGGTTTGTTTACTACCTCTATGTTCAGTTGTTACTCTGAGGTCCCAGCACAGCATAATAAACAACCAGCATCATATCTCTGAGGATTCCCTATATAAAAATGGTTCCCAAAAAATTTGACCTTGGAAGGGTTTACGGATGATTTTACGGCTGTGAAGTTTGGGTAGAGATGCGAAAATGAAAATATCGATACCGGTACCAACTGGATATTTTCTAGACAAATAGGCACGTTTGGTTCGTACAGAGCATTTTGTGCAACTGATTACACCCCTCAATAATTATATAATTATTTTCGATACCGATACAAGAGTATCAATACCAGCTTGGAATGCCTCAAATAGTATCGATGACAAAAATACTCGATATTAGTGCAGAAGTATCGAAGTATCTTTAGCATCCCTATAAAAAACCCTCCAAAAGTGGGGATGCGCGTGTAATTTCCGCCATCTTGAGTTATTGTGCTGGTTGTTCACTATGCTGTGGTCCCAGTGTATTGATTGTTTTATTATTATTACTTATAGTCCACATGTCAAATTGTATAATAGATGAATAGGTCACGAAGCTGATACATAGTATTTTATTTCATAATTTGTAACGTCTCCATATAAGAGAGTTATAAAAGTTTGCCTTATGTGATACAATAGATCAGCTGTCATAAGACATGCTAGCCAGCTATAAAACAGAGAACTGCCTACACAGCAGTTGTTTCCTGATCATATAAAACTAAAAATAGATCCATTGTAGGACATCATAATTACCTAAGAGCTAGCAGATGGGCCATAAAAAAACAGAAATTATTAATTCAAATGTTTCTATTCCTCGGAACGAATTTAAGACAGATATCCAACAAAACCTTCTCAGCTTGACAGTTTATTGGTTCTAAATTTTTTCTATAATTACTTTTCGTAGGACGTTTATTGATTTCCAACAAAAGAGCCACAATCGTAAAGGTTGTTTATTTACTATATGAACATTAAACGTGAAACATTTGTTGTATGTGGAATTACGGTTTTTATAGTTTTATTGGGTTTCACAGGTATTTAGGTAGTATTGTTACGTCAGCTTTTTACTTTCGGTTCGCCTATAAAACTTCCAGTTGATTTATAGGAAAGGAAACATTTCGCTTTCTCAGAATGTTCATTTTATGGACATGGGCACGCATGTATTATTACTAAAAGCCTCTTCACCACATAACTTAATTGCACAATTGCATAGACGTTGCATTAGAAAAAAAATATTATCAGGACTAACTGTCGGTGTACGCATTTTGTCTGTTTGCTTTCACTTACCATGCACAAACGATTTACACATTATATTATGTTATATGTATTTCCAAGAGATGAGTTAGTTATGTTTTATGGCCAGCCTCATGCAAATGCTGAAAATCTATGGCGCTGCAGAAGGACCGGACATAATTAAGGAAGAACTCGCTAAAGCTCTGAAAGAAACTAAAAATGGAAAAGCTACAGGACCCGATAATTTAAATGCTGAAATTATAAAACTGCTAGATGGTGAATACCTTGATCTTCTACTCAAATTATGCAATAGAATTTATAATACTGGAGAGATACCTACTCAATGGCTGCAATCCGCATTTGTCACACTCCCCAAAAGACCTAACTCCAAAACATGTAACGAGTACCGACTGATAAGCTTTATGTGCCATTCCTTAAAAGCATTTTCACGTATCCTGCACTCCAGACTATGGAGAAAGATTGAGGACAGTATCGGTGAAACCCAATTCGGATTTAGAAATGGTTTGGGAACTACAGACGCATTGTGCGAGCAGACAGAAAGAATTCTGCCGGTGCGCCATCTAGTACCCGAAGGTAACGGCAAACCAATGATGATGATGATCGCTAATAAGCGTGAAACAGCTGTCTGCGTACTGGTGGATTGACGGAGGTATAGAGCAGCCCTCGTATATCGGCTTTCATACGCAGCGGCGTATTGAACCCGCGCTTTCTAGTGGCCAAGCGGATGCACCTTGGCGTCCCACCAAGAAGTCTACTGCTGCTAGGCAGAGATTTCCTTGGTTTGCCGTTACCTTCGGGTACTAGATGGCGCACCGGCAGAATTCTTTCTGTCTGCTCGCACATGTTTCACATGTTTATTAAACATGGAAAAATTGATGCTCTCTATTTCCGTCAATCGACCTATGGCGCACTGATGATCGCTAATAAGCGTGAAACAGCTGTCTGCGTGCTGGTGGATTGACGGAGGTATAGAGCAGCCCTCGTATAGAGACGCATTGTTCTCCATGCAGGTACTAATCCAGAAATGCCTAGATCAGCAAAGAAATGTCTTCGCATGTTTTATAGATTATGAGAAGGCATTTGATAACGTGAGACACGATAAATTGATATATTTGCTCAAACGACTCGGGTTAGATAGTAAAGACATAAGGGTTATCAAAAACTTATATTGGAATCAGCTCATATAAAAATCGGAAATATGTATGTCAACATGGGATATACAATTTCTTAAAGGCGTCAGACAGGAATGCATATTGTCGCCATTGCTATTAGACTTATACTATGAGCCCATATTCCAAGAATCTTTGGAAGATGTGGAAATGGGAATAAAAGAGAATGGCAAATACATTAACAACATCCGGTATGCTGACGATACGGTACTCCTAGCCAACGATGAGAAGGAATTACAGTACATAGTGAACAGAGTCAACAATGTTAGTCAATCTTATGATCTCAAAATAAACATGAAGAAAACAAAATTCATGGTCATCACTAGATTAAATGTTAATAATGTAAGAACAGAAATAGACAATCAGGACGTAGAAAGAGTGAACCGATTCAAATATTTGGGATGCTGGCTAAATGATAAATAGGATCTTGATAAAGAGATTAGAAGCAGAATCGAAATAGCCAGAAATACTTTTTTTCAAAATGAAAACGATACTCTGCAACCGAGATTTAAGTTTGACTACTAGATGGCGAGCAAGAAAATGCTATGTACTATCCACATTATTATATGGAGTTGAGGGATGGACATTAAAAGCCCGGACCACATCACGTTTGGACTCTTTTGAGATTTGGCTATACAGACGCATATTAAGTATATCACGGACCGAGCGGGTAACAAACACTAGGGTACTAGAGAGAATGAATAAAGAACAGGAACTTTTAACCACAATAAAACGAAGAAAAGCAGCATATTTTGGCCATATTTTTAGAAATAGTAAGTACAAGTTGCTACAACTGATCGTTGAGGGAAGGATCGAAGGACGACGAGGGATCGGGCGAAAAAAGTTCTCCTGGCTTCGGAACTTACGCCAGTGGTTTAATATAAGAGAGGCCTGCACAATCATTCGTTTAGCCCAAGACAGAGAAGAGTTCCAAATGATGGTCGCCAACCTACGCTGAGGAGATGGCACTGAAAGAAGAAAAAGCAGAAGCGCTGCGGGAGAACAAGTGTCTGCGTACGTTAGATTTAAAACGCTACAGGTTATATCCGTCGGGAAACAAATTCGCCGGCAGCTCATTCCAGAGCGTCGAAGTTCTTCAAAAGAAGGAATGCTGGAGGAGACTAGTTCGGGGAGTAGGGACCTCGACCTGGTAAGGACGAACACGCAGAACCTCTCTAGTGTTTCTCGTTTGGACGGCCTTCGGTGTTATTATCTAGGAGAGCTCACTCGAACATCTTCTGTGATAGAATCTATAAAACAGGGACAGGTCAGCTACCCTTCTTCGATATTCTAGCCTGTGGGAGTCCTTTGTGAGGTTAGGTGTATCGATCGGTCTAATTGTTCTCTTCTGGATAGTGTCCTACAACGGAACAGAACTCCAAGCTTTTGGGATGCCGTTTTAGCAATAGAGTACAGTAGTAGTAGAATAGTAGAGTACTGGTCAAATCCAGCTTAGTAATTTGGGTATATGTGTATTTTGAATCGAATGCTCAACATATAAAGTGTTAATGTACCTAGCTACATACACTGCAATGGCAATTTTTCTTTCATATTCCGTAGACCCTTAAAAGTTTCAGACGCGTGCTTTAGTTACCGCAAGAGGAAAATCCTATGTTCCCGACAGAATCCACATTCAAATATTTTGCTGGAGCCGGCATTTTGTGTACGTATTTATTTTTATTTTCAGTTTACTGATATCGGTGTGTTTGGCAGACACGGAGGGTACGCGTGGAGGGGGCGTCGACGTGGCTAGGAAGCGTGTTTTTCCACTTATTGAATCAATTATTGTCCGCTAAGGGTCGGCAACAGTGACGCTCTCGCGAGAATACAGTTGCAGTGCGCGCCAAAAAAACGAGCCGAAAGAAAAACCCCCAGCGTGTGTTTAATGATGGTTCTCTTTCTCTCTCCACCACGCTTTTGATGGCAAAAGTGCTGACGGCTATTTTTGTAAAGTAGAGAAGGGGCAGTGGCGTCACTCTTCACAGTTTCAAGGGGACATTGTATATAAAAATCATCCCAGGCAGCATAAGAACGTCATCTTGGGTTGCGGCCCACTAGCCAGTAGCCACTAGCTAATATATCTAGCGTTTCCAATGCCGCGTAAACGTAACAGTGGAGCAACAATTTAGTCTGCTCACGATAGTGATACTGTCTACGTCGCGTCGTGATTTTGTATCCGCAGCGAAAACATTGACGTAGTATAATAGTTTTACACGGTTTGAAAATGAATTCTGTCGCATTTTTGATAGGCAATGCGTTTTCACGGCTCACCTACGATGAGAAAATTGGGGTGAAAAATCTTAAACGCCCGATGCCTCAGTTATGTTTAGAAAATAAACAGAAATTCAATCCGACTATTTACCAAAAAAATGACCGGATTTGTGGATGCGATGTTAAAAATGCCTTCTTTTGTTTCCCGTGCCTTTTATTTGGTGGTGAGCCGTCTTGGTCAAAAAACGGTAATAAGAGACCTGGTTCATCTTAGTGCTAAGATTAATAAACATGAAAATTCAGAAGGACATCTTAGAAATACATTTAGTTTGAGAATGTTAGGGAAAAATAACATTCAAAATGTTTTGGACTCGTCATATAGAAAGTCGATTCAGAAACATAATGAAGAGGTAACAAAAAATAGACATGTTTTGAATTTGATAATAAATTGCATCAGGTTTTGTGGCGCATTTGAGCTGGCTCTTAGAGGTCATGATGAACGGCAAATGTCAAACAGCAAAGGGATTTTCAGAGAATTAATAGATTTTACTGCAGAGTTGGATAAAACACTCAAAGATCACATCGAATCTGCACCAGTTTTTAAGGGATTGTCAAAAACAATTCAGAATGAGTTGCTGGATGCAATGTTGAGGGTGTATCCTCAACAAGTTGGGAACGAAATGAAAAAAATTGACTACGTAGCTGTGATCGCAGATGAAACTACCGATGTACCTAATCAGTTTCAGCTGGTACTTGTTTTCAGATACATATAGTCGACGGAAGACCGGTCGAAAGATTTCGGAAGTTTCTACTGCCGAGTGGACATGATTTCAATGCTATTTCTGCCTGCATATTGAACGAAATTAATTTGCTTGTTGATGACCCTGAAAAACTTATTGCACAGTTATGATGGAGCGGCAGTCATGAGTGGTGCTATTAATGGCGTGCACAAACACGTCCAAGAGCGGTATCCAAGAGCTAATTTTGTACATTGCTATGCTCATCAGGGAAATCTAATCATGTCACATGCTACCTCAAGTAATAGTGACTGCAGAATCTTCTTTGCTAATTTGACAGGACTGTGCACGTTTTTCTCTACATCACCACAACGAGCTGCACGACTGGAAGAGTTTCTCCACAAAAAGGACTTACCTCGTTCCTCAAAAATAAAATGGAACTTCAATTCAAGAAAGGTGAATGCTGTATATGAGCACCGGGAAGATATAATTGGAGCTCTAGAAAAAATTGAGAGAGAGGCAACTTCCCAACCATTCAGCAAGCTGGTGCTCACTTGCGAATTTTAGAGGACGAGAGTTTCATCTACTGGTTGACTTTTTTCATAAAATTATGCCTCATGTGGACATATTGTTCAATCAATTACAAAAAGTTACCACAGATGCATTAAAAATCCATAATAATATAGGTGACTTTGAACGAGCCATGGGCACAATAAGAAGCGAAATCGGTAACACAGAAACTCAACCAAAATAATTCGGAACTGACTCCCCCACCATCAAAGCGACGAAGAACAGCTGATAAGAGCGAACGAAGAAGACAATCTATTGAAGTGTGCGATAGTATTTTATTGGAAATTAAAACTAGATTTCAGTTTATCGGGCATTTAATATTATCAAAATTAGTTTCTTTCAATCATTTCCCATTATTTGAGAAAGAGTTTCCAGAATACTTTCTCAAAGAAGCAATAAAATTTTATCCATGCCTCAATGGGGGCCGACTACGGACTGAACTAAGCGTTTTATATGCTAGAGCAGAATTTAGGCAAAGTTCGGAAACTAGTGCTGTAGGACTGCTGGGTCTTCTGCAAGATGGTTTGAGTAACAGCTTTCATGAGGTGATGAAGCTCTTAAAAATCATAATAACAATCCCGATGACAACGTCTGAAGCGGAACGCCAGTTTTCTAGGCTGAAGAGAATCAAAACCTTCCTAAGGAATACCATGAAAGAAGACAGATTAAATGCCCTCACCATGTTATCGTGCGAGAAGGAATTCATTAATGACTTTCCAAACTTTAACGAAAAAGTGATAGAACTATTCTGTACATTAAAAACGCGCAAGATGGACTTTATTTATCGTCAACTATAATTGGAATGTGAAATGCAACATCTAAAACTATTTAAAATAAACTGTAAAACGAATAGGTTGTCGACCAATCATATAAATTATACTTAAGGATTGGGTAAGTGTTTCTTTATATCGCTTTCACCTATTTTTGCAATTATGCACCCCCTATCTGAACCACCTAGAGCCGCCACTGGGTTGCACATACGTCACTTCAAACATACGTGACGTCACCTTCAACGTTGCTCCGACGGCATGACGAACCGTATTTGCACCCAAATGGTGAATATAGATTTCGAGTTGTCCACAACGTGTCTGAACGTTAAGCACGAATTGAGTACGTCGTCTTAACGTTGGACTTCGTAATCATAGATTCAGTGGCTATATTTATGGACGTTGTTGCATTTTCATGGACGGGTTATACTTTATAAGTCATCTTATGTTTACATAATTAAACGTCAAATTCGAGATCAACGGCTATAGTTGTACCGTATGCATCTATACATTCCATACACGTATACAGCACCTAGCACAATCCCATTGGTCAGATTTGAATTTTGAACCAATCAAACTTCAAGTGCCGTACGTGTGTACGAAATGGAAATCAGTGCCATATCCACTTACGGAATGTAATATAGGTATGCGCATGTCAAATGTATGGTTATGGCTGGACTCTTGTTTTAATTTTTGCGATTGCGGCGCGACAGGGTGCGGTTATATGTTTGAAATCGCCATGCGTGCTAAGGCAAAGTTACCTCCTAATAGTCCTAATTATAAATATTTTGAATTTAGTCCTGGAAAATGTAGATCAAACCTATTGACTGAGAATGATGCTAGACGATGGGTGGCATAATTTGAGTCTTTGACAAATTTTAATTCTAAAGCGTCGGGTTTCAAAACGAATACGCCAAGGCTCATAAATATGTTTTAGACATAGGTTTTTTCTTATATTCTTTAATGCATTTAATCTCGTAAGTAATGCATGTTTTATTTGCCCACTGAGACCTAATACTTAATTACCTTAATACACCAGATGTTTACAATTATTACATTTAATATTTCGTAAAAAAGTAAAAAAATTATACACTGTTCTATAACTTAATTTGTGATATAGTTTAATATATAGTTAAAAAATGGTTTTCGCTTAAATCGTTTTCCTCTTTGTAAATTTTCAGCTGCATCAAGTACTACATTCCGTAAGTGCATATAGCACCCATTTACATTCCATACTCGCGTATGGCACTCAGAGTTTGATTGGTTTAAAATTCAAATCTGATTGTGCTAGGTGCTGTATACATGTACGGAACGTACAAATGCGTACCGTACCGTAGCCGATTTGTCAGGAAACGACGTTTTCAAAAAGACAAGAGCAACAGTGCCTGTTTCAATGCTGTCGGGGGGTTGCCGCTCGAGGGGTGAAGGGGTGAAAACTCTGCTTCGCGACGATTTTCGAAAAAAAACAAAGTTAGGGGTTGATCTGTGATTTTAGTTAAATTAGAATTTTATTTATTTATTATAATGGTTTTATCAAACGAAAAGAAAATTATGGTACAACCGATAGGGCGTAACCTCGTCAAGGTGTAAATATCACACTTTTGAGTCGACAAAAAATAATTCTAACGAAATTGAAATATCGTATGACGTAAATGTAGCTCTGTTTATATATTGCACATAGTTATATCAATGCAAATGTAGCACTCAAAGCTATATAGCAGCCCATTGCACCATTGCTTGGAAACTGAGGTGACAACTTCCGCTGGAAGAAGCTTGTAAGGACATACTATTAGAGATGTTGATTCGTCTGCTGTCAAAAATGTAAAAAGTAGTTATATTTGATTTTGCTTGTTCTATATATTCCTCATAGACGTAACGTGATCCTTTTGGTCCCACTACAGTTTTTGTTTTGGGGTACAAAGGAAGCTCGTTTCATCGCTGTTGAATACCCACGTTGCAGCCAACTTTGTCAAATCATCCCCCCCCCCCCCTCTGTTTGCGCTTAAGGAAGGTACTATACATGTACTGGAGTAGTGCTAGCAAACTGATCTGGTCGCGGCTTTTCATCAAGAAAATTGTCCATGGAAATTTAGGAGTCTCCTTTCTTTAAGGGGAACCCAATTTCATCAACAGATTTTCTTCATTTATTGTTGAGATCGGAAAAGGTTAAACGTCCATGTGAAACTTCACTAGCCTTTTCACTGAGCCTAAACTGACGTGTATACCTAGAAACGTTGCATGTCTGAGAGACACTTCGACTCAACATTTGAAATGTCTTAAATTGCTCTTTGAAGGGTAATTTGTCAGTTCATTATAGTACTTCACTGATAAGTGTGATTGAGAACATGGAAAAAATATGACTCCCTTCCAATATCCGAAGAAGGAATACCTCTAATGTTCAAAGGCATAATGTAAGCCGGAAAATACATTTTTAATATAGTATTGCTTTTGTTATAAACATATGCTTTGTCATTATTCTTCAATTACATATTACTAATTAATTTGCACAACGCTCTTTATCTTTTTAGGATGAGCTATCGAGTATGGCAGAATGTCCTACTTTACCTAATATAAACCAGAAACAAACAAATTCTGACAGGGTCGCCAAACTTGATCTCCAAGTGCGACTAAATTACGAGATACGACGGCTAATGAACGTACCAAATTTCGGTGGGTAAATCTGCCATGTTATATCCATGATATGTTAAATGTGATGACCTTCTCTGTGGTAGTTTAATGTAAAACCTTGAATGTTTGCACTACTTTATTATGTATATTTTGGTTCTTTATATAGTACAAATATATCTAAATAATGTCTGCTGGAATTTTTTCTGGAGCCGCCGGTTCCAGCGAAAATTCAAACTGTCCCTAGGGTGACAATTATTCACAAACTACTTAAAAAACTATTATAACACATCTTTGTTTTTCGTCTGGTATATCGAATTAGTTCCCCGCCTATGAACTCCTCGGTCAATTACTGATCACTTCGTTAATTGAATACCTTTAATGATTTCCTGTGTAAGTGTGTCGGTGTAAGGAAGAAATGTAACTGCAGGTTATTTTACCTTGCTGTAAAAAAACTAACGATGAAGCAATATTCAAGGCATTAGTGCTATCGAGGCGCTCGCATAGTAAGACATGGGGTCTAAGTCCAACCATGGTGCATTGGACATACACAATGGTGGTGAGACCCATGATTACACATGCGTCTTTGGTCTGGTGGCCAAAGATGAAACAGCGAGCTGCTATAGCAAAACTAAGCAAGGTGCAAAGACTTGCTTGTCAGTCCATAACAGGTGCAATGAAAAGCACACCCACTGCAGTCTTAGAGACCATCCTGGACCTCCCTCCGTTGCAAATTGTAATAATGGGCGAGGCGAGAATGGGCTACTCTGGACTACAAACCCTACCAAGAGGAATTCACAAGGATCTCGGACACAACCAAATCGCAGAATATGTGGGGCACACCATAATGGATCCTAGAAAGGACCACATAACTCCGAAATACATCTTCAACAAGAAATTCGAAACTATAATAAGAGATCGAGAACTCTGTGAAGTAAACAACCTGCATCGGGAAATAGTCTGGTACACAGATGGATCAAAGACCGAGCAAGGCACAGGAGCGGGAAACTTTGGAAGAGGAACTAGACAGAGCATTGCGCTAGGAAAATACGCCTCGGTATTTCAGTCAGAGGTGTACGCCATTCTGCAATGTGCAAGGATCAATAATGAACGATCCTACAGAAACAAGAGTATCGCAATACTTACAGACAGTCAGGCTACACTTAGGGCACTAGAAGCGCCCAAAGTTACGTCTGCTCTAGTCTGGGAATGCTTACAAGAACTGGGAAGACTGGCAGAACACAACAAAGTAACTTTGGAGTGGGTGCCTGGACACTAAGAGGCAATGAAAGGGCGGACGAGCTAGCAAGACTAGGCTCGTCTGCCCTATACATTGGAGCAGAACTCGCCCTGGGGGTGCCTAAAAGCACAATCAGACACCAGGTGAGAGAATGGATGAAACATCAGCACAAGGAGCAGTGGAACTTGTTGCCAGGATGTGTTCATGGAAAAACATTCATTAAAGCTCCATGCAAGAAAATAGCTGAAACACTGCTCTCCTTGAGTAGAAATCAGCTCCGAATAACGACGGGTCTCCTCACAAGACATTCTGGCCTGTAGGAACACCTGAATAAAATGGGACTCTACAATGGAGACCTCAACTGCAGATTGTGTGGAAGAGGAACTGAGTCAGCCCTACATGTGCTCTGTGAGTGCGAAGCGCTAGATCACAAGAGACAACAGCTCTTTGGGAAGACCAAGCTAGAACCAATGGAGTACGGCTCAGCACCAGGACCAGTAGGTAAACTGCATAAACTTATGCAGGGATCCAGATTGCTGGAGTGGATACTGTAAAAGAGAGGAGCAATAATACAATAGGCCTTAAGGCTTAAGTATTGACGGGGACAGTAAGGTCGGACGGCTCCTGGAAAAAAAATAAAAAAAAATTTCCAAGAGAATCAAGTAATATGTATTGTTTCTGCAACTACATCTTGAGATATATACGATTTTGAACCAATGTGTAACTTCACAGCCAATAATACGATGGCTTAGCGCCTTTTGAACATGTAAAGACAAACATTATGTACAGTTTTAAAACAATGTCTTTTATGCAGGGTGTCCAGTACAAGCAAGACATATCAAAGTTGTTTTTTTTAAATAGAACACATTGCATATTATTGCATATTCAGATATCTTAAGAAAATTGAATTCCGCAGCGATTATAAAACTTAGAAGGCTGTAACATTGCGGTGTCACTAAGCATGGGCGGAACGCGTCAGCTTAGGTTAGGCAGGCAGGAAAATATGATACCCCTTTTATAAGATTAGAAAGTTGAAAATAGCAATGTCTGGTAGTTTTCATTTGATTTCAAATTTTTATCAAGTCGGTGCTTTTCAAATTTCCTACCTATAAGCAATCTATCAGGTCATAACATCTAAAAAAACATGCCCAGGCGCGAGAAAACAAGTAGCTCAGAAATAAAATAGAGACGAATTAGCGTGGAGAGACAAGATTATAAAATTTCCTTACAACAAATCAACTCTAACCAGAAACAACGGCTGTAACATATCTAAGGCTAAAGAGAAACTGGAATATGACAGAAATAGATCTTTTTCAAAGCCTACTGGCTACTGCAATGTACTAGAAATTAAAATTTGCAAAACAATCAAAAACCCTGATATAATACTAAAGAGACAAGATTATAGAAATTCCTTACAAGAAATTCACTCCAACCAGAAACAACATCGATAACATATTCAAGGTCAAAGGGAAGCTGAAGTACGACAGAAACGGATATTTTTGACAGCTTACCAGCTATTGAGATACTACTAGAGATTGGCAACTTTCCACCAGCAGCGAATGTTGTTGACAGTTTAATATTCAGAGAATAAGATTTTACATTTAAGGATATAAAGGATATAAGTATTCATTTCCATCAAGCCAAAAGTGACACCTCTGACTGACTTTGTCAATATTCATATTTTGTGATTTTTCTTACAAATACTGAAATTTGAAGGGATTCAGTCAAAGGTGTCGTTACTTTGACAAAAATTACTGCTTATATCATTAAACGTGAAATTGCGTTGTAAAGATATTGGAGTGCCAGCAATAATCATTCTTATTCTTTGCTGAAATAAAAAGTGGTGTTTCGGTATGTCTTTGTTTTCTATCTGAACAAATTAAGACACATAAAGATTTTTTTCGTTTTCTCGAAAACAAATCGACCAATTTTGAAAACCGAAAGTCAAAGTGCATGCCTTCGACATACCTATAAACTAAGCCATGAAAGCTGTTACTCGATACCCCTTGACAAGGGCGTGAAGTAATTTTTGATTAAAAAGTTGTCATCCTTATCAAATCCTTTGACTTGTCTCGACGTTTCATCTTTTCATAGCTGGTTTCCGATAAATCCGTGGTGGGAAGTGATCAAATGAACACCCTGTATAATTATTGCCGCATTATACAGGGTGTCCCAGAAGTCAACGTCAAGCCGCAACGGGGTAATAGGATTGGTTGTAACTATCATGAAAAAAATCAGAAAAAAATCTATCCCATGCAGTTTGAAAATTATGGGCATTTAAAGAAAACCTAGAAATTTGGTCAAATTATAACAATTTTTCGGTTATTGAGGTTAACTTTTATCATTTTTGTTCATTTAAACTTTGGAACCGTAAACCCAAATAACGTTTCTAGAAGCACAGTCAAAAATAATGACACAATTGCCCCAAGTTTTCTGGAACGAAGACTATTTATTAAATATGAATTAAAAATTTTCAAAGTTTGCCGAATTTGAAAGACCTTCCTTTAAAAAAAATGTACTAAAGTGCTTTGGCAAGTGCCATTAAAAGTTGGCGCATTTAACCATTATTGTAAGATGGTACAATACTAATACTTCTTAGTTTCATACTAAAAAAAACGAGTAAAAAAAGGAAAACCTCAAGTAACCCGATTTTTGCTAACCCATTTCACTCAGGTCAGATGTTCTTTATTCGCACAAGCTTCTGGTAGGTTCTTAATTTTACGGCAAAATGGTGAGAGAGGTGGATAGTGGATATGTTTGCCATGGGTAAGCAAGACAATTAGTGACGCAACTTTTAACAAAAATAAGTAAAATTAATAAAATAATGAAAAATCTTGACCTAACATAGTTTAGGTTTATTGGATTAGAAGTCAGATAGGGAAATAACATGTTTTATTATTACAATAATAGTTCAAATTGTGTACCATCAGCCTCAATACACGCCCTACATTTTCTTAGAAAAGATCTACTTATTAGCCAGGCTCACTTAAAGCAAAAAGACGGATCCCAGTATCGCTTTAAAGTAAGCCTGTGGACCAGAATTTTAAACTGCAAAATTGTTGGACCTTTTGAGCTGCCTGAGAATTTGAATTGCACGAATTACCTACAGTTTTACGATAAAATTTACCAACTTTGTTAGAGGGCGTACCACTAAAACCGCCTACAGATGTTGATGTAAGCTGCGATTCCTCAAACGACTCAAGGATTCATGAAACTTGCATCAGTTGCATAAGTTCCTACTCAAATCGAAACCTGTTGCGATGCCTGAATCGACTTGCTATTTCATGCACGTTTCATGCAACACAAGAATAGTAGGGTGGGCTTATTTCTTTGCATCGAAGCAGTACTATACACGTTGAAACCTGCATCACTGCATCATCGTCACCAGCTCTGCGACATGGCTCACCGACCATAATAGGATTCCAGAATCTGCATCGCTGCAAGCAGCAACTGATACCAGATTCGTGATTCAGTACCACACACGCTACTACTTGCGTTATGAAACGTAGAAGTCGATACCTGAATCGCAGCATGCATCAACGCCTGTAGAGCGTTTAACAGATCGTCGCCACATGAGGTACCAACAAGATTGCTGCCCAGCGCATTACGCAGTGCAAGTAAGAGGTTTTCTTGACCAAAAATATCCGAGAGGTGGAAATGGACGTTCAGGCACCATCTCGTGGCCAGCCCGTTCCCCAGATTTAAATCCCCTGGAATTTTGTTATCGGGGTGTTCTCAAAGAAAAAGTTTACTCAACGCCCATTGAGAGCATAGCCGAGCTGCGTAAACGAATTTCTCAAGCTGCTGAGGACATCAACTCTCGAGGATATGGCTAATAAGTAGATCTTTTTGATGTAGGGCATGTATTAAGGCTGATGGTAAACAATTTGAATATTTATTGCCTGACCTTTATTGCAATAAACCTAAACTAAACTAGGTCAAAATTTTTCATTATTTTATTAATTTTACTTATTTTTGTTGACTTTGCTAAAAGTGGCGTCACTATCTGTCTCGTTCACTCATAGCAAATATGTTCATTATCTATCTCTCAAATCATTTTGCCGTAAAATTAAGAACCTACCAGAAGCTTGTGCGTATAAAGAACATCTGACCTGAGTGAAATGGGTTAGCAAAATTCGGGTTACTTGAGGTTTTTATTTTTTTACTCGTTTTTTTAGTATGAAACTAACAAGTGTTGTACCATTTTACAATCCTGGTTAAATGTGCCAACTTTTGACGGCACTTGCCAAGGCACTTTAGTACATTTTTTTTAAAGGGGGGCCTTTCAAAGTCAGCAAACTTTAAAAATTTTAGATTCATAGTTTAATAAATAGTCTTCATTCTAGAAAACTTGGGGCAATTGTATAATTATTCTTGACTGTGCTTCTAGAAATGTTATTTAGGGTTACGGTTCCAAAGCTCAAAGGAACAAAAATAATAAAAGTTAACCACAATAACCGAAAAATTGTTATAATTTTACCGAATCTCTAGGTTTGTTTTAAACGCCCATAACTTTCAAACTACATGGGATAGATTTTTTTTCTGATTTTTCTCATGATAGTTACAACCAATCCTGTCACCCCATTGCGGCTTGACGTTGACCTCTGGGACACCCTGGTATACAACATTTTTGCTAGTCTTTCGATTCCCTATAACGAAAGCAAGGACGAAAGCTCCTAACATCTCGCCTTGGTGGTTGCGTCTGACGGACAAAGAAAACAAACCCACCATAATAACCGTTGTTTCGCAAAACATCATGCGCTGGTCCATATAGAAATGTTAAAAGTCATAGCGGGCTTTTGAAATTCGCCGACGTGGGCGGAGAAGTGCCAAGGGAAAGAATAGTTGGCCCTTTATGTTGCAGAACAGGCAATTTCCTTGCATTTCAATACAGCCGGCCGGCCGGCGTGGCGTTTGTTACAGTTGTGATCGTGGAACGAGGCACTGCCTTTTGCTGGGAGAAATAGTTTGTCGACCTGAACCTCTCAATCATCGACGGGTTCTGACGTTTCACTATTCCTATGACATTTGTATCACACTGAGCTTGTTGAATCGATGAATATGCAGGACTAATAAAGCCTTTATTGATTGGTGTCGACTACCTGTTAGGAGTGTGATGAATGGAGTTGAATATCTGAATCCTGGATGTTTGAGTTTTCGCGGAATTCCTACAAGCTGAGTGCCTATGTCAGTTGAAAACATATAAAGTATTCTCTGTCTCAATGAACCATTTATTGGATTATCAGCAAGTTGAAAATACAGGGTGGGCCAATAGTGCGTGGCCGGAGGATTGTGGGCTTACTAAAAAATATTTCAAAAATCTGCCACTTGATTATGGTAGGGACCCTTGAGGGCTATAACGTAAAAATATTTTCGCTTAAATTCTAGCGTTTATACAGGGTGATTCATATCAAACCTACATTTTTTTGAATGGAATCCCCTATATATTATTACATATTTGGATTCCTTGGTCAATTATAGTGTGACTTTATGTATCATACATGGAACTTTAAGCGAACCGTTTAGCCGCAAATCACCATTTTTAGTATAAGTAGGTATCAGAAAAAAATTGAATATCGCAGCGATTAAAAAACTTAGAAGGCCATGACTTTGCGGTACGACTAAGCATGAAATGCGTCACCTTAGGCCAGACGGCTAAACTTGAATTCTTTTTGTACTTGGAAAAATCAGTAGATTAATTAATGAAATTTCAATCACAGATAACTTGATTTTTTCAAATAGGAATGCCTATTTTGGTTTATAGAATCAAATGTAAAATTTGGTCACCTTTCTAACGATATAGCATTCTCGATATCAATCTTTTTTGGTTTTCATTTTATTTCAACTTTTCAGTTAAATCGGTGTTTTTCGATTTTCCTGCGTGCAAGCGACCTAGCAGGCGATGCAAAATAAACAAAAGCCCGTTAATATGGAAGAGACCAACTAGTTTAGTAGAAAGATGCAAACAAACTAGAGTAGTGAGGCAAGATCATGAAAATCCCTTACAGCACATCAACTCTAACAACAACAGCGACAAGATATCTAATGTCAATGAGTAGCTGGGTATGACAGAAGTGTTTATTTTTCGCAGCCTACTAGCTATTGAGATCTACTAGAGCTTGACAACCTTCCAAAACGATTAAAAATTTTGAAACAAAAGGAAAACTGCCAGCGACTTTTGCTTACACTCTAAAATGTTTAGAATGACATTTCACATTTAATGGGATACAAAAATTAGTCATTTCCGTTTAGTTAAGTCAAAAGTGAAGATATCTCTAACTGGAACATTCTGAACATCTAATGAAATAATAGGATTCCTTTATTACGCTATGTTGTAATTGTGTTTATCTCACGTAGTTTTTACAAACTAAATTATGTTTTACAATTCAAGCAGACTACAACTCAAGTTTCATTTTCCGCGATTTTGCTAATAAGTAGAAGTACCTATTGAAGAATTTGAAGGGTTCCAGTCAGAGGTGTCATTACTTTTGATTTACGGAAATGGCTACTCTATTATAGCATGAAATGTGAAAGTTTATTCAGAAGACATAGATATTTTACTGCCAGCAACAATCACTAGTAGTTTTCCTTTGATTAAATATTTTCTTACTGACTTTGGAAATTGGCTAATAGCTAGTGGGCTGTGAAAAATGAACGTTGTTGTTACCGCTATTGTTCCTGAATAGAGCTAATATGTTGTAAGGAATTTTCATAATCTTGCCTCGTTACTCTAGTTAGTTTGCATCTTTCTACTAAGTAAGTTGGTTTCTTCCATATTAACGGGCTTTTGTTTATTTTTCATGGCCTGCTAGGTCGCTTGCACGCAGGAAAATGAAAAACACCCATTTGACTGAAAATTTGAAATAAAATGAAAACCAAAAAGGATTGATATCGAGAGTACTATATCGTTAGAAAGGTAATCAAATTTTACATTTGATTCTTTAAACCAAAATAGGCATTCCCATTTAAACAAATCAAGTTATCTGTGATTGAAGTTTCCTTAATTAATCTACTGATTTCTCCAAGTACAAAAAGAGTTCAAATTTAGCCGTCTGACCTAAGATGACGCATTTCATAAAGTCACACTAGAATTGACCAAGGAATCCAAATATGCAATAATAAATGGGGGTTCCATTCAAAAAAATGTAAGTTTGATATGAATCACCCTGTATAAACGTCAAAATTTAAGGGAAAGTATTTTTACGTTATAGCCATCAAGGGTCCCTACCATAATCAAGTGGCAGATTTTTTAAATATTTTTTGGTAAGCCCACAATCTTCCGTCCACGCACTATTGGCCCACCCTGTATATTCAGTTCAGTTTGGCAAGCCAATATCTAGAAGGATGTAGTTTTGGGGTAGTTCCGATTTAGGGTTGGCACTCTTTAATTTTGCTTGACTGGGACTTGATCAAAATATTCTTCGGTAGGAGGGAAGGGTGCTGGGATGGGATTCCGTTTTAAAAATGATATCGAGTTTGATATCAGAAACGATAGTAGCGACTCCGTTTGCCACAATTCGACAATAAACCCGATACCTATACTCGACAGCTACAGAGCAGTCGATTTGATGCTTAGATTCTCAAGAGTGAGGTTATACATCTGTTTACACAAACATTGAAATTTTATAGTGAACTCTGTACTTCAGTTTTTTCAAACTTAAGGAAAATTGTGAGTATATTAGTGGCTGCAGTAACTAGAAAATAAACTTTTATTTCACTATGGATGCTTGACTTATTCCAGGTGCATATTCTTGTCCAATACCTACATCGTTGGTATGAACCTGTAGCGTGGAATCTAAGGCAGTAAAGAACTTAGCCTCCAGAGTAATGCCCTTTTTTGAAAATCCCTCCTGAACCAAAGGTCGAATTTCCTCACTCATATACCTATACCCTGTTACCCGATACTTTAAACTGTCAGCCGTGTCAACAGCAAACAGCTGTTCGGCTAGTGATAACTAAAAATACCCCAGATTGAGCCTTGACGTATCAATTTTAAGCTTTGAAGGAATGCAGGGCTGTACTGAATGCAAGTATTACTAATAACGAGTAATTGACACTTGGTGACATTTTCGTCTATCCTCTGAGGTCTATGCTTATTTTACATTCTCTCGGAAAATCCGGCGTGTCTTTCAGTATATCAGTATGGCTGGTCTGAATGATGATGATTAGGTACGCTTTGGATGAGGTAAGACTGAAGATAAAATCATTTTTAGCTTAAGCTTCAGTTAAACTATCTTACTATATTAATTTTACTCCATGTACTTACTTTATACTTTTCTCCAATTGTACCTTGTACGTTTCAACCGATAAATATCCCACTAGTGATGCAAGCTATTCATTGAATCGCCCTTATTGCTAAATATAGGAGTATTTTGATAGTCTCTAACGATATACAAATCGATAAAATAATATATTTCTTTTGACCATCCTTTTCTGCAGCGAATTTCTGGATATTGAAGCAATTTGTTGTTTACAAAAATAGGCATTACTTTTTGGTAATGAGATATTCAATAAGAATATTTCTAATACGGTCCTGATCGCAGGATTGCCAATCAACACCACTGGTAAAAAATTAAATTTGAGATACACCTCTTCGTCAGCTGATACCTATCAAATAGATGTCAAACCAGTTTAAAGTATCAGGTAACAGAGTATAAAGGACCTTTTGTTGATGTTATTACATAATTTCGATAAATTTAATATACATGTATGTACTCTTTATTTAATCGAAACAGTTCTATAAATCTATTGTCGGGAAGGTCGAAAGGAAAGAATTATAACTGGTGGTCCAAAAACACCTCAATGTCTCAAAATAAAAAATATTTGAAAAGCTAGAATTGATTTGTAATTATCGAATGACCTTTAGAAGCCTTAAATAGATATATCTCACTGGAAGGTTATTATAATTCAAGTCAGATAGACAGAAAGTTAATACTGAAATATTTTTTATTGATTATAAAAATGTAGGAGTTTTTATGTATTTACAATTGTGCACTAATGGACTTAGACGTACAGCTTTGCGTGAAGCTAGTAGTTGTAGCAGTCCCATACCAGTTTTGATGTAATCTCCTCCAGTGCGCCAAGGCCCTTTAAGGGGCCTGGGAGTCCTAGAGGATCATAATAGTCCTTAGTTTCTACAATAAATATGACCTTGACCATATAGGCTAATCATAAGATAATTTCGGTTTTGACATATTTTTGCAGTTCCTTAGGTCAGAGGTCACCCTCACTCACAGCTGTCGCTTTATATCATTTCATGCGCAGATATTAGGAAAAAGTACAACTTGAGGTAAAGGTCTTGCCTCAGCTTAGATAAATTCAATTATCCTAAATTCCAAGGAAAATACGGTGCTACGCAGAAACGATGAGAGCATAAGCACATTATTTTATTATGTTAGGATATAATCCCTGGTTCTTTAGTAACTTTAGGGCCAAACATATTTGAAAAAGAAGTAAATCTCTCAGATTATCCGTGTCTCTCGAGATGGGCTTCAAGCAAATCTTAAAGCCGATTAGTTATCATCTCTTGTATCTATTTACTTAACTTGCAAAGGTAAATAATACCTACCTAGTTTTTCAATTGAAGGACCCAATGTAAAAAGTGTTCAAGTCACATTATTCAATTTTTGAGAAAAACACTTTTAAAGTTTATGTTTCTCTCTGATGTAAATATTACCTTTTCGAATAGTCATTTGATTTGTTATAGTCTTAGATTCTATTACATTTAGAGTGAGCGACTAAGTAAAAGCTAGATTAGCGGTCTACTCCAAAATTTAGTTTTTTCAAAAAATGGCGCTGTTTTCGTTGGCAACATCCTTTAAGGTATTTTTGTTGTATAATGTATGAGAATACAAAATACTTTACAATTACGAAAGTTATTCATAAATATCGGTGTCAGTGTCTATTGTTTCATCAAGAACTGAATTTTCTAAACCAACACTCATTCCAGATGTATTATTCTCATTTAATGAAGTTTACACATTGAAATGTAGTAAAATTGATAGTGTTTCTTTATATGATAAAATTTTTAGGTTAGCTCAGCATAAAACAGGATTTTCCTATACAAACGCATTATTATCGACAAAATCAAAACCCAATTACCTGTGTTTCTTGTAATATTTCTCCAAAATTTTTCAACTATAAACCATTAGACAAATTGAGTAAAATAACAAACCACTTCTATCAGTGAATGGCAGAATGGTAAACAACAAATTACGCATAAATAATAATTATGTTAGTGGACTAAGTCAATTTTCGCGTTGAAGTAGTCATTCATAGTGACTAAGATACTGTGTACTTATAGGCTGATCTTACATCGAATATATTTTATCTAATATTTGGCTGAACTTAAGCACATGTTACACTGAACTGAAGAATATTTTAAAAAACTCATATACTTATTTACATGTAATAACTTAGGTACATCCTCAGGGTAATAATTCTTCTCTCGGTACATCTCGCAACAATATTAGATATACTACCAGGAACCTTACAAATTATCCGCTTAGATAGCACTGATAGTCTCTAATTGATGAAAATATAACTTAGGCACTTCGTACATTGGACCCTTGTTGATTTACAGCACTCGTCTAAGGCTCGTGCTGCAAACTTCAACTGCGTGAGTTATTACTGTCATTACCGCTCATTAAACATTATAATATTAAGTATTTCGATTCTACTATATGGTAGCAGCTATAAATGAGCCTTGAGAAGCACTATATGCAAATAATACCTCAATACCAGCTCCTTTTTTTTGAATGATCGATACATGCTTAAAATCCATAAATGTTTGGTCCAAAACTGTGTGGAAAACATAGAAAATATAAAGAAGAACCGGTACTTCCTTCAACAATAGATTTACACACTTATTATTACTGATGCCCTACTTTTATCCCTCACACACCAAAAAATAGAAAACTAGCCCTACGCCGAAAGCAAAAAACAACCGCAAGCCATCATTATAGAAGAATAGACATCATCCCACATCCAAACAAACCATTCATTGATAAAGGGGGAAGCACATCATTAAACAGTGTTTATAGAGAACGTAGCGCCCGGATAAAAAACTACACAGTTTCCAATCGCGTTCCCAAAACAGTTGACACGTGACAGAACAACGGACACTGGACGGCATCCCGCAGACTTTTTGTGTCGCCGGGACCTGGTTAAATCTAAATAAACAGGACTGATTAAAGAGGGGAAAGGGATATAGGGGAACCCCCGCGGCGAGTGCTGGTAAGGATTTTGCTAGCACTGGTGGGATGATATCAGATTTTGCCAATGTGCCTGTTTGGTACGCTACAACCAGGAAAAGGAGCTGTTTTTCGTTTGTGTTTTACTGGTAGTCTAATACTCGCGTGGATTACAATAGTAGACCAAACTAATAACATCTTTTTTCAGTTCATTGCGTAATAGGCAGGCATTTTACTTCCCACACCGATAGGTGAGGGGAGTATTGTGATCGCGAAAATTTTCGATTTTGAGATAATACGTTTTTTGGGCGTTTTATGATGTGTACATAACGAAAATCCACGTCACTCATTTCCGTCGGTCTGTCTGTCTGTCTGTCTGTCGGTCTGTCGGTCTGTCTGTCGCGTTTTTCTACCCTCGTAATCTCAGTAACCGCTGCATGGATTGTGATGAAATTTGGGCAGCGGTATGCTGTAGGGTCGTAGTAGGTAATGTTCCTATAATTTTGAAAATCGGTGCATAGGCGGCGGAGTAATTAGCAAAAAACAAAAAAAATTAAATATTGCTGAAACTTCGTTTTTAGGCGGTTTAGGGGTTCGTGATCATTTTCTACTTTTTTTTGGGTGGGGGTGAAATTGGGGTGGTTGGGGGGTGGGGGGTTGTAAAACTGAAAAATTTGTTGTATTCATAATAGACTACCCACTGACCTGTGAAGGAAGACCTAGCGACATAAATAACTTTTTTAGGTCTATCCGAACATTGCCTTATGCCTATTACAGAAAGTAAAGGACTAAGAATTTTTTCCGATGTATATGTTAGGAGCAAACACCGATTTCGGCCAATGGACGGAAAATATGGTCAAAACGCGTTTTGGCTGCTACCGTTTTGCCAATGTCCGAATTATCGCTTTCTGGCTGTTCAATGTAGCCCAGAACGCGAAAACTGAAAAGTTTGCTGTATTAATAATAGGCTGTCCGCTGACCTGTGAAGGAAGACCTAGCGACATAAATCACCTTTTTAGGTCCACCTGAACATTGCCTTGCCTATTACAGAAAGCAAAGGACTTAGAATTTTTTCTGATGTAAACATACGAGAGTATTGCGTTAGATCGTTGTAACGAGGAAACTGTTGAATTGGTTTTAATGAAATTTTGAAACAGCATTACTACCATGGGGAAGATGGAAAACGCGTATGGTTTTGATAAATCGTGCCAGTGGCGGCGCAGAAATAGTAAAAAAACTAAAAATATAAAAACAGCTCAAACTTCGTTTTTAAGCGTTTTAGAGGTTCCTGATCATTTTCTGCGTCTTTTTGGGTGGGGGTGAAATTGGAGTGGTTGGGGGGTTGGGGGTTGAAAAATTAAAAAATTTCTTGTACTCATAATAGGCTGACCGCTAACCTGTGAAGGAAGATGTAGCGACACAAATCACCTTTTTAGATCCATTCGAACATTGCCTAGCCTATATCACGGAAACTAAGGAACTTAGAATTTTCTGTATACTATACGAGAATTTATTGGTTTAAATAGTCTTGTATTTTGCAACGTGGACACTATTAAATTGATCCTAATGAAATTTTGACACAGTATATTGTTACCGTGGTGAGAATGGAAAACGCGTATGTTTGTTAAAAATCTCGTCAGTGGCAGCGTAGCAATAATCAATGAACGCGACAAGTATGAAAAGCAACTCAAATTCGGTCCATTGACCTGTGAAGGAAAGACCTGGCGGCATACGATAATTTTAGGGGGAGGGGGGGGGGGGCTGGCGATTATTTGGTTGCAAGGGATCTTAGACTAAAGCTTCATGCTATGGGAAAATAATAAACTGGTATCAGCGTAATGTGTGGGAAGTACAGAGTCAATCAACTTGACTTCATTTTTTTAAAAAGTGACTACGAAAAACTACAATTGAAAAAATGAAGTCAAATTGATTCACTTATTACTTCCCACACATCGTGGTGATACCAGTTTATTATTTTCCTCTAGCATGAAGCTATACAGGGTTATTCACGTTATTCGACACGGAGCATTATGGCTAAAGTATTTGATAAAAAAGAAAATAATAATTTGGGATGGATAGAGACCCATTAAAGGTACATTTTAAAAATATTTTCATATTATACAGGGTGTCCCAAAAGCACGAAATGTATCAAAGTTATGTTTTTTTAAATGGAACACCCCGTATATTATTGCATATTCAGATTCCTTGGTGAATTCTATTGTGACCTTATGTATCACACATGGGACTTAAAGCAAACCGTTTAGGTGTAAATCACCATTTTCGGTATAAGTAGATACAAGAAAAAAATTGAATATCGCAGAGATTATAAAATTTGGAAGGCTGTGACTTTGCTGTATTACTAAGCATAAAATGCGCCAGCTTTGGTGAAACTGTCAAATTTAAATTAAGTTTATGGTTGGAGAAATCGGTCGATGAATTAAGGAAACTTCGATCAGCGATAACTTGATTTTTTCAAATAGGAATGCCTAATTTTTTTTATACGGTGTAACGTAGAATTTGATAACCTTTCTAATGATGTAGGGTTGTGAATATCAATCTCTAATAGTTTTCATTTAATTTTAAATTTTCAAACAAATCGGCGTTTTTCAATTTGCCTACCCATAAGCAACGTAGCAGGCCATGAAATATAAACAAAAACCTGTTCAGGTAAAAGAAAACAACTAACTTAGCTGAAAAATACACACGAATTAGACTAAAGGGACAAGAATATAAAAATTACTTACAACAAACAAAGTATAACCAGAAACAACGGCGGTAACATATCTTTGGTCAAAGAGAAGCTTGAGTATGGCAGAAATGGATTTTTTCACGGCCTACTAGCTGCTGCAATGTACTAGAGATTGACAATTTCCAAAACCATTAAAAATTTTGAAATAAAATAAAAACTACTAGAGAATGTTGTAAGCAGTTTATTATTTTCATAATAAAATTTCACATTTAATGATATAAAAAAGTATGCAATTCTGTCAAAACTCAAGTCAAAAGTACCTCTGACTGGAGTTCTGAAAATTCTTCAGTACCTATTAGCAAGGTCGCAGAAAATGAAGAATGAATTAAAATTTGTTCAAATTATAAAACAACTTAAATGGCAGGAAATTTAAATCTGATTTGTCAGTATTCCTTTTTTGCAATATTGCTAATAGATATTGAAAAATAGAAGGGCTCTAGTCAGAGGTATCGACTTCGACGCAAATTAGTACTTTTTTACACCATTACATATGATTGATAGTTGCGTGCTGGAGCAACAGTCGCTGGTTGTTTCTGTTTCATGTCAGGGTTTTTAATTGTCTTGGGAATTTTTAACCTCTAGTAAATTGCGGTAGCCAGTAGACTGCAAAAAATATCTATTACTGCCATACTCCAGCTTCTCTTTGACCTTAGAGATGTTATCGCAGTTGTTTCTGGGAGAGTTGATTTGTTGTAAGGAATTTTTATAATCTTGTCCTATTAGTCTACTTAGTGTGTATTTTTCAGCTAAGTTGGTTGTTTTCCTATACCTGAACAGGTTTTTGTTTATATTTCATGGCCTGCTACGTTGCTTATAGGTAGGAAAATTGAAAATCGCCGATTTGTTTGAAAATTTAAAATTAAACGAAAACTACCAGAGATTGATATTCACAACCTTATATCATTAGAAAGCTTATCAAATTCTACGTTTAACCGTATAAAAAAAATTAGGCATTCCCATTTAAAAAAATCAAGTTACCGTTGATCGAAGTTTCCTTAATTCATCGACCGATTTCTCCAAGCATAAACGTAACCTAAATTTGACAGTCTCATCAAAGCTGACGCATTTTATGCTTAGTAACACGGCAAAGTCACAGCCTTCCATATTTTATAATCTCAGCGATATTCAATTTTTTCCTGATATCTACTTATACCGAAAATTGTGATTTACACCTCAACGGTTCGCTTTAGGTCCCATGTATGATACATAAAGTCACACTAGAATTCACCAAGGAATCTGAATATGCAATAATATATGGGGTGTTCTATTTAAAAAAACATAACTTTGATACATTTCGTGTTTTTGGGACACCCTGTATAACATGAAAATATTTTTAAAATGTAGCCCTTATGGGTCTCTATCCATCCCAAACTATTATTTTCTTGTTTATCAAATACTTTGGCCATAATGCTCCGTGTCGAATAACGTGAATAACCCTGTATAATATAGTCTGAGATACACTTGCAACCAAAACGCCGCGTTGCTGTCGCCGCCGTGTCCGGTCCGTCGCCGGCATAAGAATTGTATTTGTTATACCGCTAGTCCTTACTGTTTACAGGTCAGGACAGCCTATTATCAATATTACACATAATTCAGTTTTACAACCTCCCACCCTCCAACCATCCCAAGTTCACCCTCACCCAAAGAAAAAGTAGAAAATAATCAGGAACACCTAAAACGCCTAAAAATGAAGTTTAAGGAATATTTGAAATTTTTGGCTTTTTGGTAATTACTCCACCGCCCTTGCACCGAATTTCAAAATTATAGCAGCATTATCTACCTACCTCACACCATATCGCCACCAAAATTAGATCATAATCCATGTAGGGGTTACTGAGATTACGACGTTACAAAAACGCCAACAGACCGACAGACAGATCGGCAGACCGACAGAGAGATCGGCGGAAATGAGTGACATGGATTTTCGCTATGTAGACATCATAAAACACCTAAAAAGTGTCTTATCTCAAATTCGAAAATTTTCGCGATCACAATACTCCTACTCCTACTTACCTATTGGTATGGGAAGTAAAAAATCTTTTCTTTTAAAACTGCATGAACATATTGTGACATACTTTAATAGTGTATATAGTGTTGGTTATTGTTGTCATGTACCTATGACATTACTGTCAAAATTACAGGTTAGATTGTGGATGAGTAAATGTCATGGAAACATCTGAAGATTTTTTGGCAGTCAGATGTGAGTTTCAGAATCGACCAGATGTCTTCTAGATGCCTCAGTCTCTAAAAATTGTGACGAATAGGTGTACAAGGTATTGTCAAAGTTGGGACTTTCCTTTTCAGAAACAACTCCCTTTTAAGTGACGAAGCTAATGTGCGGTGAATCAACAGCAGAAGAATAAAAAAATAAAGTCAAATTGATTGACTCAGTAGTACTTCTCATACATTATGGTTTATGGTGATACCATTTTATATTACTTTCCAATAGTATGAAGCTGTAACCTGAGATCCCCTTGCAACCAAATCATCGCCAGCTGCCCCGAAATTGTGTTATGCCGCGAAGTCTTTCCTTCTCAGGTCAATGGAAAGCCTTTTATCAATACAACAAATTTTCCAGTTGCACAACCCCCAACTACCCCAATTTCACGTCACACCAAAAAAAATTGAAAAATGATCCGGGACTCCTGAGACGCCTGAAAACGAAGTTTGATCTGTTTTTATATTTTTAGTCTTTTTATTATTGCAGTACCACCATTGACACGATTTTTAAAACGAGGTTTGTTCTGTTTCTATATTTTTAGATTTTTTATTATTTCAGGGCCGCCATTGACATGATTCATAAAAACCATAGGTGCTTTCAATCCCCGCCAAGGTATTAAGGTAATAATACTGTCGAAACTTCATTAAAATCAATTCGGCCATTTCCAGGTTACACAATACAGAACGACCTAAACCAATACCCGTATGTATGTACATCGGAAAATTCCCTTGGCTTCTTTAATAGGGAAGAAAACGTTAGGAAGGACCTACAAAGTGCATTATGCCGCTAGATCTTTCTTTCGCAGGCCATGGACAGTCTATTATCCATACAACAAATTTTTCACTTTTACAGCCCCCACCCCGCATCCGCCCCAACTTCACCCCCACCCAAGGAAAGGGTAAAATGATCAGGAACCCCTGAAACATCTAAAAATGAAGTTTGAGTTGTTTTCATACTTTTAGTTTTTTGATTATTGCTATATACGCTGCCACTGACACGATTTCTAAGAACCGTACGCGTTTTCAGTCCTCACCACGGTAATAATGCTGTATCAAAATTTCATTAGAATCAATTCAGTAGTTTCCACGTTACAAAATACAAAATGATCCAAAATCCAAAGCAATAGGTACTCGTATGTACACAGAAAGTCCTTTTTAGCTTCGGTATAGGCAAGGCAATGACCTAAAAAGGTGATTTATGTCGCTAGGTCTTCCTACACAGGTCAGTGGACAGCCTATTATAAATACAAAAACATGTTCAGTTCTTCAACCCTCCATCCCACAATCATCCCGATCTCACTCCCATCCAAAAAAAAAAGTAGAAAATGATCAGGAACCTCCAAAACGCTTAAACACGAAGTTTGGGCTGTTTTTATATTTTTAGCTTTTTAATTTATGACACGATTTATTTTAAAACCCTATGCATTTTCCATTCTCGCCACGGTAGTAATACTGTGTCAAAATTTCACTAAACCACTTTCCTTGCTATAGTTTTGAAAATCAGTGCATGGGCGGCGGAGCAGTTATCAAAAAACGAAAAATTTTAAATATTCCCCAAACGTCGTTTTCAGGCGTTTTATGTGTTCCTGATCATTTTCCGCTTTTTTGGGTGAGGGGTGAAATTTGGGGTGATTGGGGGGGGGTGGGTGTCCACTGACCTGCGAAGGAAGACCTGGCGACATAAATAACTTTTTTAGATCCATCCGAACATTATTACATTCAATTTTTTTTCTAATATAAACATACGAGTATTGCTTTAGATCGTCCTGTATTGTGTTCCTTCGTTACACTATTGAATTGATTTTAATGAAATTTTGACGCAGTATTGCTACCGTGGCGAGGATGGAAAGCGCGTATGGTTTTTATAAATCGGTGCAGTGGCGGCGCAGAAGTAATAAAAAAACTATAAAAATATAAAAACAGTTCAAATTAAATTATGTTTATTGCTTCTGAAGTTCTGTATCGTGTAACGTGGAAACTATTAGATGGATTTGAATGAAATTCTTACACAGTATTACTACCATGGCGAGGATGATAAACGTATATGATTTTTAGAAATCGTCACAGTGTCGGCGCAGCAATAATGAAAAAACCAAAAATATAAAAACAGCTCAAACTTCATTTTTAGGCGTTTTAGAGGTTCCTGACCGTTTTCTACTTTTTTGGGTGGGGGCGAAATTGGAGGGCTTAGGGGGTTGTAAAACTCAAAAAATTGTTGTACTTATAATAAGCTATCCATTGATCTGACACTTTTTTTTTTTGTTGGGCGAGCGATGATTTGGTTACAAGGGGATGTCAGACTATAGCTTCATGCCATGGGAAAATAATAAACTGGTATCACCGTAATGTGTGGGAAGTACTGATTTAATCATGTTGACACCATTCTTTTAAGATTCCACATAGCTATTCCGTTCAATATACAACAACTTCCTACATCTGCTACCACACAGTTTCATGTACCTACACTTAGACAGCTATTCTTCCACGTACCAAAGGACCATAACAAATACGCCCCCGACACAAAACGACAGTAGTTAAAAATAATTGAACTCAGATAATGCATTTGGGAACACCTTGCCTTTTTTGGAATCGGCACAAAGGAGAGCAAAATGTATGGTGTTAAAGCCGTAAAGTCGCCTTACCGACACAATGCTTTTGCTCGTTTTTCGTCGTGTCATCGGCTCGTCAAAAGCTAATCTGCTAAGCGTTTTGTGGATATGCCGAATCCACTAAGAGGATCATTTTGCTCGAGTTCGACTTTCGACATCTCTTTAATGCACTTACATTCGCACTGATTATATTGACGCTAGTGGTACCGTTCGAGTTTTAACCCTTTACCGTGTGAAGGTCAAAGCGAAAACACTTTTTCGGAGATAAGTCTGCAACTGGAATGAGATTTCTATGCTTTCTGTGACAGGTAATGCTCTCATTCGTTTGATTTGGATGTATGTCCGTCAAAAACCAATCTCAGTGTTTTGTGGATATGCTAAAGGAATTTATCGTAGTAAGAGGATTATTTTGCTAGACTTCAACTTTCGACATATAAACAGACATACGGTTGAACATATTGCTAATTTATTTGTCTCAATTTTTTCAAATATTCATACTGATGCCGTTTGTCCTGTGCCTAACTATAATTAATTGAGGTTTTCGAAACAATTAGTGATCTTGAGTGCAAGTTTTCTTATGGTCCAGATGGTAAACCCATAGTGTAATAAATAAACATGGTGTGCTCACGCGCATGCTGTGACGTCAGCAACGAGAATTTTTGTCGGCGAACTGACGGGAATACCGCATGATTAATGGAGTTCAATAGCCAATTATTGGTGAATTATGTTATAGAGGAGTGGAACATAGGTAATTCAACGACTTTTTCTAGAAAAATGTATTATTTATTGGTAAATTTCAACATTTTTTTCTTAAGTTTACGCCTACAATTTTCGATGATTTTTTGTTTATATGTCTCAGCCTGATGTATGTCCTCGTTCGTATTAGACATAATATTATTTTGTCAGGAAATTATTTAATGGTTTCCACTGGGGTTGCTCTAACTATCTTTAATAATTTTTTAAATACGTTTGATTGTTTAGATAACAACTGTCCAACTGTCGGGAACTTATAGAACTTTAGATTTAGCTCTTTCATCTTATTGTGGTTTTTACAACCGACAACTGCACAATTTGGCATTGTGTGTATAAATGACAGTCTTCTATAACTCGAAATAAGAAGGAATACAACGTAAATCAAAGAAAAATCGTTATCGAATAGCGATTCTATCTAAAACGCGACTAAACACCACCGTGGTATTTCGAATTTCGACGTCTAATAATTCGCCGCGCGAAAAATCTTCGTTGCTGACGCAATGCGCAGAGCGATCGCAATTTCGTACGGCTGGCGAGCACACCATCTATAGTCCCACCACGGGTATACCCAGGGCCGTATATAAGCGGGGGTTTAGGGGTATTGAGTATTCCCATGAACGAAATAACTACTAAAATAATACAAAATAAAAATAATCAAGATACTTTCTTCAAGCTTAGTGATTTATTCTACTACTAACCAATCCCTCGGCGCTCGTAACACATTAGCAGCGACACAATCTATAGTTTTTAAGCAAAGTAAAACATTACAAAGTCAAGTCTTTCCTTTTATACATGAACCCCCCCTCCAAGGTCAACATGAACCCTCCATGCTCAACGCCTAGCTACGGCCCTGGGTATACCAACCTTTTTACTGAAATACTGTGTGTGTACTTTGAGTAAACAGCTGAAACATATATTTTCTTCACTTAATACTGGTATTTTCCCTGCTTACTGGAAAACTAGTTATATTACTCCGATATTCAAAAATGGTGATAGCTCTGATGCTGAAAACTATCACGGTGTTTCAATATCTTGTGCTACTTCAAAACTTTTTGATTTTACTTCCCACGCCGATAGGTGAGGGGAGTATTGTGATCGCGAAAATTTTCTTTCGAGACAATATACTTTTTGGGCGTTTTATGATGCCTACATGACGAAAATCCACGTCACTCATTTCCGTCGGTCTGTCTGTCTGTCTGTTGGCGTTCTTCTAGCCTCCTAATCTCAGTAACCGCTGCATAGATTTTGATGAAATTTGGGTAGCGATATGGTGTGGGGTCGTAGTAGGTAACGTTGCTACAATTTTGAAAATCGGTGCATGGGCGGCGGAGTAATTAGCAAAAAACGAAAAATTTCAAATATTCCTCAAACTTAGTTTTTAGGCGTTTTAGGGGTTCCTGATCGTTTTCTACTTTTTTTTGGTGGGAGTTAAATTGGGGTGGTTGGGGGGTAAGGGGTTGTAAAGCTGAAACATTTGTTGTACTCATAATATGCTGTACTGACGTGAGAGCGAAAGACCTAGTGGTATAATACACTTTTTTAGGGCCATCCGAACATTGCCACGTCTATTACTAAAACTAAGGGACTTTTTCTATGTATAAATATGAGTATTGCTTTAGATCGTTCTGTATTTTATAATGTGGAAACTACTTAATTGATGCTAATGAAATTTAGGCATAGTATTACTACTTTGGCTGTTGGGTTGAGCTACCTACCAGTCGCGTCCCCAGGTTGCGGATAGGGGTGCGCCGCGGTGTCCTTCCAGATGCTGCGGTTAGGAACGTGATAAGTTGACGCTGCAGGAATAAAACCCTGGTATGTGTCAACAAAAGCGTTCCCGCAGACAAGCTCCCACGTGTTTGTGCCGTGCGTGGCGACCCGTGTCGTTGGATGAAGGGTACCTGGCAGTTGAGGGGGCCGTGCCTACCAACACACTGCTTCGGTCTGGATTTCAACTAGACGGGCGGTCAGGAGCTAACCCACTCCTGATCAATCGGCTGTGCCGTACCGTCAGAGGTCCGGTAGGGTGAGCCTTCGGGGGTGGAGGGGCGCTTTAGGGGGCTGTGGATCTGGGAGTACGGTGGCCCCGTATTCTCAGTGAAGCATAACCTTCTCTAAGCGTTGCACGCCTCTGGGGGCTATGTTTACCTGGTAGCCTTGGTGATCATACGGGCTTGCCGTATGACATCCCCGAGTGGGGCTCCGTGGTGGGTGGGGAGCCAGGTAAATGAATAATAAAAATACCTGTATGGATAACATTACAGCCAAAAATTCTCAACCAGCCAAGTCTGATTCAGACTCGGCAAAACCAAAACACCGTAGGGGTAAAAGAATCAGTGGGGCTGAAGCCAAGAGGAGGAGGAAAGCGCGTGAGGAGGCAGAGCGGGCAGCTTCGGCTGCTCGACCCTCCGAACGCACTACTCCACCGCTGACTCAACCTGCTGCAGGGCCGTCTGGTGTGCCTCCACCTAGGAAGGATCATCATCCTACTAGGGCGGTAGAGCACCCTAAAGTACGGCCAATGCCCCAAGAGAGGAAAGATGTGAACCCGAAAGGTGTTCCACCTTCCAAAAAACGTATTAGGTCAGGGACCTCCTCGGACTCTACACCAAGAGGCCGGAAGAAGGTCAGAGTAGGTCTCGAATCGAGGCCTGCCACGCTGACCTATAAGGACGCAGCTCTTGCTCATCTAAGAGTTGCTATTATTGACAAGAAAAATCCTTATGGGAAAATTCCCCAGGACAAGGAGGTTCTTGTCAAAAAGTTAATGACGGAGGAACTGGACAAAACTATTCTGTCCACCTCCAACAGCATGGAGAAGCCACCTACGTTCCGCTCATGGACATACTCTGGTGAAATTATCAGGGTTGTCTGTGAGGACGAGAACACACTAGAGTGGCTAACACGTACTGTGGCAGGCCTGGAGGGCGTAGGAGGCGCCACCCTTGCCGTTGTGCAGGCTGACCGGCTGCCAAGGCTGACAAAGGCCACCCTTTGGATCCCCGTGGATGCTGACAGCGTTCACGAGGAGAAAGAGGTTGTGACCCGTCGCCTTGCTGCACAAAACCCGCCAGTCAACGTCAAGGAGTGGTGCCTCTTCCACTACGAGGCAAAAAAGGAGCCGAAAGGGCACCTACTCATCTTCGGCATCGGTGATGAGGATGTTAAGACCTTGAGAGCGAGGGAGCTGAGAATGAGCTACCTCTTCCAGTCTCTCATCATCAAGGTCAAGCCTGAAGGGACGTCAGCTGTAACACAGCAGACCCTAACTAAGGAGGACAACAAAAATGTCAACCTTAGTAAACCGGAGGCTGGAGAGCTGGAGCTGACACCCGAAGTTGCTGATAGGCAGCCAAGGGAAGGCGGCTGCACCGTTCCAACTCCAACCAACACCTCTGAGGGGCTGGCAGTAAGTGTCAGACCCACCTCCTCTACTGCTGAGGAGACAATGGAGGTGAACTAATCCAGCTACCAATGGCTGGATCACCGCAAAGGGTAAGAATAGTTCAGTGCAACCTGCACCACAGCAGAGCGGCGACAGCTACGCTGTGCCGCCGCCTGGATGTGGAGCAGGATGTACTGGCATTAATCCAGGAACCATGGATAGTCAAGTCCAAAATCTGCGGACTAGCAAATCTTAATGGACGTGTTTTCAGCACTCCCACAAACGAACAACCAAGGACGGCAGTCTACGTTCCTCGCAACATAATAGCCCAGCCATTGCAACACCTGTCATCTTCAGACCTAACAGCAGTTAAGGTGCAGTGCAATTTGGCAGGTAAAACTACCGCTGCTGTTCTCGCATCAGTGTATCTCCCCCAAGACTCAGCTACCCTACCACCAACCAGAGAAATGGAGAACCTGATAGAACACTGCCGAACCCAAAACTGGGAAGTCATTCTGGGCTGCGACGCCAACGCACACCATGTGACATGGGGCAGTGAGAACAACAACGCTAGAGGTAAGTCACTTTACGACTATATTATAGGTAACAATCTCTTTATAATTAACAGGGGATGTGCACCGACATTTATTAACTCTAGGAGTCAAACCATAATCGATATAACGGTAGCTTCACCTCGTATATCCAATTCAATCCTAGGGTGGCATGTATCAGATTCTGCTACCATGTCAGACCATCGGTGGATAAACTATGAAATAAATCTCACGAAGGCGCCAAAGAGACTACTCAGGGATCCTCGGAAGACGGACAGGAGTAAATACCAACGCCATCTACGTGGGTCCCTTGAGGAAGTCGACGTAGGAATGTCTAAAAACAACGGCCAAATAGAACAATATGTCAGTTCTATTCAAAGAGCCGTGATAAAGGCCTTTGAAGAATCCTGCCCCTTGAGAGCCGCACAACAGCCTGGCGAAGCCACAAAGTGGTGGAACCAGGAGTTGAGTGACCTCAAGAAGACGGCCAGGAAATCATTCAATCGAGCAAAAATGACAAAACTTGTCTCAGACTGGAACCAATACAAGGTTCATCTAAAGCAGTTTAAAAAATTAGTAAGACAAAAACAAAGAGAAGCATGGAGAGCGTACTGTGAAGAAATCGAGGATTACTCACATACCGCTAGGCTCTGCAAAATCCTTGCCAAAGACCGAGACACGGATTTATGTCTACTCAAGTATGAGGACGGCACTACGACTGCTGACCTTCATGAAAGCCTGAAGTTGCTTATGCGAACTCACTTCCCCAACTCTGTTGATGTAAGGGGAAGGGAATGGCCAATTGAAAATGAAACAGAACCTTCGGACCTGGATTGGCAGCAAGCCAACCAAATAGTTACTGAAGACAAAGTAGGATGGGCAATACAGACCTTCTCACCCTTCAAATCGCCAGGCATTGATGGCATTCATCCCGCCCTACTGCAGTGGGGCTTGGACGAACTGTTGCCGCACCTGACGAGGATGTTCAGGATGTGTCTAGCGCACCGCTACATCCCAAAACTCTGGAGGGAGGTGAAGGTGGTATTTATCCCAAAGATAGGTAGAATGGACTATACCACACCTAAAGCCTACCGTCCTATTAGTCTGACATCGTTTTTGCTCAAGACGATGGAGAGACTATGCGAACGATACCTAAGGGATGCTATCTTGCAGTCACAGCCGCTGCATCCCAACCAACATGCATACACCCCGGGCAGATCCACCGACACAGCTCTCCACCTGGTTGCTGGTCGAATTGAAAAGTCTCTCGACATCAGAGAGTCTACCCTCGGAGTGTTTATAGACATCGAAGGTGCTTTCGATAGAACTACCTTCTCTGTAATCGTAGCTGCCCTGACAGCCAGAGGAGTTCCTCAAATTGTCAGCAGCTGGATATCGAACATGCTCTCAAAAAGAGCTGTTAGGATCAGTGCGGATGGCATTGTTGTCAGAGGAATGGTCGCAAGAGGCTGTCCGCAGGGAGGGGTCCTATCTCCACTGCTCTGGAACTTAGTTCTAGACAGCCTTTTACGCCGCCTCAGCGACAAAGGCTTCTACACAATAGCGTACGCGGATGACTTGACAATACTTCTAAGCGGTAAGTTCGAGGGCGTTCTATGCGATACAATGCAGGGAGCCCTAAAAATAATAGAGAAATGGTGTGAGGAGAACTCGTTATCGATCAACCCCCGTAAGACCGAGATGGTTCTTTTCACGAGAAAAAGGAGTATAGGGGCATTAAAAGCACCTGTTCTCCTAAACACTGCACTAAGTTTCGCGACGGAGGTCAAGTATCTGGGGGTGACCTTTGACGCTAAACTCACATGGAATCTTCACCTGGAAAGAAGACTAAAAAAGGCATACATCTCCTATGGACAGTGCCGCAGAATTATGGGCAAGACCTGGGGATTGAAACCTAGGGTAGCCATGTGGATATATACTGCTATAGTAAGACCGATGATAGCCTATGGAGCCGTCGTCTGGTGGCCCAAAAGCCAACAGACGACAGCAAAACTCAAGCTCAGTCAGATGCAAAGAACTGCGTGCCTAAGTGTGACTGGAGCTATGCGCACAACACCAACTAGAGCGATCGAGGTGATGCTATGCCTGCCACCACTAGATATGCATCTACAAGAAGTGGCTCTGGCGGCCATGGCGCGCCTCAACACTCTTGGTATAAACCCAGAAGTAGGTTGTGGGGAAACTAGACGTCTCCTGTGGCTGAGGGCTATCAAATCTATGCCCCAAATACAGGCGAGCACAGATAGTATTTCCCCTCGATTTGTTTTTGATAGACCCTACTCAATATACGCAAATAGTGAAAACCAGACCTCCGATGAAGGAACAATTAATATTTTCACGGATGGATCAAAACGTAAGGAAGGGGCAGGCTGCGGAGTTTTCTCGAGAAGCCTGCGGTTTCATCTTAAGTGGACTATGGACAAACGTGCCAGTATAGTTCAGACAGAACTATCGGGCATAACCATAGCCGCAAACGAGATTACTCGCAGACAGATATCGAGAAAAACCATCAAGATCTACACAGATAGTAGACAATCATTAGTGGCCCTGAAGAGTCATAAGATAACTTCGAGGTCACTATGGGATTGCCACCAAGCACTTGTAGGGGCCTCCCATGCAAACCGCATCATGGTATGCTGGATTAAAAGTCACTCGGGATGCAGTGGCAACGAAAAAGCTGACGAACTGGCTAGAAAGGCTGCGGGCCTGAAAATCTTCGGCCCCAGCCCCTCAAGCTTATTACCTTCGACAGCGAAATCGCAAATGATTAAAGAGTACACCCATCAGAAATTCAAGGAATTATGGGATGGAACAAACACCTGCCAACTTGCCAGGGAACTTTTAAATTACCCTAGTAAGGATGCAGCAAAGAGCTACCTGGCGATGCCCAGAAGTAAACTACGCACTGTTGTAGGGATCTTAACGGGACATTGCCAGCTTCGGAAACCCCTCTTTAACATGGGAGTAAGCGACACACCTCTCTGCAGAGGCTGTGAACAGGAAGATGAGACGGTGCATCACGTCCTTTGTGACTGCCCCAGCGTCTCATCACTTCGAGAATCCATTCTGGGTGAAAGGTGGCCAATCTTGGCCTCCTTGAGGAAAATCCCCCTTGGTGCAATCACCCTGTTTTTCAAACGACTGGGATGGCTGCAAGCCTAGGCGGCGATACCTCCAGGGAGGATGCACAAAGGGCCCAATGGGGCCTAAGTGCTGTGGTCTCTAGACTGCCCTCCCATGATTACAGAATACAGAATACTACTTTGGCAAGGATGGAAAACGCGTCTGATTCTTAGAAATCGTCTCAGTGGCGGCGCAACAGTATTAAAAAAACAAAAAATATGAAAACAGCTCAAACTTTGTTTTTAGGCGTTTTAGGGGTTCCTGATCATTTTCTACGTTTTTTGGTATGGGGGTGAAATTGGGATATTTGAGAGGTGGGAGGTAAAACTGAAACTTTTTTGTATTCATAATAGTTCGGGAAAATAATAAAACTGGTTTCATCGAAATGTGTGGGAAGTACTGAGTCAATCAACTTTTACATTTTTTGGTTTGTAAAAACTTACTTGGAGTGTAAGCAACTAATAGTAGCTGAACAATATGGTTTCACTCAGGGTAGATCAACAGTAACAAACTTGCTAACCTATGAGAATTATTTATTAAGTTCTTCGAAAACAGGCAGCAAGTTGATAGTATTTATACTGGTTTCTCTGAAGCTTTTGATAAAGATAAAGTGATCTTGACAATATCAGTGAGTGCTGTCAAACTAATGGGCTGTTCCTCAACAGCAATAAATATTGAATATGCATCGGCAATACGGTCTCCTTATTACTAGGTGCATATTGATAGGATTGAAAGTGTAAAAACAGTTTTACGCATAGCTGTCTGGCGGTCAAATATTAATATTCACATTAGTAAATACAACCCTTATTATATTGACTACAGCCCTGCATTGAGTCACTTTCAGTTATCTACATTGGAGTCCAGGCACGGTCTTTTGTATATTTTCTATTTAAATTAGTTGTAGGTCATGTTGATTGTGGAGAACTTTCGGATTCCATATATACTTTTTTGCCTCTCGGACAACACGTGATAACTGCTCCTTTATACCGGCACATACTACCCTCTCACACGGATGTGCAAAATCTTGAGTAGAAATAACCTTGACCCTTTTAGATTTTCGTGGCTGGTTTCTACGATAAATTTGAGTGGATAGATACGTTTAGCTTCTGCTTAGTTTAAGTACTTAAGTATTGTTTGTTATAGGTACAGGTAGTTTTTTGCTACTTTTTTAAACTGGAATACCTGCAATAATTGTAAAAATGGAGTTTCCGTTAAATAAATAAATAATGCACTTACATTCGCATTGATATTATTGACAGTTGTTCCTTGTGGCAAGATACGAGTTTTAACCCTTTACTGTGTGAAGGCCAAAGCGAAAACCTTTTTGAGGGATACGTCTGAAACTGGAATGAGCTTTCTGTAGCATTATTTAAGGTTCTTATAACACTTGTGTCAGGTCATCTTTCATTCGTTTGATCTGGCAAAAGTTCATCTCAGCTTTCTGTGGATACGCCGAATCCAATCTTGCTAGATTTCGACATGCGACATCCCTTTACTGACACTAGCACTGATTTTATTGATGCGTGCCTTTTCTTTTGTGATATATGGATCATCGAGTATTCATCCTACTGGCTAAATTTTAAGTGAACAGACTTTTGGGGTGGGGGTCATGTCTGCTACAGGAATAATATTTCTTTACTTTATGATGGACTTAATTTATGTAGGAGAAACTGTTGGGTGGGTACAAAAAAGGCGTTTGAGCATTATTTTCTTTGACATAGAAAATTTATTTCATGCATGTTATTTTATTTTTTCTATGTAGAAAAAATATTTTATTAGGTTTATAATTCAAACTTTATATATAATTTATAATTATATTTCTACCTTTGCAGCGATAAACAAAAGTCTAAAAACAACTCAAATTTCGTTTTTGGACATTTAAGGGATTTCTGATCAATTTCTACTTTTTTTGGAGGTAAAATTGGGTGGTTGAGGGATGGGGGTTTTCAGACCTATCCGAGTGGACATAACGCTTCTCGTTAGAAGTGACATTTCACTTAGTACATGAAGCAGAAGCATCTATTGATGCGATGCACCTATCAGAAATGCTTTGACTAATAACTATACAACTTATACATATACGTAAAAGTGTCGGCGTGAGCCCACATTGCTGTAGCTGTATCGAAGATTAAGATGTCAAATGAGCTTATTTGGTGTATATCGGCGAGTTGAAAGCAGAGAGCTGCTTCGGTCGACCGATGCCGACCATTTATTTCGTCTTAGTGACGTTTTGAATTCGACACGCAGATTACGCCGCCACACGTGACAATCAAGTCGCCTTAAAGAAAGAAGTATTCGAGTAGCCTTTGGAGATTGGCACAGCATGAGAAAGGTGATTTGCTACTCCAGGGTATCGCCACAATATGTTCATGTACCAGCACTACCAGCAGTACGACTTTTCAGGCAATAGGCAATCGTACTATAAATTATAGAATTGTACTATATTTCGGGACTCCGTATTATATACTGTTGAAGAAATATATAGTACGCGAAAATACTATATTTCCGTACAATGGACGATTGTTTACGTTTTGCAACCAAATTTGTTCAAAATAACAAAAAATGAGTTGCTAATTTATACTAACTTAAACATTGGGTTTAACAAGGCGTATACCACTTTGATTGAAGACAAAAGACTGTGAAAAATTGCACGAAGTGCAAAACATATAATATTTATTGAAAATAAATGAACAAAAATATAAATGTCTATTTTTATTCTTTCCTACTAAAGTACTATATTTGTTTGAAGCGTACTATATTTTTATAGGATTTTTATGAAAAATACTATATTTAGACAAAAGAATGTTGGCAGCCCGATTCTAAAACCGCCTCTGAATAATAGTAATAGGTACAGAACTGTAACTGAGAGAATTACACAGAATAACAGATGCTTGTACGTCAGACATCAGGACGGAATTCGGAATGAGTGAATGCAAGAAGCTCCACATCAATAAAGGGCAACGGAAAAACCATCCTATAACTGGCCAAACGCTGGACAACATGGAGGACAAGAACGAAACGTACAAGTACCTGGGTTCCAAAAAGAATGCTATGATAGACCAGACGCAAATCAAGGGACTGCTAATACAATACAAGAGTTTGCAATTCCGGTACTCAGCAACTATTTTGGCATCGTCAGGAGGCCCCACATACAAAATATCCATATACTTTTAAGAACAGAACTTACCAAACATCGAATCTGACATCCGAACGCATGCAAGGGAAGTCTTACCATAGCCAAAAGAGTAACGGAGCAGAGGAATTATAGACATACAGTCATTTCGCACAGAGCAAATAAAAACTCTCGGACATTTTTTCCGGAGCAAATAAACCAACCAACATTTGTCAATAGTAAAAGCAGACAAAAGCGATATACAACATTTACTCTATCCTGCCCAGAAGCCTAGACCACGCAGCAGACGCATACAGTCATATACAATCACAACAAGAAAAAATAAATATCTGGTCACAGAGGGCACTTCATGGTGAACAAAGATACCGTGTCACACAAGATCATATTAATGAAAAGCAGTTATACACCTGGCTGCAGGATGGTCAACTCCTTCCAGAAACGGAGGGTTATACGCTTGCTGTCCAGGACCTAATGATCGAGGCATGAAACAACAAGACAAAGGACCTCCACAGCCTGAAACATCGAAGGGTGGTTGGGTGGTTCTATCACGGAAGATGTTTGAGTAATAACACCGAAGGCCATCCGGAACACTAGAGAGGCTCTGCAAGCGCATCCTTTCCAGGTCGAGGTCGCTACTCCCCGAACCAGTCTCCCCCAGCATTCCTTCCTTTGAAGAATTTCGACGCTGTGAAATGAGATGTCGGGCAATTTGTTTCCCGACGGCTACAACCTGCAGTGTTTCAAGTTTAACGTGCATAAACAATTACATTCTCGCAACGCTTCTACAGCGCCATAGGCTTTCAGCTTTTGCGGGAGGCTGACCATAAAAAAAACGGGAACAACTCCTAGAGAAAAAAAAAGCGGTCGGTGTCTATCACATACACTGTGGTAAAGGTATCACCTGTTTCTTAATGTCAAACATCTTTTATAGAAGTTTGTGCATTTCTAATGGTTTCGGTAACCCTACATTTGAAAGTTCCTGATCATTTTTGTCCGCTCGCTTCGTAAATGGCATCAACACGATTGCTCCATAATGGGCCCGCATCCTATGCTCGTCCATATATTGACTGCAAACACTTCCTTTTCAGAAATGCCATACACTCGTTAATTTATGGCCGGTTAAACTGCCTGCTGTATTTCCCAAACACCCCTATTTACTTTAATTAAACAGGATAATTGTGAGCGACAGAGGCTTAGTAATTAACCATGCTCTTCCATAAGTACAATTTTGTACACTAATTCAATATATTAACTAATAGAGAACCATCCGTCTTTCACTAGTCGAGATGGAGTCTGGATCGTAGTTTTGAATATTTAACTTCCTGCGCTTCTTTTGCTAGTATATCCCGAAAATCTTTGATTTTGAGATAATACGCCTTTTGAGCATTTTTTGATATCGACTGAACCAAAATCCACGTCACTTATTTCCATCGGTCTGTCTTTCTTACTGTCTTCTTCTTCTTCGGATTTTAGGTACTTTGCCTGCCCATCCTTTTCCCGGCATTCCGATATCTCGTCTTCCAGAATATTGATCAAATCTGGCTCTGGCTGGAATCCTATTTTCATGCATTCTTTCTACATATTCTCTCCATCTAGTTTTATATTCTTTTATTTTTTCGTTTATATCGTGAATTTAATTCCGCTCGTATCTCAGTTCCCTAATCTGCCTAATTTTGTGCAACCTTTCACTCTTCTTAGAAACTTCATCTCTTGTGTTTGTTCGTTCAACTTCGCGGCGGAGTTATTAGCAAAAGACGAAATTTTCAAATACTGCTCAAACTTTTTTTAGACGTTTTAGGGGTTCCTGATCGTTTTCTACTTGTTTTGTTTGGGGGCGAAATCGGAGTGATTGGAAGATGAGGGTTGTAAAACTGAAAAATTCGTTGTATAGATACAACCTATTATGAATAATAGACACATTGACTTGTGAAAGAAAGATCTAATAGCGGCATAACACACCTTTTTGCTGCCAGGGCGATGCTTTGGTTACAATACTTACATTGAAAAGGACTTGTCAACAAAAAAATCGATTTTGTTCTTGGATTATCTAGGTTTAGATACTGCTTGAAAATATATGTTTCGACGTTTTCAACTTGCAGAACATTTAAAAACACTTTTTCATGAGCTGTTTTTCCTGTATTCCTACATAATGGCACAAATCAAGACAACACTTTTGAGGTTCGACGTTTTCAACATACAGGGAGTTTCATAAGTTGGGACTTTTTTTCATACAGCGGATAGTACTCGCCAAAGTGAGTGTTTTTCCCAGTAATATATAAACGAAATATTTAGAGAAAACGAGATACTGACCATTAAAGAAATCCACAATTCTAAGTCCGTCCCTGGGCAATGGCTCACCATCTCATAATATCACAACAAACAAGGCAGTGCTAGTGGTGCCGAACTGCCGATGCCGCATGCCGGTGATAAAAACAGGCAGTTCGCGTCGCGTTGCTGTTGCTACATCTGCCGATCGGACTTTAAAAACAACAACAATGGTGCATGCGTATAACAATAATGAACTGGTGGACATGATTTTAATGTACGGTGAGTGTGGTCAAAATACCGCTGCGGCTTCGCGAGTGTACACCGATCGTTTCCCTAACCGTATTTACCCTGCACTTCGTCGATTTGTCTCGCTTGTGCAAAGAGCTAGAGACACAGAATGTCTGAATCCACATCGTGGTGGACACGCTGGAAGACCTCGACAACATCGTATGGTCCAAATTGAAGAAGATACCGTAAATCGTATTTTTACCTACAAGACGCCTGCGACAGGGCCGTACTTACAACTTCCGTAGCAACCAAATAGTGAGTACTTGCTTGAAATTTTTTTTACTGTTTTGCTGCTGGTTCACCGTGCATTAGCTTTGCTGTTTCAAGGGCTGTTGCTTCTAAAGAGGAAAGTCCCATCTTTTAGAATACCCTGTATATTAGACTATTTAACAGAATTTAGTAGATTAAAACAGTGTACTTATTATCTCTGTATAAACTGTAAGGAGTAAACACTGAAAACTAACATTACGACGTCACATGCTCTCTGTTGTCCTCGGTCCTGGAATCAAATATTAATTTTTATTTTGATATGTATAAGTTTTGTAAAGAAAAGAAACAAAATCGTTTTGTTATAAAACATATATAGTTACGATTTTTCCCTGTATCAATTTTTTTTTTCGAAAATCCAATTATCGTTCCTTAGAAGTTGACAGTATCACCATTCGCCCCCTTGGATGCGCCTCTGATATGAATCTTCAAACAAAATCAACTTTATCTGTTAATAAATCCATTCCGAGTAAGAACGATCTTCCTCGAAAAGCTTAAACGTCTTAGCTTTCCAATCCTAAGTATAATTTAACAGTAGCAAATCCGATTTTAATCCCTTCCAGCTATCCCCAATAGGGATAAATATATTCCGCCTACCAAAGTCAGACAGGGCCCATCTTAGGGCTAATAGCTGCGGTACCAATATTTTCATATTTGTTATTCAGGGATTAGGAAGTCAACAGTTGTGGGGCGGTCTGTATAAAGATGGGACCCGTCCGCAATAAACTAATGACCGGGATGGCTATAAATTTTTATTTAAGCCCTCTCATATGCTACCGTTTCTTGGAGAACGGAAAGATAGTACCATCAATGGTACACAAGGTGGTGATACTTCTGAATGAAATATTACAGACAGTCTAGCTGATTCTTGAGAATATTAATACAATATGTGATATAAACATAAGCAAACTTTCAAGGCGATGACAGGAATGGTCCCATTCACGCCCATAGAAAAAATACAGTGTTTACATGTTTTTCCATTGCTTTAAATATAATTACAGTTGTTTCAAATCCATGTCATCGAAAGAATTTAGTCCTTATATCCGAAATAATTACAGGTGCACCAATAAATTTTTAATGATCTTATATACTTTCTATTGATATGTATTACACTTCAAGTTCTAGTATTGATATATAATGCAATTAAAGCAATGTTTTGTTTTAAAATTTACCATATGTTTCATTTAAGTAAAGCATCCGCCAGACCGCCAGGAGATGTATTTATTGGGCCTGCGGGTATTGGGCCATTCAAATGCGTTAACAAACTTTCCCTAACATAACCCTTTCACAGCAGCCGCGGTACTTTGGTATTTAGGCCCTGCCTGTGCGGTCTGCTCAGTTATATAAAAAAAATTAGATGTACAAAATTGTTCCTGCCACAGCAGCTCATGATAATTCATCTAATTGAAATCAATTTTCGAAAGGTAACTTTACAAGAACAATAACCCATGGTTTCCAAATATTGTCTATACTATTTGAGAAATTGATAAGTAGTATTTGTACAAACATCTCTTATTGAATTCAATGGCCCTTTTTGTTCGCTCAACTCATTAGTATTCTTCGGGACTTATTTTCCAATAATTGAACGAACGTACAAGGACGAAAAGGGGGGATCGTCTCAGCTATCCAAAATAGAAATTTATAGAAAGAATTTCTTAGTCTGTCACACAATTATAATTTATGTGTGAATAAAATGCCTTTTCCTAATTTTAAAAGATATGTTCAAAAATATAGAAATTATGAATAAATTATTATGTTATTTAGTTTTGATTTTCCGCAATGTTTACCTATAGTGTGACAGCTATATATTACGGTAGTCTATATGCGGATAACATTAGTGCAATTACAAAAGACAAAACATTCAAATACAGCTATACTTCAATGCGATACACCCGTAATTTATTCAACAATATGAGGCATCCGAAAAATCGATATGTTACTCTGGCAATAAATAGTCTTGGTCCAAGGAAAGGAAAGTAGCTTAGAATCAATTATAAAACACAGGTTCGATTCAACGACAGACTGCGGTTGAATCATTCATCAGAGTCCAATGACATCTTATAGGCGAATCGAAAATGCGATATAATTTGTTAGTAGATATACACTTCCATTGGATAAAACATCGCTGTATTTGAGGAATGCTGAATCGAAGCGTGGATGTTTGACAAAACGACAGATTTTTCTGTGTGTGTGTAGCTCAGTTCTGCTGAAGATATACAAATATACTAAATACAGGGTTAGCCTACACTATTGAACAAGATTTGGCTTAATTTTTGGTTTGTCATATAGCAAATTATGTGAAAAGTGTACATTACAGGTGATAATGTTAATATTTGAAAAGACCCGAAAAAATGTTTGCTGCTAGTGCCCCTCCCAACGAAATTCGGCTTATTCTGACTACCGCAATAGGTCTAATTACTCTTTTCTGCATTAAAAATAGCCTTTGTAGTTTAGAAGACGCTCCCCACATTTTAATACCGTATGATAGCAGTGAATCTATTTATGCACGGTAAAACTTTCGCATTTACAGTTCACTGATATGTATGTACCCAAAAAATTGATCATTTCTACCTATTTGACCGATTTATTAGCAGATTGAATCAAAAAACTGTGGTCAGTTTCAACATTAGAGTAAATAAGTAAAATATTCATATACCACTGCTGTGCTTCAGAGGAATTTGAATTTGCAAGTTCAACTACATAATTCTGGTTATTTCCTTTAATCAATAAGGAAATATCAAAATCAAAATACCTTAGCATTAACCATAGAATAGCTAAACAGAAAACATAGTTTGCATGTATGAACACAAAGATGTACATGCTAATGCAATACTTTTCTCCATAGTACTAATTTGCGGGTTAATAATATTATGGGCGAATAACAAATATTACATGGGTAACAACGCACATGATAAGCATAGTGCTAAGCACTATACATCTTTATTCAGAAGATGACTGAATGTAGCGGTAGCCGTCAAAGCAAAATAGTTTTTATGTGTAATGCTTGTCTCAACAAAAATCGCGATGTATGTATTATACTTATCATACAAACTCAAAAACAGCTATTTTGGTTGTTGACATTGTACAACAAGTTGAACCAGATCTTGCTCAAGAATTGTATTAAGAAGCAAACAGACGACCTTGAAACTGAATACCTCCGAAAAACATAAAACAAAATCCTAGCAAGTTACATACGTATCTAATAGCTTTTCTATCGTATAGGCTAAAGTCTACAGGCCTACCTATATTGTAGGCGTGCACAAAACGTCATCGAAACCTTTAAGACAGCTCTATTATACGATCAAGTCATCTGTTGTCCGGCAAACAACTGACGAACTGACAATGTAATGCTGACCGGCGATTTGCGTCACATCTGCCTTCTTGACAGTTAACAGGAAATGCCTCTACGGCCAACAATGGGCCGCTAATCTGTTATTGGCACGAGTGTATAGGGCATCGGGCACTTTGAAGGTGATTTAAAAGTGCACCGCATGCTAGGAGACTCTGTAATTGGTCCTTGGGGTTCTTCGGTGGGCAATCAGTGCCAAATTGTAACAGAACTTATACCTATTCAGTGTTTGGAATGTTGAGGAGACGTATACGGGGTAGTAGAGTTAAAAAGTTGGTTGTTCAATTTCCCGAACCATAACTAACTTCCTCGACAAAGGAAGGGTAAGTTATTAGAATCTGATCGTTTTTGCAAATTTTCTCGAAATTTCCATGGTAAAGTCACCTCCTGACTCATTTTCTGTAAAGAAAATGCTACGTTGTATTATTATTTTTCTGAGTAACCGCCACCATCACCCACTATTAAATCATAGATTTGCACCAAAAGCGGACCAAAACATAGAGAACAAAAACTTCTTTATGACAGTAAAGTTTGAAATTATTTGGATAATTTTTGCGAGTTACTGCCATTTTGAGGTTCGAAAATTTGCTACTTTTTTTTTAACTTTTATTCTACCATTTTGAAAATTTTGCGGCATGCACGGTAACATTTTAGACATAAAGAAAGTATGCCCTTTATATATTGTGGTAGCATTAAAATTTCACATTATGACATTATTTTTTAAGTTACCCCCACCCCACCCCTTTTTAGCTCTGACTGACTCACTGAAGAGAGCTTATGAAGGGTCTCTATCTGTCCGTCCGTCTGTCCGTCCATCCGTCCGACCGCATACAAAAGATAGCCAAAACTACAGGTGCTAGAGGAAAACTAAATACAGATTCGGGATCAGCATGAAAAAAGTAGTCCAGTTTTGTCAATATCGCTTCCGGTTTAAAAAAATTGAATCAAATTATGACAGGTAACTGACGAAGTATTACGTACGGTGTATTTATATTCGTGAAGCACAGGCAGAGTGGCCGAGCGGTTAAGATGCTAGGCACCAGTCCTAAAAGGCGTGGGTTCGAATCTCACCGCAGTCAACAACTTTTTTTTCTTTGTTCTTTAAAGTAAAATTGTAAATTTGTTGATTACCAGTCCGGGATAAATCCGGTTTTGTCAATATAATGAAAAAAATTAAATTTTAATACCAAAAACTTCCACAGTGAGAGCGCCGTTTGGATTTACTCAAGTAAATTCTTTCCTACTTTTTATAATTGTAGCGGGACCAAAAATAAAGTCTTTGTTTCTAATGATAACCTTTTTATAGTGACCAAGTTTGAACAAAATCGGAAAACTTTGGTATTTTCATATCCGTCTATGTATGTCCGCGATTTCGTTCTCCAACGATTACTCGAAAACATCTCGAGCGATTGCTCCCAAATTCGGCCAACTTGAATTAATAAAGGTCTTTTCGCGTTGAAAAGGCTTTGGTGGCGATCAGACAATGATGTTGGAAAAGGGTGGGGGGTGCGCAAAAAAAATGTAATACAACATACAAAATTCATGGCACCAGTTAAAAGAGAATATGCCTCTATGTCAAAAACGATACATCACATGATAATTTTTTCTGAAATGGAGACTAAAAAAAATTAACTAGATTGAAATACTCAAATGTCATCAACTGCAATTGTCGAGTGGGGATTAGAAAATAAAGTACAGTTCAACGTACAAAAAACTCAGGCAACAACACTTACAAAGAAGTCTCACGATGGCTTACCAACCGTGGAAACGGAGGGTCACCCCATAGTCGAATCACCTTCTGTCAAGCTTTTGGGAATCAACATCAACAATAACATGTCCTGGCGCGACCACGTCGTCAGTATTGCTAAAACGGCATCCCAGAAGCTTGGAGTTTTGTTCAGCTGTAGGAAGTTGTATACACCAGAGCAACTGCTGCTGCTGTACAAGGCACAGATCCGACCATCGCTGGAGTATTGCTCCCATGTGTGGGGATGCGCTCCGAAGAACTCTCTAAAGCTTCTGGACACTGTCCAGAAAAGAGCGATTAGACTAATCGATACGCCAAACCTCACAAAGGACCTCTACAGCCTGGAACATCGAAGGAGGGTGGCTGACCTATCCCTGTTTTACAGATCCTATCACGGAATATGTTCGGCTGAGCTCTCTCAGATAATAACACCACAGGCCGTCCGAACCAGGAAAACTAGAGAAGCTCTGCGAGCTCATCCTTACCAGGTCGAGGTCCTTACTCCCCGAACTAGTCTCCTCCAGCATTCCTTCTTTTGGAGAACTTGGACGCTGTGGAATCAGCTGCCGGGGAATTTGTTTCCCGACGGCTACAACCTGAAGCGTTTCAAATCTAACGTGAACCGATACTTATCCTCTCGCAGCGCTTCTACAGCGCCATAGGCTTTAAGCCTTTGTGGGAGGCCGACCATAAAAAAAATATGTGCACTGAATTGCTTGATATCAGGCAGTAGTAGATAACTTAAAGACGTCTACCTCAAAATAATATTACCATTCGAGTGGATTCCTAAGTGTTAAAGGGAGTAGGGGTTGCACAAAAAATTGTCATAGAAGTCATATTGTCATTGGTAGATACATCTGATTCCACCAACCAAAAGACGACGTGTTTTTATATTAGAAACGATAATCACACGTCGCTTTTTTTCAAAGTAGCGGCTAAAAGAATAAATAGTGTGAGATGGACAAATGCCAATAACTGCTGTAAGAAGGTTATGGTAAAACAAGGACAGGGGATGATCAACAACCACTTGAGTCGGGGAAGTTCCTAGAACGAGGTCTACCTCGTTCAACGTCCACATTTTTTTTTTTGTGGAAGCAAAGTCCATTTGCCACAGAAAAGAAAAGAGTGGAATATCTAAATGTCAATTTTTACTTGTTTAAGGGTTTGATCACAACTTAGGCTTTTTTGTTAGAACATGATAGAAGCACGGATATATTCATGGGAAACTGCAATCCAAGGTTAAGAAGTTCGACAGATTAGCATCCCCGATTGAGGTGTTGTCAGTTGTCACAAGAACAAACAGGGCTATCTCTAAGTCCAATTCGATTAAGATGTGAGGGAAGCAGCAATGATTAAATTTGAATAGTGAGATTATCACTGTGAGGTATATTGTGTGAATCAGAGAGCAATGATTGCGTGATGAGGTTGTTAATTTAGCCCAGCCTCATCTTTTCCGCATGTCATCTTTAATTTCGTTGAGATTGGCTAGTATTATAGAATAAATTGTTTCAAAAGCCATTATTAAACCAAAAATTGGGTGGCAAATAGATGTTCTATTTTCCTGATGATGTTTTCGCACCACTGACAACCAGAACTGTTAGCTGAATTTTACATTTATAAAAGAAGTTTGGTAATCTGATACATTGAGTTGGTACATGAAATGTAAGCGTAAATCTGTTGCATACTAATAAGCGTGAAACAGCTGTCTGCCTATTGGTGGATTGACGGAGATATAGAGCAACCCTCGTATATCGACTCTCATATGCAGCAGCATATAGAACCGTGCTCTTCTGGTCAGGCCAAGCGGACGTGCCATGGCGTTCCACCAAGTCTGCTGCTGTTTAGCAGCAATTTTATTTGGTTTGCCATTACCTTCGGGTACCGGACGGCACACAGGCAGATCTTTTCTGTTGCCTGCTCTCACACGCTTCACATGTCAGGTAGACATGATAATTCTGATGCTCTCTTTCCCCGTGGCGCGCTGACGATCGCTAATAAGCGTGAAACAGCTGTCTGCGGGCTGGCGGATTGACGGAGATATAGAGCAACCCTCATATATCTATTGTTTCACAAAGTGCATACGTCTTTATATTGCTGCTTTGCTGGCTCTAATAAAAACTGCTTTAGTCTACGCTATTTGTGAACAAGATTTTGTTCAATTTCTTGAACAAGAACCGTGATGAAAAATAGTTTGATACCGCTTCTCGCCTGTAATATGTTCAAGAAATAGTTTAGCCTTCTGCATATAAAGGTTAAGTTTTGCAACAGTCAGACTTCAGAGGTCAGAACTTTCAATGTCGACTGTCGCATCGTATAGGTTAATGTTTTCTGATGCACAAAACAGGTGGTAAAATGTCAACAACCAAAGCAGCTGTTTTTGAGTTTGTGTATTGTGGCATTTGTAATATTTGTTTTGTATTTCACAAATTTGTATTATATGGAGAGATATATTGCATTGCATACTGTGCCTTTTTCTTTACCTGGTTTATGATTAATGCACGGCGCAATGATAGAATTTCAAATGCACATGCCCACGTTCTATTTTCCAGTCAATTTTGGTTCAATTTAGGCCTTTGAAACAATTTGTTTTATAGGCACCTATCGTACCAGCAAATTTATATTACTCGGCAAATTGAACCAACTATTTTTCAAGAAGTGGTGTGGTCCAGTCTGTTCATTTTGATGGCTTTAGATCCTTCTCATACTCATAAGATCCTTAATAACTTACGCCCACGCATGGTTACATTGTTGTATCCATGTCATAAAATCGCGCTTTCTACACGAGTCACATAAATCATTTCTAGCGTCAAACCGAAATTTTATGGTTTGTTTTACTGCAATAGAGCATTTAGATTAGACTACAATGACGGAAAGGACACGGGGTAAATAGAACTTTGGCCACCGTTTTATGGCAGTTTTCACTTCGGTGCAATAAGTTTTACTATCAAAAACGAATTTTTTCTCTTCTGTGTCCGATATTCAGGTCTGTAGGTAAGCTTTATGAAAATTTATGACAGAGTATAGACCTCAATGCCTTATAGCATAGTAAGGAGGGACAAACGTTTCCGCAATCTTATATCTCAATTAGCCTTAGTCAATGGTCGCATTCATTACCCATTTTCTGATGAACGCCATGATCTGTTTGGAGCACTACCAGAGCGATCGCCATTTTATTGATCATAAAATTTTGATTTGTTGCCGATCAACGATCCATCAGACATCATTAGGACGTTTTTGTAACACCTCTCAGCTCAAGTGAATATTGATTAAATAACCTAAAAATATATGATTAACAATACGACAAGCATCTTAAACGCCGTTCATCACAACCTGATGATTTCATGAGTGATTGCTTCTAAAGCCATCCTGTAACGCTACATTTTGATAAACCTTACAAATGTTCTTTAACCGCCGTGTTTGTCAAGAGTTAGGTTTCACATCTCAGAATTGCAAATGTCGACACCCCAGAGTAGGTATAGGTTAATTTCTGAAAATGATGCCTTGGCAACAACCGAAACAACCAAAAACGCATTGAATTCGAGTATTCAACTTTTAGGACTTATGGAAAAAGCAAACCTCAGTGTCCTATTCTGATGGTGTATGTATACAAAAATATTCGTTAAATATTAGGTAAAGCTCATTCAGAATGGTGAAAGAAAAAAATAACTATTTGAGGTATTCTAAGTTTTGAATCGATCTGAACCGTCGTCAAGAAAGCTTAAGTTTTCGATTTTTAAATTTGTAAATTTGTTTTCGGAAGCATAAGAAACAATGCCCAAGTCCTTGATCTGATAACATAAAATCAATGGAGTATTATTTAGGTATATTATATATGTGCCTATATGGACTCTTACTTGTACTGAAGTCTATAAAATGGCATTTTTCTGCATTAAAGTCAATTCCATTACCATGACACTAAAGCCTGTCCAAATATGATTGAAGCCGGATGCAATCATTAGTTTCTTTCTAACTTATAAATTAATAATCAGCAACGAGCTGGAACTTACTCTTTTGGTAGCATGTTTGAATATCATTGATATAAATACTAGAGGGTAGTGGCCCAAGACAAAAGCCTTGTGGCACCCCTGAAGACACACTTATTTATTTGGACTTATGACAGTTATTTACCTCCATAACTTCTGAGCAATTCACCAGATAGGATTTTAACCACTCTAATAGAAGATTACCACACACTTAAGAAGAAGTAAAATGCTTTTGACCTCACTAAAAGCTTTGTACAATTCGGCATATATTGCATTTTTGGATGATATCTCGGAAATACACAAGCATTGACTCCATCATCATAGTCCCAATGTCTTAACAGACATGTTGTGAACTCGTAAAATGCATTAAGTCGGAGTTAGAGTACTGCCGACACGAATATTATCAATAGTTTTGCCATCGCTCGCGATTTACTGTCAGTTTAGTGGCGCTCTTGATACTCATATCCAGCAACTGTTTCGTCGTATCCACCCAGCGTGTAGGGGGACGGCCACGGCGCCGCTCACTCGGGGCATGACCTTGAGCTACAAGTTTCTCCATATTATCGCTTCTGTGTATATATCCTAAGGATGTAAGCATTCTCATCGACACAATGGAGGATAGTCTCTTTGGATTACCGAGCTCATCCAACGTTAGTTCGATGGACGGTATAATTAACTCTCAGCACTCTCCTCCATGTCCACATTTCAAAAGCATCTATGCGATCTCGATCTGCCTTTTTAATAGTCCAAGTTTCCGAGGCATACAAAAATATGGAGAACACAAGAGAGTGAACCAGCGACATTTTTGTAGCTCTAGTGATGTTATGGTCACGCCATATTTTAGTGAGCTTTGTCATGGCCATACGTGCCTGTTGAATGCGCCGTTGAATCTCATTTTCACAGTTACCCGACTTGTCGATCAAAGAACCGAGGTACACAAAGCTTTGAACTACTTCACAACTGCCTATTGACCCTATTTCTCGATGATTATCATGCTCTCTATCTACGATCATAACCTTGGTCTTATTGTAGTTAATACCAAGACCATACGCTGCACTATGTTGTTCTAAGATGTTTAGTTGAGCTACTAGTTTTTTCTGAGAAGCTGCAATAAGGGTTGTATCGTCAGCAAATCTTAAGTTGGACATTTTGCTTCCGCCAATAGTTACACCGCCATTCCAGTTGTCTAATACCTGTCTCGTTACAAATTCAGAGTAAATGTTAAACAACATCAGAGATAGTACACATCCCTGACGAACTCCTTTTCTGGTTGCAGTTTCACTAGACAGGTTACCATCAATTCTTACACGAGCCGAATTAGACTCGTAGAGTTGCTGTATGAAAAACAAACACTAGGTGATAAGGAACTCCCATAGAGATGAAGATTTCCCACAGTTTAGGCCACTTTGCGTTATTAAATGCCTTCGGATAGTCCACAGAGCAGATAATAACTGGAAAATAATTCTCTCTGGGTTCAAAATCTGTTCACGCGTGCCGCGTCCTATCATGAAACCTGCCTGCGTCTGAGAAATTTGCCAGCCAATAAAACCCTCCAAACGAGATTGTAAAATTATAGTAGAACCTTACTTGCATGAGAGATTAACGAAAGTAGGCGATAATTGTCTGGATTTGTTGGAAATCCCTTTTTATGAAGTCGAATAAAAATTGATGTACCCCATTCATCTGGCCAACCACCGGAGGACCAGACACTCTTACAAATATGTAAAAGAGAGATGCCGTCGTGACCCAAGCATTTTAACGTTTCGGCAGAAATAGCATCAATGTCTGTACCTTTATTAGTTTTTAACATGTTGAGGGCATGACTTAATCTTCCTCTAATAACTTTGAGTACCTCTATAACTTGTTTGTACAATATCTCAGATATAAACAACCTAGCTTTAATTTTATTATCAACTTCCAATGTAGTCTAAATATGAGTATACACACCCCACCATATATACATCGTAGAAGTATACGATGCGACGACTCGATTTTCGACAACCTCAGTACCTATGCAAACAACATCGTGACAGGTGGCGAAACTTGGATGTACTATCACGATGTGCCAATCAAGGCTCAAAACAAAATTCGTTGTGAATTGTGAAACGTGTCGTTTTAGATTCACAGAAGAAATCGTCAGCCAAAAGGTATACAGAACAGTGCCCGCCTAAAGTCATTGGATCTGTATGAAGAACCTGCGGCCTAAGTCAAAAATGTTACTTATTTCCTCCATCCCGATAACGCGACAACTCACCCTACCAATGCCTCCATCAAATATTTGACGCTACGTGTAATATATGGGTTGATTACATCCACCAGACTACCAAATGAAAACGTACGCCTATAAGTGTAATATGTTCTTCTGACGACCAGACTATTGGAACTGAATCCTCGCCCTTATTTATGACCCTGTATAGTGCCGAACCGCATGCGGTCATAGTGGTCTGTTGGCATTTCGGGAACTGTAACTAGGTCCCTGATTGTTTAAGATTATCAACGGGCTATTGTTGTAAAGGATGACCCATTTTTGTACTTTTATTGGCCTACAATTTGGTAGCAAGTAGCCTAATGCATAAAGGCCAGTATAAAATACCACATTGGTTTTCGTCTCGGTTTCTAAGGGTGTTGTATATAAACGTCAAAAGCGAGAAGACAGATGAAGAACAGTTGCCAGACGAAGCGTGCTTTTCGTCGTGCATCCTTTTGTTTCATATTTCTCAGTAGGCGTACCACTGTGTCAACCAAGTCAATGGCTTTGAAACTTTCAGTTAGTTGCCTATGCAGTTTATTCAAGTCCACCATTTCCATTTTACCAATTCTCAAGTAAATATAGAGGTAACTAATTTGCAGCGTCGATAAAGGAGCATTTATACAGGGTCGTAGCTTAGAGCTAATCAATCAGTTCGTGGTAGAGGTTGGTAGTTTAAGGCTTTTGAAAATTGTGCTCCTGGCGGTAAAACTAAATACAAAAATAAGCAGTACATTACAAAAACCGTTCAAACTCAAGTTTTGGGTACCCTAGGGATCCCTGATCATCTTCTGCTTTTTTTTTTGGAGTGGTCAAAATGAGCTGAGATAGGATTGGGTTTAGGATAGGGTGGTTGTGGAACCCCGGAACGGATTTCATTGCCCTTTAAAGTCTTGTGTTGGAAGGTTTTTTGCGGGCGGGCGGGATATCATTCGGATATAAGGGGATCTCAGACTAAAGCTTCATGCGATGGAAAAATAATAAAACGGTATCACCGTAATGTGTGGGAAGGCTCGTAGGACACTAGCGCGCTGCTGTCAGATTGGTCCTAATCCCACCGCTCAAAAGCGCGCAAAATATTTCGGATGCGATGTAGGTATGTGGAGACAAGCGCGCGGGATGGCGCTCGTTTACTTTTGTCGTAATACTGTTGATTGAAATAAATGGTAATACGAATACGTAATGCAGTAGACTCCGATTATCACGGATCCTGTTATAAGGGACATCCGACTATAACGGACTTATCTCGTGGTCCCTTTAAAATCCTATGCATGCCCTATAGAAACTTTTCTGTTATAACAGAGTCAGAGGCATAAATTTGGCAATCAGACATTAGGAAAGTGCTTCGAATTTTTGAGGATGCCGATTACAAATCCGGTCGCAGTTTTAAGTTTCAGCCTTGTTTGTCGAAAATGAAAAATTTCAGATCTTTCAGATCTTCAGGTTTACCTAAAAAAATGTAAAACATTTATATAGCTTTCTATTAAGATGAAACCTCGTGTTTTGAATAACTTGAGGATGCCGATTACAAATCCGGTCGCAAGTTTTGAGTTTCAGTCTTGTTTGGCGGAAATAAAAGTTTCAGATCTTCAGGTTTACTGAAAAATCTTTAATTAGCTTTCTATTAAGATGAAACATCGTGTTTTGAATAAAATGAAGATGCCGGATTACACATCAGGTCTCAGTTTTGAGTTTCAGTGTCGTTTGGCGAAAATAAAAAATTCAGATCACTCACATCTCCAAGCAGGTGTACCTGAAAAATCTAAAATCTTTATTCAGCTTTCTATCAAGATGAAATCTCGTGTGTTGCATAATTTGAGGATGCCAATTACAAATCCGCTCGGAGTTTTGGGTTTCAGTCTTGATTGGCGAAAATAATAATTTCAGATCTCTCAAATCTTCAAGTTTACCTGAAAAATCTAAGATCTCTATTTAGCTTTCTATTAAGATGAAACCTCGTGTTTTGAGTAACTTGAGGATGCCGCATTACAAATCCGGTCGCAGTTTTGGGTTTGAGGGCCGGTTTCTCAATGTCCAGTGAAAGTGTCAGATAGGTATCTGCCAGATTGCTATGGACACAACTGTCAGATGAGATTTACGTGACTTCGTAAATTTAGCCTTTAATTGTTTAAACAATTTATTTAACAGTTGCTGTTATCTTGCAGATAAATATTTAACTGGACATTGAGAAACCGGTCCTAAGTCTCATTTGGCGAAAATAAAAAATTTCAAATCTCTCACATCTTCAAGTTTACCTGAAAAATCTAAAATCTTTATTTAGCTTTCTATTAAGATGAAACCTTGTGTTTTGGATAATTTGAGGATGCCCATTACAAATTTGGGTTTCATCTCGTTTGGTGAAAATAAAAAGATTCAGACCTCTCACATCTTCATGTTTACCTGAAAAATCTAAAATGTTTGTTTAGCTCTCTATTAAGATGAAACTTCATGTTTTGGATAATTTAAGGATGCCGATTACAAATCCGGTTGCAGTTTTGAGTTTTAGTCTCGTTTGGCGAAAATAAAAAATTTCAGATCTCTCAGATCAAGTTTACCCTCGAGTTTACTTGAAAAATCTAAAATCTTTATTTAGCTTTCTATTAAGATGAAACCTATTGTTTTGGATAATTTGAGGATGCCGATTACAAGTCCGGTCGCAGTTTTGGGTTTCAGTCTCGTTTGACGAAAATAAAAAATTTCAGATCTCTCAGATCTTCAAGTTTACCTGAAAAAACTAAAATCTTTATTTAGCTTTATATTGTGATGAAACCTCGAAGATGATTTGTTGTGGGGTAACATCGGAAACTCCTCCAGACATGAAAATCGTTAGCGAAGTTCCACATCAGAATCAAGATGAACAAAACAGTGGAACCCGAGAGGTCGATTCCAGATCGCAGTAAGGCATCTCGAGCAATGAAACTTGCGCTTCGATATTTAGAGTCGCTCGAGCGCTTTTTAGACCGTCAAAAACCAGCTACAAAAAGGCAAACAACAATTACTTACTTTTATCACTTAGTTATATAACAGACATCAGTTATCACAGACCCAAATAAGGTTCCCTAGAGGGTCCGCTATAAGCGGAGTCCACTGTATCATAGATTAGCAGTATTTTCTGTCAGCATTAAATTCTCATTGAATAATTGCGTCACGTGGTTTTTGCCAACTTGTCGAATACTGGTAATATTCATTTAGAAACAAGATAAAAATTACATTTAAACCTATACCTATTTCTTGAAACATTAAAAATTTACTCAAATTCAATGTGTTCAAATAAATAATAGATGTTTTGAATCCATTGAATAATGGCATAAAGATATCTTACAAACCATTCAAGAATTTTGATTACGTGCATATATAGATCACCAAAAACACTCGTAAATGAATTTGTTGAAAATCTCAATCACTATCTTGCAACATGCATATCTGCAGATATGCATGTTATAATGGGTGATATAAATATCAATATTCTTGGAGAAGAAACCAACATTCAGGACTATCTTAATATTTTAAGCATTCATGGCTTCACATCTGCAATAAACAGCTACACTCGAATAACTGATAGTACAAAATCGTGTATTGATCACATATTTATTAATAACAAAATTAAAGATGTGAGAATAATTCCCGTTATCGTTGAAACATCAATTACAGATCATTTTTCTCAAGTACTACAGATACTACTTCCAGGAACAAATAATCCACTTAATAGTGAAATGTTTCGATACAAAGAATACTTACATAAAAATAAACTTCTAAATGAACTAAAAAATGAATCGTGGAATGAGGTGTATTTCGCTAGTGAAATTGAAAAATCAACAGAAACATTCATTACAACTCTGACAACACACATTAAAAATTATACAACAAAAGTGAGAATAAAAAAGAACAAACAGAAAAGAAAAGAATGGATCACTGCTGCTTTAATAAATTCCGTGAATGAAAAAAATAGGCTTTACAAAATAATGATAAATGATCCGTCAGTAGAAAATAAAGAAAAATATAAAAAATATCATAATAAGCTTACAAATTTAATCAGAGCTAGAAAATTGTCATATTATCAAGATAAAATCATGAACCATACCAACGATACACAAAAGCTATGGAAATGTGTGAATAACGTTATAGGTGTAAATAACTCTGGTAAAGACATTGGTAAAATTATGTCTCAAAGTGGAGACATGTTGAACACTAACTTAAATATTAGTAATGAATTTAACCGATACTTTTGCTCTATTGGTAAACATCTAGCAGAAAAAATTAAATCAAGTATCCGATACCTAGACACACAAACAATCAGACTCTCGAACTCCATTGTAGTACAAGAAATCACTGAACAAGAAGTAATTAATTCAATAATCCTGCTGAAAAATGGCAAAACACCTGGAATAGACAATTTAACTGCTGAAACACTCAAAATCGTAGCACATCTGATTTCGGAGCCATTCACTAGAATAATTAATTGTTGTCTGGAAAAGGGTATTTTCCCATCTATACTCAAAATTGCGACTGTGATGCCTGTACATAAAACTGGTGATGAATATGATTTATCCAATTATAGACCTATCTCACTTATCTCCTGTTTGGCAAAGGTTTTTGAAAATATAATAAAGAACAAATTGACAGAATTTTTAGAGAAATATAACATATTTTCTGATAAACAGTTCGGTTTCAAAAAAAATAAATCTACTGAAGATGCGGTGACATATGTAATAGGAGAACTATGCAAAAATGTAGACAGAAATATTCCAACATTATGTGTATTTGTTGACCTAGCAAAAGCATTTGACACAGTTGATCATATGATACTCATGAAAACTTTACAAAATTATGGTATACGGGGTCAAATCTATCATCTAATTAAAAGTTATTTAAGTAATAGAACACAAACTGTTATGATAAATAAATGCTCTAGTTCTCCATTGCCTATAACATGCGGTGTTCCTCAAGGAACGGTACTGGGACCATTATGCTTTAACATATATATAAATGATCTATTTGCGGTTGATGTGGGCGGAGATATAGTGAGTTTTGCAGACGATACAGCTGTTATATTTTCTGCTGAAAGTTGGGAAATATTAAAACCAAAGGCTGAAAATGGTTTTAAAAAAATGTTCAACTGGTTCAGTAGTCGACTTTTAACAGTCAATTTCAACAAGACTCACTTTGTTCCATTCGCATCATACGCAAACGGCTTACCGAAATACACCAACTTACAAATCAGTTGTAAACAGGTAGCTCCTATATCAATGGTCACCAGTATCAAGTACTTAGGAATATATCTAGATTGCCATATCAAATGGAAAGAGCATACCGAATATGTTGTCAAAAAGATTCGTTACGTTATAAGCAAATTTAAACTCCTTTCCACTATACTTACCTATGAACAGATGATCATTGTATACGAAGCACTTGTTCATAGTCATATACGATATTGTATTGTGGTGTGGGGCGCAGCATGTAAAAATAATATAAAAGCAATAGAAATTATACAAAAACGTTTAATAAAAATTTTATATAAAGTGAAATGTACATATCCTAGTGACTTGTTATTTTCTAAAACAAAAATTCCAGATATCCGCCAAACATTTTTCATGTCATTAGGTATTTACCAATATAAAAATAAATCAAACTTGACTAAACACGAACATAAATATGACATAAGATATGCATGTAATGTTGTACCAAAAGCAAGAAAAAATACTTTATTACGATGTCATACATTTCTTGCTCCAAGACTATACAATGAGATACCAGAAAGCCTAAAATGTCTAGTGCCTTTAAATTCATTCAAGTATGGTTTAAAACAATGGATAATAAATAATAAGCGCATTAAAATTCACCAACTTGTGGACATATGCAATACCTATTATTACTGATATATATGGAATACATGATATTTAAATATAAATATTCCTGAATTAACCCTTATTTGTTGTTTCCATTTTATAATAATTACTTATACCCAAGCACAAGTTTTTAACTTTTTTTGGGTCATTTGTTGTTTATTGTATCTTATTTATTTTATATCTACAATAAACGCTATACTACTACTACTACTACCTGTCATGGTCTATAGAAATAGAAAAGTTCTGTATTTTTTTGAACCAGGCTTGTGGTAGATGAAACCAACACCTATTATTGTACAGTTGGGCCAAAGTGGCCTTATTCCTGAATGGATGGCGATTTCAAAATTTAGGCTTAATATTCTTCCGGCGCGCAAGTGTCCTATGCTGATCAAGGCACTCTCTTCGAAAACAGGTAAATATCAAACCATGTGCGCTTGTGACCGATCACCGTGGGAAGTACTGGGTAAATCAACTTTACTACTCCATTTTTTAAATAATCTATCATGGTTAGGTACCTTAGTATTTATAATTCTTTTTTAGTGCAATCTATGTGATAAGAAAAGTTAAATCTATATAGCTTATACAGAAGAACATATATAGTTACAGCAGTATAAGAAAGTAGTTATAATTAGTAATACTCTATTTCAGAGGCCGCTAACCTCTTTCGAACGCGAGCCATTTTCAAAATAAAATTTTGTATGGTGGGCCACTAATCCCAATGTAACTTAAATAGTGCTTATATCATATACGAGAATAAATATTATTGAAAATATACATTTTTTTATTGACATGCTATAATTACAATAATGCCAGAAAACGAAAATTTTTAATTTTTAGAAAGAAAAGAAAAAGTGAATACAATTCCAATTACACGTGTTTAAGTATGTAAATATTCCTTGGCCTGCTGGCGTCACAGTATGGTATTAAACAGGTGAAAACGACAGGGCAATGACACGCTATAAGTTTGTTGATTTTGTCTAACATTATATTGGTGCTTCGCGCAAAAGGTTGTAAGGACCACAGGTTGCCAACTCCTGCTCTATTTAATGAACATTTCGTTACTTTTTCGTTCGGAGCTCCACCGTCAGCTCTTTATCTATCATGAAATGAATACAATCCCCGGTCGGCGCCGAGTCACCAAAATACACCCTAATTTACGTGCTACCACGACAACTAGCACAGTACATCAAGTCGACCCAGGTGTTCCATGTCCGTATAATGAGGCTGCTAATCCCGACATTCGACAAACATATGTAACCAGCACATCCTACTGACGTATACACTTACAGGTATCAATATTTTTCAGGAAGCTTAACGGAGACGGACATTTTTTTGTAAACAGCTACGTTGGATTGCATTGGAGATGGATGTCTTTCTATACCACCGTAATAAACACTAGAATTTAATTGCTACCCTAATATAGCGTTAAAATTCAGATATAAGTTCTATCCTCCCTGATGATTTCTACATAGTAGGTGAAGGGAGCATCGTAGCTGTGAAACTTTTAACTTTGATTTACCAATTTTCCTGAACGTCTTGGAGTGTCATGTAGTATCGTATAGTATAGTATATTTAATGGTGCTTAATACATGAAGATGTTTGCAAGTTTGTTTTTTTTTTTGGTATAATGGCAGTAGGAGCTTGTCCCATTAGCCAGAAACTAATATTTATCCATGAGGGCACCCTGACATGAATGACAAAAGTCTAACCTGAATAGTTCTGGGGAAAAAGAATATGAAAAAACAGATCGGATAACAATTATCATCTCAGCAACAGAAGAATTAATCGAAGAAAAAAAATATATAAATAGCACTGCCTAATTGGGAAGGATAAAGAATGAGGATTTAGACACACTTCTCGCCTAAGGGCCCGTTGAGGCATTTTAATTCTTACACACACAGGAAGTAGGCCACGGAAAGGAGGTATATAATCAACAGAGGTGAGACACAAAGGTATTGGATGTAACAACTTATAATTGAATGCCGGAGTTCTTGATAAAAACGATGAACTGGTAGATGACGTCTTTTTTGTTTAAAACCAGAGCATGCAATGTGTTCATGGGGGCAGTAACACCACACTTTATGAGGTTCAAATATAGGAGACTACAGTCTGCAATGGTTTTTGTGCAGCCGAAGAATATAATGGTCCAAATCACCTTCGCAGTCACAATGTGGGCATAGACTGGACGGAATCAGATTCATTCTTGCCAAGTGGGATGGAAGTGAACCATGTCCAAGTTTCAGTCTAATAATGGTAGAGGTGTACTTCCTTGGAATTCTGAAGTTGTCATGCCAAAATGCATGGGGTATATCAGGATGAATGAAGGTGTATCTAGTTGGATGAGTAAATCAGTATTCTTTCCATTCTGATGACCATATCCTTTGTAACCGCTGCCTTGAGAGGGCGTAGAATTCCTGGTTGGACAGTTGTACGGATAATTCACTGCCAGAAGTGATAGTTTATTTTGCTAGATGATCTACTTTCTCGTTTTTCGAAATTCCGCAATGTGCTTTAACCCAGACAAATTTGATACAGTATCCTCTTTTCTGCAACTGACATATTATCTTGTTTTTTATCTTGACTATATGAGTATTAAAGTCGTTTGTAAGGTCAATATTTTGCAGGGCAGTAAGAACTGACAGGGAGTCAGCCAAAATATTGACATCTTTAAGCTGCATGTCATATACATAGTTAAGCGCTTGAAAAATTGCGACGGCTTCAGCAGAGTAAATGGACATTTGTTTTGGCAGCTTATACGTGGCACTCGTTTCTGAGCTAGGTATATAAAAAGCACATCCAGTTCCGGAGGTTTGCTTGGAAGCATGTTTGCAAGTTAGAAAATAATAGAGAAAAAACACAAGTACCATAACACAGGAGACAAACAAGCTAAATAAAGAAAATACTGAATTGGTTATATAAAACTACTCATTGCAAGCGAAGAACAGAATACGTCATTAGTTCCTTGCATTTCGTTAACCAAATTTTGCAGACAAGTAGACAGCTGTCGCGGAAACAACTGATAAAAGAATTGAACTCAAAAAGAAAAAGTGATTCTTGTTTCATAGAATTTTTTACCAAAACTGATAACATCTTCCAAACAATTTAAATTTAGTCAGCCATGTGTGTTTTGATACGTGCTTCATTTGTTGGTTGAACATACCACTGGTACAAAGACATCCACAATTTACTAAACCCTAAACCTGGTGAATTTGAACGAAATAGAATCGTTGGACTTCGAGAGTAAGGCTGTCGTTTCGCAACACTATTTGTCGTCTAGCCCACGGAATTCAGATGTTGCCGTGGAATGAAAAACACAGAACAAGTAGAGATAGAGGTACTGGATGTCACAGAATTACTACCAAAGATCAGGAGCGCCGCGCCGCCTCAGAATTCTATATTTACGCAAGTCAATAGTTTGCCGGTATAGGTAGACCTATGTATATTAATGCGTTCCGTTGATCAAAGAATACGATCATTTGGTTTACGATCGTATTAGTAGTATTAGGCTGCATTTCTACCAGAGATGTGCGGTACGTGTTACGAGGAATGTGCTTTAACGAACCAATAGAATCGCTTGAAGTACCTCGCCTCGCTCAGCACAGCTCTGGTGAAAACGGCTTAGCGGAACGAGGTTTTTGTACCTACAAAACAAGGTCTGTTGGCGAGGAATGTGTGCTATTAATGTGTTTCGAGAGATATGCGCTAGGGATGTGTGCTGTGGCTAGCACAATATACTAGCAGTCAATTTAGAGATTGCGTTTGATAGAGGTGGGGGTGCAGATATTGTAAGGAAAAAATAGATCAACGAAGAGAAGCATTATTAAATTAAACTATACGTGATAAAAAATGGAGGCAGAAGACACAGAATTAATCACTGCGTTAGTAGGTCACAGAAGACAGCACAGGTTTTGGACGCGTAACCATATAACATATCGTAGACTACACGGGGAATTTTTCACCCTTTTCGAAACAGCTGCTGATGAAATATTCGAAAGTTCTTATCGGGAGCACCCCGTTCGCTGACAATCTGAAAAGATCCCACGACACATCCTCGCAACGTTTATCTGCACACCGTTACACAGCCTCGCCACACATCGTCGCACTCCTCATCTTCCTAGCACATCTTGGGTGAAAACACCCACACCGTTTCACAAGCTCCGCTATACATCCCCGCTGTGCTCGTTTTCCTAGCACATATTTGATGGAAACGCAGCCTTAGTCCTACTTCTCTCAAGCACCAAAATCACCGAAGTAAACACCTAGCCTGGTGTATAGATTAAGCAGTGCATTGTGGAATGGTGAAGGGCCGTCTTTTCTGATGAATCCCGCTTCTTATGACGGCCGTCTTATGATAAGAAGACCACATGGTGGAACACGCTATATACGTTATTGGCTTGATGATTTGGGGAGCAGCAGGTCACCTCTAGGTTTCATTCAAGGCTCCATGACTGCCCACCGCTACGTCAATGAAGTGTCACAGCTCTATCTTGTACCATATTATGTGAGATAACAACTACGTGCACATGTTTCAGCAGGCCACCCATAGCTCGAGTTTCACTGAACTTACTAGAAGCTGCCGACGTAACCCTTTTACCTTGGCCTCGTACGAGTCTCGACCTATCGCCGATCGAACATGTCTGAGATATACAGTGATAAGTTTATAGTCCGAAGTTTGATACCTCCGTTATTGTGGCAGATACAAAAAAACTCCGAAGACAAGTTGCAGATGAAGCTAAAAAACTATTCTATAATATACAGGGTTATTTTTAAAGCCACAGTATACCAAAGTTGTGTTTTTTCAAACGGAACACCCTATATATTATCCTAAATTTAAATTGTACTTGCTCTACCTATTCCGGACATATAGGGTTTTATCAGGTTACACAGGGCAATTTCAAAAATACAGCCACTTTTATGTGAAAATCTTAATGAATCATCACTCTTTATCTTGGCAAATCAATAACTGGGAGCTTGATTCTCAATGCTAGAATAATTTCGTGGTCGTATAGTTTTGTCTAAAGTTATCAAGTTTTGGTTGTCTTTGATTCTATATACATGGTGAACCAAAACTCGCGACCATAATTTTCTTTGTTAGTTTAACCCACATTGTACATACATTGGATATCGAATCAATGGATATGTAAGAATGTCCAATGGATGTCTAATAGACATCAAAAAAATATATACATTGCATGTACGTTTGTCGCGAACTTTCACGTCCATGGCATATCCATAAAATGTACATGTGTACGTCTAATGTACATGCATAGTATATATAACATAGTCCAGGTATGAACATGTATATTCATAATATATACCATGTATATACTTACATACCAAAGCATATACATTGTACATACAATGGAGCATGAATGTCTAATGGATGTAAAATAGACATAAACAAATTTACATTTTATGTACGTTTGTCGCGAATTTACACATCCATGATATACCCATTAAATGTACATTCATGTACTTTTAATGCAGCTGCATAATGTATGAAAGTTCAATGCAGAGGCATCTCTTTCTTGTTGAACGGCATGTCTATACAAAGAAATCAAGGTTATAAAATTTTTTAGGTGATTTGTTCCGCTTACGACTTACCGTCAAACGCTGGATGCGAGTGTTATCGGTAGCCAAAAGATAAGTAACATTGCACAATATTCCACTCGATCAGGTAATCAGGCACAACCAGCACCAACACACACACGCTAACTACGACGAATGGCTAGAAATCAGCAATGGCGGCACTAGCTGTCCTACGCGCAGGCGTAAACTACATAGTATATTACACTAGTGTATATCATTTTTCATATGTACGTTTAACGTCCTATGAATATTCAAAATATACATGTTCAAACTGGAATATCTAATGTACATTCTGCGGATGTACATATCCATATAGTGTTATTTGGGAACCCTGTATTTTATAGCATCATCAGAAAGTCCTTACAAAATACTTCCACTTTCATTCATCATTCCCTATACCTAAACGTAACAGTTATGGAGCTATTTCGATTTGAAGTAGTAAAACGATCCCTAATACTACACTTTTGCCAAATACTGAAAGTTTCTCAGAGTTGGCCATGGCTACCGTGTTAGTTATACTCTTTGACCTTTTTTTGAAAAGAACTGTGTCAAGGATGGAAGGACTCAAAGGACGGGAATGACAGAACTAAAAAAAAGTCGTATCAGGAAATCAATTAAACTTTTGTAGGTTCCGCTAGAAGAATCTTCGGTTTATAAGACAAGAATCAATCACTTTTGCATGGTTAGCCATAATCTGTTTTCTCGTTTTTGATACGTTCATGCATAAACCTTCTTGTAATAACTAATATAGCCTTGTTAAAGGTTCTGAAGTTTTATTCTTAGATGATTTTTGTAATTGGCATGTGCTTTTTAATTTGTTAATTGCGAAATGTAATGGCCAATTAAAATTAACATTTTAGTTTTGATTCGTTATCAATTGGCTATTACATTTGGCAAATATAACAAGCACAGCATCCATGGCCAATTCTAACAAAAACCAGAATTTGGCAGAAATATTGTTTTAATACTTCAAATCGAAATAACTCCATAAACTGTTTAATTTAGGTATAGGAAATGTTCATGAATGTGGAAGTATGTTGTAAGAACTTTCTGGCGGCCATTTAAAATAACAAAGAAAAATATGATCGTGGTTTTTGGTTCACCCTGTACACAAAATAAAAGACAGGAGAAAATTTATAACTTTATATAAAACTAGACAACCGGGAAACTATTTCAGCGTTGAGGGTCAAGCATCCAGTTATTGATTTTTGAAGATACAGGGCGGTGAATTCATTCAGATTTGCACACAAACGTGGCCATATCTCTGGAAATACCAGTATAACCCGAAAAAAACCATATATTTGCGGAATAGGGAAAATGAATAAAATTCAAATTCGAGATAATATATAGGGTGTTCCATTTGAAAAAACACAGATTTGGTATGCCGTGACTTTATCAATAACCCTGTAAAATAATTTCAAAATGTAGACTTTAGCTCTGCCTACTTTTATTGGAAAGTTTTTTTGTATCTCTCATACAACAACGGAGGTATAAATCTTCGGAGTGTAAGTTGATCACCCTGTATAGTGCGCCAGCCGCAAACTTTAGAGACTCTTCGACGTAAGCCACAGGTAAGTATTTGTACCCTCAAGAAGCTAATCTAAAGCTTGTATCCCTTGAGCTGAGATTTTTGTATGTTGCTTCCCGTTCGAGAAAAAAGTAAAAACCTCTTTAAAGCATACCCAGAATGTGTGTAAAATGGTTTTTATTTTTTTTCACAAACAGGTAGCAAAACACAAAAAACTCAAGGGATAAAAAAGCTATTTTAGTTGCTTAATCCAAACAAGAAAATCTGGAATTCCAAAGAAAGTCAGTAGCATATATTTTTTTCACGAAAATGTTGGACAAGGTGCCCCTCAGGCCACAACTAGGCCCAACGAGATTGATTGAACGAAAGTTAAAATAAAAGTAAAAAGCCAATTTTGTATTAAATTTTCAATACTCTGTATTTTGAAAACTAGAAAATGTATTCCACATTTTCATCTTTAAATTAAGTGAGCTTTCCCCTCCGACAGAAAGGTTATGAAAAATCCAGAAAGTGAGGCAGTTCATAGTCAAATCCAAATTAATAGCCTGTAAAGTGATTGAATTGATAAGACTGTCAACTGAAAGGCCAAGGTTTCTGAGATAGGCATCTGTGGTGGGCTTTTGAACTATTTGGCTCTATATATTACTATCTTCGAGAAAGACCAAAACCATGGTAGTCAATTCAGAACCATCTTGGGTGTGTGAAGGTTGTCCGTGGGCCCTATGTTTATCATTAATATCAACTACATAGCTACCTGTTTCAAAGTCTGAAGATCTTGACAGATCATTATCAAAATACTGTCATCTCAAACAGCGTTATCCTCAATATTGTTGAGTTCAATTGCATAAGAATTTCGTCAACTCTTGTCAAAGCGGTCCGGTGGACCTTTGCTCTTAGTTGCAGTCTTGTCGGTCGGTCGGTCTGTCAGGACTGGTTACCCAGATACCAGACAATGTTCAATTGCATAACTTTCTCAGCGAAAAAAGGTAGTAATAATTATACAATAGATAGTTAAATTTTAACTAAGGTGGCGGAAATTAAGGATATAGAAGTTATTCTAGTCACTTGGAGTTCACGTTGATAAAATAATTAAAAAAACAAATGAGATGCTTGGATTCATACATTCATTGTAGCATTATAAATACTATTCCTTCATAAATAAAGTTCAGAGAGTGACTGACATATGTAGGAATCTTTACCACGCTAAGAGCGAGCCTTCTTATTACCTGTATTTTACTTCTAGCTTAGTATCTATAGTGACTGTCCGGCTTACTGAAATTTGATTTTTATACAACTTTTATGTACACAACAATATAACAATATCTTAGTTCAACTGAAACCATGCGGCATTACATATCATATACAGGGTGGGCCAATAGTGCGTGGACGGAGGATTGTGGGCTTACTGAAAAACATTTCAAATATCTGTCACTTGAACATGGTAGGCACCCTTGAGGGCTATAACGTAAAAATATTTTCACTTAAATTCTGACGTTTATACAGGGTGATTCATATCAAACTTACATTTTTTTGAATGGAACCCCCTATATATTATTACATATTTGGACTCCTTGGTCAATTCTAGTGTGACTTTATGTATCACACATGGAAGTTTAAACGAACCGTTTAGGCGCAAATCACCATTTTTGGTATAAGTAGGTATCAGAAAAAAATTGAATATCGCAGCGACTATAAAACTTATAAGGCCGTGACTTTGCGGTACGACTAAGCATGAAATGCGTCACCTAAGGTCAGGCGGCTAAATTTGAATTCTTTTTGTACTCGGAGAAATCGATAGATAAATTAAGGAAACTTCAATTACAGATAACTTGATTTTTTCAAACGGGAATTCCTATTTTGGTTTAAAGAATCAAATGTAAAATTTGATTACCTTTCTAATGATATAGCGTTCTTGATATCAGTCTTTCTTGGTTTTCATTTTATTTCAAATTTTTAGTCAAATCGGTGTTTTTCAACTTTCCTGCGTGCAAGCAACCTAGCAGGCCATGAAAAATAAACAAAAGCTCGTTAATATGGAAGAAACCAACTAACTTAGTAGAAAGATGCAAACTAACTAGAGCAACGAGGCAAGATTATGAAAATTTATTACAACATATTAGCTCTAACCAGAGACAATAGTGGCAACAGGAACGCTCATTTTTCACAGCCTACTAGCTATTATCCAATTTCCAAAGTCAGTAAAAAAATATGTAATCAAAGGAAAAATACTAGTGATTGTTGCTGGCAGTAGAATATCTATGTCTTCTGAATAAATTTTCACATTTAATGCTATGAAAAAGTAGCCATTTCCATAAGTCAAAAGTAATGATACCTCTGACTGGAACCCTTCAAATTCTTCTTCTACTTATTAGAAAAATCGTGGAAAATGATACTTGATTTGCAGTCTGTTTGGATTGTAAAACATAATTTAATTTGTAGAAAACTACATGAAATAATCGCAATTACAACATAGCTTAATTAAAAAATTCTAGCAATTATTTCAATAGATGTTCAGAATGCTCCAGTTGGAGATATCTTCACTTTTGACTTAACTAAACGGAAATGACTAATTTTTTTATCCCATTAAATGCGAAATTTCATTCTAAACATGTTAGACTGTAAGCAAAAATCGCTGGTAGTTTTCCTTTTGTTTCAAAATTTTTAATCGTTTTGGAAAGTTGTCAAGTTCTAGTAGATCTCAATAGCTAGTAGGCTGTGAAAAACAAACACTTCTGTCATACCCCAGCTACTCATTGACATTAGATATCTTGGCGCTGCTGTATCCGGATAGAGCTAATATGTTGTAAGAAATTTTCATAATCTTGCCTCGTTGCTCTAGTTAGTTTGCATCTTTCTACTAAGTTAGTTGGTTTCTTCCATATTAACGAGCTGTTTATTTTTCATGGCCTGCTAGGTTGCTTGCACGCAGGAAAGTTGAAAAACACCGATTTGACTAAAAATTTGAAATTAAATGAAAACCAAGAAAGACTGATATCAAGAACGCTATATCGTTAGAAATGTAATCAAATTTTACATTTGATTCTTTAAACCAAAATAGGCATTCCCATTTGAAAAAATCAAGTTATCTGTGATTGAAGTTTCCTTAATTAATCTATCGATTTCTCCAAGTACAAAAAGAATTCAAATTTAGCCGTCTGACCTTAGGTGACGCATTTCATGCTTAGTCGTACCGCAAAGTCACGGCCTTCTAAGTTTTATAGTTGCTGCGATATTCAATTTTTTTCTGATACCTACTTATACCAAAAATGGTGATTTGCCCCTAAAAGGTTCGTTCAAACTTCCATGTGTGATACATAAAGTCACACTAGAATTGACCAAGGAATCCAAAGGTGCAATAATATATAGGGGGTTCTATTCAAAAAAATGTAAGTTTGATATGAATCACCCTGTATAAACGTCAGAATTTAAGTGAAAATATTTTTACGTAATAGCCCTCAAGGGTCCCTACCATGATCAAGTGTCAGATTTTTGGAATATTTTTCAGTAAGCCCACAATCCTCCGTCCACGCACTATTGGCCCACCCTGTATACGGAGCGTTTTAAATGGCTAAATCCATGTAAATCTAGTCCCTTTCAAAAATCAATTTTCCATATCTGTCTCTTAGAGTCCTTAGATTTTCAGATTACTAAATCTGTTAGACATAATTACAGCAAAACTGTATATTCCTGGCGGTAACACCTTCAATCACAGGTAGATTTTCTCCGATTTTAATATAATAATAATAATAATAATAATATGTCTTTATTTGCCAAACCACTAACATAAACAGTACATCGTAAGAAACAACAAAAAAACAATCCCAGGGATAGTTTGACAAAAGGGCGAAGTTCAGCTTTGAATACGTAATTCATCGCTGCTCTTCCACTTAACCCGCAGAATGTATTACCCCTAATTACACTCTGAACATATACATAAGCAAAAAAAAAATTAATAACTACATTAATTATTTATTATTATTAATGGCGATGCAAAAAGAAAACATATGCACTGATTATATTGCGTATATTTCTATGCGTAGCTGTCCATTAGTTTCTGTCGGTATTTTAGCTTGAATTTAATACTATTACACTGCTTTATATCATTGGGAATTCCGTTGTAAATGCTGTAAATCTGATAGGAGAATGATCGCTTAAAATACTCATGATAATGCTTAGGTGGCGACAGCAGTCCTTTATGTCTTATATTAAGTGTATGTACATCTGTCCTAAATTTAATTTTTCTATAAAGGTACACTGGATTCTGTTCAGTTATTATTCTATGGTACAAACAGGCGGCATGTAATAGCCTTCTATGCTGCATGTTTAACCAACCTATGGGTTTTAGTGTATGCGAAACGCTGTTTCTTCTACGAATGCCGTGTATAAGACGCAAACATGAATTTTGCACTTTTTGTATTTTTTGTTTAACGACAGCTGTTACGTAACTGCCGTAAACAACATCAGCATAATTAAGTAGGGACAACACTAAGCTTTCGCACAGTAAAATTTTAAGTTTTTTTGTTAAAAAATGCCTGCTTACATATACTGTTTTCAACGCAGCGTACGTTTTTTGTAACAACTTTGTCACATGTAGCTCAAATCTTAAATCACTGTCTAGTGTTAATCCAAGGCTTGTTGCCTGTTCAACTACTACGATGTCTTTACCATGAATTTGGATATTTACCTGTGACTTAATTGACGATCTATTTATTTTGGGTCCAAATATCATAACTTTAGTTTTTTCTACGTTGTTTACTAGACAATGATCAGCAGATAAGTCTACATATCTACCAAGATCTGCGTTCATCAATGCACAAGCAGTTTTAACGTTTTCAGGTTTAAATGAAATATATATTTGTGTGTCGTCAGCATAAAGTTGTAATTTCGTATATTCTAAGCTATTTATCAACTGGCTTGTATATATGGAGAACAGTAAAGGCCCCAGTACTGAGCCTTGTGGTACACCGGATGTAAGGGATAGAAATTCTGATCTATCTCCGTTCAACACAACCCTTTGGACACGATTATTTAAATATTTATCAAAAAACTCTACTGCTGAAGCTGATAGTCCTATATATTTCAATATTTTCAACAGCAACGAATAGTTTATCGTGTCAAATGCTCGACTAAAATCTAATAGAGCTAAAATGGTATACTCGCCGATATCAGATGCGGCAACAATGTCATCCGTTATTTTCAGTAGGGCAGTAGTGCAGCTGTGATTCCGCCTAAAGCCAGACTGTACGTCAGGTAAGATTTGCTTACCTTCTATGTATTCTCTCAACTGCATATCTACTGCTTTTTCAATGAACTTACACAAAGCGGGTAGTATGCTTATAGCTCTCAGATCTTTATGTTCAACCACATCTGTCTTTTTTGGTAATGGAATAATCAGTGACTTTTTCCAACTAGTAGGATATACGGAGTTCTCCAAGCAAAAATTTATTATATGTTTTACGTGCGGTAGAATACGAGGTAAACACAACTGTATCATTTTGATGCTGATGCCGTCGTTACCCACAGAATTGCTCTTTATTTCGTTTGCTACTGCTAGGACAAAATTTTCGTTGATTGGCTTAAATTTGAAATTATCCGTATATTTGAGTTGTTTCTCATATTTTTCTAACAAATAAGCAGCAGGAGTTAAATTTGGTAAAGACGTCACAAAGTAATTATTAATTGCATCTACATTACAAAGATCTTGAGGAATTTTGAATTTTCCTTTTTTATCCGGTACTATGTTGTTTTTTTTCAAAGATTTCCAACAGGTCCTACTATCAGACTTATTGTAAAGATTTTCAAAATAGGCCTTTTTTTCTTTCTGGACAGATTTAGTTGTATAATTTCTCATCATTTTATAAAAATTCCAATGCACAATATTTTTTGTTTTTCTGAATTTTGTCAATGCTTTATCCCTAATCTTTATCATAGTTCCAATAACGTCAGTCAGCCAGGGTGCATGTGGTTTTGTACAACGGACAGAAATTAGAGGAGCATGTATGTCGAATAACTTAATGATATTGTCTTCTAAAATAGAAACTTTGCTATCAATACAGTCAGTATCATAGATTCCAAAAAAGGGAATTCTGTGTAGGTCATGCAGGAACCGCTCATAATTAAAATATTTGAAATTTCTCATGGTGACCAACTTCGGCTCAGTAATGGAAGCATCTACTTGCATTCGGAAGTGTGTTATGAAATGATCGCTTAGGTTTGTGTCAAATGTCCCACTATCAACGATTTCGCAATGGCTATTTACCATCATTAGATCAATTAGTGTAGATGTAGAAAAAGTGATGCGAGTTGGCTGGTCGATGATCTGCTTCAAATCAAATGTGTTTATGATTGAATACAGATTTTCTACCTGACGATTATTAATATTAAACATATTTATATTGAAATCACCAGTACAAACTAAATTATCTACAGCCATATGTATGGAACTTAAGGTGTCTTCAAATACTGACAAAAAGGCAGCTGCGTCATCAGTGGGAGATCTATATACAGTCCCTATCGCAAACTTGTATTTACTTAACTTTATTTCCACCCAGATTTGTTCAATTGCATCATCCAGTCCGGCAATAACATGAGTTGCATATATATCTTTAACATAGATGCATACGCCTCCGCCTCTGCTCCCCCGATCTTTCCTAAATAAATTATATCCTCTTATTTTTATTTGATTATTTTGTACAGATCTGTTTAACCATGTCTCTGTCAAGCCGAAAAAATCGTAATTGTGCTGAATAATTATTTGTGAAAGATCGTTAAATGAAGGCAATAGAGATCTGATATTCAAATGACCAATTTTTAGGATCATATTTAACAAAAACAAACCACAATACGGCAAAATATAACAGTAGGAAAAACGAAAAACTAAAAAAAGTAGATAATATTTGCTTACAATTAGATGAGAAGTATGTAGGTAAATTCCACCTAGGTACTACAGTTCCGTTTCACTTCACTTTCCAATGTTCGATTTTTCACTCCTTGTTTTCGGGCTGTATATAACCTTTGATCTTTTTCTTTTCTTCAGTACCTTCTTCCCCTTGCTCGTCCCAGTATGCCCTTCTGTTTCTGCTTCAGACTGACTTTCATTGGACACCTTTGCTTCGTTGTTCTCAAGTTTTTCAAGATCATCCACAGTGTAAGTGTGATTATCAACTTCCAAACAATATCCTCTGATTTTAGCCTCAAGGTTTTGCTGCTTAGCTTGTTTGAGATGACGGACTAGTACCTTTTGTTTTTGCCTATCCTCGTATGATGCGTCGTTTGCTATTGTCACTTCCGTGCCCTTTAATTTATGGGCGTTTTTATATATTTCCTTCTTCTTTAAGAACGACACAAATTCTAGTATAATTGGCGACTGCTCTTTGCTTTTATCTACCTTGTATATATTGTTAATATCTTCGGTACGTACAGATATGCCCAATAATTCTCTTAGATTTTTTGTAGTTTCTTCTAACAATTTTTCATTGTCCGGTATTGATACTCCAAATATTACAATATTGTTTTTTCGTGTTTTCCTGTCCAGAATTTGCACCTTTTCTTCAAGTTTAATTATATCTTGTTGTGCTGTTTGAAGTTCGCACGTTACTTGTTTAATACTGTTATTCAGTTCTTGCTTAATTTCACTAGTCTGCATTGTGTTTGCAGCCTGTATCAGTTTTAATAAATCGACAGTAGTTAGTTCACTCACATGCCTTTCTGTTACCTCGATATTCTCCATTGAGGGGAATTAGCTTGTGGTCGTTCGAAGTAGTAACCACAAAAAATAGCAACTGGTGCTAATTTCGCTTCTTGATCTCGTATAAACTCTATATTTGCACCGCTGCTTAGTTGCACTGCAATACTTGCACTTTAAAAAAATCACTAATTTACGACAACTTTTAACCACAGAAAATTGATATAAAAGCGGAGCGATATTTCTTGCTTGTGTATCGTTCAGAAATGCTATCTTCTGTCCTATTTATTGCCATACTTTATAACGGCTGTATAATACCTTTATTGAAGCAGGAGTTGACTTTTTAATCCTCTTTCTGTACCATGTAAACAATATTAACTTTAACACCCGAAGGTTAGGTCATAAAATCCTACCCTCGATGCTAATGAAACCGACCTTATTTAGGGAAGATTAAGATTGGCAAATCTCTCTTTACTCCATACAAATCGTTGACTTCTTAATCCCCTATTGGTGTACCTGATTTATATAATTCACAGAAATCATGAAACCAGCCTAGTGAGAAATACATTAATGATTTGGGCCCATTCGTTTAAATCTGCCCTTTAACCAAGCGACTAAATTTTAAGGTCTTTCTTTAGATTACTTTTACGATTAACAAATTTACAAAATTTTTGTTTAATTTTAGCTATGGTGATGAAAAAAACATCTATATAGTTGGCATAGTTGTTTGTTGTTATAACAACTGCACATAGAACGTATAAGAGAATGCCATAGTACGTTTCTTCTTAGACAGGAAGATAAAAATTGAAAAATTAAGGATGTTACGTGTGGTGATTTTGGGTATATATACTTACATTTAATTTAATTTTGTTTAGAATCTAGATGATTATGTATAGATATTTTTTAATAGGAAGATCATGGCTTCTGACATCTAAGCTGAGTGTGTTATGACTTTGCAGCAGTATCATCTTCATAGTCACAATGTCTTAACAGACATGTTGTGAACTCGTACAATGCATTAAGTCGGTGCTAGAGTATTGCCGACACGAATATTATCAATAGTTTTGAGAACTGTAGCTCGCCATCGTTCGCGATTTTCTGTCAGTTCAGGGGCGCTCTTGATACTCATATCTAGCAACTGTTTCGTCGTATCCGCCCAGCGTGTAGGGGAACGGCCACGGCGCCGCCCACTTGGGGCATGACCCTAAACTACAGGTTTCTCCATATTGTCGCTTCTGTGAATAATAATAATAATAACAACAATGCTTATTTATGAAATTTACAATACCTACGTTTTTCATATATGTAATAAATTAAATAAACATCAAAAGCTGCAGAAGGTGGAACACCTTGAACGCAGCAAACATGTAAATTCATAATATTATGTAAGTTTACATTTACATTTTGAGAGATACTTAATCTGGATGCATTTTAGTATAAAACATAAGCTAAATCGTAATTTTGACGAAAGATTATTTTTTATTAAGTTTAATACATTATACTGATTCTATATCTCAATATATTTGTGTATTTGAAAACGGGGTAGTTCATGGATCCAATTTTTTATTTGTTTTTGAAATGGCTTAACCTTCGAATTTCTTTAATAATTGATGGTAATACAGTGTATAGCTTTGAGGATAGGTAAACATATGACCTAAGCATTATACTTTTATGCGGTTTGAAAACAATATGTCCGAAGAATATAAGCATTCTCGTCGACACAATGGAGGATAGTCTCTTTGGATTACCGAGTTCATCCACTATGGAAACGTTAGTTCGATGGGCGGTATAAGGAATTCTCAGCCTTCTCCTCCACGTCCACATTTCAAAAGCATCTATGCGAACTCGATCTGCCTTTTTAACAGTTCAAGCTTCCGAGGCATACAAGCAGTATAGTCGTGTGATATTCCAGTTGGCAGTCAGTGGAAACAATGTGTGTGTGTGTTGATATATTTTGCCGGAAACAATTACTTCATAAGCACGAATATTTGTATTTTCTTTTTCTTTTAACTGTTATATTAGATTTTTCACATCCACGTACAGTAGCTATTAACGCTCTGTGGATTTCTCTGTTTATTTTGCGGCGAAGATTATTTGCTTCCGATTTTAAGCAATACTTTGTTAAATTTTATTTATTTTTGTCAAATAAAAACTGTCATTATTTCTAAAAGTTCCTGATACAAAACAACTTGTATATTTATTTACTTTCCAAATAAGATTTGTGAAGTATCCAAAGACTCAGAGATCAAGAAATAATTCCCCGCAAAAACCCCAGGCAAAAATGTCACGTAATAAAACTCTGGCTTCCCTGGTGTCAGATGTCAATTAGAAGTTGAATCCGAGTAGCGAAGCAGCTGTCGTTTGGCCACGCCGCACTCGAAATCACCCCGTAAATAAGGGATGATCGAGGGATTTATACGTATGGTATTACCGATCCCCAAGTACCCAATAACTATAAATATTGCACAAATTGATATCGGAGAAGGCTTGTAAATAAAAACTTGGGTAAACGAGGTATAAACCAGGAGTATTGTTACAGATCTCATGCAAAATGAGGGAGAATATACGTAGTCGTAAAAATATGCCTGGATGTCTTACGAAGCTTTAGTTTAGTCGGCTTTGAAAATGTAAAAATATGATATCGTTGTTATTGTTATGTCGGTCGATAATACCACTAGTTCTACTTTTAAATAGTTTAGAAGTAGTTTCAAATAAGGCGTAAGACAGGGATGCGTTTTATCGCCGACACTGTACAATATACAAACGCTGAAGAAGTAGGTACTCAATAAAGCTTTGGAAAATAAGGAAGGCGGAATAAAGGTCGGTAGAACACGGGTAAACAACTTAAGATACGCGGACGACGATTTTGGCGGAGAATATTGAGGATCTGCAGAGACTGTCGACCAAAGTATCTGCTTGCAGTGAGGAGTACGGTTTATCACTCAATATCAAGAAAACTAAATTTATGGCAATCTCGAAAAACAAGCCAGCAAACGTTACTCTAACCATAGAATATATATAGAATATAGAAATAGTGGAACAATATACTTATCTTGGAGTAAAGGTGAATAGCAAAAATTACTGTACTAAGGAAATAAGAGTGAGAATAGAAAAATCAAGAGCGAACTTCATTATAGGATGAATAAAATCTTTCGCTGAAAAGATATAAGTGTGACCCTAAAACATCGTCTTACTAAGGCTATGTGTTACTTACGTTTCTTCTACTCTCCCTCTACGGAGCGGAAGCTTGGACTGTAAATATCGCAACTCTGAGAAGAAGGATTGAGGTATTTGAAATGTGGGTGTTCAGAAGGGTCCACAGAATATCGTGATGGATAAATAAAATAACAGATGCTCAAGTCCAGAGACTAGCTCTCTATAGATCAAACATTTTCATTATCTGGCTTCCTGGAGGTACAAAAACTAGTGTCAAGTATAGTTTGAGGGTGCTAATTACAAATCCAGACGTTGTTTTGAATTTTAGCCTTAGTTAACGAACATCAAAAATCTTCAGTTAGGTAAGTTCACCCTAAAAATATGAATTGAGTATCTGGCTTCCTAAAAGGATGTAAGCTCATGTGATGTATATTTTGAGGGCGCGAATTACAAATCCGGTCGTTGCTTGAGTTTCACCCCCAAGTAACAAACAACAAAAATCTTCGTCCCTCAGATCTTCAAGCTCACACTAAAAATCTAAAATCATTACCTGGCTTCCTAAAAGGACGAAAACTCGTGTCATGTATAGTTTGAGGGCTCTAATTACAAATCTGGTCGGTGTTTTTAGTTCAGCACATCAAAAATTTTCAGATCCTCACATCTTCAGGTTCACACTAAAAATCTAAAATGTTTATCAAGCTACCTATCAGGACAAACACTCGTGTCACGTATAGTTTGAGGGGAATAATTACAAATCCGGTCGTTGTTTTGAGCTTCAGTCTGAGATAATGACATTTAAAAGTTTTCAGACCCTCACATCTTCAAATTCACCCTGAAAATCTAAAATCTTCACCAGGCTTCCTATCAGGATGAAAACTCGTGTCATGTATAGTTTGAGCACACTTATTACAAATCTAGTCCTTGTCTCAAGTTTCAGCCTCAGGTAACGAATATCAAAAATTTTCGGATCCTCACATCTTCGAGTTCACCCAAAAAATCTAAAATGTTAATTAGGTCGAAAACACGTGTTGCGTATAGCTTGAGGGCACTAATTACAAATCCGGTTGCTGTTCTGAATTTCAGCCTCAAATAATAAACATTAAAAGTTTTCAGACCCTCGCATCTTCAACTTCACCCTTAAAATCTAAAGTCTCTATCTGGCTTCCCATCAGGACGAAAACTCGTGACATGTATAGTTTGAGGGCACTTATTACTTGTTTTCAGTTTCAACCTCAGGTAACGAACATTAAAAATTTTCAGATCCTCACATCTTCAAGTTCACCCTAAAAATCTAAAATCTTTATCAGGCTTCCTATCAGGACGAAAACTCGTGTCACGTGCAGTTTGAGGGAACCTATTACAAATCTAGACCTTTTGTTTTGAGTTTCAGCCTCAGGTAACGAACGTTAAAAAATTGCAGGTACCTACTCACATCTTTAAGTTCACCCTAAAATATTTATCAGGCTTCCTATCAGCACGAAAACTCGTCTCGTGTATAGCTTGAGGGCACTAATAACAAATCTAGTCCTTGTTTTGAGTTTCAGCCTCAGATAACGAACATCAAACATTTTCAGATCCTCACATCATCTTCAAGTTCACCCTAAAAATCTAGAATCTTGATCAGGCGTCCTATCAGGACGAAAACTCGTGTTTTGAGGGCACTTATTACAAATCTAGTCCTTGTTTTTAGTTTCAGCCTCAGATAATGACCATTAAAAGTTTTCAGACCCTCACATCTTCAATTTCATCCTTAAAATCTAAAGCGCTTATCTGGCTTCCTATCAGGACGAAAACTCGTGTCATGTACACTCAGGGCACTTATTACAAATCTAGTCCTTGTTTTGAGTTTCAGCCTCGGATAACGAACATTAAAAATTTTCAGACCCTCACATCTTTAAATTCACCCTAAAAGTCTGAAACATTTATTTGGCTTCCCATCAGGACGAAAACTCGTGTCATGTACCTATAAGGTAATTTGAGGGTGCTGATTACAAATCCGGTAGCATATTTAAGTATCAGTCACGTTTAACAGAAATAAAAATTTCGGATCCTTCAGATCTTGTGGTTAGGTAGGTACCTGAAATATTGAAAAACTTTATCTGGCTTTCTAGGAAGATAAAACCTTTTGTTTTGGATAATGTGTGGGTGGTGATTACAAATCCGGCTGAGTGTCAGTCTCGTGTGACGAAAACAAAAGATTTCAGATCCTTGAGATCTTGAAGTCTACCTAAAAAATCGAAAATATTCATTCGGTTTTCTATGAAGATGGAACCTCTTGTTCCGAATGATTTGATAGAGCTAATTGCTAATCCGGTCGCAGTTCTGTATTTCAGTCTCATTTGACGAAAATAAAAAATTCAGATATTGAGGCTTACCTAGAAAATCGAAAATCTTCCTTCAACTTTTTATTAAGATAAAACCTCGTGTTTTATATAATTTGAGGGTGCTGATCACAAATCCAGTTGCAGTTTTGAGTCTCAGTTTCATTTGACGAAAATAAAAAACGGATCTTTCAGGTCTTCAGGTTACCTAAAAGTCTAATTTAGCTTTCTGTTGGATAATTTTAGGGTGCTGTTTGATTGCATGATCTACCTTTCAATATCCGTTTCACCTTGTTGTAGCCTTATTTTGGTATTGTATACCAGCCTTGTCTTTTATTATTTCAATTTATATTAATTAAATTTAAATTCCAAAATTTAAAAAAAGACCACTATACCAAGAACAAAACATGCAAACCTATTTTTGCCTTCTCTTATTGTCGTCAGCAACTTTTCCAAACTAACGATTTATTGCACTTTTCAATTTCTTTACTAAGCTAAATTTTTTAAACCGAAAGCTATTTTAAAATGGCCTAAAATTTATTTTAAATTTACAAGTGTGTGTTTCAGATTCTTTTAGATGTTTTCTCAGATATATCTACAAAATTCGATGTCCGCTAAGTGAACGTATAGTTTAAAATTCCGAAATATTGGAATTTGAACCTAAAAATAATTATAGTAAAACAGAAACAACAAAATCGACGCACCTGCCACACCAACTATGTACAGCTGGAAATGGTATAGTTATAGTATAGATTAGAATATTGGAAACCTTTGATTAAGTTGATTATTGAAATTCCCTCAAAATTCTTGTATTAAGTACCTATAACCCATAACACACGGTTACTTATATTCTGACTCCAACGTAGTTCTATAATATAAATATGTAGAATTTTATAAAAATGGTCTCCTGAAAAGTGTTGGCTTCAAAGCCTGCCTCCTTACAAAATTGGACAACCGTTTCCAACGTAAGTACTCTCTACAAAACATCCTCCTTTCCAGAACCCTAACAAGAGCAAGTCATCAAAAATAGTTCACCCAAGTATAGAATCTAAATCAATCCTCTTTATCTTACATTGTATCTTACACCCAGGTGACGCTTTCCATACAACAATCCATCTTCCAGAAAAGAATACCCAGCCCGCATTTGCTACAAGCCGTGTTATCAAACCTAGCCGTTCTATATACAAAACAAACAGGGAAACCCCTGAAATGTCAGCAAACATCTCAATACACCGACAGCCTGTCACCGGGTAGGCTCAATCCTCCCAATGGGCGTGGCCTCCAAGCGTTCCGGCCTGCCATTGGTCGAGACCCCCTCCAGCGATGCTCTATACATTACCAGCCGCAGAACTGGTTTTAGATCCTTCAGTTTGTAGCAGACGTTCTTAGCGATCGGTTCAGTTACATTAATGATGGTGAAAAGAGAAGATACGGTGCTTATTGTACCCACAATGGCCAGAACTCCGTTAAAATCATCGTTCTCGATTAGTTCTATACTCCCAGAAACTGCTTTGGAAGCACCGAAGAGTCCAGAGTCCCTGCCGAGTCCAGTGCATGTGCCAGAACAAGAACTCAGTGATTCGGATTGTGATTTAGACGTTATCGGTGACGATTCTTCGCCTATTGATTGCTCGAAAGCATCTGAAGACAAAACTTCCGAGGAAGCGAAGTCCAAGGAGAAACCTCCGTACAGTTACAACGCTTTGATCATGATGGCGATCAGAAATAGTCCCGAGAAGAGACTCACCCTGAACGGGATCTATGAGTACATCATGACCAACTTTCCGTACTACAGAGAGAACAAGCAAGGCTGGCAGAACTCCATCAGGCACAACTTGAGCCTCAATAAGTGCTTTGTGAAAGTCCCTAGGCATTACGACGATCCAGGAAAAGGCAACTACTGGATGTTGGACCCCTCTGCCGAAGACGTCTTCATCGGAGGCACCACGGGAAAGCTGAGGCGAAGGTCCACGGCTGCCTCCAGATCCAGGTTAGCTGCGTTCAAGAGGAGTTTGTCCATGTACCCAATCCAAGGCATGTACCCACCGTTCTACCCACCACCACCTGCACTTCTGGCAGCTGCGTACCAAAGGTACAACCCTTATGTAAACCCCACTGTTATTAGGCCGTCTCCAATGCAAGCCGCTCCACAACCTTTCAATGTGGAAAGGCTGCTTGGTACCATGCCACCAACTATGGATCTCAACAACCCATTCTTCAGGCCTTCCATGGACTTGTACAGTAGCTTCAGGATACCTCAACCCATGATGCCCCATCATCCGATGGCTTTATCACCCACGAGTAGTTCCAGTTCTCCAGAACCCAGTGGATCGGAAAACATGTTCAAACCTGTGACGGTTATCTCAAGGCATAGTTGATTTTTTTGTGAGATTAATGTTGGTTCAAGCCTGGCTTTAAGGTAAAGTGCAAAATGTATAATGTGCAACCTAGTAAGTACAACAGATCTTAGATTTCTGAAAGCTCAGTTCTGTACAGAAATTGGACATTAAGTAAATGATTAATTTTCTACATAATTTGACATATCACATACTCAGTGTTGAGAATTGTATTTGTGTTTTCGACTATAAACCAAACTAACGTAGATTTGCTACTTACTTGTAATCTTGTAATCCTTAGAAGTGAAACGAAAATTTAGTACTTTCAAGCTACTTTACCATCTTACAGTAGGCTTGATGTATAATATGATCTCTATTATCATTACTGATTATTAAAGCTTTAAAATATTGTACGCACATGAGATATGTTGTTTGACTGTAAAACATAGAATTTCTGTATGTATCGTATTCTTTGTATATAACTTGTAAATATTTATGTAAATATTGAGATGACTATTTATATGACGATTGTGATGCTAGTTTGTAAGGAAAAACATTTATTCGGACGAATATAAATCAATCTAATAAAAGATATTTTTAAAACATACATTTGTGTTTCCTTTTTGATTTGAAGTAGGGGGGTGAAACGTGAATTAAATAATCGGTGAGGCATATCTTCAAATACAACCAGGAACATATGTGACCACACAGGTTTTTAGATTATAGGTTTAATATGTGTTTAGGCGACTTATCACCATATCAATAAATTTTCTCCAACTATTGCTTTACCTTTGAAAAAAAAAACCGGAAGATGCAGAATATAATAGAAACTCTTTCTTATTTTTGTTGGTAGTCTTTCGGAAAAGTGAATTTCAATAGATTCTGGAAAGAGGTCGACATGCCAGTTTGCAGCAGTAAGAAATGATTTGAGGCTGAACCTTTGAACATTTTTCATTTTATTTTTCAAACAAAAAGTTATGGACTGTTGTCACTCTAGCTTGAAAAGGAATAACTTCTTCCATCTTAGATGTTCTCTCACCGATATACCAAAACTAATAACTAGAACGATGGCTTTCAATAACTATCAAGAGAAATCAGACCAAGAGAAGAACTGTTTTCTATGTATTTCAAGTACTTCATAGTTTTAAAAGTTATCTTGTATAACCAGGAGTAGCAAAACTTTCAAGAAAACAAAGGACGTTAACCTTCTTCGGACCTAAGTTTTCATTCAGACACCTTACAAAATTGAGATAGTTTCAAATACTTTCGTTCAACATTTTAGTCAAAAAATTTATTGTATGCAACCAATCCATCTTTACAAAAATACTGGATAGATATTTATTTCCTTTTACTATAACCTTTTCTGCACAGCTAACATATCACCATCGCGTTCTTTCACCTGTATATTTATCTCACTTTTCTTATCCACTTCTCTATAACTTCAGATCTATTTAAATGTACGCTTTGTAAGAAATTTTCCTGAATTAATTATGAGGCAAAATAGGCTTATTGCTTTAGTAGTAGTGCCTAGTTTTGGAGAAATTGGATGCTCTAAATTATTTAAAATACTTGTATACATGATATAAAATTTAGAAAACGTTAACCAAACAATAGTAGTAACCAAATTCAACTAGAGTTAAAAACGTTTTTCTTTTGAGTTTTTGTACATATAGAGACCTGAAATGTATTTCTATGACATTTATTAATTAATGTATGTCTCCTCCCATTCAATAAATTCAGATTACGTTTTTGAATAAATATAGATACCAACTTGGAAGTTAACTTATACGTAGGTATAGGAATTTTAATTTACCCGTTTAGTAATGTGGAACTGCACAAAAAAAAGTGAGTCGGAAATAGTTAAGCGTGTATCAATATTTTAAACAAAGATCCATCCTATCACATATCTTTTCAAACACGGATTTTTTATAGCTAGACGCAAAAAAATATTCAGCGTCTGAGAAATTATTTACTTGGCATCCAAAAATGTTTGTATTTATACTGTATGACTGCTTACCCGAATCATAATTAAGACTTCAGTAATATACCCTTCAAACCTAATCTAATATACCATTTCCATTTAATAAATAGAAACTTCCTTTTTATCATCATCATCTTCATCAAAGCTACTAATATGATCGTAATTAAATTTTGATAATAAGCGGTCATTCTTGGGCAGAAGAAAGTGTTATTGAACCAATTTTTCTCGATCAATGTGGTTTTGTCGACGTAGCCAGTTTCATTTTGATGAATCATGCAGAAACAACTACAGGGTAAATTACTGAAGTTGGATTTTCTATAGCGTTCAGATTTTTTGCGTGAGGGATCTGAAATTGATTGTATTATAATGAAGCACAGATAAACATCGATAAAACAAAATTTATAACCTTCAGACAAAATTAAACTGGTCGGATTATATAGAATATATCTACAAAAAGTAAAACCGACAATTTGAATAATACATACTTAGATGTAGAAATTAACTTTCGGACAAAATTAAGCACAGTGTCTACAATCCCTTTTGCCTCTCACATTTCTGATATGTACCTATTGTCATTGTGGGGAACGTGCTGTAAAATTGGTTTTAAGTTTTAACGCAGTTTAGATACTTCAGCGGAAGGTTCTAAAGCTTCTGTTCAATTATGATAGATTTACTAACACACACGAATTATAGAGTGAACTTAGTACTTATAAACTTAGTGAAGTATTGGATTTTGAGCCAATTAAATTGATTTATAAAATATTAAACAACATTCAGAAATCTAATATTAGTATTGTATTGAAGAATGATGGTCACAGCTACGGTACCAGGTTTCAAATTAATATTTACCAAATAAATACAAGAACGAGTATAGGTCTGAATAGTCCTTTTCTATACAAGCCATTAAGACATACATGAACAATCCAGAGAACATCAGAAACATAAATAATTATTATTTAATTATTATGTTTGTCAAACATATTCAAATGTATTTTTGGGTAGAGTTAGGTATATTTGAATATTTCCAATTGTTAAACACAGATAAGAACCTTTAAGTAGGGCCAGGCGGCAAGGGCTTTTCGCACTGGTTAAGGAATTTGTTTTGTAATTTAATGATTATCAGAAACAAGAAAAAAACGAAAATAATTTGGTAAATAGCGAGTTAACTTCCTTGACGGGAATTTGCTCAATCCCTATGAGTGGAGGGGATTGTGTACGTACATATATTACGTTGACTATGCCTCAATTAGTTAACAGTAAAGGAGGAACAATTTCAGTTTGTGAAAAAAGTTGTGATGCTGAAGCACCCATGAAAAGTATAGAAAAATCGTTGAGAGAACATACAGGGACAGACAAATTCTCTAACCTATTTGACCAACCTCTACTTCTCTCATTCATTATCATTATCGCCCATAATATGTTATGGAAAATGGCAAAGAATGCATAGTTTTTCCATAACTTGTTACTTATTCCAACACAGAACAAGTGTTGGAGAATCCCAGAATACATTATGTGAAAAAAATACATTACAGACTATGTAAAATGTCTTTACAGAACGACTGTGAAATTACATAACTTAACGTTGGTTACAAATTACCAACGTTAAGTTATGTAATAATTTTTTCCTGTGCATTTTACAAATAAGAACAAACAAAACTTGTCGTCCATAGCAACAACAGCAGCGGGTGTGAGTCATCATTACTCGTTTACCCATCGGAGAAGCACGTCAACATTCATTTAATTTCTAATTGACCTGCAGGCCAACATGACCAACACTACACCTACGTTCATCAAGACCGAATTGTACAGCGGAAAACAACAGAGTGGGCACATCTAAAAGTCGCTCGAATTATATCACATCTTCCGCTTACTTAGAACGTTGAACTGCATATTTATACGATGCGTGCTGTGATCAAGACAACTCAACTTGAGGTACTGATCGTCACTCTCGGCTAGAATAGCATATCGTAACGTTATGAGTACAACCAACATACACTTCAAAACTCAGGCCGGCCATGTCCAAACGGAGGAGCTGCACATACGACGTGGTGACTCTCAGTTCACGAAATCAATAAAGCCATACTCCAGCCTATGATAGGACCAAATTTCTCAACACAAGGAATAACATACATAAAACCCAAAAACGTAAATACCAAGAATCCTGTCAGTCACTGCCCAATCACTTATCTCCCCAGCTTGTACAAAATCACCACTGCAACAGTATGAACATGGACTGAACAACACCTAACGCAAAACAACATACTGATTGAAGAACAAAAATGATGTAGAAAACACTGCCAGGGTTGCAAGGAATAACTTACAATTAATAGTGTGATCATGCAGCAAACTAGAAAAGAACATTGGAATCTTCATACCTGTTTCATAGGTCATAGTAAGCACATGACTCTGTACCCCATATTTGGCTAACAAAAATTCTTCAGATAGGTATATAAAATCAACCGGCCTTCATAAGTTTTTGGATACATGGCGAAGAAACGTAGACATCAAAACCCGAGAATAGCCATCACAGAGAAGCGACACAGCAGGGACCGATTTTCATAACGCATACAGTGCGGGGTTATTGTGGACAAATGTCAAACTCCACGATACACTGGAAGAAACAGTTATATTTCTCGAAAGTATGTGTTATGAAGTGTGTTATTTTTGTTCGGTCTAATATTGTAGATACGCAATAAATACACATCACAACTCATAAAAAATTCTTATAAAATTTATTATTTTTTCCGTGTAAATTGACGAAAATATTTTTCTCAGTGTAATATTGTGGATGCTAGTCAGTTCAAGCCGATTCAAGGTTACTAATAATGACCCGCCGAACATCAAAGGTGCCGATAGGTATTGTCGCTTCTCTGTGATGGCTATTCTTGGTCAAAACTCACGACGGCCATGTCCAAACGGTGAAGCTTCACAAGTGCACGTATGACGCGGTATCTTCCAAGTTCACTCTCTCAGTACACTGTAGTTCTGCCTTTGTCTAAGTCTGCTCTCCAACACAGTTAACAATACAAACTATGGTTTATACATTAGACACCAGAAAGTATACCAACAGAGAATAAATCATCTCTTCTACATGACATAGAACTATAGGCCGCCACTAATATGCAACTGAGAGAGTTAATCAAAATAACAGAAGTTTGTACGTCCAACGTCAGGATAGAATTCGGACTGAGCAGATATAGGGTGCTCCTCAATGAAGATCAATAGAAGAACCACCAGCTGATGATATAAGGTTAGTCCTATTAGCCTCTCGAAGAAGATGATGATCTTTGCCTCCCTCTTCGCCTTTTCCAATTTTCTTCCCCAAACTATTGGTAATAAAAATATTATGTCGCATCAGTTCATCAAGAAGTTCAATAATCTTCCTCTTCACCTCTGATGCTATAGAATTGCTGTCTTCCCCTATTTCTTCTGGATTCTATCACACCTTTATCTTTCTCTCCTTATAATTTTTTAAATTGCCAAACTTTCATAAGTTCGAATATTATCTTTATGTTCCATAGGTTTTCATTTTTTTATAGCCATATGAAGGTATAGTGTATGTGTATGCTTTAGTAAATTCCCTTAGAAATATATTTAGAGGTTGGCTGCTATTGCCTATTTAAATGGTTGATTGAAGAAAATTCAAGGTACTGTATACAATATATGTATTAAGCGACTTCAAGTATTCGTATAACGCCTATTATAGTGAATTTAAGTGAGATAATGTTGCCTACGACAACTACAACAAGAAAAAAGTAGCTATCTCAGTTTCAAATAAAATCATCAAAAAAATAAAAATTGTTGGAATACATTTTTCCAAGAGATCTCGGATAACTAGAAAACTCATTCAGCTTTCCCCATTAACTGTAATATCTATAGCCAATTGATAGAAAAATTATAAAGACAAACCTTCTATAGCTATTTTCTGATTTATTCTGAAACAGTGCCATGTAATGCTTTTCCATCAAGCCATTTTACCAGACCGTTTTTTCAAAACTAGTTTAGTCAACCTGATTGGACGATTACATTTGTAGTACTGAAACTGAAGTTTTGGTTAAACGAATAATCAAAAAGTTGTTACCTCTTTTTAAAATGTTTCCTCATTAATTTTCATTATTTTCTATTACCTATTACCTTCGTTTTGGAAAACATTGAATTTCTTATAAGAAATGTTATAGCTTGTGAAAGCAATACAAAAATGTTGTGGTTTGCTCTAAGAAGCAAGTGTGTATTCGCAAGACTACGTTGCTATTATTTACCATCAGTGGAGGATTTAGAATTTCTTCTAGAGGGGGGGGGAGGCGCTATAATTTTCTTCTAAATAGCAAAAAAAGCTTTCAAAGCAGCTAATCCTATCTATAGAACACTTTCCACTACAGCTCTAGAGGGGGAGGGGGACCAGTTCTGCTGCGGTCTTAAGAGCAAAAAAAGGTTAACTTTTGGTATTTATATAAATATTATATGCTTCCGTAGAGTTCTAGGGGAAGGGGCGTATGCCTCCCTCGCCCCCTCTAAATCCGCCACTGTTTACCATGTGTTTACATTCTCCCTAATCATAAGGTCTGCACTTACGACGCTCGTTGTTCCTTGCGAATTGCACAGCACTTCATCATCTTGTGGAATTGTCTAAAGCAGTCTACTCTGCACTTATGCCCCGATAAAACTTAAATTTCACCCAAAAATAGCCCAATAGACCAAAAAATATCAAACGAAACAAAGCGCTGCCACTATCCGTTCTTTATACTGGTTCGCTAAAGATCGCAGGCCAGTCAATAGAAGGTTGTCATGTTTTATTGCTTGACCACCGCCCTAATAATTATTCTTTAGTCGTTCATATGCTGCATTTCGAAGTAACGTAGTTTTAATTAGAGTTATTTTTCAATTTCCTATAATAATAATTTATTCACCAACAATACAGAGGGTAAATAAATTGTTTGACCCACAGAAGGTGCTGACCTTGTGCGTGGGTTACATTGCAATACATACATATAGTTTACAAATACATTTATTAAAACTGATACTAACTATATTAAAAACTTGTAAGTGTGTCACTTCAAAATCCTGTTAAAAACATTGGAAAAAATATCTCTGGTTGTGTCCGTTATCCATTTTTTGACTTTTTTTGTATACAATATGAGATTTTATGGACTTCAGTGAAGCAGGAAGTAAATCGTATATGCAGCAACATAAATATATTAAACTTTTTTGGCCTATTGACTTAAATATAGGAGGTATTAAGGTCCTATTCTTGGTTCGTGTATTATGTTCATGGCTATTGAAGTTGATGTAATTTTTATGTTTGTGGACGAAATTCAATATGCTATAGCTGTATAGTTGTCGGATATCAAATTTCTGGAATTCTTTAAATAAATTATTTGAGGGGCAAGTGGGTTCTTTATAATAAATAACCTTCAAAACACTTTTTGCAAGGAACTGATACTCTTGAAATGAGTTTGATGCACTCCTCCCCAACCTAAGATGCCGTAATTTAGCTGGGACTGCACATGAGAATAATACAATGTTTCTAAACAACGTGTGTTTAGAAATTGTCTAAGAAATTTGAATTTAGGTAATAGTTGTCTGACTTTTCGCGAAAGAAATTTTATTTGTAAATCCCATTTTAAATATTTGTCAATTATTATACCTAAGTATTTGACACTATCAGCCTCAAAAATTTGTCTTTTGTCTATTTTAGTAGGTCCAAAATTCGGTAGCGTATTTTTATATGACGAAAAAGGTAAATAGTAAGATTTATCAAAATTTATCGTAAGAAGATTGGTATCAAACCAATTTTTAATAATTGTTATATCATACCCGATTATTTCTTGGATTTCTTTCCAGCTTGATGCTTGATAGGTTATCACTGTATCATCTGATGCAAAGCAGTGTATCATTGATTTTGTGGCAATATTAAGTAGGTCGTTTATATAAATATTGAGTAAGAGCGGTCCTAAGATGGTTCCTTGTTGTACGCCGTACTCAAATACTTTGCACTCACTCAAGATCACTTTTGATCAGTATCTTCCTTATTTGAGGCAATAGGCCTTATCTTTATTTTACTATTACTGGAATGGCTGCAGATATCGCCAGACATGGTCAACTAATCCTATGCCACAACCCACTATGGCTCAAATAAGCGAAATCTTTCTTTAATGCGAATTCTTTCGTCATACCTTATATCGGAAACAGGAAATATATATCCTCCTTGCTATAACTCACCCTGTATAATCATTTGATAAAATATTAAGCGTAGCAGTACACATAGTCCCACGGGTCACATTGTGTACAAATATTGACCTCTGACAGATACACATTCCCATATCCTATTATTGTGCTCATACCTGCCTACACACAATTAAATACACTTAAGTGCCCTAACAATCTACTCAATTGAGAGGTATTTTTATTTTTGTTTATTGCTGCTCGTTCACGGCCTTAATTTTTATGTGTACCGGTTATATCTGTTCGCTTCTTGAAAAAACTTCGGACAGTAAATCGTCTTTAGCTTCCCACGCACTGTAGCGGAAGGAGGTGAGTCAGTAAAAAAGCGGATAATTTTTTGAACGAGCTGAATACATATAGGAGTATCTTACTAAATAAATAAATTAAAAATAATTTCAATTAGCACACAAGAAAAAAATTACATACATAAAATCAAATGGTTTAAGCACAGCCTGACAAGTAAGTCAAGAGACTTGGGAATTTCGCCGCTGTCTCACACGCACACGTTATTTCATATCCTCTCGTCTCTTGTTATCCTTGTCTATTTCATGTTTCTCACGGCTCTTGTTACACTTGTCAGGTTGTACATAAGTCGGTCCAGTACGTACAAACAGACTTTTGTTTGAACTTCCTTAAATTATGCGACTATTGAAGCAGCGGATCTCATCATGAACAAGGTTTTTTGGAGGGCTGTAGTTTTCACACCTGAAATATAAAAATGGGTACTTGACCTCGATGTAATAGCTGTGAAGATTCCCTTGTTTCTCCAAGAAAACATTGAAGTATGAAGGGAGAAGATTATTTTCTCTTTTGTATACTAACATGAGATGAGGACAATCGAGGCGTATCTGTAGAATCTGCAACCTACAGTATATTCAATCCCAAGATAGACTCCACATAAACAGTCGCATGTAGCATTAGCGTGGTTACTGTCCGCTGCCATCTGCGAACGCGCCAGCTATAGTCCAGTGCAATTATGGAATTTTATATTACTATTTAAAAGAGTTGCCCTATTAACCCATTGCAACTTAAAAGTAGCCAGTTGCCAGTTTGAAATGATCATTTAAGTAATGAACACTTAACATCGCATATTAGGATTTGGTTTCCAGTCAGTCTTGGGGGTTTTTACTTGCCGGATTATAACATACAATTCACACATAATGTACTGGACTATTAGGGACCCTACCGTCATGAGCCGATCGCGCACGCGGGCTTGTTTTCAGTTGGTCTAGCTTGGCTGTGAATACAGTATAGGTATATCTTCTTTATTGCAAGAAATGAGAAGTGAGCATGCACAAGTAAAACGAGGAAGAATTATCGTATTATAGACTATCGTCCTAGCCCACGAAGAAAGACTTTGCGATATACGTTCAAAGAAGCCCACCTTTATCCCAGATTTTCTTACACATGTAGTCTAAATGACTACCAAAATTTAGCTGGGGGTCTGAAATAACACCTATATATTTGATATCCGTAACAAAATCAATATTATCACCATTTATTTTTAAACATAAACCAGAATCTCTAAATCTTTGACATTTTATCTTAGCTCCTATAACCATATGCATTTTGTTTTCGAAGTACTCAACTTAGGTTTATTCTGACATAGTCACTCATACAGTATTTCGAGTTCCTTATTTAAAATCTCAGTTATTTACTCAGAATTTGTATCTGATACATCCAAAATAAGAGTGTAGTCAGTAAATAAGTTGTATAAACATAAATGTGTATCATTAAAGTAAACAATAAATAATAACGACCCTAAAACACTGCTCCATGGCACACTCCTTTTGTTATGTCTAGTACCAGAAGGACTACCACTAATCTTAATTCTATAGGGGCTATGCACCAAAGAATTCTGTATCCAACTAAAAACCTTATTTCCTAATCCACATGACTATGGTTTATTTACAAGAATATAGCTTCAAACTCTGCGCACTCTTGCTGTATGCCTTATGCTTTATTCTTGCATCCTTCATTTAACAAAGCAAATTGATACAAAAACAAAAAAAAACGTTATGCATGGGAAAATCCCAAGGGGAAGTTCATATAAAGTGTTCATCCATTCAACCCTTGTAATTTTGAACTCTCTAAATTAAATTATATTACATTCTGCTACAAAATGCTTTACATTTATTTACACTACGTATATAAAAAATAACTACCTAATACTAAGGGGTCACCAACTTAAACTAGGCCATGAACTGCTAATTTAAATTTTCTGATGTTAAGCGATTTCATTTTTGCTGGTAAAGAATTAATTCAAGTTATAAATACTAAATGAAAATCCTCGTTCACAGAGGGCAATTTTGTGAGCAGATGCTGTTACAAAATTTTTATTCCTGATATTAACCTTATAAATATTTTTGCGGAAATATATTTTGTTGTAAAAAAAAATGGAAAATTATTTATTCTTTATGTGGCTGTGCAAGTCAAGAAACTCAAAGTAAACCAGTTCTTAAAAAAATCAAAAACCTCATATTTAACACAATTCCCTTCAAGAGTAATAAAATCTTTGGTATACAACACATTTCTGTAAACCACCATGGCTTTCAGTTCCGATTCTCAGAAGAACCTTATTAGGGATTGTGGCCACCTAGAGGTAACGAAATGGTTTGAGTTTATTGGGGTATATTGCTTTTATTGCCCCAAAGTCTGTTGACAGAAAATCGAACAGCCCGAATTTCCAATACGACCTAGTGAAAAGTGGTCTTCTATTCGAGTATTGTGCCTTGTATTTGTTTATGAAGCCAACTTGTTTCAGGAACTGGATGTGCTATCCTTTTTATGGTAATACCTGGTTGGGCACGTGAATTCTGAATAAATATAGTCTAAAAATTACAAAACACGGTTTTAAAGAACACCAGATGGAAAACTTGAAAATAACGTTCAAAATAAGCTTAAAACAATAATGGACGAAATATACAGGGTGTTCATTTCCGATCCCGAATTTCTCGAAAACCGCTAACCAAAAAAAAAACGCCGAGGCACCAAAGGATTTGTCAAGGGGGACAATTTTTTAACTAAAAACTACTTCACCCCTTCGTATCCCCTCCCAGAATCATCCTCTTAAATGACAAGAGGTATCGAGTAATACGCTGTTTTAAAGGTATGTTGAAGCCCTTTATCTTGAGGTTTGATTTTTGAAATCGGTCGATTCGTTTTCGAGAAAATTAGAATCTTTATGTATCTTAACTGTTCAAATAGAATACAAAAAATGAAGTCCCCTTGCAACCAAATCATTGGCAGCCCTCCCCCTAATATTGTCTTAAGCCTTACGTCTTTCCTTCACAGGTCAATGCCTATTATCAATACTACAGACTTTTCACTTTTACAACCCCCCACCACCCAACCACCCCAATTTCATCCCCACCAAAGAAAAGGTAGAAAATGATCAGGAACTCCTAAAACATCTAAAAACGAAGTTTGAGCTGTTTTCATATTTTTAGTTTTTTTTAATAATTTGCTACGCTGCCACTGCCACTGACACGATTTCTAACAACCATTTGCGTTTTGGATCCTCACCACGGTAGTAATACTGTGTCAAAATTTCATTAGAATCAATTTAATAGTTTCCACGCTACAAAATACAAAACGGTCTAAAGCAATAAATTCTCGTATGTATACAGAAAATTCTAAGTCCCTTACTTTCGGTAATAGGCTAGACAATGTTCGGATGGACCTAAAAAGGTGATTTATGTCGCTAAGTCTTCCTTCACAGGTTACTGGACAGCCTATTATAAATACAACAAATTTTTCAGTTTTTCAACCCGCCACCCTCCAACTACTCCGATTTCACCCCCGCCCAAAAAAATGCAGAAAATGATCAGAAACCTCTAAAACGCTTAAAAACGAAGTTTAAGCTGTTTTTATATTTTTCATTTTTTTATTATTTCTGCGCCGCCACTGGCACGATTAATGAAAACTATACGCATTTTCCATCTCCGCCACGGTGGTAATACTGTGTCAAAATTCAATTAAAATCAATTTAACCATTTCCTCGTTACACAATATAGAACGATCTGAAGCAATACTCGTGTGTTTACACCAGTAAAAATTCTAAGTCCTTTGGTTTCTGTAATAGGTAAAGCAATCTTCGGATGGACCTAAAAAAGTTATTTATGACACTAGGTCTTCCTTCACAGGTCAGTGGACAGTCTATTATGAAAGCAACAAATATTTCAATTTTACAACCCCCCACCCCCCAACCACCTCAATCTCACCCCCATCCAAAGAAAAGTAGAAAATGATCAGGAAACCCTAAAGCGCCTAAAACGAAGTTTGAGGAATTTTTTTTTGTTTTTTGCTAATTACTCCGCCGCCCATGCACAGGTTTTCAAAATTATAGAAACATTACCTACTACGACCCCACGACATATCACTTCCCAAATATCATTATAATCCATGCAGCGGTTACTGAGATTACGTGGCTCAAAAAACGCCTACAGTCAGACCGATAGACAGACAGACCGACAGACAGACCGACGGAAATGAGTGACGTGGATTTTCGTTATGTAGACATCATAACACGCCCAAAAAGCGTATTATCTCAAAATCGAAAATTCTCGCTATCGCAATACTCCCCTCATCTATCGGTGTGGGCAGTAAAACAGATGAAAATATCACTTTTTATTGCATTAAGTATTCAAATGTGGCCCGTTATTGGCCAAGCAAGGATATAAGCAATTTTCAAATTCTTGCCGTGTCGTTCGCTTCCCGTAGGTCCTGGACTTTGCAAGGGGCAAGGGGTTTTCAATGATGGGCAAGATAGGAGCTGCTTCGTCGTCTGGTTTTCTCCGCAGGCGCATAAATCGCCCTCAGCGTATCCCTATCTCACTGGGTTATCCCCAGACCTGCCCATTTGGCGTCTGATCATGTTGAGATTTTTCCAGGTCCTCTATTCCAGTTACGATCCGGCAGGAAGGCTTTCAGTTGGGTTCCAAGTTGGTATGTGATCCTCTGTTAGCCGTTGCTCCCAGCTCCCACAGTACCTCTTTCTATGTTTTTTCTATTTCTATTTATTTGTACATATTTCATATAGAAATAGAGCCACTATGAATACAATGCCTTGTGTATAGTTTTGGCTAAATACAGCACATATATGTTACTTAAATTTAGATTTCCCATGGCTTCTGGTCCATTCGTTGCCATACTCGTACTTGGTGTAATCTGCACTTTATAGTTTACCAATCTGCCGCTAGTATTTGTCTGCTCTATTGTTGTTCACCCTCAGAAATAATGTTTACTGGAAACAGGGAGGTCTATAGCCGTCTATTATTGCCTAACTATTTCATAATTTTTAGAATAATTTTCACGCTAATTTTATCGTTTTCATTTCATTTTGACATAAGTTAATGAGTTGGAGTCTGGAGTCCGTGGATATAATGGAATTCTTCCTGGATTTATGGCTGGATCTGGTGGCCATATAGAGCCCATACATTGAGAGAATCCAATGCAACCAAGCCAAGTAGTAACCATTGAAAATCAAGTCAAACCAAGTAGTGAGCTAAGCATTTGACTTGATGTTGAGAAATTCGTCTGCATATTTTAGCTAAGCATCGGTCTTAAATCTCGACATTTATCTGGGAGATCCTCCAACTTCCAACTGCCAAACCGAAAGCACGGAATAACCCCATATGCGTGCGATGCTCCAATAGTCACAGGTGTTCGGTGAGCTGCAGTTTGTGACGACATTGACGAGGCGCATCATAACAAGTCTGGATCTGTCGTGTCGGCTAATATTTATAATCCGACACCTCATTAAATTCAACTCCTCTTCTCCTGGCCGCTTTCGGAGGTGCGACTGCGACCCACGCAGTCGGCGGGCACAGCGGCTTTTCTGACACCCCGCATTTGATAAGTATACGACGCGGGAGCTTGTGGGGCCCAGCCAGGGACGTACTTCAAGAGCTCTATTTCCTTATAACAATTCCATTGTTATTGTGTTCATTATATATTATTATTCTTGAAAAAGTTTAGCAATCTAGGTACAGGAAGCGTGCCGCGCTTGCCGATACCGACGTTTGTGCGATGCTGATCGAAGATTGCCGAGTCACTGTCGGCATTTTGCAAGTATCTACTTACCTTAAGTATATCATCAACCTTTCTTTTGACTCTCATCTACACGCATAAAAAGAAATTCTCAAGTCAAGAGTTGTGATATTCTTGTAAATACATATAACAAGAATATCTGTTTTCACTCTAAGAAAGAATATTTGACGAGAAAATTATAGAAAGTTTGTATCAAGAATAATATATTTTTGATTTATATATTCATTTTTAAGAAATATGCCCCGAAACAAAATATAATTTTCTTTGCAACCAAGACCACAATAACTTAATAACAAGTATTTCATCATTTTATATCCCGATTTTCAATTTTTCCAGCGGTGTCCCGTTTATTTCTGTCAAGAATATAGACAGCTTGCAAATGCGAACCTTCATTTACAATATGATAATCTTGGTTTGAAATTGAACGCTGTTTTAAGCACACCCTATATTTGTATCAAGTAAATCATTTATTTGACGTCTGTTGCCCGTCCGCGTCCGCCGCCATTATCGGTTTTCCGATTGTCGCATTCGCGGCCGTTTCTAGCACCGGCACCCTAGCGTAATACCTGCATCCTGGATCCTGCATAATAGTACATAAAGGTATCTAGTCAAACTGTTAAATAAATTTCCATTACCACCTGATACCTGTGATACCACCGTCAACCATCGGTCAACGAATCTGCCGGTAGTGCTGGTCCACCGCCATTTGAGTCGCGTCCCAGTTCCCATCAGTTTCCTTATCACTGGATATATCCAACCATGAATGAGCTATTAAAAAAATGGGGATGCGAAGACCTGACTCAGGTGTTCCTAGGTAAGTACCAAGTATATCAAATGTGATTTAAGAAATTTTGCAGAACTATTTCTCCAGTGCACCCATCACTAAACACTAAACACTGACTGATTTAGAAATATTTGAAAACTTTGCAAACATGTTCCAAGTCCAAAATTCAATTGGCTTCTACATGTGTATGTCTTGCAAATAATGACATAGACGAGAAATATTTCTGCTCATAGAAGAACTTGAATGCTTCTTCAATACAATACAATACATTTCTTGGAATGACACAACAGTGGCTTTGGTAACAGCTCATCAAAGTTATGAAACGCTCAATTCAATACTACTAGATTCCTCATCCAAGAATATCACAATTTTAGAATAAAGTTGAGCTACTTGCGTCAAGTTTATGAAATGCTCCAGTTAACATTATGAAATGCTTCAGTCAAGACTATGAAATGCTTCGGTCAAGATTACCATATGCTTGATTTAGGATTTGGTATTCTTACTTCCAAGAATTTCCCAGTTTTGCATTGAAGATATTTTCTCAATCGAACCCTTATATGGTCAACGATATCGTATTCTCACTTTAAGATTAGCATAGCTTTGCGCGTATAGGAAGTTATGGTATACTTGAATTAAAGCATCTGTGCTCCATCTAAGAAATTATTTTTATGTGTGTATGGGTGGGCGAGATGGACATTTTCCTTCAGTAATGGCTTCGCTTATGGCCTCCAGTAAAGAATGGAATTTAAAGCGCGTCATTCTGAAGTAATTGAAGAACTGAACGAAGAAATGTACATACATATGCCCCAAAAACTGTCCTTCTCTGATGTATTTCATGAACCCACACCCCTCTACGCTTTCTACGTTTTTGAAAATTTTCTCCTACCAAAACAATCGCCACCTCTTGAAGACATATTTGCAACTGACTTCCAATTCTTCCGTCGATTCTGATCAGATATGTGCGAAACCCTAATAGAAAATCCGTTCCGTCCGTCCGATGCCGATTTATGTGTACCAACACGTACTCAATCAGTAGTGGGACTCCGTAATCCATAGTATTCTACGTATCAGTCGTCTAAAAACCGAAAAGTCCGCGGAAAAAAATTATAGAAATCGAGAAAATAGAATACAGATTTATTATGACTATTATGACTAAAATGAGAGTATGAGAATCCAAGACAGTTTAAGATCTTTGGCCTTAACGGCCCAAAATCTAGAACAGATAGTTCTTCTGAAATCTAGATTTTAAATTTGGACACGTCAGGTTTTGTATGTTAGGAACTGTAACATGTGTTTTGAGTGCTATTTTTGAGGAATTGTATCAAAATAAATGAAACACTCATCACTCTGAACTTTTTTACTGAATATAAAGAAAACTAAGCAAACACTGATGCAAAACACTCAAAGTGTGGAACTACCAACGTTATGCTAGAGATTAAAGAACATTCATTTTAACGATTACAAGGTATTCACCTCTAAATCAAAATTGTCTGACAAACAAAATTCTTCAAAACTAGCGACAGCGTTTTCGAACAATATTTTGGTCACGCATGGTTTTTTAATCGATGTATAATTTATCAATACACCATAAATCAATCGTAACTAAAAAAAGTGAATTCATTGCAACGTATTCTTAACGAAAAGATAAAACACGCAGCGGCCAGAATAACGTCCCGTAATTGACACGTGACTTGCTCCCGTTGTTCGTATTAGCTTCTGTGGTGTTTAAAAAGCAACCGCAACCACCACCATCGATATCGAAAGCTTTCCTACCTTATGTTTCCCGGGTGACAGACCAACTGGGAAAATACCACAGCATTTAAGATCGGAAAGGACAAAAGGGATGCGTGGACAGCATCAGGGATTTAACGGATACCCATGGTGTGGAAGTGGACCAAAAAAGATATCGGTACAAACCAGAATTTCGAAACGCAGATCAAATTACCGATTAGATCAGATAAAAAAATCTGCAGTAACTAAGCATGCACTCCAAGAAAGCGGTAACCACAATGTCAAGTTTGATGTGACACATTTTTTGGCTACAATCTCCTCTTATTACGCCAGATTGTACAGAGATTCCATTGAGTTTTATAAACATAAGAACAACTTCTAAGTTCGCAAGCACACAAGGCCACGGCTCGCGTTAATTAAATTAAATCGTGTGATTTTGAAAACCAATTTTTTCCCTTTTTGGGCAACCTCAAAGTTAACTCTTTTTTCCGAACTCTTATCGACTTTGTCAAGCTAAACCCTCCAACTGACGAACTTCCTCCTCTTTGCTCTTCTCCTTCCTTCCTGTTGTTCTCTTTCCTTACTGCTTCCTGACTTTGTCTGGTCTCTGGGTAACCAGACTTGACAGACCGATCGACCGACACGACTGTAACTAAGAGCAAAGGTCCACCGGATCGTTCCGACGAGCCACAACGAATTGTAAGGACAACTTCACAACAAAAAAGAAGCATACAAGCTCAACAGAATATGGATACCCGCCTTAAGGGGCCTGGGTATACACAGTCATACATATGTATTTGCCATGTTAAAAGACGGATTCCCATTTCCAACAGAATTCACTTGTTTTTAAAACTACATACACAGTATTTCAGAAGGTGATAGTTAAGACCTTAATGAATGACAACTATTTGCGATGTTCTCAAAAAAGTTTTTTAGTGGGCAAAAAAAATCGCAGTGCAAAATCATACATTCTTCAAATATGTCTAATTTAACAATTGTATGCTTTAATCCATCCTGAAATCTGCTCACAACATTGGTATACTGGATATAATTATTCTAGGAGAAGTATAACAACCTTAATTAGGATGAAGTTTGGTCATGCTTGCTACCCAGCGCATCTCTTCAAAATAGAAGTTACAACCTCGGATTTATGCACAGATTGCAATGAGAAGGGTGATTTGAATCATATCTTCTTCCGTTGTTCCAAAACTTTAAATCAAACTGAGATTTTGTATAACACATCGATTAGTCTTAAGGTCGATGCCCCGTTTAATATTCCACATTTACTGGCGTTGAATCGTAAAAGTATATATGATGCTATACTACAGTTCATCTACACTTCTGGTTTAAATTTGTAGTCTTGTCTCTAGTTAATACCTATGTGTAAACCCACTGTGATTATCCCTCCTAACCGTGATCTACCTGTGTTGTCTATGCAAAAGTCGCCTTGAACGATCGCAATGGCGTGAAGCGTGTTACGTCCGTTACTTCCTTTTAGGGAAATTAGTGGTATCTGGTGGTAAAGTGATGACATGTTGAACTTAGAAGAGTACACCAATATAATGAGATAGTATGTGGTTGATGGAGTGATCGCTCACTCCCAATCAAGCAACAATCAAATTAGTTCAATTTGTAACTGGCTGCATGGACTATGTCTTAATGCCAAAAAAAAGATATCAGAAAAAGGCAAAATAGGTGACAAAGCGCAAGCTTTCTTCTTTAGTTTGCTTTTTGAATCATTACTGTATGGTTAAACGTAACGTCAGGAGTTCCAGACCTTGTCTTTGGATTTTTGGACTTATCTGCCCTCGTCTTAGACGCCTACACTGGAGAAAGGGAACAGGCGGCCACGCCTCTTCGCTAGCACGGGAGTACGTCTTTTCTTAGGTTCTCAATTTCGCGCGCTATACCCTAGACCCTTAAGGGACGCAAAGATTCTGGGATGCGCAGGAGATCCACAGGCATCGGCGGTGCAAAGTGCAGCCGCCCCCACTCCTAATCAGGGGTATATAACTACCAACCCTGTGACTCGCTCTCAGTTTTTGGGAACACACTGAACAGGTGACATCAGCTTCTGAGGATACCGACACTCACGTTGGCGAAACGTGAAGCAGCGAAGCGCGCCGACGCCAAGGCGGCGGAACGTGTCGACACCGGCCGAACAGCCCAAGGACCAACAATTCATCGGATAATGGCCGCGAAAGTCTTACCCAATGCGTTAGCTGTTTTCGTTGCTAACATTTTAGCATTTGTTTTTTACTTCATCGAAACTATACTATGCGATTGGTCGAGATTTAAAAGTCATACATTATCCAACTATTTTTCATTCAAATTTTTGTCCAGGAAGTTTAACCAAACCTTGTCCAAAATATAGTGTAGGCTAAAGTCTTTACGCAATTTGAGTGCCATAAGGTTCTAAAACACCCCTCAGCCAGACCCTAGACCAACATTTATAGCTTGATCCAACGTAGAGTTCCGTATGGATTGAGACGCAAATTCAAAATTTCTTACGATCTTTACCAGTGGCCTTAATGATGTAACAGTTGCTGGAAAAATAAGCGATTGCTGAATCCATAACAGTCCTGTCCTGCCCAACTGTCTGCAGAAGACCCTTACTGAATTGAACGTGAATTAAGCTGTGTTAGATTCCTATTCGTATGTTTATCGTGCGGCAGTGGCCTGTCATTTTTAATAACGGCCTGAATGACATTTTAATATCAAAGAAAGATTATGCTGTTGTAAATGAGAAGGATTTTCAGAGAGCAAACTGTCTAAACTTCAGCTTAATATGAAAATATATAAATAGGATTTTGTTGGGAAACACTTCCAAGTAGATAACCTTTATTATATAGTATATTGTCCATCGAGCGGTAAAGATGGTAATAGCTTACTTTACGCAGAAAGCGAGGGTTGTACATCAACAACTGAGTTATTACCATTACCCGGAGTCTGGTACTTGTTTGACAGCCATCAATAATAAACGCTTGCAGTGAATTTGTGCAAATGGAGAAATGTGGTCATCTGTACGTAATACAGCAGTTTTGACAGAAAGGCCCCAGACTAACTGATATAAAACCTGAACTAGACTCTACGGGTGGCAAACTTGTTGTAAGAACATCTTTATAGCAAACTTACACAACAATTCGCAGCTTTAGTTTCTATCCTGTCAAAGCGTTTTAGGGCAATTATAAACCAGTTGTAATCATACGTTTATGTACATAATACCATTGCTTAAAGCAGCTCCGTCTCGAAGCTAGCTGTTAAAGGACTGTTACATAATTATAATATGTCGCAACACCACTTTAACAACTGACGCAGTTCAAAATTGTCTGTCAAGCATTTATATAATACGTATACAACATAAATATAATCGGAAAAGATTATGTGTCTCTTGTGTTTCTTTTATTATTATTATTGTACCAAACTGTAATATAATCATTATAAAATTGTTTTATCACCTCTATTGATGTTTTATGGCTGTAACATCCAGAGCAGGATAGCAGTTCTTCAGATTCTCGTTAAAAGTTTATAAAGCAATTTTATAGTAGCGTTTGCTACCACGGTAGGGCAGATTTGTTTTATAAGACTGTGCCCATTTTGGCTCTATAAGCGCTGTATAGACGTAATGTCAATTGGAGTTTACAGAAACGTTGATGCTGTAAAGCACTTGTTGTTTAAATGTTCTCTCAACTATAATAAAACCCCGAATAAAACATTCAACTACGAACTGGGAATGGACTGAAAAGAAAAACCATCTACCAGGAAGACGAAGATACTATTGAAAAGAATGTAGTGCTGAAAGCAGATTATGTTGAAAAAAAAATTTTCCCGTAATTTTTGTGTTCTCTTTGTTAGGTTGGCTACTTTTGGGAGCATCCTTGTATCCACCTTGGCTTTTTGGCACTACACAGATAGCTTTCAAGAATCAGTGGTTTACGGGTAGGGGATGGTCAAACTATAAATGGAGTTTCAACTACTTTTTTTTTTTGTTTGACTGAAGACCATCCATCACCTTCTAAATTAGGACGCATCAAAGAACCATCTCTGTGTTACGCCCTGTAATATACATATGTGGCATTTAATTTTTTGACGCGTGTCAGTGACTCAAAATTATCACCTCATTTTGTGGTCAGTTTAAACTCGCATTAATACACACGTCCATCTTCTACAAGATGTTGATGCTTTTACTTAATGGATCCTAGTAGGTACAGCTGAGCAATTACGGAACCTCACCTAATGTCTATTCATTATAGCATTATATGAATGCGTTGGATTAGCGTTGTGAAAAAGAGATAACGAAATCCACTCTACTAGATCGTAAATGCATTGACATCACCATTTGTACAGGGTCGCTCACAAAACGCAAATATTAATAATAACTAAAATTGAGGTTGTAATAGTTGTAGGTAATTATTATTTATTTTCTCTTGTTAATTCATCAACAGAAGCAAGCACTAGAAGCCCAAGGAATTTCTGAAGCGGTAATTTCAAATCAGTTCCTAGTTCCTGCAACAGTGGCACAGATACAGTTTTGTTATGGCGCATAGACATTTGTGGTGTGACAGATCAAAAAATATATTTATCTCCATTATTCTGAAAACTGAATATAGCAATATAGCACTTATTGGCGACTACTAAGCCACCTGTAGGTTATTTCGAAAACATAAAATATGATTTTTAGTGGTTCTATTTGAGTATTATCTATAGAATGATTACTAAAACGATGTGACGGAGGCTACATTCTTATGGAGCAGCATTTGTTTCTGAATTTCACAGCAAACTTGTCATAATACTTGTTTTATCTCGTGTTTTATTGATATCTCCGGTTCTAAAATAGCTAAGAAGTTAAATCTTGCACTGACTTTTTAATAATTTCGTCCTCTATATATCTATGTTGAAAGATATATAGCTTACCATTTAACATTTTTGCCGCACCACCATTAAACATGCAAGCATGACCATGTTTTTGCAAGGTCCTTAGTTTGGTAGGATGCATTCAAGTAATATCAAGTAACTTGAAACTACTTGATATCAAGTTAAATAGTAACGATTGAAAATCAAACAAAGTCAGGTAGTGTAAAATACGTTTTTCAACACAAGTCAAGTAATTTCGAAAAACATCAAGCTGCTCAACTCAATAAAACGCAAGTTGAGTGGAAACCAAAAAGAATGTGAGAATTCACTAACCGCTTCCCTACTTGCCATTCTACACGTGAAACAGGTAACAGCTTTTGAAAATACCACAAATGGCGAACCATCAAAGAGCAAAGCGCGCCGACGCCGTCGTCAAGACGGCAGAGCGTAAGGATGTCGGCCGAACAGTCCAATACTCTCACAAGCTTTACATGACTGATAGACATGAAAACTCTAATGCTCTCTATCTCCGTCAGTCGACCTATGGCGCACTGATGATGGCTAATAAGCGTGAAACAGCTGTCTGCGTACTGGTGGATTGACGGAGATATAGAGCAATCCTCGTATATCGACTCTCATATGCATGTGATATGTATAATATGTATAGTTGTAACATATTAAGGGTTGTGTTGTAGTTTAGTAAAATAAAGGGAGCTGGTAACACCCAGTATATGGTATTGTTCCACTTTGAAAAGGAGGTTACCAGTGCGTACGTGAGACATGGGAAAATAAGTATGTATATGTTTAGGTAGGAGTCTTTATAAACTGAGTGAGTGTGCTAAGTAGGTCAATAGGATATGGGTTAGATATAAGATAGATCTGTAGTTTGTAGTAATAAAAGATCAATATACATCACGTTGCAAGTATGAGGTAGTTTTACTCCGGGCTCCAGTAAGCCGCAGTTGGAGCAGTGTGTACGGGGGAAGTTATATAGCACATCAATTGGGGGTGATATATTACATGCAGTTGGCATAGACGCGCCTATCTAGTTAGGTGAAACGAATGTGCCTTTGCGTTCCGCCAAGAAGTTTGCTGCTTTTTAGCAGCGACTTCCTTTGGTTTGCCTTTACTTCCGGGTACCAGATGGCGCACAGGCAGATATTTTCTGTCGCCTACTCTCAGTCCAGTGCCCCCCCAAACCAGCTACGTATTCAGTTTTGACGCCTGGGAAGAGGCTGAAGTAGTTGTCAAAAAATATAGTACTGAATAAAATTAGCAGCGACATCAAAATGTAATCTAATAATAAAGCAAATAGGACAACTTTAACGATAATATATGTCTGATTAGGAAGTACACCTTGGTTCCTTTGCTTCAATTTAGAATTATTATGTATAAAATTAGAAATTTACAATTCTAATATGCTTATGTGTTATATGTAATTATTTTCGTTAATATTAGTACATTGTTATTTTATATTTAGGTTAGGATTATAATACGCCAAAAATATAACGTATGAAATAAAATTTAATTTTTTCCGATGTCTCAGTCCAATATCTACTTGACCATCTAGCCAGCGCTGTGAAGTCCTTACATAGTACAAAAGCTACCCACCCTGTACACACTGCAAGGAAACAACAACACGGAGATTTGCCGCTTTGATGGCGTTTCAATTTTACGTTCCATAAAAAGAGTAGCTATTGTTCCTATTTTGTAAACTAATGGGTGCCTTTTAGCCGCACATTGTTGTTAAAAAACCATTAGCATTACAGGCGAGCACGGTGTATTGATGGCGACCGAGATCGACAGAAAATCCTTTCAGGAATGCTCATTCAGCTGGAAGGTTTTGTGGTATCACGATCACACACGCAAGTTTACGCTGATTCGACAGTGGCGCAGGCGCATGCACCATCAAAATCTATCCCTACTAATTGCAAAGTTTCCTCAAGGAAGAAAGCATACATATGTATAGGTTAATGGGCCTGGGTAGACGCCTTTATACGTATGTATTTGCCATGTAAAACACGGACAGCTCACTTTATTTCAAACTATATATTTAATATTTTAGAAGGCGATAGTTAAGACCATAATGGATGACAACTATTTTAGATCTCTCAAAAAAAACTGGCAGTACAAAATCATACATTCTATAAATGCCTGTAATTTAACAACCAAACACGATGTCAAAAAAAGGCTAAATAGTTGCACAAGCGCAAGCTTTCTTCTTCAATTTGCTTTTTGAATCATTACTGTAAGTTTAAAGGTAATGTCAGGAGCTTGGAAATACGAAATTCATTTTTATAGTGACGTTTAGACCTTAACTTTGGACGTTTTGACCTTACCTTTGGAGTTTTGGACTCACCTCACCTCATTTTAGACACACACTGGATAAAGGGAACAGGCGACCACGCCTTCTCGCTAACACGGAAATACGCCTTATCTTGGATTCTCAATTTCGCGCGCTATACCCTAGACCCTTAATGCACTTTCTTAGTTCTGCATTGGAAGGAGAGTGATGACAGCACTTAGGTGTTGGGCCCCTTGTACATCCTCCCAAAGATCCTTCAGAACTGAGTGCTGAACTTGTTTTTTTTATTTTGTCTATAAATTATATGGAATCGAAGACTGTCGTACATTCAAAAGGTTATAATAACTGTAAGTATTCTTAATAAAATGCAATACTGAAGCTTCAGTCTTCTGTACTAAACACTACACAGCCTAACCAATCACCAAAATAGTTTTTTCAAATACGACATGTATTTCCTTGAAGACTGATTTAGTCTTGCCTTAGTGATCATCTGACTAGATCCTCTTGCTCGTCTTAACAAGGACCCCTGAGAACTGAGTGCTCAGCCATTCCGAGCTAGTGATGTTGATTGCTGATGCAGCTCAGAGGGATTACTCTCAAGGGGCCTGGGTATACACAGTTATACATACGTATGTATTTGGCACGTTAAAACACGGATTCTCATTTCGAACAGAACTCACTTGTTTTTCAAACTATATTCACAATATTTCGGAAGGTGATAGTTAAGACTTCAATGAATGGCAATTGTTTGCGATTTTCTCAAAAAACGTTTTTTGTGTGCAAAAAAACTCGCAATGCAAAATCATACATTTTTCAAATGTCCTTAATTTAACAACCAAACATGATATCAAAAAAGGCCAAATAGGTGACAAAGCGCAAGACTTCTTCTTGTATTTGCTTTTTGAATTATTACTGTAAGTTTAAAAGTAACGTCAGGAGCTTGGAAATCCGAAATTAATTTTTTTGGTGACCTTTGGACCTTACCTGGAAATTTTGACCTTACCTTTGGATTTTTGGACTTATTACCCCTCATCTTAGACACTCACACTGGAGAAAGGGAATAGGCGGCCACGCCTCCTGGCACACACGGGAATACATATTTTCTTGGATTTTCAATTTCGCTCGCTATGCCCTAGACCCTTAACTTGGGCGTGGAAGGCCAGCGTTTCCCCGGAATGGATTCTTGCATTGTTAAGATGGCTGGGCAATCGCACAGTAGGTGTTCATCTTCCTGTTAATATCCCCTGCACAGGGGTGTGTCACTTAACCTCATTTTGTGCTTGTGTTTCCTTAGCTAACACTATCCAGTAGGAGCACTAGTTGCAATTCGGAGGTGTTGCCTACGCATTGATACCTGTCACCTAGTTAGCGCTTAGCCCAACCTTTACCTCCTTGCTAGGATAGCAAAGTTTCTGAGCAGTTGAGCAGCCATAAGTAAGTGTTATCCCATGCGGCTTTAAAGGCTTTGTGGGCACGCTTTCACAACAGTCTTATCGTATCTCTGGAGAACAAGATTTTGGTTTAGGTAGCGCTTTTTGCGAACGGATCCGCTGATGTATTGTCTTTGGACTAAAGGCGGGATCAAACAGAGAGCGTTCTGGAACGCGGCGTTACAGCGTTCTCTATCAATACAACGGATCGCTGTAACGCGGCGTTAGAAAACGCCGTAACGCCGCGTTCTAGAAGGTCCTATGTTTGATCAGGCCTTAAGTTCATCTATGTCTGAATCACTTTGGTGTGGCGCTTTTGCTCAACCCGTAAAACAGACCCTGATTGTTACCAACAACGGAATACTGTGACGTTTCGCTAGAGAACGCTGTAGCGCCGCATTCTAGAACGCCCTCTGTTTGACAGGACCTTAATTTCTCCGTTCTCACTACATTTCTGTCAGGGGTAAGGTTGAGTAGATGAGAGGAGCAAGTCTAAGTTCAAACTTCAGAGTTATCTGAAATTTGAACATGTCTGTCTAATTTTTTTATGGGTCAGCCTCCCGCAAAGGCAGAAAGCTTATGGTACACGGGTAGAAGCGCTACGAGAGGATAAGTGTCCGTGCAAGTCAAATTTGAAATGCTGCAGATTGTAGCCGTCGGGAAATAAATTCTCCGGCAGCTCATACCAGAGCTTCAAAGTTCTCAAAAAAAAATGCTGAAGGAGACTGGTTCGGGTGAATAGGGATCTCGACCTGGTAAGGATAAGCTCGCAGAGTCTCTCTAGTGTTCCTCGTTTGGACGGCCTCCGGTGTTATTATCTAGGGAAACAAGAACAGGTCAGATACCCTTGCTCGATGTTTCAGGCTGTGGAGGTTCTTTGTGAGATTAGGCGTATCGATTAATCTAATTGCTTATGACACTTATACTTTGGTTTTTCATTGTGTACAGCACAGAACGACTGTATGAAAAGCTACCTTTTGGAAGAGTACCTAAATTAAAATTGAAAATTCAATTTTTGCGTGTTAATCACCAAGGCCGTAATTAAGGATGTTCTTAAAAAATCTGTGATTTATCTGAATTAGTCTATTTTCCGGACAGTTTTATGATTCTCAAGAAATCTGAGAGATTTCACTTAATAATCACTTTATTATATTCAGCAGACTACTATCTTTTCTATTCTCTTGTGAGTCTTATACTTTATTTATTTGTATGTTTCTTCGACCTACGTGTCATGCTTTAAGCAGCCGCAATCCTATATAAGTAATCTTCTACCTTGAAGATAAACTAATGCGGAGAAGCTTTTTGCTGAAGACATGTCATCATCATCATAGTCACAATGTCTTAACAGACATGTTGTGAACTCGTAAAATATATTAAGTCGGAGCTAGAGTATTGCCGACAATAAAGACATGTACGATGGTCTAATAAGAGAGCTTACTATAGTAAGCCTCCAAACGACTGAATGAGTTCACTCCATCAATACTCTTGAACATTGCAGTCAACCTGCGAGGTTGGAAAGGACATTCCATAGCAGCCACGGTAATCCGGTATTTAGGTCCTTGCCCTTAGCTATCTGCTCAGTAATTAAAAAAATTCACATCCTTCGTTAACATCCAACCCTAAGAAGAAACGTTTCACACTCCACCACTGCCTCATCAAGAGCTGCTCGAAAGGATTTTATCAAACAATAACAGCCGTCGCACTATAACAACATTACTTTAATAGAGTAAAAGATCAGATAAACAACGTCTGTATATATCGCCTTAACTCTTCCATGGCATACCATCCTCTTATCTGCGGTATCTGGTAACGATCGATACACAAAAAATGTGTACCTTAAAACGTTCCTTACAAATCGGTGTTTTCCAAAGGGGCTTATAGATGTTCATTTGACAGGAATAACGTTTATGGATTCAACGGTGCAGCTTTTTATATCGGCGCTGTCTTCTCTATGCTTGCTTGATTCTGAATTACGTTCTAATTTCTCTATTGTATGGCAAGATATACATTTAATAACAATAGTGGGATTATATTGAGTCTGACAAATAAGCTTTTACAGTTTAAAAGTGCTCTATCTGTTCTATCTTTCAAACTGTGAACGCTAGTGGAGCAAACTTACCATTTTATTGACCTACGTGATACACGTTATTCCAACATTAACACTGCTTTAGACTGCACTTATTTTTTTATTACTGAGCAGACCACGTAGGTGGAACCCTCAGAGTAATAACTGAACACAGAGGTAGTAAACAAACCACTTCAGCATGGCGTGCTCAAAGCCATCATCTTTGACACTTCAGCCTCCAAACTTTGATCAGCTGTGACGTCGCAGTGACAGCTCAAATTGTAAACAATGTCGTGTAATGCCAACTAACCTGAAAATTATTTCAATGCAACCCATGTCACAAACACTGCACTTTTTGAGTTCCATCTCGAAAAACTGTTAAACTACACTCGAATATAGCACAGCAAGTCCATAAAGCTGCACTACAGTTACCAACAAATAGCGAATTCGATTTTACTGACCAAGCATAAAAAAAGCACAAACAAGACAAACGTTTGACAGTCGAGCTTCTACAGTGAATAAGTCACATGAAAATTATATCCGCGTTGCCAGCTCCTCAAAATATATGCAAGACATCAGAATTTGCATTTATGATGAAAAAATATGCAGTAACGCAGTAGAGGTCAACATATCTATTGATGTTGCTGTAATCATTCCTGGACCATCAAAATACCGTATTTTTCAACGTAGAATGGAATATTTCTGGATACTATACAATTAAGACCATAACAAATAATTATGATTGCCGTATCTGGTGGTCAATATGACAATGTGAGAAAAGATGTCGGCCTATTAGAATTAGTTGTTTACTACCTCTATGTTCAGTTGTTACTCTGAGGTAAAGCCTACATACCAGAGCACCGCGGCTGCTATGAAAGGGTTATGTCAGGGGAAGTTTGTTAACACGGGATTTGCTTGGGCCAACATCACCCGCAGGCCCGATAAATATATCTCCTGGCAGCCCATTCCAAGCCTTGGACACCCTGGGAATAAATGTGCGGACGTATCGCTCGGTTCTTGATAGGACCGGTGAGCAACGAAACTATAGAGGATAGCTCAGAAGAGAATGGGTAGAACAATGAGAGGTCACCAACAGCACGCTAGTGACAAAGCGGCTGGAGGTGGCGCACTAAGACCTTGTCACCAATTAGTCGAATTGCTCATCTCTGGACGACAGAGTTTGAATGGGTGCTTGCTTAGACTATATAGATACTGTGTCTTGGAAGCATCAACTTTTACCATATTCTTGAGCCCCCACAGAGATCGGTCTATTGCCCACGATGCCATGCAAAGTACTGTCATCCGCAAAACTGTGGATTAGGTTTGTAGTGACAGAGATAGAGAGAGAGATTATTTATGTGAAGCAGAAATAATATCGGATCCAATACCGTTCCGTGCGGAACTCTAGTGTTGATGTTATGGAGGGAAGAGGAGAAGCCGTCTACCAGGACAGAGATTTCTCAACCCAAGAGGAAGTCAGCGAGCCAACGACAAAGCTTAAAAGGGAAGCTGTAGGACGGAAGCTTGTTCAGGAGGGATGCATGCCACAGTTGATCGAATACCTTTGAAATGTCGAGACCAGGGACGTGAGCCTCGCCAAATGAATGGATGAGTTTGCTCCACACATGTATGACGTAAGCCAGGAGAAAATAAATTAGTGGACGAAAAGCATGTATACTCGTTCTTTCATTCAAGTAGGTATACAATACCTTCCTATCTGCGCAAAGCTGTAATAGTATTAAACCAAGAATGTGTTTTTTTATCATACAGGATTATAGTAAATAAATATTTTCCATTCATCACTGGGAAATCTCGAAAGTAGGAATGCCGAAATTCTAAATCAAGCATATGATAATCCTGAAAACAAAACCATTCATGTATCACCTACAAGTATTCATTGACTAAGGCATTATATAATCTTTTTTTCTGCTATAGTATTTTTTGCTTTATATAGTATCTTTCAAGATTCACATTGAAGAATACCAGTAACCACAGAATGTCAAAAATATGTACATGAGCTTTTGAACTAGGTAGAAGAATATTTTATGCCTTCCAGTCCGCCATTGGTTACATAGCATTCACAATTACTTCCATAAGTATATTGCATATACATACCTGTTACTTACATACGAACATCCGTTTGAGGTCTCCACAACTTCAACTCCACAACAATTCTTTCATAAGAGTATAACAATATAATACACAGACACAGGTAAAATTATGAACTATTAATAAATGACTATGAGGCCTGTGGCAATTTGTCTGTGTACATGAACCAAGATTATCATAATATCAATGAAGGTACTCCACAATTCTCAAGCCGTGATCGAAGTAATAGGAGCTCAATTGGAAAATATATCCTTACTACAGCGTTATAAAGTACTTGGTCCAAAGTATTGAAATTTAGTCGTGAAGAAAGTTATATTCTTGGTCAGAGCGTATGTATTTCTTTAGAATGTGTATTAAAATAAAAAATACATTTTTCCCGATTCAAATTAACCATAACCTGGTCAACAAGAACATTTTATTAGAGCAAGAACACATGTTCTTGTTGCAAGTATATCTTTTTTTTATGAACAGCCTCCCGCAAAGGCTGAAAACCTATGTCACCGTAGAAGCGCTGCTAGAGGATAAGTGTCTGCATTTGCATGTGCATTTGAAACTCTGCAGGTTGTAGCCGTTAGGAAACAAATTCCCCGGCAGCTCGTTTCACAGCGTCGAAGTTTTCCAAAATAAAGAATGCTAGAGGAGACTGGTTCGGGGAGTAAGGACCTCGACCTGGTAAGGATGAGCTCGCAGAGCCTCTCTGGTGTTCCTCGTTCGGACGACCTTCGGTGTTATTATCTGGGAGAACTCGGTCGAACATCTTCCGTGATAGAATCTGTAAGGACAGGTCAGCCACCCTTCTTCGACGTTCCAGGCTGAGGAGGTCCTTTGTGAGGTTAGGCGTATCGATTAGTCTAATTGCACTCTTCTGGATAGTGACCAGAAGGTTTATAGAATACTTTGGAGCGGACCACCACACATGGGAGCAATACTCCATCGATGGTCGGATCTGTGCCTTGTAGAGCAGCTCTGGTGTATTCAGCTTCCTACAGCGGAACAAAACTCCAAGCGTCTGGGATGCCGTTTTAGCTATACTGACGACGTAGTTGTGTCAGGACATATTGTTGATGTTGATTCCCAAAAGCTTAGCGGAAGGTGATTCGACTATTGGTTGACCCTCTATTTCTACAGTTGTTAAGTCAACGTAAGTCTCCTTTGTCATCTTTACAAGAAAATCTCAATTCTTGAATTGAGAATTTCTTTTTATGTGTGTAAGCGTATCTACACTTCAGATGCACCTAAGAGAGGAAATGGCAAACTCCGAATTGTTTCTCAAAAACAATTTATCTTAATAACAAAACCGTGTACGCGTGCATTCGTGGAAGATTGAGCAGATTCCGAATCATCATGATTCACATCCGGCGCGATGTGTTGCATTCATGAATGAACTCGCCGTCAATTGCCGACGATGTCAAATGTCAATTTGACAGGGTGAGTGTGTCACGAGCGTAGTAATCGCCTCGTAAAAAACAACCGCGCATCTGCCTTGTGAATCAAGACGGCGGCGCACGAGACGATGTGATGATGGTGTTTTGTTTTTTCTACAGCTGCTTTTAATCAATTCATTCATGAGCCTGCTGGTTAATTGGTGAATAGCGCTTAGTGTAACAGCTGATTAGTATTTTTATCTTACTGCACCTTGAAAAATATATTAGAAGGAGACGAATGCGTCCGTTTTGTTCAAGACTTTGCTTTGAACACGAATTGACTGATGTTAAACTAGGGATGGCTGGCGCATAATAATGATAATATTTATTTTTAATGAGACGAAATCACATCGTATTGAAATGGTGAAAAAGAAGGTATATAAAAGAAAGTGTCTAATAGATAATATGAAAAAACTAAAGAACACGCTTTTAAAGAACGTCGGACTAAATTAAAAATAATTTTTAAAATAAGCTTAAAAGAATAATGAACGAAACATACTAGTATGATTATGAAAAAAACCGTCGGACGCTCGATTTACGAAGCGTGGTTTTTTTAGTACTTTAAACTATATGTATATGTATTTTAGTTAACTTTATCATTAAAGCATGATTTTTTAATTCTTTTAAACTGTATTTGTTAATACCCCGTGTAGCGAAGATCGACAATAAACTATGAAAAAAGACTTAAATTAGAAGAGTAGATAGTATGATAGTACTTTTAAACTTTGTTTTTTTACAATAAAACAGTTTTTGCATCCTTATTGAGTTTTCTTATTTTTCTATTCTAATAAAAATCTCCCCAAAATTTACCAAAATATAAGCCCGTGTAGAGGGCACAAAAAATTAAAAAATTGAAAAACTACATTTTACCTGTTTGTTCTCTTTGCACAAGGCATCTTTTCCACCCTATTGGATTTGAAAAAAATAGAAAAATAAAAACCTCTTCTGGGAACGTCCCACCCTAATGAGCACGTATATAGTGATAGACATAAAATATGGTCATCAAACTTAGTTAGACCACACACAGAACTGTATTCCAACGATCATTTAAATTTATGCAGCTCCGAAATTATATTGTGCAGTACCATCAACCATAAAGTTCCTCAAGTTTGACAAAAATTTCAAACAAAAGTCAAAAGAATGTATTCACTCTGTAGAGCAAATGATCATACATAATATTATTAATCAATAAAATTTCTTATAATAATGTGTTGGACATTTATATTTGAAAATATTTAAATCGATGTAAATTGGTAAATAAATATTATTATTATATTCATAGCATAATTATTACCATTATTGAATAAACGATAATCAAATCTGTCAACTTTCCTGTATAAATTTCACAAAAATACCAACTCCCAAACAGTTGGATGTCACGCCTTTCACGCTCTCGTCGCTACGCCTGCGCCTGTGTATAATATTAACAAACTTGTGTCTACGCTATCTCTTAGTCAGAGGATACGGTCGCTGGTTTGACGGATTTGAAGCAGTCAAGATCGTTTTTGCATCAAAATTGAATGTGTCCAATGGTCGGTCAGACCTCTTAGTCCAAAGGAGAGTTCCATACGGGTGAAGCTAATACCAAAGCGCGTTAAAAAGCAAATATATAAATACACAAATAAAGCATAAAATAGAAAGTTATTCAGAAAAAGCAGTGTAATTGAGTTAAACTGGCATGGCAGGAAATAAAATGTCTACCACTTCACTGAAAAGAAGCGATCCTGGTGATATCTTGTACTTACCAGCCCTCATACCATCGTCGAAGACATGTCGTGTTTTATGGTAATTTCAATTTTATAGAGGAAGTGAAATTAGGAAATCGGCAACTAAGGACAGTGGAAGGATGGTGAACTTCAAAAGTGGATGGTTTAAATAAGGATTAGGTGACACAGAAAACAGAACACCTAGTGTTATTGGATTTATGAGAAAGAATTTCTATAAACATGTCTGTTTATGTTAGGATAAAAAACCATCAATATCATTCATTATATGTTTGTTGAAGCAGTTCAATCATAATATTATATAGACAGAGATATCCTTTAGTAATCGTCTGCTCCCACAAAAAGAGTAAGTACGTTACAACTGTATGCTGCAGCTACAACTCGCATTCAATTAGTGTGAAACTGTTGTGTATAACAACTTTAATCTGTTACTGTTCGACTTGGGAGAAGAATATGATAGTAATGAAATTTTAAAATGAGAACTGGCTTTTTGTTCTGGACACTTAAGGACCATAGTAAAATGGTGATCCGTTTAAAATTATTTGCCATTGTTCGTGCAACAGGAACAGCATATAGTTTTTACATTACGCGCTCAATCACATGGGTCGAATGAGACAGAGAGAAGAAGGAGAGTACAAAAGTACTGAAGCGAGAACACGGATTTTCATCCTCTAGAATCAATTTTGAATTGATATCGCTTAACCGCGATTTAAAGCAGTGAAAACACAACCTCTGGATCCACGAAGCTAAGGACATCGCAGACAGACTACGGAGGTACCTCCAGTAAGGATCAACACGGAATCCGTGGTATGGCTTTCATTATTACCTTCTCTTTGTCAAATCGATTCAGGTGTCTTTCATTTTTGAACGTTTAGTTTGCGAACGTTAATTTTAGTATTTAACGTGCATTTCTGCAACAGTCATACTGGTATGTTGTAGCAGGGAGTGATCCAGAATCGATAGTTATAAATATCGAATTTCCCAAGACTCCAATTCACATCGTCAATCACGATCTAGCACCACCAAGAAAGGACACAACACGAACACATGCATGTTTTCGCTTGTTTTGGGGTGTCGAACGATCCTGTGCCCTACATAAAATCTCTCATAAATCATATTTAAGGCCTATTGTAGTCGGGCCGCGTTGGCCGCAGAGCTTTAACGGTTAAATTGGACTGTACAAATAAATATGGTGGCCGTGGACTGTGGAACAGTTCATCCGGAAGACCCTGTATGTGCAGCCGCGGCGCGGCATTGTCCCATTTATTTATTGCTTACGCTCGGATAGGGAAGAAGTGGGGTGGGAATGGCGATGTCATCGAGAGGGCTTAATCAATGGGAAATATTGCGGTCGCCTTGCTGAACATATCGAGCCCAAATGTGAGGCGCTGCGAGAAGTCAGGGAAAGTAAATTTGATGGAGTTGGTGAAGGTACCAGCGACAATAAATTTTTATTTATTTTTAACTTTCCGACAAAGGAGGGGTAAGTTATTAGAATCGGTACCTTTTTGCAAATTTTGGTAGACCAAAAGGTAGAGAACAAAAACCAAAGACGTCTTTATGACAGTAAAGTTTGAAATAATTTGGATGATTTATGTGACTGCCATTTTAGGGTTACAAAATTTGTTGTACAAAAAAATTGTCTAAATAGGGGATGAAAAACAACCACTTGAGTCGAGGAAGTTCCTAGAATGAGGTCTACCTTATTCAAGGTCCACATTTTACTTCCCACACCGCTAGGTGAGGGGAGTATTGTGATTGCAAAAAAAATTTATTTTGAGATAACACGACTTTTGGGTGTCTTATGATATCTACATAACGAAAATCCACGTTACTCATTTCCGTCGGTCTGTCTGTCTGACCGTCTGTCTATCGCATTTTTTCTAGCCCGGTAACCGCTGCATGGATTATGATGAAATTTGGGTAGCGATAAGCTGTGGGGTCGTAATTGGTAATCCTATCAATATCGGTGCATGGGCGGCGGATTAATTAGCAAAAAACAAAAAAAATCGAATATTCCTTAAACTTCGTTTTTAGGCGTTTTAGGGCTTGCTGATCATTGTCTACTTTTTTTTTGGGTGGGTGTAAAATTGGAGTGGTTGGGGGTTGGGACGTTGCAAAACGGAAAAATGTGTTGTATTCAGGAAAAATAGGCTATCTATTGACCTGTAAAAGGAAGACCTAGCGGCATAATACAATTTTTTAGGTCCATCCGAACATTGTCTAAATTGTCTTGCCTGTTTACAGAAACCCAGGGACTTTTCTGCTGTATACTAATGTAGACGAGTATTGCTTTAGATAGTTCTGTAATGAGTAACGAGGTAATTTTAATCGTGTCAGTGGTGGCACAGCAATAAAAAAACCACTTTATATTTTTTGGGCGGGGGTGAAATTGGGGTCGTTAAGGGGTCGTAAAAAACTGAAAATATTTTTGTATTGCTAATATGTTCTCCATTGGCCTGCGAAAAAAGGATGGAGCATTGCCTTGCCCACTATAGAAACCAAGGGACTTGGAATTGACAGAGTATTATCATGGTGGCGAGAATGGAAAATGCGTATGGTTTTTAGAAATCGTGCCAGTGACGACCCAGCAATCATAAAAAAAACTGAAAATATAAACATAACTCAAACTTCGTTTTTAAGCGATTTGGGGTTCATGATCGTTACGTTTCATCCAGTTGAAGCTTGCAGAATAAAAACTGTGTCGTCCTAGTTCCTACAAAGGTGCAAGGAACTATCTACAAGAGTTTCTGTGTTGGATGTTTTTTGAGGACGGGCGGGTAATGATTTGGTTGCAAGGGGATCTCAGAATCTCATGCAATGGGAATATAATAAAATGGTATCACTGTTAAATGTGGGAAGTACTGAGTCAATCAACTTGACTCCTTTTTTTTCTAAATCAAATCATAAAGCAATACAGAATCGTCCCACCTCTAGGCTATGCCTATGCATAGCTAAGGCTATGCCAGCTGAGTATGCCTTTTTCCAGGCACAGGCAAATGAGTTATGATGTATAAACTACAATTTGTCTAACTTATCACCTGATATGCAGCTAGTTTGGTTAACCAATCTTTCCTCTCTGTATTCCTTCTTCCTAGACCTAGAAGGCTGCAGAATAGGAGGCTAAAATTTCCCATATTTTCTCATTATGTAAACATTTTAAACTTGAAGTTTTGAAATGACATGACGCAAATGAGATTCATAGAAATACATTCGACTATAGTCTGTCCACTGAAGAGAAGGAGTAAAAAATTATTTCAAACCCATATTTTGGGCCTTTACTCGGATAAATCGTACTTAATTTTTCTGTTTATAATAACATCACTGCTCTCAGTATGCAGTTTTGTAGAGGGTGTGCATATAACCCTTGACCATACAGTAAAAATTTACATATACTGTGCATGGTTACTCCGTTTGTTCGGTGGATAAGGTATAATAGCACACATTGCTTCTGGGCGGGGTGTCAGAGACGATTGGGGAGGGACATAAATGATTCGACAGACTTCGAGTCATAACCTCGAATTGAAAATCATTTACCGATTTTTCCTTACCTATGAAACGATAGCCCCGAAGCCCTGTGTGAGGGCGGGATAGAATATCTCACATCGTATATCCTACGTGTCGTAAAACGCGACTAAAGGGAACCGAACTACTGTCGGTATATAAGCAGTCTCCTCAACCAACCGCTTTGGGTGGAGGAGTTGAGAAGGATCAGGACACCTTCTTGTCCTTGAGGTGAGAAATTTTCCCTGAAGGCGGATTAATCAGTAGATACATCTCGTCAACGGCATGTGGATGCAGAAAGTAAATGGAAAACTACTGCATTAAAGATCTTTAAGATATCCCAAGAGGAACTCGTAAAATGAGTAATGTATTTTACGAGTTCACAACATGTCTGTAATAAGACATTGTGACTATGATGATGGTGAAACGAAAAGCCTTACGACTGGGACTTTCGGCCTGATATTTTCCCGACTTGTCAATTGTGTATACCATATCAGACACTTACATAACGACCTGCCGTCTATATAAAGAACCGCTTCGTACAGGATGTGGGGAATGATAATGTGAAGTCAACAGGGCAATTTGAACGCAAATTACACCTCGTCTTGAGACGCATAGCACGACTCTGCTTGCTACATCTATTAGAATACATCCTGACATAACCAGTTGATGCTGCAAACAATTGGGCTATATCAACAACAACAAACACACTTATTCAATTTACCTTTTATTCTATTGACACGGAAATTAAGCGTGTTGTTACACTTTTTCCTGCCTGCAAAAGCATAAATAAATTACTTTTGTTGTCGTATAAAGACACTTACGTAGATCGTTCTTGCTATGTCCCGTATGAAAATGTGTTCCTATGAGGTTTATTCTGGTTGATTCTAGAGTAAGCGGGCAATATCATGTTATTCCTGATGTATTCTAGGTGCGGCGCGGATAAAAATTCAGTGTTTTAAATAATTTTGAAGCAGGTTTAAATGAGGATATAAATCCCAACAGTTGCTTAGGATTTCGATTCTAAAAGTGACAATGATACCATCTATTGCACAGCCACAGAAACATCTGTCTATTGGAGTAAAGCAATAAAAATAGCATCATTGTGGTAAGTTCTATCGAAAAGAGGTTCAAATTCTACATAGAGAGAACACAAATCTAAAAACTCTTTTCGTTCCTTGCATTTTTTTGTGCGACACTAATCGTGTCTGTCCCACAGCGCGTCAAAGTTGAGGGTCGCTTTTTACAAGTTTTTTTTATGGTCAGCCTCCCGCAAAGACTGAAAGCCTATGGCACTGTAGAAGTGCTGCGAGAGAATAAGTATCGGTTTACGTTAGATTTGAAGCGTTCCAGGTTGTAGCCGCCGGGAAACGAATTATCCGGTAGCTCATTCCACAGCGTCGATGTTCTCCATAAGAAGGAATACTGGAGGTGACTGGTTCGGGGGGTAGGAACCTCGACCTGGTAAGGATGAGCTCGCAGAGCCTCTCTAGTGTTCCTCGTTCGGACGGCCTTCGGTGCTATTATCTGGGCGAGCTTACTTGAACATCTTCCGTGATAGAATCTGTAAAACAGGGACAGGTCAGCCACTCTTCTTCGATGTTCCAGGCTGTGGAGATCCTTTGTGAGGTTAGGCGTATTAGCCTAATAGCTCTCTTCTGGATAGTCTCCAGAAGGTTTAAAGGGTGCTTCGGAGCGTATTTCCATACATGGGAGCAATACTTCAGCGATGGTCGGATCTGTGCCTTGTAGATCAGCAGTAGTTTCTCTGGTATATGCAGCTTCCTACAACGGAACAAAACTCCAAGCTTCTGGGACGCCATTTTAGCAATACTGATGACGTCGTTATGCCAGGACATGTTATTGTTGATGTTGATCCCCAAAAGCTTGACGGAAGGTGACTCGACTATTGGGTGACCCTCTATTTCCAGACTTGTTAAGCCAACGTAAGACTTCTTTGTCACTGTTGTTGCATGAGTTTTCTGTACGTTAAACTGTACTTTATTAACTAATCCTCACTCGACAATTATTTTGATAATTGCGTTGACCTTTGAGGCATGTTGCTGCCACCGACGTACCGTCTCCTGGGATGATAGTGGCTTGCCTGGTTCCAAGTACGATATTAATGTTGTCTGCAAAGCTGTAGATTGGATTAGATGTTGTTTTCAGTAGCTCATTGATTTACAGCAGGAACAATGTAGGGGATAGGACAGATCCTTGAAGAACTTCGGCGTTTATTGAAAAGACATCGACTACAACAGGGATCTGTCGTTCAAAAAGCTGTTCGGTATAACTAACGTTTACCATTTAAAATATCTGTTCAACTGTTTCAAGTTACGAGTTTTAAAATATACCGCTAAAAGGACATCTCTGCATTCCTGCTTTGTAATCCTGGGATAAAAATCTAGATCCGAGATCCGGGGATTTCGGGACAAACCCTAACAATTTTTTTAGCCTCTAAAACTACTAACAACAATGACAAAAATGCAAAAATATAGCAAACAAAAGTAGATTTTAATTAAAAAACACTTACTTTTGAAAAGTGTACCTCAAATCAATTTTAATTATAAAACATAAAATTAGGAACAGGAACTAAAAACTTTTTAGGGGGTTCCAGAAAATTTCTTGCGAGAAGGGCCCGAATTTAAAGCCAAGCACGCCATTGCTGGAGTAAATCAAAAATAATGCGCAGATAAAAAAGGAATAAAGCAGATTGAAATTTCATCATTAAAAATCAGATATCATCGGAATCCCGTTTTATTAGTCTTGGGATTTTTGGGGACCAAAAAACCTCCGGGATCCCGAATTGGACATCCTAGACCAGGGGTCGCCAAATGGCGGACCGCTGACCCAGTAACGTGCAATACAGAATGCGTAGTTTCATAAAAATGTATCCCCCACATATCTTTTCAATAGTGGTTAGACTTCAGCAAACGCCTACTTAAGTTTTCTAAAAGAAAAAGAAAATTTAGCTCCCATTGGTTTATTGACAGATATTTTTTTTAAACATATCAATGAGCTGAACCTTAAACTTATTCAAGGCAAAGGAAAGCTTGTATGGAGCTCATGTCACAATTGATATGTTTTTTTGCGAAAACTCGATCTCATTATTAGTGATAGTGTCAGTGAATGCTTACACTTCTCCAATTTAAATGAAATAATTAGCAGTAACAACGATATACAAGGGTTGCTCTACATCTCCGTACAAGGTAGATATTTTTATCGCCTGCTCTCAGTGACAACGATATTGATTTCGGTCAGTACAAGACGTTAACTTCGGACCTTAAATCGAAATTTCAAACAAGGTTTGTAAGTTTAAGAAAATTGAGAACGTTGTAGAAATCCTCAGCAGCATTTACTGTCTGCATCCTGATGGTGAATAGAGCTACGAAGCCGCAATTGTTTTGGGGAGTGATAAAGCTATTGGAAATGATCGATTTCCAAGAAAACACAGTTATAAAACACAAACATGCAGAAGTTCCAATGAAGAGTTCTGGATAAAATTTGTGTGTGGTGATAAAGATCGAGAATTAAAAAATAGCGATTTGCATTTTCGAAGATGAACTTCACTAAGAATAAATTTCGATCTCGACTTGCTAATGAACATCTCCAGTATTTGGTGTCAACAGCTTGCACCAATTTTACTCTAAACTTCATAAAGATAATCCGCAACAAAAATTAATTAATATGTAAAAAAATACCTTTGTTATTTCGGTAATTCCCTTTGTTTAATAAATATTTTTTCTATAAAGCGTGCAGACCGCGAAGGTCATTTCATTTCTTAAAATGGACCCCGAGCGAAACTGATTAGTGACCACTGACTGCCCTAAACAATACTTATGAAAAAATTAGGCAGCTATAGCTCCAATGGAACAGCTGAGTATAGGTAAAGATCTAGGGGTATACGTAGATACAAAATTATCATTCAATAACCACATACAGCACATGAATGAAGCCAACAGAACTCTTGGTTTCATCAGTAGGTCATGCAGAGAGGAATCCTAGAAATCTGCTTACATTGTTCTATGCCTATGTGCATAACAAACTGATGTACACATCTGTAGTGGGGAATCCTTCCTATAGTGTACACATTACTAGGATATAGAGAGTCCAGCATAAGTTTTTGAGGATGCTATCACATAAAATTGGACTACCGATAACGGATAGAAACTACACGCCGATTATGAAAATGTTCAAAATGATTACGTTGAAAGATCGAAGAAATATTTCCGATATTTGCTGTCTTCACAAATTATCAAGTGGGTTACTTGATTGTCCGGATCTATTGATTTGTCCTAATTTATATGCTCCTGAAAGGAATCTTAGAATAAATGAACTTTTCAGTACACCATTTCGCAGAACAAATCTTGGCAGTAATTCTCCGTTAATCAGAGCCCAAAAAAATCACAATTGTTTTTGTAATATAGGCATATTCAACACCAGCCTACAGTCGGTCAAACGTAAATTGAAATTCCAATATTTAAACAATTCTGCCGAATAAATAGTCATATATAGTAGCAGATAGTAAGTAAATAGTAGTAAATTTAATAATAACTGTAGTATGATTATTATGGATACAACATTTCAATGTCTAGTTTTAAGGGATGAGCAACAAAACTAATACTGGTGTACGATAGTTGTTATTTAGTAGTGAGTGTACATGGACCCCGAGCGAAACTTATTAGTGACCCCTGCCCTAAACAATACTTATGAAAAAATTAGGCAGCCATAGATCCTATACAAAAAGCATCGCCGCAAAGTCAACCAGAAATGACAAGTTAGGTCAAAATAGTTGAAAGTTCAAGCTGGGCCCGTGCCGGTCATCTCGAAACAGCTGGAGCGCATCAAGAGCTAGACGTTCTTCCGTTTTATTACTGAAAAACTAAACGAAACGGAGCACGATGATGAGCACCAGGCGGCTGGGTTAGTATGAGTGCTTTGCTCCGGTCAATTATTTAATTCCCTGGGTTAAATTGAACGGCATTTGGTAAGTTTTAATGGAACCAGCACGAGTTATAATAAATATTATGACCCCACTTCCTGTGTCACAACTACTTTTCTTAATTGGATAAGTGAAGAAGCTTACATAAAACAAAACTCAAGACATATGCGACAACATTGCATTTATACACTGAGAGAAATGCATTGTACCTTAGCGGTCACGAAGCAATGTATTACGGCTGCTATAAATATAAATTAAATAAATTGTGACTGTGGGGGGGGATGATTGAGAGCAGGACAGTGAAAATCAAAATACCAACATTTTAAGTGTAATTGAATGTATTAGAAAGTATTTGTAGGCTTTTCTGTACAAGATTGACAGCGAATCACAGCAGCTTGCCAGGTTCACTGCCCAGTTTTATCTTATTGGCGCTGCGTGCGAAGAGAACGAAATTGTAATTGTGGACTAAAGTAATAAACTGAAAAAACATAATTTTGAATCACGGAAGTAACTAACTGAGAAAGGGAAAGTCATATCAGGACAACAACAGAATCGATAATGGCGCGCAGCTTAACGGACTTTTCTCAAACCTTGATTCGCTGTCATGATGACAGACGCATGACCTGCTATGTGGCCTGCTACCTGCTTCTACTGGCGTATACCGTGTGATCGTTTTTGAGAGTGCATAGCGTAAAATTTATATTTTTTGATTAGTAAAATATGTGTTTGGTGACCATTTTTTTAAAAATTTGTAGTTTTGACTCGTTTTTAACACGCTTTTATTAGCTTCCCCTGTATGATTGTATGAATGTTCTATGTTTGTATCCGACTTCTTTTGACTCGATTTTGACCTACTTTAAACGAACAGATTTGATTCAAACTTTGTATACCTATCAAGAACCGACGATATATTCATTTAATAAGTTCGCTATTGAAAAAATGGTGAATGTGACAGTTATTTTATTTTTAAGAAATGGTGAACGAGTTTAACAAAATAAATAAGATTGTTAATGACCGTATTCTCATTGAATTATATATTTGTTAATGGTTAGCGGTCAGGTTTATTTTAAAAAAATATTTTATTACTTCGACGTTTCGGTTTCTGACACCCTAAGCTGTCTTAAGGTTGATTGCTAAGTCCTACAATATCAAATTAATGCAAAAAAATAATTATTAAAACTTAGAAACAGTGTAAAATATAAATATAGCGTGTGAAAATATCAGGAAACATTTATAAAAATTACAAAAAAAACAAAACACAAACAGAAAAAAATGTGTTATAATATATAAAATGCAATAAAAATTGATTACCTGTGAGATCGGAAAATATTTTTGGGACGATACAGAAATTATTTAAATAAATTGTTGTAAATGGTACTCAACGTCAGCTCCGAAGTTTATCTAGTTTTCGTTATTTTTTATGTGTCATTTCTTTAATTCATCTCTTGTGGAAGTTATTTTCTTTGTCCAACACTTGCGTGTGATCGAAATGAAAATTATGTCCTGTTTCTAGTGCACGTTTTGAAAGAGCAGTGCCATCTTTGTTATTTCTAATATCATTTTTGTGATTTTGTAGTCAATTTGTAGTCGCCCGGGATGAAGTCATCTTCAACTAATTCACAACCGTCTTTAAAATTTCTATGCCACTCAAACTCACGTGATAAGCTATCAACTGAATATGCACTTTTAATCATTTCACAAGTTTTACCTGGTGTTTTACCCAACCTAACACAAAAAAAGAAGTACATAGCAAGTATGCAAAATACTAAGATTTTCATAATTTCCTGAGAAATATTAAACTTAATCAAAACTTACTTAAGCAAAGTAGACTAAAGATAAGGCTTATGTTTGCCTATAGGTACTATAACTTAAAGGGGGTAGATAAAAAAACACAAATGTTTTTCTATAATACATGTATATATGTATGTATGTAGTTTATTGTGAAAAAAGTAATATAATGAGACAGACATACAGGGAAACATCACACAATAAACCTAGAAGTGCCCTAGAAGATATAAAATCTTGTGCAGGGCATTAAACCAAGTAAAATGTAATATAAAAGTACAGTTAACGTAGACTAAGATAAGAGACAAACAAGCAAATAACACAATAAGTCATATAAATTAAGACTTAAAAGATAGGCTAAGATCTAGCTACTAGAGAATGAACAATAACAGCAGGTTGCCGCTTTATCCAAATATTTAGATGTCTTTTAAACTGAAGCAGTGGTTTCACTGACTGTAACTGATTTGGTAAAGCATTATAAACTTTTGGACAAAGATATGTAAGATTGCGCTGACCAATAGATTTGAACATCCTTGGCGACTGAAACTTTGTTCCTTGCTGCCTTGTGTCATAATTATGTTGGACTAACTGACATAAACTATTTTTGTGGTGAAACGTCGCTAGCTCGCGGAAAAATAGCTGAGGAACATCCATTAAGTTACTTTCAATATATAGTTTATGTGTTGGATACATGCAATGTTTACCGTACATGTGTAATTCTTATAATCCAATTTTGGATAATTTTCAATTTATGTAAATGGACACCAGCTACTCCTCCCCACGCTATGATTCCATAAACAAGGTGCGATTGGACTAGTGCATAATATAGTGTTTTCAAGTTTTTTTTATTAAAAATATACTGTTGAAAAATTTAAATTTAGAGACCAAGCACCTTAATTTCTTGACAATAGCCACGACCTGCTCTGCCCATGTAAGGTTACAATCAATTATAACTCCTAGATATTTTGTTTTGCGTTGTGATTCTATTTTTGAGTTACCAACCGATAAATGAAAGCATTGTGGACCGTTCTTATTATATGGGATGAAAGGTAAGAAGCAAGTTTTTGTCCAGTCAATGGTTAACTTTCTGGAGTCCAAAAATTTTGTTATTTTTCCGAAGCGTTTTCCAGCATCCCCTTTCAGTTTGCTCCAATCAGTGCTTTCATAAAATGTCGCCAAGTCCTCTGCAAAACTAACAATTTTAGCGTCAGTATCTAGGCTAAACACTTCATTAATGTATAATGCGAACAGTATCGGACCAAGAAAACTGTACCTTGAGGAACTCCACAACTGGAAGTTTTTGGTGTACTAAGGTGACTGTCAATGCAAACTCTGTGTCGGCGCTGTTCTAGGTAGCTTTTAAAAAGGTGGTTCCTCTGAAGCCTATGTCGTGTAATACTTTTAGAAGTTCAGGATGGCTGACCGTGTCAAAAGCTTTTGCCAAGTCGACAAATATTCCTACTGCTGGTTTTGATGAATCCATTGCGGAATATATTTGTGATGTTAAGGCGGCAACAGCATCACTTGTCGATTTATTTTTTTGAAATCCGTATTGGTCTTTAGATATTATTTTGTACTTTTCTAGATACTGAACAATTCGGAACTTCAAAATTTTTTCGAACACCTTGGATAAGCTGGAGAGTAATGTGATAGGTCGATAGTTATTTAAATCCGTTTTATCTCCCGACTTAAAAAGTGGCTTTATGATTGCTATCTTGAACGCAGATGGGTAAATGCCGTCACACATACTTTTGTTAATTATAGCCCGATTTTATCGACATGCATATTTAACAAAGACATTGACAAAGCTTTTCTATTGGATGTTGTTTAGCAAAAGCTAGGTGAATAAGTATCATTCAATAGTATTTTATCAATATTGGAAACAAAACGTCAAAGCTGGATGACACTTTCATTAAAAATATTTTAGAATTCATGGTTCAAAATTATAGCAGAAAGTCAGAACAAAGTGATTGATTTGCAAATTAATGCTAGATTTTTCATGTTTACCTTATAATTATTGTATAATTACCAATTGCAATTGCAGTCAGATTGATTATAGACTGGATGCATGTTTGTTATAGAATAGACCATCTTATAGAAATATTCACAGAGGATGTAAAGATTGTAGGCACTGCGTAAAAGGCACCGTAGCGCAGAAACACGTTTATTTAAAGCACCTTATTCACTTTCTGACTAGACGAAAGGTTTCTAGTTTAGGAAAAATAAGGATATACGCTATACTTTTGCCAGATCGCAAGGCTTTGCTGTTAAGCAGGATAGGCAACCAGTAATGCACGCTTGCGTCGTGTGTGTCTATAATAGCTTTGTGAGATGCAATAAAATGTTATTTTTACCATTTCTCACTATAATACAAAGGTATATTGCAGGTATTTATAATTATTATCGATTGTAAATTATTGTTTTATCAAAATAGTACAGTAATTTGAATTTCTTGTCATCATCATCATTAAATTAACAGTACATTTTATCCAGTGATCAAATGTGTCGGTTTTGTTGAATCTGATTGGTTGAGATTAGCAATTGCTAAACTCTTTGTTAAACAGGAAAATGCAAGTTTTTACCCATTTAGGATGGAAAATCAGAGTTAAAAAGATACTAGAGAGTTCATAATGGACGATTATATATAAAGCATGTCTTTTTTACCTTTTTGAAGTAAATTTCAAGAGAAATCAATAATTTTCAGAGAACTTTGACAGATGCAATTTTTTCAATGGGCTGCTCTGATTGGTCAAAACCTTTGTTAAAATGCCTGTGTTGATAAAATCGGGCCTATATATGTCAAAGGTTTTGCTAGAAATGTCGCATAAGATTTTATAGTCTCGGTCCTCAAAACATGGGAAATAAAGCTCCTTCAGTACTCAAACCCCCGACAGAATTGGACTGCATATCGTAGGAATCTGAAGGTCCCCAGACTCCTGTGGATTCTAACATACTGACCACCTGCAAATCTTACATGGCATCTGGGTCGAAATTTGGGTCGCAAGTGGTACTTCTAAACTGAATAACATTCCGAATTCTTAGACTCCTGCGGATAGGGAGAATAAAAAACTAATATTGGCAAATTCACACCAATTTATTGTAAACTAATTCAATATCTAAATCGACAAGTACTACTTGCAAGTCATAGAAATACCCAGTTTTTCATTCCCACATTACTAACGGCTTCTTGATCTCGGCCCCGCGCCCTATGAAAAATCTTCAAGTATTAACTTTACCGCTGTAGACATCGGAGCGTATTGGCTTTTATTTTCTCTCAATTTATCGAGTATTTATCCTGCTGCGATAAAACATGAGTGCCTTGAGAAATATTGCCCTGATGCTGGCGGTAACTCTCTGCATTCAGCAGGGGGTGGTGTTATTCGATTGAGCAGAGGACCAGATTTGGCGGGGAATTAAAGTCCGCTGTCGATTCTGAGACACTCGAAACTTGGAGGGAATTTGTTTCTTTTCCATGGTGTGAATACGCTTTCGATACTAAATACATACATATACGTAGGTCACACTGAAAACCTTTGTAAACTTGATTTAATAAAAAATGGAGTCAAATTGATTGACTCATTACTTCCCACACATAACGGTGATATCATTTTATTATTTTCCCGCCCGAAAAAAAAAACATCCATCAAGAAACTAGTACGACAAAGGCGTTTATTCCACAAGCTTTAACTGGACGAAACGAAGCGAATAGAAACCCGATCCAGATCGCCTAAAAACGAAGTTTGAGTCATGTTTTTCATTTTTTTTATTATCGCCGCACCACCACTGAAATGATTTCTAAAAACCATACGCGTTTTCCATCCTCGCCGCGGTAATAATACTGTATTGAAATTTCATTAAAGTCAATTTCAGGTTACACAACACCGAACGATCTGAAGCAATACTCGTATCCCAAGTAGCACACTTCATTGGCTAAACGTTGTTTCTATGTCGGCACAATATTTGTTCATTGATAGATCATTCACCAGTATTGGTCCTATATTGGCTGCAGTTTGGAATTGCAATATTGGTATTTTTCCCTTTTGGCCCCAGATTGGCCCAATATACATTGCTCAAAATAATTAGCGGAACACATATTCACTTCTCAATAACTTTTTTAATTGAAACGGTATACATATCTGGTAACGTATATCTTAAAGACTTGCATTTTGTTTGAATAAAATGCAAAAACAGAGCATATTTGACACATCACTCTTAAGATAACACTTCCAAATAAACGACAAGAAACCAAACAAGAAAATTTAATTCAAAATACTGTAGTGTGCTTTGGAATAGTAAACAATGTTGACAGTTCATCATTAATTGTTAAGTTTTACCCTGGTAATCGAAATGAGGCATTTAAATGAGACAGAAGTTGTTCGCGTTGTTGTTGCTGTCGAGAATGGCACCAGTATTCGTCAAGTTGCAAGAAATTTTAACGTTAGCCCCTCCGTCATCCGTCGTGTGTGGAATCGATACCTAGAAACCGGAGAATACAAAAGACGCATTGGACAAGGTCGTAAAAGGAAGACAAACCGAATTCAGGATCAGTTTTTAGTCTTATCCTCCTTGCGTACCCGCACATCTACAGCAAAAGATCTTCAAGCTAGGCTTAGAACAACTCATGGCGTGGAGTTATCCGACCAAACAGTTAGGAATAGACTGAAAGAAGCCAACCTGAGACCAAGAAGACCTGTGCGAAAACCTGCTTTAACTCCGTACCACATAAGGACTCGTTTAAATTTTGCTCGTGAACATGTCGCATGGCAGCTTCGACAGTGGAGACCAGTACTCTTCACAGATGAGTCACGATATCGATTGAGTCGTTGTGATGGTCGAGTACGTGTATATAGACGTCCACATGAACGCCATTCTGCTGCTACCATACAAGAAGTCGAAAAATTTGGTGGTGGATCTGTGATGGTTTGGGGCGGAATTAGTCTTGATGAAAGAACAGAACTTGTGGTAGTTCCTGGAAGACTGAACGCTCAAAGATACATCGATCTCATTCTGGAGGATCACGTTATACCAGCCGCTTATGGGATAGGCCAAAATTTTGTGTTTATGCAAGATAACGCAAGACTTCATACTGCAGCCATCACCATGAACTTCCTTCGGCACCACGGGATTCATACCATGAATTGGCCTCCGCTAAGTCCAGATCTAAATCCCATTGAACATCTTTGGGATTTGTTAGATAGACGAGTTCGAAGGTGCCCAGATCCACCTCAAACCCTCCAACAGCTAACAAATGCACTAATCGAAGAATGGGAAAATATACCGCAAGAAGACATCCGTAGGCTCGTACGAAGCATGCCTCGGAGATGTCAAGCAGTAATTCGTGCTAATGGAAGACATACGCGTTATTAATGTTAACACGCGTTAACAATTTTAGGTTGTACAGGCAAGAGATGCTTGCTTGCCCCACTTTATTTCTTGTAGTTCTTTTGAATTGGTGCCGTAATCTTGAAAGTGTCATGTAAAATTTGTTTTGATTTAGCAAATTTATTCGAAGAAAATGTAAATCTTTTAAATAAGTGTTATTACATTTGTATATTGTTGCAATTAAAAAAGTTATTGAGACGTTAATAAGTGTTCCTCTAATTATTTTGAGCAGTGTATTATTTCGTGATACTGCTTCTGCTATATTGGCACTATATTGTAGTTGTGCTGGTAAGTACTATACTGCAGGTAAATACTGGTGTAATGTTGTAATTGCAGAGAAAGTACAATATTGTACTGTATAGCATGGGTCCTACATCAGCTATATATTGGAATTGCAATATTGGTTTTTCCCTCTTGCCTCACATTGGCCCAATATACTATTTTGTGATATTGGTTTTGCAATGTTGACACTATATTGTATTTGTGATGGTAAGCACAATATTGCAGACAAATATTGGTGCAAAGTTGTACTGACAGAGGAAATATAATATAGCATTGTATAACATCGGTGCTATATTGGCTACACATTGAAATTGCAATATTGGTTTTTCCCTCTTACTTCAGATTGGCCCTATATGTTATTTTGTGATATTGATTCCGCAATATTGGCACTATATTGTATTTGTGATGGTTAGTACAATATTGCAGGTAAATATTGGTTGAACGTTGTACTTACAGAAGGAGTACAATATTGTAAAAAAAAGTACATTGGCACAATATTTCAGTTGTTTATGTACTATTGCGCCAAACTTGGAATTTGCTGTTTCAACAAACATTTCAAATAAAATGCTAAGTTCGTATGGTCTCAGCTCGCTGCTTTACAATATTGCTTTTATGTTATTGGAGTAATCATATAGGTATTTATTATTTATCTAAGCAAACAATATACCTGTTAATTAAATACCGTACCCAACAAAACATTTAATGTTATAATACGTATTTATTCAACGGGTTTATTACGATTTCTTTGGAGAAAATTCACTGTTTCGGAAATGACCATCATGGCCATCAAAATCGGCTAATATTGAGCCAATGTTAAATCGATCTTCATCCCCAGCAACATAATAAAGAGTGTTGTTCCCAGACCTTTAGCATCTCAGTAAAGTTCCGAGCAAAATGATTTCATTAAACCTTCCAGGCCTAATTTTAACTATCCTTTATCTCATTTTTTTGAGGAGCCTTCCATTATTATTCTTTTATAAATCACCTGACTTGATAGCTGTATTCGTTTTGCAAGTGAAGTGAGATAGTTCAAACTAAGGCGAAATTCTCAAGTCAGTAAATGTCAGTTCCATTAGGCGTTGAAAAAGAGCAGCTGAGCACAGTTGATTAGATTATACCTAACTTAAAATTTACTGATGTTAGCCTTTAGTTTGTGCTATTGGGGTAAGGGGGGGTAAAAATCTCATATCATTTGGGTTGGGTTTGGATAAAAGGAATACTTATCGAAAAAAGGTGTTTTGCACCTAAACAGTACATCTTAGGTTTTGTATGTGATACATAATATTACACTAGAATTGACCAAGGAACCTGAGTTTGTAATTATATGCACTATACAGGGAGTTCCGTTAAAAAATATGTCACTTTTACGAGGGTTGCTCGGCTTTACGCTGCTTGCGTCAAAATCCGTGCCTCTAGTGGCAAAAAGCGAACGAGCCTTGTCGTTCCACCAAGGAGAGGTAAACTGCTGCTAGTAGCGTTTCTCTCTTTGGTTGCCGTCACCTTCGGGTACTAGATGGCGCACCGGCAGAATTCCTTCTGTCTACTCGTATGTCACTTTTATTAGAAACTTCATTATTTTAAAAATTTAGTCCAATTCGATATACACTTAGTGATTTTCCAGAAAAAAAAACGTATCGTTTGGTCATAAAAGTTCGAGGCGTTGGGTTTGACTCACCCTGTTATGCTCTTTCTGCTACAAATATTGTACTAGGTACTAAAGATCTAGAGAAGGACTATTTGGCATCATCCCGAACCTCGAAAACACCGAACAATATCCCACCGAACCACTCATCATGTGCCTTCGGAACGCGTCCCTCTAACCAAATAATTCACCCTAATCCGAATGTGAGCCGCTCAATCAAATGCGAAAGGCCGCTCCGAGTCGGCACAATAATGGAGATGTTAGTGTGACAATTCGCTACAAATCACCGTGCGCGCCAAAGTAGCCCTTATACCCTACGCGAAAAGGGCCAACCCATCATGAAAGGGCCTCAGATTAACACGTATGTTTAATAAATAGCAGGATTTTGGCAGCTGCGTCTCGTGGAGAGGGGTAGTTAACCCCGGGCAGCGGCCCAGACTGTCACATGCGCCCTTTCTTATGGAAAGGACGTAGAAAAACGCGCTGGTAGGTTAGCGAGTCTATTGTTGTGACACAATACCACAAACATTTGTAATAATATCGATGTGCATTTGAGGTTTGGATAAATATATAGGAAAATGCCAGGTTTGTTGTGGTTGATGGTATGCGGGTTTTTTTAGAAAGCGGAATATTTCCGCATGACTTCTGGGATTTGTATATGCAGCTGCTTTCAATATTTATGGTGTACGTGTACCTCAAGACGAAATTTTATAATTCGAAAACAATATTAACCAAGAGTGAAGTTATACGTGCAACGTAAAAGCGACACCATAAAGGCGAATAGATAAAGAAAAGCTAAAGTCCAATCGTGTTTAAGTAAACCGTCATCCGACCAATATTGTTTTCTGGACAGTCTGATAAGCTTCACAGTAATTTAGGCCGTTCCTCACATTGAAAATAAGGTCCGGAATTTCGTACAATGTCTCTTTTCCTCGAAATTGCGTCAGTTACCAGGATTCTAAAATAGCCTAGGTGTGTTTATCTCACGGAGTACCCAATCTTAATAACTGTATTGTTATTTATTAATATATTGATTTATTTCTTTGAGGACTTGTTTACTAGACAATTGACAAGTTTTCATACACACATTGATAATTTATTAAATAATTCAATTCTTGAATGTCTGCGATATGAAAAAGATGACATTCTCGAAGTAAGTCGCGAGTTGACCCTTAATATACCGATGACCCCTAGAGATGCGTTTTGTTATATATATATTTTTACTTCCCACACCGATAGGTGAGGGGAGTATTGTGCTCGCGAAAATTTTCGATTTTGAGATAATATACCTTTTGGGCGTTTTATGATGTCTACATAACAAAAAACCACGTCACTCGTTTCCGTCGGTCTGTCTATCTGTCTGTCTGTTGGCGTTTTTCTACCCTCGTAATCTCAGTAACTGCTGCATCGATTGTAATGAAATTCGGGCACCGATGTGCTGCGAGGTCGTAGTAGATAATGCTCCTACAATTTTGAAAAGCGGTGCATTGGCTGCGGAGTAATTAGCAAAACCAAAAAAAATAAATATTGCTTAAACTTCGTTTTTAGGCGTTTCAGGGGTTCCTGATCATTTTCTACTTTTTTTTGGTGGGGGTGAAATTGGGGTGGTTGGAGGGTGGGGAGTTGTAGAATTGAAAAATTTGTTGTTTTCATAATACACTGTCCACTGACCTATGAAGGAAGTCCTAACAACATAAATAACTTCTTTAGGTCCATCCGAACATTGCCTGGCTTATTACAGAAACCGAAGGACTGATTATAATGAAATTTTGACACAGTATTACTACCGTAGCAAGGATGGAAAACGCGTATGGTTTTTATAAATCGTGCCAGTGGCGGCGCAGAAATAATAAAAAAACCAAATATATAAAAACAGCCCAAACTTCGTTTTTAAGCGTTTTAGATGTTCCTGATCATTTTCTGCGTTGTTTAGGGTGGGGGTGAAATTGGGGTGGTTGGGGGATGGGGGGTTGAAAAACTGAAAAATTTCTTGTATTCATAATAGGCTGTCCACTAACCTGTGAAGGAAGACCTAGCGACATAAGTCACCTTTTTAGGTCTATCCGAACATTGCCTAGCCTATTACGGAAACTAATGGAATTTTCTGTATATATACGAGTATTTATTGCTTTAGATCGTTTTGTATTTTGTAACGTGGATACTATTAAATTGATTCTAATGAAATTTTGTCACAGTATTATTACCGTGGTGAGGATGGAAAACGAGGATTTTAAAAATCGTGTCAATGGCAGCGTAGCAATAATCAAAAAACTAAAAGTATGAAAACAACTCAAACTTCGTTTTTAGATGTTTTAGGGGTTCCTGCATCTTGCAAGTTATTAGACTAACAAAAGGAATTTACTTCAGAAATAATACAAAATTTATAGTTTTTAGAAGAAACAAATTTTCAGTTATAAAAAGTGATAAGCTTATGTTATTGAATGACATAAGCTCACATTTAAAGTACGCTAAATATCTGATGGTTATTTTTTTCTTTAAAATACTTTAGAATGTTATAGAAAAAAGTTTTATAACGTTTGCTAAGGCAAAAAAAGATAGTAGAAATATGAATTTTTACGACTTATCTGAGATAGTTCCCCCATTCGTATGTAATTAGTGTATCTACTACTTTGTATGCAATATTTTTCTTCTCAGACGCTATTTAGTTTATCCACTTGAAAGTTGAAAAAATCAAAAGTATCCTATTGCGTAATTTTTGCTTATAATTACATGAATGGGTTCTATAGAGTAACTTTAAGTTAACGGTTCTTCAAAGATTATGGTATATCTACGCTTTGCTAGTATCCGAAAATCTAACTCAACTTGAATGTGCAGTTCAATACCTAAAACCAACAAACAAAGCGTATTCAGTTACATACCAGACCTACAGCATTTACAAACTCAAATTAGCCGTATTACGAATTCTTGTACGCCTTGAAAGGAAACTCAACACCCTGAGGCAGCTAAGCTCATTCGTGGTAAATTGCACAACACGTAAAGAACTTAATTTGACCCAAATCCTCCCACATAATCTTATTTCCTAATATACAAGAAGTCTTCTGCTGAACCATCATGGAAAAATGACCCCTAAGCTTATTACGACTCAACATTTCAATTAGGCATCTCCTTTTTTGTAATTCGAGCTGGCTTTTTTGCTGCTCTCAAATGGCAAAAAGTGCAACTGTCTATGCTCTTTATGCGCACAACTGTTCATTTTGGTACCATGGGCGTACCTACAGATTTTGTTGGAAGTAGTCATTACCGAGAGAAACAGGATAGAAGAGATCACGTTTCTAAGAAATTAATTGATTTAAATCTATTTATTTATTTATTTAAAACTTACGGGATAACCCCATCAATAGTAAAAAGTAGTACATAAAAATCACATATATCAAGCTGTGATGGCAAGACATGCAGAATATATAAAATTTAAAAAATAAATCTTAACGCTACAACTACAGGAGCTACTGCTTTTTTATGGGACACGCGAGATTGAGAATCTAACATAATACGTATTCCCGTGTTAGAGAGGAGGCGTGGCCGCCTGTTCCCCTTCTCCAGTATATGTGTCTAAGATGAGGGGAGATAAGTCCAAAAATCGAAAAGTAAGGTCAAAAGGTCCACAGGTAACGTCCAAAGGTCACCATAAAGATGATTTTCGCATCTCGAAGCTCCTGACGTTACCTTTAAGCCTACCGTAATGATTCAAAAAGTAAATTGAAGAAGAAAGCTTGCGCTATGCCACATCGGTAGCCTTGTTTTGATATCGCGTTTAGTTGTCAAATTACAGATACCTATTTGAAGAATGTATGATTTTTGCATTGCGAGTTTCCTTGCACACTAGAAAAAGTTTTTTGAAATATTGCTCCTAGGTGTCATTCAGTCAGATCTTAGCTATCACTTTCTGAAATACTGTGAGTGTAGTTTGAAAAACAAGTGAGTTCTATTGGGAATGGGAATCCGTCTTTTACGTAAAAATATGTATAACTGTGTGTATCCAGACCCCTTAACAAATTACATATACCGAGATCTTTTCAGCTGAGGCATTGCTATGTAAAAAGTATCAACATGAGAACCATTCATAATTCTACTATATCTGTCCAGTGGATTCTATAAACCATAGGTTGTTCTATGAAAGGGAATGCTAAAGGTCGTAGTTTGTCGCAAGCCTTGATTGGGTACATTGAATTTTAAGGCTTGTAAAAGTATGGAGAATTTAATTGCTCCTCTTTTAGTTTTAGGTACAAAGACAGCACCTGAAATGTCACGTCTAGTACTGAGTTGTACTAATGATAACTGTTGATTATGGTACTGATGGTTTATAACACTTGAATTATACCTATAGCTGCAGTATCTAAAAAATGTATGCTTTAATCTCTCTGACATAATAGTTGTAGTTGAAAAATATATAGTTTCTTATTACAAACCCTAGCAGTTTTGAGGATGATATGGAAATAAAGTTGATGTGTCCAGCCGTTATTAACTTTACATCCAAATTAAAATCTAAAACATTAATGGACGAAACATTCTCAAAATGTGTATCACTATAACAGTGTACGTTGTTTAGATTCTATTTATTTTGCGAAAAAATCTTAAGTAACACAACAATTTCTGAAGTTTAAGTGCAGTTTATCTTAGGTGCACCTTTCCAAAAACTGATGTAAGTTGGTCTACAAAATTGGTTAAATATATACCATAGAAGGAGATTACAAATTACTTGTCTTGTTTATAAAATTAGTTCGAGTGGAATTCCCCCATATTTGGAAAAAGACGTTAATAATTACGTCTAAAATTTAGAATTATAGCAAGAGGGATACTCGTCTATTAGAAATTAAACCAAACAAATCCATACTTTATAAAAGGTCATTTTCTTATAATGCAACGAAAGTTTTTAATCAGATACCTTTCAATGTGCAAAGAAAAACAACCTTTCCACCTTTAACAAAGCCTTAAAAAACACTTCTTGAGAAAACATTAATTAATGTTAATTTAACCTAAAATTAATTGTAAGAAATAAGTATAATTCTGTTTTTGGTACTTGATTGAGTTGAGCAGCTATTAGCTGGACTTTGCCTAGCGTTACAAAAATGAAGACGTTTTATCGTTGTCATTATTTTTTTCTTTTCCTTTTTCTCACATTATTGTGGTAGCAGGAAATGAGAACTCTCGCAATACTCATTTCTGGTTGATTCACTTAATTATGTTTCAAAAGTTCACTGACGTGCTCAACCGATAAAAAATATATTAAACAGACAATTTTATTGCCTGACAGTCATTTATGAACAGATTTTTGCAGCAACTATGGTATATACAGTGTGTTCCTGAATTTCCTTCACACGTGATATTCTCGTAACCAGAAAAAGTTCAAACGAAAACTGAATGGAGTTTTTGTAAGCACTACGGGGTCTATCACACCATGCATAAATCATTTTTTTGTACTTCAACCCTTATAACTCAACACAACTTTTGTTTTTCAAATAGCACCAAAAAGTTTTTCCTATATAAATTAACTCCTTATTTTACTTTAAATCATTTAGTACTTCTTATTTTACGCTCAAACTTATTTTTTCGTAAAATCATGAGCATACTATAAATAAAATAGGAATTTGCTTGACGCAAAAAACGGACAAAAATTAAACTAAGTGGGTTATTAATGACTTCTAAAACATGCTATCTAAAACAAATGTCTTTTTTGTTACGAAAATATTACGCCTCAAGCTAATCTTCATTTTAATAAATAATTAAAAATTTCCTTATGTTAATGGCTTTATGAAAAAATTGATTTGAGTATGAAGTCAAAGGCATTACAAGATTTTACTTAAAATAAAAACTTCACTAATGTGAGAAAATCTGTGGGATGCTATTTGGAAAAAAAGTTGGTTTTAGGGGTTGAAGTAGAAAAAATGTTTTGAAAGCATGGCATGATAGGTCATTCAGTACCCTTGAAATGTCCGCTTAGTTTTCTTCCTTGTAGGGTTGAGGTACAAGAAAAATGTTTTGAAAGCATGGTATGATAGACCCTGCAGTGCTTGCAAAAATTCCACTCAGTTTTCGTTTGAACTTCTTCTGGTTCCGAGAATATCACGTCTCAAGAAAATTCAGGAACAATGCATTTTTGAATATGTTCCATCTGGTAAAGCATGTCAGTGAATTTTTCAACAATAACTATACTTTATAATTTTAATTAATTATAGCTATGAACTTTTTTTAGGCTTTTTAGCTTAGAAACATATTTCAATTGATAAAATATGAATTTTATTCGGTAAGCAGAACAGTGAAGGCCGACCTTACCTGAAATCTTAGACTATAATCTGTATTCTCCGCCCATGGCTGCAAAATGTTACACCGGCCATTGTACAAATCGGCTATGAGAATATCTGGAATGTCGGAAGATAATCTGATGCCAGCAAACAACAAGCATAATACGGCATATACAAAAGTATTGGGTTGCTTATTTATAATTTTACGATCAACTAAGCGAGATAACATTCTGATGAAAACGGTAGCCGCACCCTGTTTGCCCGGCTGGTATTTTGTGTTTGTATATGGTACGAAAAGTGCATTAGCATAGGGTTTTTGATCGAAAACAAAGGCGATGAGATACTTTACATGGGGTTTGAATGCATCGAGGATACTGTTACACTGTTTGTTGTTTGATGAGCTTATCAGACTGACATCCATACATGTCGAAGAAGAACGAATAGGTGGAAAATAAAAATACGTACTGTCGTACTCGGTGAAAGAGGACATTTTCCATTACCTGATTAGTAGTTTCCAAGTTACAGATCGTAGGGCTTTAAGTATTAAAAGAACCAAGCCCATAGTTATCTCTTTGAAGGCAATATACGGATAGGGTCTGAGAAGTAAAGGATATCGATTTTTTTAGGGAAATGGACAGTCTTTGAGAACTCCAAAATTTCGAAGACTCCTGGACAAGCTTCCATTCTATGATTTTCCCGTTCAGCTTTGCGGGTTACGGGCATAATTTACAATTACGCTGGTGTGCCTAAAACCATAGCATTTTGCATAGATGACAACAAGATGGAAGGCCTCCAACAATTAGCCAAATGCAGATGAATTATGGAATAAGTAACAAAAGACATATACCCCACGACGATTAAGACAAACAATATACCGGAACTGGGCCGTAGTAGCGAATTATAATTTTGGGGGTTTAAATTAGAGCAGGTATGGCATATTTTCTCATTACTGTGTCACCCAATGAGGTATTTGTTTTTGATCACGTGATGTCCGATTCAAAATTTTTAATGTGACGCTCTGTACATTTGTGACTTTTTGTGTTCCTCCCGATAAAACAATTCCAACAAACTAGCACACTTGGGGTCTAAAGTGATTAATTCAAGAGCTACAGGTACGTAAAGGACTGTACCACTACCATTGATTATAAAATTTACCCCTACAGTTAAATACTGTATTACTTTGGTAGTGTTTCATAATAGTAGTGGTACAGTCCCGTCTTTTAAATAATAATGTCTCATTAAAATGATGAATATTGTGTTATTATAATATTGAGTAGATAGTGGGCTGTGACTCATTTATTAAAAATAAAAAAGCAAATCTGTAAAAGACTTGCGAGGAGATAAATCTAGCTTTTCAAAAATATATATTAGTATGCATTTTTTCTGAAAACTAAGCTCAACATTTCATTTTTTACTTTATTTGTAGCAGTAGGCCATGACTCATCTATTAAAAACAATATCCAAGTAAACAGTTAATAAGATACAAGATACTCAATACTTTTAAACTCAATTATTTAATTGTATTTCATACGTTATTAACTACTATTTGTGATAATGTTCAGTAAATATTACTTATTGTATTACATCACTTAAAACCAAACATTATATCTGAAGAATATCAACACACTATTAAATTTGAATCAAAATAAATAGTAAAAACATCGAGGAGCTTCTAGAGATGTTGGTTCAAATTGGAGACTATTTTCTCGAATGCAAATCTGGCACAATTTCTTATTCTTTTAATGGTATTTAAAAGAATTATTGGTCTCTTTCCTGATATGGCGATTAAAAATTCCCAAACTTGGATCCTGTGCAAATGTTGAAGTATCTTGAACTTGTATGGAGGGTAATCGTATTTTTTTAGAATTATTTCTGCAGTTGATTTTTGTACGCCTACAACTTCCTCTTTGTGCTTACAAGATGATGAATGCTTTGCTCCTATGTAACCTAATACGTTTGTTTCCCTTTGCTCCATATTCTCCTTGAAATATGTTTTAGGACGTGGTTGAATAAAGGATCCGTACCTAACTATATTTATTTTTAGATGAGCAAATATATCTGAAAACGGTTGCTGTCCCTCTGGGTATCTAAGCTGCCATTATTATAGAAAATTGATAATAATTGAAATAAAAACACAGAAAGAACAAAGCTATGTATATTTAATAAAAATATAATCAAAAGCAGTCTCGGAAGTTTTCTTTTCAGATTTGCTTTTTTGTTTCTAATAGATGGGCCATAGCCCACCATCTACTCAATATTATAATAACACAATATTCATCATTTTAGTGAAACATTATTATTTAAAAAAATGTATTTTGATTCTGTTTTTTCGAATGTGAGTAGGAAGTCTCTTGTAGAGTAATAACTGCTTAGATGCTTCTTATTTATAGTTGATTAACCATGGCCTACTGCTACAAATAGAGTAAAAATTGGAAAAATCAAATTTTGAGTGTAATTTTCAAAATAACTTAATACTAATATATATTTTTGAAAAGCTTGAATTATATTCGATTGACTTCAAAACTAATGTACAGGGTATTCTATTTAAAAAAATATATGCTTGCTTCATAACTGAAAAACGGTTAGAGCAAGAAAATATCCAACTACACCACTGGATTCCACAGAAAAATTCGAAAGGGATTTTTTTAAACTTTGCAATAAAATAAAAGACAACCAAGATACGAGGGTGGTCCGAAAATTGACAATTTTCGATTTTACCCTGAATCTCAAAAACCAAGAGGGCCGTGATAATTTTGTTGACGGCATCTTTAGTTTCACAAAAAAAGTAGCACACTGTCGTGAAAACTGCAACTCTCTATTTTCTAAAATAACCGAGATACCCCGTAAAAGTGCCCAAAATGGGACACCCTGTACATTATTTATATTAACGACTCATTTGCACAAAAATTTGAAATAGTTCCGTTCAACATTGTTATTCTAAAAATATCAGGGCTGAATATTAAAATGTTTATTCAACTTGTCCACTTATTTTGGATTGATATCGCCAACTTAAAACCCAATATGTCATTTGCGCAACCCAACTCCATCGAACACCTTTCTATTAATTAGAAAAAAAATACCAAACTGCAAACCGGATAGCTGAAAAGGACTCCCAACATGCGACCATCAGTACCATCCTTAAACCCTTTAAGCGGCTTATCCTAATACTGCGGCCTGGTAGTTTCTACAGCTTTCACCAGACCGCACATGTCCGACATGTAATCTGTTTACGCCCTTGTGTGACGGAATTTGGACAACTGCATAAAGCTATTTTGGTACGCGGCTTGACTGTCCATACCCCTAAGCTGTTTAACTCAAACTCTACCCGAGGGGATAATACCCTGGGCTTGTATTAAATGCGACTGTAATAATATCCGGCAAAATAATTGATTTTTTCCAACATACTTTTAAACTTAACGAGGTATGCCTCTCCCAGAAAGTAGGATTAAACGTTGCAGTTGCAGCGCAAGCACAGCTCTACGAGGAACGTTGAAAAAATGGATTCAAGTTGATTGACTCAGTACTTCCCACACATTCTCGGTGCTACCAAAAAATTGGAGTTCCTCTATCCCTACACCATCCTCATCAAAAAAGTAAACAATGATCTGGAACCTTCTAAAACGAAGTTTGAGCAGTTTTGAAATTTACTGTTTTTTGTTGATTTCTTCTCTGCCAAGACTAGTCCAATAACAATACACTGTTACTATTTTCTTCACGGTAGTAAATATATCGTCACAATTTCATCACAATCAAGCTCGTAGTTTGTAAGTTATACGGCATAGGACTACAATATATAACATTTTTATCAAATTATTCCACAGATATAAAAATCAAAGGCAACACTCGGATACGTCTAACAAATACATGATGTTACAAAAGCGAGCACAAAAGTCAGCCCCTCCCAGAAACAACTGGGAAATGATGAAGAACTCTTAAAATGCTGATAATTTTTTGTTTTTTACCAATTTCTCCGCCGCCAGTGCACCGATTATTAAAATTATAGCGGCATTGCCTACTAGGAGCCCACAGTGTATCGCTGCACAAAATTTAATCACAATCCAAGCATCGCTTACTAAGACTACCTGGGTAGAAAAATGGCAACAAGCAGACTGGCGGAAATGAGTAACTTGCATCTTCGTTATGTAAAACTCCCAAAAAGCATATTGTCCCAACATCGAAAATGTTCGCGATCTAAATACTTCCCTATCGGTGTGGGAAGTAGAATATAAGAAGCGATCGGAAATCCCGGATTCGCCTAAAAAGCCATACTCGTCTTCCATCATCACTATGGTAATAATACGGTTTCAAAATTTCATTAAAATTAACTGAATAATTTTCAGATTACACAATACAGAACGATCCACTCGTAGCAGAAAACTCATCTAAAGATTCTAGGTCTCTTATTGGTTCTGTAATAGGCAAGGCAATGTTTGGATAGACCTAGACATGTATTATACCGTTAGGTCTTTCCTTCACAGATCATTGACAGCCTATTATTGATACAACCACCCCTATTTCACCCCCTCCAGAAAATTAGAAAATGGTTAGGAACCTCTAAAACGCCTAAAAATGAGGTGTGAGGAATATTTAAAATATTACACCGATTTCCAAAATTGTAGCAGCATTATCTACTACGACTCCACAGCATATCGCTGCCCAAATTTCAGCACAATCCATGCGGCAGTTACTGAGATTACGAGGCTAGAAAAACGCCAACAGACAGGTCAACGGGAATGAGTGGATTTTCGTTTCGTTTCAAGGGAATCATTAGTTCCTTCAGAGTCGAGTAGAAGATAATCAAATTGGGATGGAGACTAACCTAAATATTGCATCTCGAGAAATGAGATTTCAGCTTGTTTTTCTTTCCCTCTCGTAAATTTCTGCGATGATAGTCTACTTTATAGAAGGCAGCTCAAAAAATCAAGTTACCTTTAAGGTTTCCTTATTTAATCCACCGACCGCTACAAGTGCAAAAATAATCCAAATTTGATCATCTAACCTAAGCGGATGCATTTCGTGCTTAGTCATACAGCTAAGTCGCAGCCTAAGAAGTTTTACAATCGCTGAGATGTTCAATATTTTCTGATATTTACGTATACCGAAAATGATGTTTTGCACCAGAATGGTTCGTTTTAACTTCCACATGAGATACATAAAGTCAGACTAAAATTTACCAAGGAATCTGAATATGCAAAAATACACTTACATATACACATTTAAGAAAACATGATATGCCACGCGTGTAAAGGTCATGATTTTAAAAATGTACCTAGCAAACCTACTTCAACTCGACGTATATACACCGTCATTGTTATTTTCCTGGAAAGAGATATCATTTGAGGGGCGACCATACAAAATACAATAAATCCAGTTTTAAGTTTTGAGTAAATCACGAAAACGTTTTCCTAGAAATGTCTGAAATATTTAATGAAATGGCTTTGTGTTATTGTTATGTAGGTCAAAAGTAACGTTTATGAACTAATAATTTGATTCTTGTTGATTATGTATGACGAGCTATATATTATGTGTAAAAAGAATGGCCTTATTACATTTTGATTGAATTGCTTTAACTTAGTGTTTAATTTCAATAGGATTTATTGCGATTTGAGCGATTCTGATGTCACCGATGAATTTATCACACGACTTTTATAACCACACAATGCCATCAAAATCAAAAAATATCAAGAATATATTTATTGTGCTTTTTTTATAGTCAGGCCCCTCAAAGGCTGAAAACCTGTGGCGTTGTAGAAGCGCTACGAGAGAATAGGTGTCAGTGAACGTTAGATTTGAAACGCTGCAGGCTGTAGCCATCGTGAAACAAATTCCCCGGCAGCTCATTCCACATCGTCGAAGTTATCCCAAAGAGAGGAGACCAGGAAGCTGGTTCGGGGAGTAGGGACCTCCACCTGGTAAGGATGAGGTCGCGGAGCCTCTCTAGTGTTCCTGGTTGGGACGGTCTTTGGTGCTATTATTATGTGATAGAATCTGTAAAACAAGAATAGGTCAGCCACCTTTCTTCGATGTTGCAGGCTGTGGAGGTCCTTTGAGAGGTTAGATTTGGTTTCATTTGGTCACAAGAATTCGAGGCGTCAAGCTTCATTCACCCTATATAGACCTGTACTAACGAAATATTTGCTAATGCACTACAGTCATTAAAATAACTCAATTAAGAGGAAAATATCACAGATTAAGACAGTTGATGCCGGCATTTCTCGCCTTCTCCAAATTAAACGTATATTTACCATTTGACGAGGCGCCGCGCGACAATAACAACGGATTTCTGTTGAGGAAGGGTGGCTGTCGGCTGATTGGCTTCATTGGGCCAGGAAAGCATCCCAACTGTCACGAAGGGATGCGGCGTCGACATCACAGGCGCGTCGTGCGGTTTGCCAACTTTGCAAAACTATATTCACTGATGCTGACTGGCTAGCCGTAACAATCAGATCTGCAGAGAATGGATACCGTTTCATGGTAGTAAGTTTTGGATATACAGACTTAGGATTATAGAGAGAAGGAAAACTGTCAAAAAGAAGCGACGTTTTCGATAAAGGGATAACCCGGAGGAATCACTATAAGGCGCTTAAAACAGAACTTCAAATTATGTGTTACCCAGTGTGGTACATGCATCCAAGACTAAGATTCAGCTTTACGAAATGGTGGTAAATACTAACATAACACTAGAATCACCTTTTCATGTGTTTTCTCCGTGGCTCGTTTTAAACGAGGCTCTCTGTAGTAGTCTCAATATCCATAATTTTTGTGACTTCGTTGTGCAGATCAGTACCCACATAACAAAAGTATAGACATTGTACATACAATGGATATCAAATCAATGGACATGTATATCCACAAATGGAGCAATAATGTCCAATGGATGTCAAATAGACATCAAAAAAATATACATTGCATGTACGTTTGTCGCGAACATTCACATCCATGGCATATCCATAGAATGTACATATGGACGTCTAATGTACATGCATATTATATACATGGTACATACAATGGATATATATACATCCACGGTATATCCATTAAATGTACATTCATGTACTTTTAATGCACATGCATAGTGTATGAAAGTTCAATGTAGAGGCAGTAAGATAATCAAACTTTATGCTTTCATTATGTATTGTTATTAATTCAATTTCTAATTACAATGATAATACTTAGCAAAATCGATTGCTGTGATTGTCATCTCTTTTCTGTTGAATGGCATGACTAAAATCATAAGGAAATCAAGGTTATAAAATTTTGTAGGCGGCTTGTTCCGCTTATGACTTACCGTCAAACGCAGGATGTGAGTGTTCAGTAGTAAGAAGATAAGTAACATTGCACAATATTTCACTCGATCAGGTAATCAGGCACAACCAGCACCAACACACACGCGAAGGACGTGAACAAGTCGTACGACGGAATGACTAGAAATCAGCAATGGCGGCACTAGTTGTACTTCGCGCAGGCGTAAACTACTAGATGTATATATAATACATAGACCAACATCTTATGTATATTCACATATGGATATACCTACGTGAACATACATAGTATATTACACTAGTGTATATCATTTTCCATATGTACATTTAACGTCCTATGAATATTCAAAATATACATGTTCAAACTGGAATATCTAATGTACATTCTATGGATGTACATATCCATATAGTGTTATGTTGGTAGGCTATACAGTCGAGTAAGTTTGAAAGCATACATAGAACAGCGGTATTTTGAACAAAAAATTGCATCGTGAATTTGCTGCAATCAAAATTACAGGATCTCACCAAACCAAATCAAAAGTGAACTCTAAATAATATGTATACCTACTAATATTTTAAAATGCTTAACCGCCTCCTGTTTTAAAAGATTTCGTTTCACATCTTTGCTCTCCATTTTTCTGCCTTCCTTCATCTCCTCTTCCTTTGTTTCTCTGACGTTGTCTGGCTTCTGGATCCCCAGGCCTGATAGCCCTACTAACTGATACTCTGCCTCACCGTAACAACTGTCACTGCACACTACAAAAAAATTAGTGTGAATTTTAAACTAATAATACCATTTTGACACTACGGCAGTGACAGGCTACTAAAAAATAAAGACAACGCTGTATATACAGGGTGGTCCAATAAGCGCGCGGTGCTCTCTAGCGGGCATACCGTTGAAATTAGAAGAAAATGTTTCAAATAAAAAACGTTTATTTTCAAATGGTCTACCTGCAAAAAATAATTTCAAAGGTGACGGACATCCGGATATAGAGTTATTACGCTTTTGAATCCAGCATTGAATTTTAGGTCTAGATTGTTAACTATAGCTTGTGTCTACGAAGCCTATTTTCGAAGTTATTCAGCAATCTTTAGAAACGACGTTTGTAGTACTTTACAAAGAATGTTAATATCTCGGAAGCTAACCATGCCAGAAAGATGCGGTTTTCGGTTTTAAACCGAGCAAGAAACATAGTTGTGCTTTAGTGACCTGATTGTTTCAAAAGCACATTAAATCCATAGACTAGCAATTTTCAAATTTGGAAAGTTTGAAACGTTAAAAACGTGTTTTTTATTTCATATCGGATGATATGTTTCACATCAGTGGTTGCGAAATTAAATTCTCTTTCACTTTTATCGAAACATATGTGGCTCTACCTTTCAAGATACTTGCGATTTTGTAATTATTCCGTAATGGCACGTAGGAATTGGAAAAATCGTAGGTGGCGTGGCTCGCAGAAGATACAATTATTGACTGGAAACTTTTCGTCCAAAGTGTTTCAGCTTCTAATACAAAAATGTGCAGGCGATCCACCTAACTGTAACCACATTATTCTTAAAAGCTCCAATGGTAGATTTTTCAGGTTTTCCAAATTTTCATTTAGAAAATTTTAGAAAACATTAGCTTATAATGCAGATGGTAATCATACCACCCCAAATGTTTAAACTACATGCTGGTTGTCAACAAACTTCTAGACATTTGGAAGTATGATGTGGTTAATTTAACAATATCTAAGGCTTCGCTTGTGTAGTGTAATATTTCAGTCAATGCTATCTAAATACTTTTCAAGTGAAGTACAAGTAGTAGTTGCAGTTGAAATTTATCGTAAGCTCAATTTTAACCTAATTTGTTTATAATAACAATGTAATAGCACATTATTCAAGTACGCATAACAAAAATTAAAAATCCGATCACAAGTTTTTGAAAACGGTCTGTTGAAATGCATTATGCCTTTAAAGCTTAAATGCAATCTTATTGCCTATGTTTATCACATGTACAACAAGTTTATGGTACCAGTGGATAACTAGAAAGATGGGCTTGTGTCTACCGTAAACTGCACGGTTAATTGTTTGGTGTTTTTTCAAGATAAATTCCTTTTACTTCCCACACCTATAGGTGAGGGGAGTATTGTGATCGCGAAAATTTTCGATTTTGAGATAATACGGTTTTTGAGCGTTTTATGATGTCTACATAACGAAAATCCACGTCACTCATTTCCGTCGGTCTGTCTGTCTGTCTGTCTGTCTGTCTGTCTCTGTCTGTCTGTCGGTCTGCCTGTCTGTCTGTCGCTTTTTTTTAGCCTCGTAATCTCAGCAACTGCTGCATGGATTGTGATGAAATTTGGGCAGCGATATGCTGTGGGGTCGTAGTAAGTAATGTTCCTATAATTTTGAAAATCGGTGCATGGGCGGCGGAGTAATTGGGAAAAAACAAAAAAAAAATAAATATTGCTTAAACTTCGTTTTTAGGCATTTTAGGGGTTCCTGAGCATTTTTTACTTTTTTTTTGGGTGGGAGTGAAATTGGGTGGTTTGGGGGTGGGGGGTTGTAAAATTGAAAAATTTGTTGTTTTCATAATAGACTGTCCACTGACCCATGAAGGAAGACCTTGCAACATAAATAAATTTTTTAGGTCCATTCGAACACTGCCTTGCCTATTACAGAAACCAAAGGACTTAGAATTTTTTCTGATGTAAACATACGAGAGTAGGTATTGCTTCAGATCCTTCTATATTGTGTTACAAGGAAACTGTTGAATTGATGTTAATGAAATTTTGACACAGTATTACTACCGTGGCAAGGATGGAAAACGCATATGGTTGTTATAAATCGTGCCAGTGGTGGCGCAGCAATAATAAAAAAAGTAAAAATATAAAAACAGCTCAAACTTCGTTTTTAAGCGTTTGAGAGGTGCATTTCATCATCATTTTCTGCGTTTCTTTTGGGTGGGGTGAAATTGAGGTGGTTAGGGGGTGGGGGGTTGAAAAACTGAAAAATGCCTTGTATTCATAATAGGCTGTCCACTAACCTGTGAAGGAAGACCTAGCAACATAAATCAACTTTTTAGGTCCATTCGAACATTTCCTAGCCTATTACGGAAACTAAGGGTCTTAGAATTTTCTGTATACATACGAGTATTGATTGCTTTAGATATTTTTGTATTTTGTAACGTGGACACTATTAAATTGATTCTAATTAAATTTTGACACAGTATTATTACCGTGGTGAGGATGGAAAACGCGTATGTTTGTAAAAATCGTGTCAGTGGCAGCGTATATAGCCATAATCAAAAAACTAAAAGTATGAAAACAACTCAAACTTCGTTTTTAGATGCTTTAGGCTGTCCGTTGAGCTCTGAAGGAAAGACCTAGCGGCATAAGACAATTTTAGGGAGGGGGGGGGGGGCTGCCGATGATTTGGTTGCAAGGAGATCTCAGACTAAAGCTTCATGCTATGGGAAAATAATAAACTGATATCACAGTAATGTGTGGGAAGTACTGAGTCAATTAACTTGACTCCATTTTTTGGTAACGTTTCTTGAAATCACTTTTCAAAAGATGCTAATTTTGACACTATATCTCGAAGTGTTTGATACATGATCACTTTCTTTTGGTTGATAATGACATGATAGCATGTTTTCTAAGGACTAATACCAAAAATTTCAAAATCCGACAATAAAATTTAGTGAATTTTGTAGTTCTTGTGTTTTTAGTCTGGCGTCGTTTAGCCTTAAGGCCTGACGTTTCGATACCTCGAGTGGATGGCATCTTCAGAAGCTATTTAACTTCGGCAACCTCCAAAATATCAAATTTGGTGCTACTTTTTTGTGTGTGCTGACATTTACATTCAAATTTCAATCTTGTAAATACAGCCTTAAAATTTTAGTTTATCAACGCAACAGGTACTGTCACGCACTAGTAGAAAATCGGCTATTTTTAGAAACTGTGAGGTAACGTGTTTTCCGATACAATCAGCGCAGGGTTTTGCAAATTAGAAATCTTGTCTTCTGGTGGCCGATGTCAAAACAGATCCCTCCGACCACCGAAGTACATCCACCCATCGGTAATTTGGGCAAATCTGCTTATTCGGAGAGTTAAAAGGCCGCCGCACTGGCAGTAATAATGCTATTAGTGTAAGGCGGTCTTGCAATTTCGTATGCAGACCGGAAGAAGAGGAGAACCATCCCATTCGGAACCAGCGCACCGGTGTGTTTGTTCAAACAACAAATTGTTATGAATTATGTGGAATGAGGGGTTTACGGTGCTTACGGGCTCGCAAACTGAATAAGCATCGGGATGTTTGGAAAGGTTTTGTGGACTTATTTACTAATATTGGCATGCCGGTTGCTCGTTTGTGACCGGGTGTTTGTATATCAATGCGGCTGAGGAAGAAGTTCTGGCGGAATAATTCTATTGATGTACAGTGATACAACTCTCGTAAGTTTTTCAGCCATGAAGTGCGTCTTCTCCCTTTTTCATTGTATTTTTCCTTGTATTGTTAGTTGTTGAACATGATCTCTTTCTCCACGGATAACGTGTCACAGAAGATAAAGTTTTGCCCTCTTTACAGTTCCTGCTACCTCTGTGTCTTTATTCATACGCCTTAATATTGCAACATTTGTGACTCTTTCCGTCAAAGCAACTCGTGATATTCCCGTAACAAAAAAGTTCAAACGAAAACTAGGTGGAACTTTTGAAAGTACTATCGAGTCTATCATGCAATGCATACAAAACATTTTTTTGTACTTCAACCCTTATAACTCACCCCCAACTTTTTTTTCAAATAGCACCCAATAATTTTTCCTACACAAATTGAGTTCTTGTTTTATTTAAAATCTTGTAGTACCTTTGCTTTTATACACAAACTTATTTTTGTTTATAAAGACATAAGCATGAGGTGAATAAAATAAGAATTTGTTTCGGGCGTAACATTTTAGTAAGAAAAGTAGTTAAAAAGGAAACTAAGTGGGTCTTTCAAGGATACTAAACGGCATATCGTAGCATACTTTCGATATTTTTCACTTCAACCTCTAAAACTCACCTCAAAATTTTGTTTTCAAATAGCACTCCACAGCTTTTCCTACAAAAATGAGGTCCTCAGTTTATTTAAAATCTTGTGGTGCCTTTATTCCATACACAAACCAATTTTCTCTCAATTGCATATTCATAAGGTAAATCAAATAAGGATTTTTTTAAGCTTAATATTTTCGTAATAAAAAAGGACAAAAAAGACGTGTTTTCGAAAGTATGTATAAAACACCCCTTAGAACCCACTTAGTTTTCTTTTTTGTCGGTTTGTTGCGTCAAACAAATTGTTAGTTTATTCGTATTTTGCTTATGATTTCACGCAAAAAATTAGTTTGCGTATAAAATCAAAGGTACCACAAGATTTTGAATAAAGTAGGGATATCATTTATGTAGGAAAACCTATGGAGCGCTTGAAAAAAAAGTTGAGAGTGAGTTTTCAGGCTTGACGTACACAAAAAAAATGTTTTAAAAGCATGGTATGATAGACACTATAGTACCTTCCAAAATTCCACTCAGTTTTCGTTTGATTCTTTTTTTGTTACGAAAATATCACGTGTCAAGAAAACTCAGGGACCCCCTATATACTAATTTTGCACAAGAGAGGCTTATTGGCTTACTTTAACCCCATGTTGTAAGGTGAGGTGTAATAAAAAAATAATTTTGAGCTTTATTTAAACGTCTCATGATGTTTACATGATAAAAGTCAGTTTAACTCATTTCTGTCGACCTTTCTGTATCTGGCTGTCTATATAGGGTGTTGCGAAATAAATTCAAAAAATTTTAAAGGCAAATCCTTCATCAAAAATAGTCACCATTTTCCTACATAAACGTATGCCTATGAAGTGCAGCAGTCGCACGGATATATCTGATACAATCTGTGAGCGCGGAACTATAGAGGATAGCTCAAAGGAGCAGACTCCGTTTGAATATCGGTAGAAGAGTGATAGGTCACCCACCGCATGCCGATGATAAAGTACCACCAATTACTCGAATTACCATTCCTTGGACGGCGTCTAGTGTAGATAGGGTAGTAGGGGCAGCAACTCCCCAGACATGAGAGCAATACTCCAGGCCAGGTCTTATTTGGGCTTTATACAGTGTGAGTAGGTTAGATGGTGAAAAGTACCTTCTGGCTCTGAATAGGTACCCAAAATTTTTACCAGCCGCTTTTGCAATTGACGCAACGTGTTCGTGTTGGATCAGATTTTCTGTAATGTTGACTCTTAAGAGCTTGAATAAGTAACTGCTTGACAAAGCCTGATTGTTGGTAAGAACCGGGTGCTGGCTTGGGCACTTCTTATTTGATAGTGTATAATACTGGCTCTTGGAAGCATCAAATTTTGCCATATTCCTGACCCCCACGCGGTAATGGTCTCCATTAGATTCTTTGAAAGCGAAGCAGTTAGTGTTCTGCATTCCTGCTCGACCACAGAGATCGGTCTATTGCTCATGATGCCTGCATGCAAAATATCGTCATCTGCATAGCTGTGGATTGGGTTTGTAATGCTGGAGAGTAGGTCATTGATGTGAAGCAGAAACAATGTCGGAGCAAATACCGATCCCCGCGGAACACAAGAATTGATGTTATGGAAGGGAGAGGTAAAGCCGTCTACCACGGCAGAGATTATTCAACCTGAAAGGAAGTCCACCAAACCAGCCAACCGCAAAACTTAACAGGGAGGCCGTAGGACTGAAGCTTATTTAGGTGAGCCGCATGCCACAGTCGATCAAATGCTTTTGAAATATCGACAGCAATGACGTGAGCCTTGCCAAATGAATGGATGGGTTTGCTACAAACATGACGTAACCCATGAGATTTCCAGTTGATCTTGAATATCGGAATCCATATTGTCTGTTGGTTAAGTGGCTCAAGGTATTTCATGGTCGTTTGTTTGACGCATTTCTCTATCACTTTACTGATCACTGAGAGCAGAACTATAGATTGGATCGGTTTTGGATCCCGAAGTCCGGTGCGTACTTCTTCACAACAATAGAGGGGATCATGTCCTTATTAATGTCAAGTGATTGCAGCACCTACCAAACTATTTTTGTTCCTGTTTGAGATAATACGCTTTTTGGCGTTTTGTGATATATTCGTAACGAAAACTCACTTCACTCATTTCCGTCAATGTTTCTGTCTGTTGGTCTTTCTGCCTCTGGCGTTTTTCTAGCTTCGTAACTTGAGCACAGTATACCCATGTTATACTGTGATCTCAGTAATCGCTGGATGGATTGTGGTGACCTTTGGATAGCGATATTCTGTGGGACCGTAGTAGGTACTGCTGTTATAATATTGGAAATAGGTGTATGAGTGGTGGAGAGATTAGCAAAAAGCAAAAAATTCAAATATTTCTCAAACTTCGTTTTTTAGACGTTTTAGGGGTTCCTGATAAATTTATAATTATTTTTGGGTGGGGGAGGGAGGGAATTGTTGTATTCGTAGTAGGCTCGTCGTTGCCCCATCAAGGAAGGACAACATACTTTTCGAATCTGACAAAACATAATTTTTGAAATTATATTGTTTGAGATAATTCTGTAATGTGTACTGTGTAATGTGTATAACTGAACTGATATGAATGGTATCACCATATGTAGAAAGTACTATCAACTTTACTTCATTTTTAGGTCCACTGTAAAACTGTCGCTTCGTTTAAAGCAGTACTAGGGTTGGGAGAATTGAGGAGAAACACATTTTTGTCTTTACCAAATCATACCATATCTTTAACCTTTTTCGAGCTGCCTGACTTTGGTTTCTACGTAACCAGGCTTTGCAGACGGAGTCGACCGACACTATCCTAACCAAGAGCAAAAGTTCTATGGATCGCTCTGACAAGTATTGTCGTAATGTATATTCAACGTTAAAAAATTATTGTCGTTAGCTCTTCGACTCATAATAACCATGTCGAATCTTCTCGTACGCCAAGAAATTCAATGAAGCTCGAAAACAGCAATCCAGCACGACCAATATACAAAACAAATATTGGTTTCGCAGCAACGCGACTAGTTATTAGACGAATATGTTTTCGTGCCACTTCACGTCCAAAATAAATAAGCAAAAGCTGAGATAATCTTCTTGCATGCGCCCTTCCGATCCAGCGGGTGCTAAACGATTGCATGGTCACACACACACGCATCCCGTTTGAAACTCGAAACAAACGAGAGCGCATTGTAAGAGAACACCAGCGTCCACGTGCCCGAGACAATGGAACGTCGCCGGATAACAAGGAGGACGCGTGCCGCGCCATCTTTCTCCTCCACCAACAACATAAACGCGTTATAATGAGATGAGGAGGATGGACGAGGATACTGTGTCAGGCATGGTCAGAGGCTACAATTTTTCGAGTAGGTACTTGGATAATTTAGCTGCTGAAGCTTAGATTGCTGTTTCTTTCACTCGTGGTTTCTACAGTCTCTTAGTAATACAACTGTACTAACAAATTTAGACATCCATCGACAATAAAACATTCTACTGCTGCTAGACTTTTCGAAAGCATTTGAATCATAGAATTATTGATATTAACGAAATGCCACTATTATGGTTTTGATGAACATTCATGTACAATCATCAGAACTAATTTGAGGGGCTGTTTTGGCCATTTGTATAATTTAGGTTTAAGGATATTTGCTGAATGGGTGTAGCAACCTCGCCTTTCGCCGCAGTATTAATTTTGTAAAAATAATTAAGAACAAGAGAAATGATTCGACCTCGGTACGGTTAACGTCGCATTTCAAAAAGTTAGAAAGACCTAGCGGCACTTTTTTGGGTCTATCCGAATATTGTCTTGCTAATTATAGGAACCAAATGACTTAGAATTTGTGTTGTACCTATACGTATGAGTATTGCTTTAGATCGTTCTTTATTGCGAAACGCGAAAATCAGTGAATTGATTTTAATAAAATTTTGACACAGTATTACTACCGCGGCGAGAATAAAAAACGCGTCTGTTTTTGTTAGTGGCGGCGCAACCATAGTCAAAAGACTAAAAATATAAAAACCGCTCTTACTTTGTTTTTAGGCATTTTAGGGGTTCGTGATCATTTCCTACTTTTATTGAATGCGAGTGAAATTAGGGTGGTTGGGGATGGGGGGTTGCAAAACCGAAAAATGTGTTGTATTCATAATTGGCTGTTCATTGACATGTGAACGAAAGACCTAGCGGCATAATACACTAATTTAGGTCCAACCAGACATTGCCAAGGGACTTAGAAGTTTGTGATGTATACGTGCATTTAGATCTTTCTATGTACATATATTGCGTAAAGCGGAAATTATTTAGTGGATTTTAATGCAATTTTGACACAGTACCCACTACCGCGGCGAGAATGGACAACGCGCCTGTTGTTGAAAAATCATGCCAGAGCGGCGCACCAATAATCAAAAAACTAAAAGCATAAAAACTGCTCAGACTTCGTTTTTAGATGGTTTGGAGTTTCCTGATAGTTTCGCATCGTCCAGTTGAAGCCTTCAGAATAAAACTGTGGCATCCCAGTCCTATGAAGGAAACTATTTACGAGAGCTTTTGTGTTGGATGTTTTGTTGCGATGGGTGGGCGCTGATTTGGTTGCAAGGGAATCTCAGACTATAGCTTGGGAAAATAATAAAACGGTATTATCATTACGTGTGGGAAGTAATGGGCCAATCAACTTGACCCCATTTTTTAATGCTTTGCTAGAAGCTATTAAATCTGTTTCACCGAATGTTTTACCTTCAGTATAATTCAAGCAACTGGAGAACTAAAATGATTTTTTCCTCTTAAATCCAGAGAGTTGCCAATTTTAATCAGTCTGTGCACTTTTTTTTGGCATAACTTCTCGCTTTTAGCCTTTCTACTATATTTTTTGATATCTGTTCTATTTGAGTACACCACTGATTAAAATAAAAAACGCCGAAACACGTCAAAAGATTTGTCAAGGGGGACAGCTTTTTAATCAAAAACTACTTCACACGCTGGTCATCCCTTAAAAATTCTGAATGACAAGGGGTATCGAGTAATAGATTTATTTAAAGGTATGTCGAAGCCCTTTATTTTGGCGTTCGATTTTTCAAAACCTTTTCGAGAAAGTTAGTAAAATCTTTATCCACTTTTACTTGTGGCTCAAATACCAGACGTTGCCCGGACAACTTTGCAGACTCTGGCCAGACTACACTGCAAGTCTGCTAGTTATGGTCATTAGATCGCTAGGTGGAGTTAGGAGTGCGCCGGCGCACATCTTAACCGCCAGAATGCAAAAGGCAGTCATCCTTGGGTTCCATCGCCTACTTAGAGCGCACTTTTTGTACTCACGGTGTGAGGAGTAGTCACTAGGTAGTGGAGCACCAGCTCGGTTGTCGTAGTCTGGGTTGCACCTTTTTGTTTAAAAAAAAAATAATCTATTGGACAATGTACGAGCTGCAATAAACCGATACGGAGGAGAAAAATATCTGCTTCGCTGATGCATGCACATTTTATCTAATCGGATTTGTTAATACGCGTAACTGCAGATATTGGAGTAAAGAAAATCTCATGCTTTTGTAGAAGGGTATACCCAGTGTCGGCGATTATGCCTTTATTTGGATTAAATTTGGATTACCTTTCATTTGCTTGCTGATTCGCCTAGTCCCCGGACTCACTCCACACGTTTCTTTCCGATGAATTTTAGAAACTGCTGACCACGCTCTTGATTTTTGCGAAAAGAGTGGTTCGATAGCATAGGCGGCGCGAGAATTGGGCGTTAGTGGGATAATAGCCAAACCCAATATGAATTTCAATAAAATATAAAAACGACTATTTTTATATATCGTACACCCAGTATACCCAAAAAATTAATGTATGGGCAGACATTTCGGGAAACAAAGTGATTGAGCCACTGGTCATTGATAGCAATATAGATGGGGACATTTATTTGGATATGTTGGAAAGTACCAATACTGAAACAATTTAAATCCAAACCGAGGGGTACGGATTCCCTATATTTGATGAGGCTCAAATGTGTTTCTAGTAATACGGCGCTCCTACTTACTATGTCCTTCCGGTTCGGCAATGGCTAAACGACACGATTCCAGATAAATGGATAGGATACTTATTGCCATAAATAGTGATATTTTTGTATGTTTTTTTGTTTTCTGTCTGAAAAAATTGAGATACATAGAGATTTTTCTGATTTTCTCAAAAACGAGTCGACCGATTAAAAAAATCAACCGCGGAAATAAAGGACTTCGACATACCTTTGAAATAAGCTATTGCTCCGTACCCCTTGTGGTTTAACATCTTTAAGGGGATGGCCCTGGGGGACAGAAGGCACAAGGAGGTGAAATAGTTTTGGGTCAAAGAATTGTCCCCCTTTTTTCTTTTAATCAGCGGTTTTCGATAAATCCGCGGTGGGGAGTTTTGAAATGAACAAAATGTTTTTGGTGAAAATTACTTGAACTTGAACCAATAGAAGTATAGATTATAGATTAACTCTGAAGAAGCTTGAGTTCGACCAGGTTTGCTTGATTTATAGTGATACAACTATGTGCAGAAGTGAACAGGAAGATATAAGACTGTTGAGCATCTGCTATGCAATTGCCTGGGAGAACGTTGGCCTTCCATAGCCAGGTAAAGGGGAATCTCTCTGAGCTACCTCACCGCCTTTTTTACTAGGTTGAAATGGCTGGACACTCAGTTTTAAGGGATCCTTGGGAAGACGTACAAAGGAGCCCAATGGAGCCTAAGTGCTGCGCATTTTGCAGATCACTCTACTTCTACAATTACTACTAGTCACCAAATGTACGTGACACGTAATAAACACAGTAGCGAATCCACAACCAATCTTATCACTCCCATAATCACGAGCCATCCCCAAACCTGATTCATTTTCCGTAATCTGCCGCTTAACTCATCCATCGAGCAGAAGCAGCCCAACGTAAGTGGCTTCCTTTCCCTCTTCACATGGCGGAGATGCATGTGGGCGATACAGCCGAGTGTTCATATTAAATGTTTATTTAAAAGAAGGCACGTGGCCGCCGTTGTTTCGTCGCACAGGGTCGCGGATACGTGACCGAACAATGGCCGGGACAGCGGAAAACGGGGCGCATCCCCTCTTGTGCCGAGCAGCATCCCTTCATCGATTTTATCTGGTTTAATTAAGAATTGATATTTTCAATGCGCTTCCGCGTCGTGGAACGCTAAGCAGGAAATACTGTGGACGCTCCTTGATTGGATATATTGGCGGATGTATTACAATACCTGCAGGTATTCAATTCCGTGGGAATATCAGACAAGGGGGTTTTTGAAAAAAATTGTTAGTAATGATTTTACGACCCTTCTTATAGATATTTACTGTCTTTTTTTTGGGTGATAGGGTCCAAATTAAACACAACTTTAGCTCAAATTTGCCAACGTTTCGAAAATAATATTTTCATCTTCAGGGCTCTAGAATACAGAAAAATGGGCATATATATACAGGGTTATTCACGTTATTCGACACGGAGCATTATGGCTAAAGTATTTGATAAAAAAGAAAATAGTAATTTCGGATGGATAGAGACCCATAAAGGCTACATTTTAAAAATATTTCCATGTTATACAGGGTGTCCCAAAAACACGAAATGTATCAAAGTTATGTTTTTTTAAATGGAACACCCCGTATATTATTGCATATTCGGATTCCTTGGTGAACTCTAGTGTGACCTTATGTATCATACATGGGACTTAAGGCGAACCGTTTAGGTGTAAATCACCATTTTCGGTATAAGTAGATATCAGGAAAAAATTGAATGTCGGAGAGATTATAAAATTTGGAAGGCTGTGACTTTGCTGTGTTACTAAGCATAAAATGCGTCAGCTTTGATAAGACTGTCAAATTTAAGTTACGTTTATGCTTGGAGAAATCGGTCGATTAATTAAGGAAACTTCGATCAGCGCTAACTTGATTTTTTCAAATGGGAATGGCTAATTTTTTTTATACGGTTAAACGCAGAATTTGATAACCTTTCTAATGACATAAGGTTGTGAATATCAAACTCTGGTAGTTTTCATTTAATTTTAAATTTTCAAACAAATCGGCGTTTTTCAATTTCCCTACCTATAAGCAACGTAGCAGGCCATGAAATATAAACAAAAATCTGTCCAGGTAGAAGAAAACAACTAACTTAGCAGAAAAATACACACGAATTAGACTAAAAGGACGATTATAAAAATTACTCACAACAAACAAAGTCTAACCACAAACAACGGCGGTAACATCTCTAAGGACAAAGAGAAGCTAGAGTATAGCAGTAATAGATATTTTTAACAGTCTACTGGCTACCGCAATTTACTAGAGGTTAAAAATTTCCAAGACAATTAAGAACCCTGATATGAAACAAAAACAACCAGCGACTGTTGCTCCAGCACGCAATGATCAATCATATGTGATTGTGTAAAAAAGTAGTAATTTGCGTCGAAGTCGATACCTTAAAATGGAGCCCTTTTATTTTTCAATATCTATTAGCAATATTGCAAAAAAGGAATACTGACAAATAAGATTTAAATTTTCTGGCATTTAAGTTGTTTTATAATTTGAATAAATTTTAATTCATTCTTTATTTTCTGCGATCTTGCTAATGGGCACTGAAGAATTTTCAGAACTCCAGTCAGAGGTACTTTTGACTTGAGTTTTGACAAAATTGCATACTTTTTTATGTCATTAAATGTGAAATTTTATTATGAAAATAATAAACTGCCTACAACATTGTCTAGTAATTTTCGTTTCATTTCAAAATTTTTAATAGTTTTCTCTAGTACATTGCAGTAGCTAGTAGGCCGTGAAAAATATCCATTTCTGCCATACTCTAGCTTCTCTTTGACCAAAGATATGTTACCGCCGTTGTTTCTGGTTAGACTTTGTTTGTTGTGAGTAATTTTTATAATCTTGCCCCTTTAGTCTAGTTCGTGTGTATTTTTCTGCTAAGTTAGTTGTTTTCTTCTACCTGAACAGGTTTTTGTTTATATTTCATGGCCTGCTACGTTGCTTATAGGTAGGAAAATTGAGAAACGCCGATTTGTTTGAAAATTCAAAATTAAACGAAAACTGCCAGAGATTGATATTCACAACCTTATATCATTAGAAAGGTTATCAAATTCTACGTTTAACCGTATACAAAAAATTAGTCATTCTCATTTGAGAAAATCAAGTTAGCGCTGATCGAAGTTTCCTTAATTAATCGACCAATTTCTCCAAGCATAAACGTAATTTAATTTTGACAGTCTCGTCAAAGCTGACGCATTTTATGCTTAGTAATACGGCAGAGTTGCAGCCTTCCAAATTTTATAATCTCTCCGATATTCAATTTTTTCCTGATATCTACTTATACCGAAAATGGTGATTTACACCTAAACGGTTCGCCTTAAGTCCCATGTATGATACATAAGGTCACACTAGAGTTCACCAAGGAATCCGAATATGCAATAATATACCATTTAAAAAAACATAACTTTGATACATTTCGTGTTTTTGGGACACCCTGTATAACATGGAAATATTTTTAAAATGTAGCCTTTATGGGTCTCTATCCATCCGAAATTACTATTTTCTTTTTTATCAAATACTTTAGCCATAATGCTCCGTGTCGAATAACGTGAATAACCCTGTATACATGTTTTTTTTCAAACATTATTGGTTGTTGTTGTTGATTAGAAGCATGAATGTAAACAATCACATTATACATATACAACGAAAAATTAAAAGTATTGCTGGAATACAAAAACAAAAAAAATTAAAAGTTAAAAGACACAGAATCAGAAAAGAGAACAGTCAAAGACTTGTACATCAATTAAAAGCAAAAATTCCCCACAATATAATCTAATAATTATTGGACATTTATGCAGTTTTGATGATGAAACAAAGTAAAAATATAGAACTAAAAAAAAGGGAGATAATCACAACAAAAACAAAACATACATACCGTTTGTTTTAAAAGTTGTGGTAGTCACCAGGTTCGTTAAAACTAAGTACATGCGTATGTCCTAGATATTGGGATTTTGGTCTTTATATTTGCATACACTAACTACAGAAGAAGTTACTTCTCTTGACGTTACAAACAGACTGTATGGAAGGCGGAAAATTATCTAATAGGTATGATGGCATTGTATTTTTTGTAGGTACTTTTTAGTTTAACGTTTCAAAACTATTATAGTCTAGGGGGTGGATTACGAATATTTATATGGTTGATAATATTATAGTGAGATATGCTCAGATCTACAATATCATTATTTACAATACTGTGGTTTTTTATTTCTAACATTTCTTGGAACATCCTTTTTTTGTAGTCATCATTTGAACACAATATTTTATAATTTTCAAAATCAAATATGTGACCCTCCGATATGACATGTTGAACTGATTGTATGTGTCCTTCTTTCAAATGGTAGTTTCTGCAGTCTCTCTTATGTTCAGATATCCTGCTCTTTATGTATCTTCCTATGGTTCCTATATATATTTTTTCACAATTTTTACATGGGATTTTAGTTTGGTTTAATTTGGACCCTATCACCCAATAAAACAGACAGTAATAAATTTTGAAAAAAATGTTTGTTATAACAGTAAATGTCACGTACGGACAGACCGACAGACATACTAACAGAGAGACAGACGTGGATAAATACTAACAAAACTGTTTTTGTTTCCTTTTACTTTCACAATAATTAAAAAGATATGTCAAAAAGATGTGGACGTCGAACGAGGTAGACCTCGTTCTAGGAACTTCCCCGACTGAAGTGATTGTTGATCATCCCCTGTAGTAATATTATTTTGAGGTAGATGTGTTTAAGTCATTTACGACTGCGTAATGTCAACCAGTTCAATACACAAATAGAGCAGTTAATGACTTTTGAGTATTTCAATTTATTTAATTTTTTTAGCCTCCATTTCAAAAATTAACATGTGATATATCGTTTTAGACATAAAGACATGTTCTCTTTCAACTGGTGCTATCGAATTTATATGTTGTATAAAATTTTTCTGATGCACCCCCCACCCTTTTCCAACCCTCAAATTGGCCAAATTTGGGCGCAATCGCTTGACCGACTTTGAGTAATCAAAAATCAAGGTTCTCCGATTTTCGTCAAACTTGTGTTGGCAAAACGTCAAGCCTCAACATTTAGATGGTACCTTAAGAAGAAGGTCTTCATCTAAACCAAATATCCATGATTAGACATAGACAAAAGCTGTTCTGGTATTGGTAATGCTTCATCTAAACTTAAAAGGGTAGGAAAGAATTTACTTGAGTAAATTGAAACGGCGCTCTCACTGTAGAACCAGAAGCGATATTGACAAAACTGGATGTTTCCCGGACTGCCGGACTAATCTTTTCATGCTGATTCCGAATTTGTATTCAGTTTTCCTCTAGCACCAGTAGTTTTGGCTATCTTTTGTATACGGGCAGACGGGCAGCGAAAACTATATCATATTCCCCTGGCAAAATCGCTCACAGCACTTATCCTCAGAAAACCCAGCAATGAGTTTTTACGTGTTTTCGCCTCGTTATATACTGCATTTTCAATAGCTACCCACTTGGAGGCTTTTAATACTTCTACCTTCTTATCTTTAATAATCCTAACACTTACCTAGCTAGCAGCATTATCAATAAATTAGTCAATATATTTATTGCTATACAAACACGCACAAAGCTTAGTTCGCAAAAAGCTAGTATGTCGATAGTAATTATTTAATTTTGACACATCGTGATAACTTGTCCACTAAACGAGGACTCCAATAGAATTATTATTCCCTAAATACACAATAAAGAAAAAAGTCTATTAATTAAGCGTTTTAGAGACTTTTATTTTAAAACCAAGGAATTGTAATGTCAAAAACCCAAAATGTTATGGTAAGTTTATTAATTTTCCCTCAGCTTGGTAAGCAGTTGTTTGGATTTAGTTTCAGTCATTTGGATGTAGCTTCATATTTATAAAAGCATCATTCTTAAGCTTATAAATTTGATTGTTCGATATCTTCTTCACGTAGGTATATTCTTAAACCAAGATACTGAGCCGATCTTCTTGGCATCATTTATGATTCGGGCGTATATGTTTTCTGTTAAAAGGTATATTTGTAGTTGTTGCATAAGCATAAGTTTTCTTCAGTGAGAGCGAAAATGGCTCAAACGTACCTAGTTCAAGTACTTTTTTAGTGCTCCGTATTAAAGGAATTATCTAGCCTATAATACTTCCGTTACATTAAGCGCAACATATCATACTGCGGTATAAACTAGAAATACCCCTTATACACAGAACTCAACCTAGCAGCTTTATCGTGCTGACCCTCCGCTTCGTATATACAATATTTTTCTGAAAAATATCGGGTTACTCAGTAGCTTGTAGATCAGATATAGCCCCATTGTTCGTAGCTCAAATAGCATTGTATTACACAGTAACTGTACATGCCTCCTATTGATACGTTGGTCTTTATTAGGTTGTTACTTGTTGGTACCTCGAAAAGATCCCTTTATCGCGATGATTGTGACCCTTTGTATTTAGGGATGTTGGCCCTCACCTGTGATTCAATACTTGTGGCGCAAAAACTACAAATATCTTTGAAACAGAAAATAAATACGCCCAAGTAAAAAATGGAGGGAAGTTGATCGACTCAGTATCTTAGTTTAGATATATCTATACGTGAGGATGATAGCGGATTATACAAATAAAAAATGTATAAGCTAAAAACCGACGCCTCAAGTGATTAGACTCAAAAGATCGAAACAGCTATGTCGTGGACTAGGGACATCGTGCTTGATGTGACTCATGACATGTTCCAAACAAAGGTTGTGATATCCTTGCGCTCACCTTTGGAAAAGTGGACATCATTTTCTTCATATTTACCCAAGAAAGTAGTGTAACTAACTCCGGTAGGAGTAGACAAGACTCTCACCTTGGTTATTCAATGTATACGTCGAAAAGATTTTTCAGTTAGCACCTGAAGGTGAAACGAAAGCATTCAAATAAATGGCTCCCTACATAAATAACCTGAGATATGCTGATAATACCGCAATAATAAATAGCAAACAACATAGAAGACCTAAATTTTATGGTGGACAAAATTAATAGAACTGGAAAAGAGTATGGCCTGAAGATCAATACAACAAAAACTAAATTAATGATTGTAAGTAGAAAACAACATAACAACGAACAACTTTTCATAGACAACCAACTGATTGAACGAACGGAATTAAAATATCTAGGTTCAACACTAAATTTAATGCAAGATGGGACTGTGATGAAGAATTCAAAATACGCATTGCGATGGCCAGAACTACTTTCGTAAAGTTTAACAGCTTCCCTTTACGTCGAGAAACACCACTAGACCTCAGACTGCGAGTGGTAAAATACGGTGCTGAAACTTGGTCCCTCAAAGTCAAGTCAATGAGTTGAATCGAAGCCTTCCAAATGTGGACATTGCATCGGTTTTTGAGAATGCCATGGACAGACCATGTTACGAACCAGGATGTATTGAATAAAGCTTCCACCCAAAGGGAGCTATTATAGGAAATCATAAAAAGACGCAAGCTTCCTTGGTTCGCATGCTTAGAGGCCCCAAATATAGGCTACTGAAAGAAATTTTAATGGGTAAAATTGAGGCAAGGAGAGATCCAGTCGCAAACAACACTCATGGCTCCGAGATATCAAAATTATAATACATATAATACTAACGTAGAACCTTATTTTTGACGAATATTGAATGGACGTTTTTCCTTCATATAACTTTCTATGTCCTGAAACACGTTTTCACAGAAAGCAGACCAAAGTGAACCAACAAAGGAGGCCGCCTGATATGAGTATACACATAATACTGGATATCCTACCCTTTAGAGTAATCTTCAACATTTGCTAACTACCTTACTGTTTTTTTTATGGTCGGCCTCCCGCAAAGGCTGTAAGCCTATGGCACTGTAGAAGCGCTGCGAGAGGGTAGGTATCGGTTCACGTTAGATTTGAAACGCTGCAGGTTGTAGCCGTCGGGAAACAAATACCCCGGCAGCTGATTCCACAGCGTCGAAGCTTTCTAAAAGAAGGAATGCTGGAGAAGACTAGTCCGGGGAGTAAGGACCTCGACCTGGTAAGGATGAGCTCGCAGAGCTTCTCTAGTGTTCCTGGTTCGGGCGGCCTGTGGTATTATTATCTGAGAGAGCTCACTCGAACATCTTCCGTGATAGAATTTGTAAACCAGGGATAGGTCAGCCACCCTCCTTCGATCTTCCAGGCTTTGGAGATCCTTTGTGAGGTTAGCCGTATCGATTAGTCTAATCGCTCTTTTCTGGATAGTGTCCAGAAGCTTTATAGAGTGCTTCGGAGTACATCACATGGGAGCAATAGTCCAGCGATGGTCGGATCTGTGCCTTGTAGAGCAGCAGCAGTTGCCCTGGTGTATACAACTTCCTACAGCGGAACAAAACTCCAAGCTTCTGGGATACCGTTTTAGCAATACTGACGACGTAGTCGTGCCAGGACATGTTATTGTTGATGTTGATTCCCAAAAGCTTGACGGAAGGTGATTCGACTGTGGGGTGACCCTCCATTTCCACGGTTGGTAAGCCATCGTGAAACTTCTTTGTAAGTGTTGTTGCCTGAGTTTTTTGTACGTTGAATTGTACTTCATTTGCTAATCCCCACTCGACAATTGTTTTGATATCAGCGTTGATCTCTGAGGCATGCTGCTGTCGCTGACGTACCGTCTCCTGGGATGATAGTGGCTTGCCTGGTTCCATGCACGACACTAATGCATTGTCATCTGCGAAGCTGTAGATAGGATTGGATATTATTTCCAGCAGCTCGTTGATGTACAGCAGAAACAATGTAGGCGATAGGACAGATCCCTGAGGAACACCGGCGTTTATTGAAAATACCTCTGATGAACAGCCCTTGACTACAGCAAACAGAGATCGGTCGTTCAAAGAGCTATTCAGCCACTGGCGCAGGCCAGGTAGCCCATAAGCAGCAAGCTTGGCCAGAAGTCCGTCATGCCATACTCTGTCGAAAGCTTTCGATATATCAAGTGCATCAACACGGGATTCGCCATGATTGTCTATTGCTCTGTTCCACAAGTGAGTGACGTAGGCAAGGAGGTCACCTGTCGACCTGTGCTTACGGAAGCCATACTGGCGATCATTTATGGTGTTATTGTTGTCCAGGTATTTCAGGAGCTGTGTGTTAATGACAGTCTCTATAACCTTAGACATGATGCTGAGAAGAGCCACAGGTCTGTAATTGGTGGGATCAGTTTTTTTGCCTTTCTTAGGGATGGGTTGTCCGCAGCCAATCTTCCACGAAGCGGAAAACACGCCTCGTTGATACGAAAGTTTGAAGAGCTTGCAAAGAATAGGTGCAAGCTCAGCGGCTGAACGTTTAAGGACAATGGCTGGAATTTGGTCAGGACCAGCAGCTTTATTGGTGTTCAGTTTTTGGAAGATGCTTTTTACATCTCGATGTTGAAATTTGACCTCTGCTGTTCTCGAGTTCACGCTTATGGTGGTGGCCGGAGTACTTCCTTGAAAGTCTACAGTAGAATTGGCTGCGAAGAGTTTCCCCAAGATGTCTGCTTTTACTTTAGAAGCAGAAGCGATGGATTTGTCCTCTCTGGTCAAGGGTGGTATTGAAATTCTGACTAACAGCTTTAGCTACAGACCAGAATGTTCTGGAATAACTAGGACATGAGAGGAGCTTGTTCTTAATTTTTTTGTTGTGTTCCTCCTTGCTGCTGTCAATCACGCGTTTACAGTGATTTCTGGCGTCGACAAAACTGCGGTGGCTCTCAGCATTTGGATTTTTCCTCCATTCTCTGTTTTTAGAGGTAACTGCATCTCTACAACGCTGATTGAACCATGGCTTGTTTTTGGAGGGATGCTTGATGACATGATGAATATAGGCTTTCATGCCGGATATTGATACCTCTGTTATTTCTTGGGCGGGTTAGCTGATGGGTCTCGTGACTTAAAGCAGACGTGGTTCCAGGGAAAGGACTGGTAGAATTCCCTTAGGTCGTCCCACTTTGCTGATCCGTAATGCCAGACCCGACGAGGCTTTGCATGGTACAGATCTGGAGAATGCATTCTGCATAGCGTCGACACGGTGTTGTGGTCAAACGATCCCAGTGGGGCGGTTACCTTCACTGTGTAGACCGTTGGAGTAGTTGTGAGATATAGGTTCAACAGACTAGCAAAATCTCTGTGGCGGCTGGGAATCCTTGTTGGTTCTTTGACTATCTGCTCCAAGCCGCAGCTGATAGCGAAGGCTTTAGCTTCACGTCCCTCGTCGTCCGTTTTGTTTGACTGTTTCAGCCAGTATGAGTTGTGAACGTTGAAGTCACCCAGAAAGACTACCTCTGAATGAGGGTGATCTGATTGCAGCACGTCCACAGTGGCTGAAAGCTTCTCGAAGAGCTCTTTGCAGTTGTTACTGCTTGGTGGCCTATAAATGCAACATATAAATTTGGAATGATTTTGGAAGGATATTTTGAGCCATATGATGTCAAATCCTTCCAGTTCGAACTCTTCTCGATGACAAGAAAGCCCAGATTTAACGTACACGCGTACGCCAAACCTACGTCTAAATCGGTCATATCCGGGATATCTAAAGCAGTTATCCATTGTTGAAGAGCCGACTTGAGTTTCCGTAAGGGCCAGAATGTGTGGCTTCTCTGCCTGAAGGTGTTGATGGACAGAGTTTATGTTGGAGGCAAGACCTCGTATATTTGTAAAATCGGCTCTGAACAAGTTCCGCTGGCTTTCGGGCCTGTCGTCGGTGCGAAATTGCTGCGAAGGACGGCTTCTGTTGTTAGCCTGACGAGAAGCGGCAGCACAATTCTTTAAACAAACTTCGCTTAATGTTCCCTCCGGACCACCTGGCACCCGGAGATCCGAACGGCCAGGTATTTTACCTCCGGAATCTTTTGATCCTGGAAGAGCCATTGAGCATTTTTTTACTTTTAATTAATCCAATTTGTCACTTATGAGAAACCGGGAATATCAGCCCAGCGACGGAACATGAACCGTGAGGCCATTTGGCGCCGCCTATTTCCGGGAACCTATATCTAGTTTCCCGGAAATATTCCGTTGTGGGGGTGCTTGCATCGCGGGCGAAGCTAAGTGACTGCACTTCTCCCCCCTGGGGCTGATTGCAGAGATAATAGTACATAATGCACCGTCCTCGGTGCAAGGTGTACCATCGCCTCTGGACGATGGGGTCGCCACATCCCTACGCCACCCCCACCAACTGTAATCAATATTCGTAGATAATTTTTTTGGTGCTGACATCGATTTCAACAATGTCACTAGTTAGCAATGCTAGTATTTTTACTCAATGGCAAGAGTGATCGCAGTATTTTAGAAGCCATTTAGGTTGATGTTTGAAATATTTTGTATATTAGTCATGTCAAGTTGTCTATGTGCAAATAAAACTCCCTTAGCTGGTTAATGGAAAGAGAAACATCGCAATCATTATTCTTGAAGACAGTCAATTGAACCAAAACTAAAACGTTTTATGCCATCTATAAACAAAAGAAATCAGTCATGAGAGGGATGTATAACACCCAGTTTACTCAGTGTCGTAATGTGTAAATAGCTCTTGAAGTTTGTACGGATTTCGAGCACTTCTAAAACTGACGCGCTTATTTTGAGAAACGCCACATTTCGACGTTTTCTGCTTAACATGTTGCTCTCAGATAGATGCATATTTTAACCAGAAATCCCTCTTGTCCTACCCATACAACATGTGCAGCGAACGTCTAAATTATGCATTTATTTGAGAAACCTCAGAAGTCTTGGACATGTGGTGTTTCTCAAATATCAAAAAATCTTTGAATGGTCAACTACTGGTGACACAGCTTAAGATATTCATGAAATCTGATTCGTCTTTGTTTTATGTTATTGTAACTCAGATCACTAACCAAATAAAATGATTTGCAAATATCATGGACATGAGGTGTTTCTCAAATAATATCAAAAACTCTGAATGGCCAACTACTGATTGCAGAGCTGAAGATGTTAAAAAACTGATCTGTTTTTGTATTATTATGTTATTGTAGTTCAGATCACTAACCACGTTTTGTGTCCACGTGTCCAATGCCATTTATTTTTATATGTGACAGCACTGGAAGATTTTTCACCTCCCTTTTGTTAAAACTTGACACAAAATACATATACCTTTATGTTGGATTGGTTTTTTTTAGATCTTCATGTCATTTTCAAATGAAACAGTTTTTTTCAGATTTCCTCAAAATAGGGATTTTGGGACATGTGGGGTTTCAGAAATAAGCGATGCAGCTATCATCCTGCATAAATCATATAATACAGTGCAATGTTGATGGTGTGGCCCCTACTCACGCCTAGCAAGGGAAATTCAAAATACTAAGGTAGGCCCAACAACTCATTTGCTGAAAACCTGCATTCGGACTCTTATCATCCAAGCCGCAGCTTCGTAATATTGTTCTAACCTCCAAATCTGTTAACGATGCTTTGTGCTACCTTGCTGAAATTCTCTTTAATCAGGTTGTTATTAGTAAGCCCGCTGAGCGTTTCTCTTTGTAGCAATACGGAAAACTGCATCTCTGGTGGATGTTTTGACACGACAGCCATGTGTTTTGCGTCAGTCGGCCGTCACAGCGCAGCGCCTGCCGTCTCCGTTTCATCTTCGCCGAAACGTCGAGACCGTCCGTCGTGTAAACTGCACCGCCAAGTCGCGCCGTGTGTGTATACACTAGTAACCCAATATTTCACCAGCGGACGAAGACGTTACGCACATATGCTAGATTGAGAAACGGCGACTGTAAATCTTTGGTATGGTGGCAAAGAACGAAACAGCAAACATCAAGCAAGATCCAGACGGGTGCAATGCAGAGTGCATGCACCAACTGCAGCTCTGGAGAAGACCATGCTGGAACTTCTTCCTCTACAAATTGTATTAATAGGGCAGATGAGAATTTATGGTGTTGTTGTTGCTTTTGTTGCTAGAAAAGAGGCTGGCATTGGATAAGTTGTTTGCCGCAGAAAAGTTCAAAAGTAGTAGTAGTTGTGATGGAGTTCATGCCTAATACCGGAGAACCCACCAGTAACAAAAGATAGGTCATAAATAACGTCGCCCAATAAGCATTCTAAGTTAAAATTACCTCACATCGACCACCGTACAGGTTACATGACTAATTTCAACAAGGATTATTTACTTCTAACTGTTCAACATTTTCCCTAAGTGGGGAATAAAACTAAAGTAATTTAGAGGTCAATATGAGGTCGAAGAGGAATTTGTAACCAATAGGTCGAGAATAACATGTAGACATTCTACAGCTATTTAGGTCATAATGAGGTAAAATCGTCGACATTATCCCTATAGCATAACCTAAATCTGACGTAAATTTAACACTTTTAACAACAACAAAGAAAACATGATACTTCTGATCTTTTCTTTCATAAACATACGTGAACTACGGATAATAATATGGCCATCTGCCTGTATAGATATGGTGCTGTCTTCATAAACAGTTAAATGGTGATAATGGATTGATTTTCAACTTTGTTCTTTGGTTACTTGAAAATAAAGATTCTATGCGGAATGAACTTTTTCGTAAAATGTGGACATAATAGTTACACAAAATTAAGGCTCCTTAAAAATGAGCTTTTTTAACAAATTTAGTAAATATTTTTTAATGAGGTATTCTGAAACCCATATAACCTCAAATTGTATACACGTATTTTCTGGCGCGGTTGTTAGCTATATAGAACAGCATATTTCTTTTCATGTGTTTTTTTGTTATTAGAAGGACTGATCTAGCATATTTGAAGAAATAGGAATTTATATATGATTAAATATAAATTAAAGATGTCTGCTTTTAGAATTTTGACCTATAGGGATTTATTGCTACCACTTTTAACCAATAGCACATGTTTTCCATGATGATGTCGAAGCAGAGTTACATTTTCAACCTCGTGGGCAGTTTTCCTATTTTAGACTAAAAAATTACTTTAAGGTCAAAGTCTACTTTAAGGCGAAACTAGGTTCCTGTTGGATAATTCAGTATGGGGTGCGTCACATTTTGTTTATTTTTCATTCGTGCATTCAACAAAATTAAATTATTTAAAACAGTCCCAGGTCCTTCCATCTTTTGGCAGTTCATGTCTACCATGAATAGTTAACAGCTCTCGAACCGCAGTTATAGTTATTTTATATTTTAAAGCCAATATCCTCAGTTGATCAAGAGTTGTACCCAATCACTTAAGACTTCATCAGCACCTATCTAAGTCATGTTCTGTGAATGAATATGATCAGGATCATTTTTTGAGGTTAATGACTCATTGCTGGTTGAATAACTTGCACAAGGACTAAAACTATTTTCCGTAACAGCAGCGCCTATTTTTCCTATATTTTTTATTACTCTATAATACTGTGATGTATGCCTATAAACCTTAGGCCGTTTCAGATTTAAATCTTTAGCTTTAGGCATCTTCAGAATAATTTTATAACTTGAACTGCGTAAAATATCGGAACAATGCTGTTGTGTAGGATACAGTAGGTATAGTGGGGTATAATGGGGAAAGTAGGTATCATGAAGGGCAATTTTGGGCACTTTGAGCGAGTATTTCCAAGTAATTTTAACTTCCATCAAGACATTTGTTGTTATAGGTCTATAGAAATAGAGTTTTTGCCCTCAAGGTTAGTGCCAAAGTTAAAATTAGGATAAACACCTACTAAAAATATCCCTGTAACCTCATGGCACTTAAGAAGGCTATTTAGTGAACAGTTCAACCTCCTTTTTACCTTTTTATGTTGTTAACTTCCAAAAAGTTTTTCTAGGTAATAAATAAGGTAATTTTTCCCTATTAAAGTGCCCAAAAAAATCTCCAACTTTGAGGACATATTCTAGGTTAGTGCTAGGTAATTTATTACCTCTGCATTGATGTTTGCAGATAAAGATTTTTTGGTTAATATAATTAGATACGTTTCTTGTAATTCTTAGCCAATTATTTCGACTTTTCGTCATCTGACTATTAGAACTCTAATTAGGTGCATTTCAACTAATTTTCGTCAATGATTTGAACGCTCCAAGATATTCTGAGTTTATGAACATTATTTAAGTATACAGTTACTAACATTTGACTTATACAGGTTAATTTCTCTTGGGAGGTGGACTATTTTAACAAAATGCTACTTGGGCGTGCTCTAACCTCTCCTGTATGGCGCGCCGATCTGGCATAACATCATGAAAACAGAAATGTATAGAAGCATGTTCGCGAACATCCAAAGGAAAATGCTACTAAGGATAGCCAGCGCATACAAAACGGTATCCTACAAGGCTCTACATCTCATTATAGGGGTTGCACCCATCAAACCACTGGCGGAAGAAATGGTGAACAAACACCAAAGGCTAAAACTGGAGAGCGCGGCATCACAATTAGTTTCTGGCAGGATGAGTGGGACAGCACGGAAGATGTCGCACAGTGGACCAAGAAGCTTATACCGGATATTGGAAAATGGATCTCCTGCAAACACAGACGTCTGGACTACCACCTAACACAGGCTATGACGGGACATGGTTCTTTTCGAGTGTATACCAAGAGAATAGGGAAATCGTCTGACTCCAATTGTATATACTGCCGAAAAGAAGACACAGCCGCACACACGCGTTTCGAGTGCAACAGGTGGAAACAATAGAGGAATCAGCTCAACATAAGCCTGGGTCACGACCTAACAGAGAACAACATGACAACCACAATGATGTCAAACAAAAGATCATGTGGAATAGTTTAGAAGTTCGTAACGGAGGTGATGACAGCCAAAGAGAAGAGAGAACATCAGAAGACGCTATTAGAAGCTCGAACTCCTAATCTCTAGCAGATGAGGGGAGACGTAGAGCACGAAGAGATGAAGAACTGAGACGGAAGAGAGAAGAAAAGACAGTCCTAGCTTAAAGTTATGTCTCAACGACGGTTTCAGGTTAAGGGCGGTCGCTGGGGGCACTGGTTTTGGTGCGTGCACCGGCTATGTCCCCAAAAAAGTAGTGATGGAGTATGCCACCTTTGGCTCTTTTTGCCAACCTTACTAAACCAACTGAACCAACACTGAAAATACTAAAATCCTACGTTCTAGTTCTTGTGCCGAATATCTGACACAGAAGCATTCGCGCACCCGAAGGTATGACATGCCACCACGGCCCGACTGGCTAAAACCCGATCTCGCTTTCTTACCTCTGCTCTATCTCCTGCACCGGGCATCATCGTAAACGGTATTCTTCGCAATGCGAGATGAGGTAATGATTAGCCATTTAGGATTATCTTCATCCAATCTTGTTGTAATTCCTCCTTCTCCTTTGCACAGTACATTTTGTTTACCATACCATGTATAATGTTTCATGCCCATACGCTGGACATCAGCAAGACCTTAGTCCCTGAGGCTGCTCTCTCTCTCCAGTTTTTGACTTGCCTTCGGTCTATACGACCCCCATCTGTCGCACAGAAACAGGGCATGCTCGGCCGTGAGTTTCGCATCGCAGTGTAAGCATCTCTCGTCCACCACTCCTCCTATCCTTTTTCCTATACACTCGAAAAGACTCATGCCTACACAGTGTCTGCGTTGGGAAACAGGACGTCTGTCGGTGACTACATTCCACCCACTCTTTTATTGACGGTACCAGTCATTTCGTCAACTGCGCGATATTAGTGGTCTCGTTCCATAGGCTTTGTCACTTTTTTTCCAGGAGCCGTCCGACCTTACTGTCCCCATTGATACTTAAGCTTTAAGGCATATTGTATTATTACTCCTCTCATTTACAGTATCCACTCCAGCAATCTATATCCCTGCATAAGTTTATGCAGTTTTCCTACTGGCCCTGGTGCTGAGCTGTACTCCATTGGTTCTAGATTAGTCAAGGCAGCAGTGTTTCAGCTGTTTTTCTTGCATGGAGCTTTAATGAATGTTTTTTGATGAACACAGCCTGGCAACAAGTCCCACTGCTCCTTGTGCCGATATTTCATCCATTCTCCGACCTGGTGTCACTTACTTACTGTCAGTCTTTTAGCTTCAGGGCGACATATTGCATTGCATGCTTGACCATGGCGGATCAGTGGCATCTCTTCAGCTAGCAAGTATATTGGTGGTATTGCCATTATCAGTTGCAAGGTGTTGTAGATACCGTGCAATAAGCACTGGCGAGAGACTTTCTCTGCAAGTGTCCAAGACCTCTTAATATATTTTTCCTTTTTGTGACCTACACCACACAGGAGCTTCGTATAGGATGACGACTGACAACCGGGTACAGTAGTGCCCTTTCGTTGTTACTGGGCTCTCATACATTTAGCACCAGGCATGACAGTATTGCCACCTTCTTCTCTGACTTTGCCACTACTCCTTCAATGTGTTCGCCGTAACACGTCAACACGTCCCATTATCTAATGTTACTTCTAGGTATATTATGGCTATGGAGAGACTAGTGGTACAAAAATACACAGCTGATAACGTAATTATTATAGATAATGTCCGCGGATAAGGTGTTGACAGCGAGTGTGGTAAGCATACGTTACCTCCAATATTTTTTTGATTGAAAAATCCATAGATCTTCTCGGGTTTTTTGGCCATCGTCTGTTGGAACTTCTTCCTATCGTTTCTCCAGCACGAGTGGCTAGCACCTTCAGAGGTCGGTGTTTTCGGATCAAAACCTACCTGACAACTGACGCAGGTCATATTTATACTGACCGTTGTTTGTTAATCGCTTCGGGACACGTGGTTGTTTATCGTTAATTCTGTTTTTCAAAACAGGATGCCGTATTTTGCTCAGGTTCAGTGACTCTTCTTTTCTTTTGAAATTACATGGGTGTTTATGAATTTCTATGGCCTCCCTGACTAAGAGTGAGTGGTAACTATTCGTCGCAACTAATAATCTTGTATCCTTGAATTGAATTTCATGCCCCTCTTGTCCTAATGCGTGTTCTGCTACCGCTGATCTTTCTGTCTGTCCTAGTCTGCAGTCCCTCTTATGTTCAGTTGTTCTCGTGTTCAAGGTGCGCTTAGTTGTTCCTACGTATACCATTCCACAGGAACATGGTATTTCGTATACCCCTGCCGACGTTTTCGGGTCTTGTCTTTCACTGATCTGAGTAAATTCTTAATTTTTTGCGTGGGCTTGAAAACTGTTTTTATTTGATGTTTTCTCAGTATCCGGGCAACCCTATCGGTGACACTTTTGATGTATGGAAGGTACGCTTTTTCTGTAGCCGGTTCTTCTTTCTTAGTTCTTTTTGGATTCATTGCTTTCCTGATTTCGCTCTTGCGGTAGCCATTTCTCATCAAAACCTGTTTCAGGTGTTCCTGTTCCTCTTTTCTGTATTCTGGTGCACAAATTCGTTTCGCCCGTTTTGACAGAGTCTTGATTATTCCTGTTTTTTGAGTAGGGTGGTGATTTGAGAGTTTGTGTAAGTACCTATCTGTGTGAGTAGGTTTTCTGTACACTCTGTGATTCAGTCATCCCTGTTGACGCATGACCAGAACGTCTAGGAAAGCCAATTCATCGTTCTCTTCCAGCTCCATGGTGGACTTGATGTTGGGATGCTGCGAGTTCAAATGTTCGAGGAACAGTTTGAGTTTCTCTTCGCCATATTTCCACACTACAAATGTGTCATCTACGTATCTGTACCACACTGAAAGTTTGTATTTCTCGTTCTTGATGGCCTGTTACTCGAAGTTTTCCATGTAGAAGTTCGCGATAACCGGACTTAGCGGACTACCCATAGCTACACCTTCCGTTTTTCGCAATATTGGCCATCCCATAAGAAATGACTTCCTACTAGGCGTGCTCTAAACAGGTCCAGTATGTCACCGGGAAAGATGTTCTTAAGCAGGTCCAAAGACTCTTCAAGTGGTACGCGAGTGAATAGGAAACTACGTCAAAGCTCACCAGGATGTCTTCCGGTCCAAGTTGTATTTCTTGGATTTTCTGGACAAAGTGCGTCGCATCCTTGATATAAGTGTCTGTCTTCCCGATGTATGGCTGTAACTGTGTCGCTAGATACTTGGCTAGCTGGTACGCTACGCGAAGCGGCACGTTCTCTTTGTGGATCTTAGGTAGTCGAAAGCCTCAACACTTACATTTTTTTGATTGCCCAGATTAATTTTATGACTACCCTAAAAACGGTATTAGCCGTCTAGCTGGCGCTACCAGCCTCTCTGTCCGTCTGGGTATCGCTCGCCTCAGTGCACCAGACAAGCTGCAGTGCGCTATCCAGGAAAGAAGTGCTTACAAGGAACTTATCTAAGAACATAAAAGAGGTGGTTTTGAACGTGTGAGGTCCCTCGGGTTAACGAGACGCCGAACTTAATGACAGAGACCAAATGTCCCTGACTAACCACCGGAACGTTGTCAAATTCCGAATGAGGCGTTGAAAGCAGCGTGCGTGGAAGACGCGACTTCGTGGTGGTATTTCGGGGAAAGTCAATGAGCCATGCGATTGGACGACATTTTCTTGTCTAGGAGTGGTCTGCCGAGAAAGTATGACGATTGATGGAACTAATGGAGTTTGCAAGTCAGCTGATAGCACAGATCCATGTGGGACGTACAGTAAAATATAATTGAAGTTAACGTTGGTTGCACAAAGCAGAGCAAGGTTAGATCTGGAGTGCGGAACGTTCATGAAGATCCATTGGCCGCCATCAAGTTCAGAAAGGAGGACCGAACGGTTAGTGCAATAGGTTATAACTAAATTATCGTAATGTCAACTTTATATGCCAATACCAAGATCCCGTCTGGACCCCTTCCCCCCCCCCTTCCCGAAACTAAATCCTGGATACGTACCTGAGCTCACACGAGGTGTAACCTTCGAGATGGTAGAACTTGTGTCTCACCTAGTACAAACAAATGAAAAAAACAGAGAAGGTACAATCGAGCAAAGCCAACAGTTAAGAGACACCTAACCCCTCATACATCTTACATCCCTACTACATTTACAGCCAGGCGCAGTTAGAAAGCAGATTCGGTGGGGCGCATTGACGTCAGAATCTTAAACCAAAAATCGCCAATCTTTGGCATGAATGTATGAAAATCGCCAGAAATGACGACTACGCGGTTGTGAATGTGAAAATTGCCAAAACCGAATCACCCAGTATGGCATTTTGTGTGGGTGAGGTCTCTGGCAAACGGAACTGAAAAAAATATGTTACAATTAGCTTGTGGTATCATATTTATTGTAGAAATTAAGCGCTATTACTGTGATCCTCTCGAACTCGCTGTGAAGTTCAGTTTGGTACCAGACCACGAAAATATTGGTGGTAATGAGTGTACATAACAGTCAAAAATACATAAACATAACTACGTATTAACTGTCTATCTGATTAGCCTGCGGTCAAGGTCATATATTCATTGCAGAAAGTAAAGGCTATTGTGATCCTCTCTGACTCCCAGGCCGCTTAAAAGGACTTGGACTCCTGGAGGAGATTACATCAAAACAGGTACGGTACTGTGGGGGAATGTCAAAGAAGTTTTTATTCAAATGGACATAACTTTGGTATAAGTTGACAGAATTAAGCAAGCTAGGCCTCTTTTGAAAGACCTATTTTTACACAATAAAATGTTTTATAAAAATTGTCCAAGTTTATCTTGACTTAGTAGCTACAGGGCGGTATTTGGCATCATAACAATTATTATGCATTATTACGAAAAACGTATGGCCTACACTATAAAGTTTGAAAATCATACATAAAACGAAATTTTCAATTCAAGAATTTGGATAATCTCGTGAAGATATACTTGCGACCAGGATATGTACTTCTGCTCCAAGAAAACTAATTTATGGTTAATACAAACCATCAAAAATATAATTTTGATTTCGATACTCATTCTAATAATGTTCTAATGTGCCTTGTCCAACAATATAATTTTCTTTAGAACAAAAATTTGTATACTCTTCGGCCAAGTGTTTAATAAAATTTTAGTAAGGATATTTACCATCTGAGCTACTATATTACTTCCATCAAGAAGACAAACAGCTTGAGAATTGTAGGTACCGTTGAGGATACAGTCTTGTTTCATGCACATCGACAGATCGTCATAGGCCTTATGCTTATAGTCTTTTCTAAGTAATTGTTAATTTTCTCACTTTCTGTGAGTTATATTGTTATAGGTACTCTTATGAAATGATTTTTGAGCAGTAGGTGTTGTGGGTATATCGTACAATCTGCGTGTCACATTATTCACTCACAAGCAAGAGAGGAGACTTAGAAAGAAATTCTTTTTTAAGGGCTCCAGATTGCTGAAGATACTAGTATATATACAATACAATACGCTCATAAATAGTCGATACCCCAGCTACACTGTTATCCTCCACACTTTAATACTTATCCTTAAAATAGCACTAATAGCTGCAATATTAGTTTCATACCCAAATAACCTCTGGCATCATAAAACTGATTTCAAAGAAATATAGCAAATGTGAGTGTAAGCAAATTCCTTACTTAGCTCGATTTATTTATCAAATATTTATGACAAAGTAAGTGAATTCTGTTGTGGCAAGCAAACCTCTCGTTAGTATGTTAAAAAGGAAATAAAATAAGAAATTAGTGAAGAGACAATATAAAAGATTGTCTTATATATTATGTTTTCACAAGTTGTTATTTGATTGGAAACCAAATGAGAAACTAGTGAAGGGTTAGTATAAAAATACGAAATTGTGAAGACGTAATGTAAAAAATTGACCTATACATTCTGATTTCCAGGATTCGAACCATTCTGGGACCGTAATTATGTATATGTTGGATATGCTAGATTGTTGTTCTTTAAGCAGCTAAGGCAAAGCAACTATTTTTTAGGGCGATCCTAACAACTTTTAGATGAACTTACCTTACAGTCGTATTTCGTTCCACAAAACAAAAAATAGCGAGTCTTTGTAAAGACTTTTAGTACTACTAAAAAAAAATATAAATTAATGATAATTACTATTATATATTAGTTTTTAGTTGTTGTATCTATACTGGCTTATGAAAGAAATTGTATTTTTGGAACAGTAGGAAATCTTGTGATAGATAGGATAGATAGATAGGAAATCTATCAAAAGATTTCCTACTGTTCTGTAATATTCCGTATACAAAAAATTGAAAAGTCAAGCAATTATTGTATAAAACGTTCCTTTCATTCTTGTTAGCAGTCGTTATAAAATATTATTATTATATTGTACATATCTCGGCTGAATCATGCTTTCTGATCAAAACATATATCCAAACTAATAACTATTTAAATGCTTACATGGTTAATTACTACACATAAGATTAAGCAACAAAAATTCTGACAGCTTCTAAGCAAATGTCTTTTGTCCACATATTGACGCTTGTCGCATAACTGTACTCAGATAAACCAGATCAAAATATCCCAGAAAATAGTCAGATGCCGTTATGGCATAAAATCTAAAACAGATTACCAAGCACGGCACATGAATAGTGTCTGCTACTAATCTACCCTGCTATGCCGCCCTTTCAAAGCATTTTCACACCCCGTACAGAATGGATCTGTATCATGTCTGGCATGCATACCACCCTCGGTGCTATAAACGTCGGCATCCTCTGTTCACCTAAGATAGTGATAGCCCATGCAGAAATACACGTGGATAAGTGACACTTGATCATGGGTGGTCTACTTCGTCATATTTCCCTATACCACACGAAAACACTTCAGTGGTTTTTGTGCTTGTCGAACGTTGAGAGCTTTTTGGCAACATGCGGTCAATAAATAAGGAACTAGTTAGATTAGAGCATTTTCGGGATAAGTGCTAGTGATAACGTTAATTGGACCTGCTTTGGTTGAGATCAGGATCTGACAGCTAGGCATCCACATTAAAACGATGTCTCAGATTAGGAATATGTGCTTTCGTTCAATCATGTCATATCTTCCTTGGTGCTTAAACATATCGGCCCCTTAGAGCAGAAGAGTACCAAGTCTCAAAATGTAGATTTTACAGGAGAAGCTTTTCTTGTTTTTATTGTAAACTGAAAAACTGATTGATGAAATTTAGGGTAAAGACACTCAAGAGTACGCACTTAAAGTTTGACAGGCGACAAAAGCTTGAAATATACTTATATTCTTTTATTCAACATAAATATCAATTCTTTGGTCTATTAAGCACCAGAAAACAACATAACACATTTTTCTTGGTATCAACAAAACAGATTCCAACTACTTTAAGAAAAACGCACATGAGTACTCTTGCGGTCTCTGGATTCAAAGAGTACGCAGTGTTGGTCATAACAGTACGCAGGTATCCTCAACAAAAATTTCATACAAATTCACCAAACCAGAATATTTGGTACGCTCTTTATGCCACCAAGTAGCACAAGAGTCGCATCTAATCCATTCCGAAGCGCTGTAATGTTCTCTGCACAAGGGACAGGCAACATTATTTACAGAGGCGGTAAAACCCTTAGAAGCTCATAATCTATGCTTCAATTTTTTTCTTGGGCGGTCCTCTGAGGCCTTGTGTTTTTCACCGAAGACCTTTTTCTTCACAATATTTACTTTTAACTCTAGTTTTTCTGTTAACATATCTTTGTATGGTGTGGAGGTTAATATTAGCGCGTACTCCTTGTGGGCGTACTCATTGGGACATGATCAAGGAAACAAAAAACAGCATGCCGTCAAAATATGCAACCACATTTACACAAAGCATATGGATGATTTTATAACCTATAAAACCGTCACTACGCCGAGTAGTCAAAATCCAGTATGAAACTTCATTTTGATCAAATACTAACTATTGTTATCGCGCAAAAAGTTATAAAGTAATACACAAATTATTTCTACTTGCATTTTTTCCTGATAATTATTCGCGAAACACCGCCTTTACAACAATAACCTTCCTCCAGATTCATCTACACTGTAGACTACACCTATCGGACGACCTTACAACGTGTTACAACTATGTTATTTTGGCACTGCGTACTCTTACAGACTGCGTACTCTTACGTGCTCTCACCCTACACATTCTTATGAGACAACTGGCCATAATGTGCACCACTTGGAATTGAGACAATCTTTACGTTATAGAAAATGGTGGACATAGCTTATGTTATGACATGTCCATCGCCACTGGAGGTATACTAACTCACATACTACAGATCAGAATAAACCTATGTCCTCCGATGAAGTGCACTACCTCCAAACATGCGAAAGTAGAACCAGTGTAAGTTGATTATCAATGTATACTATCTCCAAAACGGCACATCAGTACTGGTCTATCTCCAACACAGAAAACAGACTAGTTTAAATTTTGCGAATTTATTACCCCCCTTCAGTGTGGACTTGGAATACTTCTGCAGTAGATTTGGTGATCTTTAATGTATACGTAGGCGTTAAAATCGCAAAATACGACAATTTGGACATAGCATAGTTCTGCTCTCAAGGGACAATATGATAATATCAAACTCATTATACTGTATTTTTGATGATGTAAGGATAAGTTAAGCTAATGTTTCCAGTTCAAAACCGAGAGGAACTCTTATAGACAAGAAAACCAATAACTTAAATTTAGAATTATTTAATCTTGAAGCAAAATAAATAATACTTTGACTATAATAGTGTTCATAAAATCCTGAGATACAGTCAAAGATTATATTTCAAGAAACATATATAATTTTTACGATATTTCGACGTTAATATTTGCGTCATCTTCAGGTTTAGACTGGTGGTGTCACATATAACTATTTTTGCCAGGTGATGATGGCAATTTGAGCCGCATTGTTTTTAATTTATACTATATCAATACGACAAATTACATTTGTGAATACCGCTAGAGAAAATAGAAACAAATACATAAAGACAAAACTTAACAATTAATTTTCACTTTATTACAATCAAATTGGCTTGCATCAGATTCACATGCATTTTTTTGGTGCATTCTAAACTCACACATTTTGGGCACACATAACACAAAAATCAAGTTCTTTTCTTCAAAATTACTATCCCCAAAACGAGCCCTCGTTGAAGAATAGATATATTATTAGACGGCCCACATACGCTCCGGAAATCCTCAGAGGAAAAACGGCACAGTCCTGGCCTCAAGGATTATCGGAACGTATATGGAGGTTCGCCGGACTGTACAGGCCGCCTAATGTGGAATTGAGAAACCATTCGATCGCCTGCGCAGGCCGTCTTTTGATGCCATGCTTGCTAGAACTCAACTGAACTGAAAGGTTTCCTGAGCGTCTGTGAAGGAGGGTGTACTTAGGCCAAAGTGCAAGGGCTTTCAGGCCAGGACTGTGCAGATTTTGCTCTGAGGACTTCCGGAGCGTCTGTGGGCCGCTTAACATTCTTATAAAAAGAGCTCAAATGTTACTACTCGCACATCTGACTTATACTACTAAGGGCCGGTTTCTCAATGTCCAGTTAAATATTTATCTGGAAAATAACGGTTATCTGTCAGAAAAATTGTTTGAACAATTGAAGGTTGAACTTACGAATCCACGTAAATCTTATCTGACAGTTTTATCCATAGAAACGCTATCTGGCAGCTACCTATCTGACACTTTTAACTGGACATTGAGAAACCGGCCCTAAATCAACTAAAGGTAGATAGATGCGTAGAGCCGAAATCAGACGAGAAACATTTAAAAAGTGCAATGCAAGAAGTGCCTAAGTCACACTTTCATCAATCTATCTACACTGTCAGTGTCATCTATATGAACTTTTTGTTAGCTTTCTGGTCGTATATCTAAAATGTTGTAAGATGTACCTAAGGGATTATATGAGCATATGAGTTCTAATAGTTCTCAATAGAAGATAAAATATCTTCAATGGTAGACGGTCTGTTAGTGACTCTGGATGTCCACTTCAAAGTAAAAATTGCCTTAGTTTACTAGCATATTATTTATGCTTAGTTTGTGGCTTACCACCCGTTTTTCCATTTACCTATAGAAACGTGCTCCTTGTGATTTATCATTACGCTCAATTTGTCTAATCGTTTATAGTTCAAAAATTGTTGAGAAATAGCGCAAGAAACACAGGTAAGTGGGTATTTTAAATTGTAGATAATATTGTGTTTGTATAGGAAAATCCTGTTTTATGCTGAGGCAACCTGGAAATTTTATCATATAAAGCAAAGCTGTCAATTTTATCACATTTCTCTCTCATAAATATCACATATCTGACCTACAGATAATAATACATCTGATATGCGACCTAGCTCAAAAAATGACGTTCTGTTTTGAACCAAAATACTTTGACACCGATATTTATGAACAACTTTTGTATTTGTAGTATATTTTGTATTCTCATATATTATAAAATAAAAATACCTTAAAGAACGTATATGTTTTTATGACCCTTTCAAATTCCAAAGAAAAAAGTGCCATTTTTGAAAAAACAAAATATTGGAAAATAGACCACGAAACTAGCTTTTATTTAACGTCACTCACTCTAAAAGTAATAAAGTACAAGATTATAACAAATCAGATAATTACTCGAAAAGGTAATATTTCCAGAGAGAAATATAAACTTTAAAAGCGTTTTTCTCAAAAACAGAAAAATATGTCTTTGGCACTTCTTGCATTGGATCGTTCATTTAACAATATGCTAAGTCAATTTCTAACCGTCTCACAGATGGAACGCTAGTTCGCTAGTTAGGGGTTAGCTGCAATCTTGTGAAGATGTGCTGGAAAGTAGGCGTGATCAAATTTGGTATCTTCTTATAGGGTGATTTAACATTGAATTAGATCTTAATACCTATATTGAAAATTCAAACTCACGGTGAAGCCGTTTTGCTCTGGAAATGTTTCTTGATCAAGTTTGCAGTTTAACTACGGAAACTTCAATATTACGATAACTGTCATTTTAGCCAGACTTATATCTTCCTTACGACATTTTTTGTACATTATACGAGACGAACAATTTCCGCTGATTTGTAAATTGAAATCTAAACTGAAGTAAACATATCTTGTGTAAATGCCAATTACTATATGCAAATCAACATATGGGGAGGCGGCATATTTCCCGAAATATAAATAAAACCGATCGAAATGAGATTTCGGACGTTAATGGTGATGAGATATGTAAATTGAGGTGTGCGAACAACCGAGAGCACAGAGCGTGGCTGCGACCTTGCTGGGTGTGATATGTCTTCGACGATGAGCTATGCTTCATATAGTGCAGTCGTTGCAGTAGGTTCTTTTTCTTCAGGTGCCATCTCCATTTAATGAAGTTTGGTGACAATTTCGGCATACTTATTTCGGTCCTGGGTGATACAAATTGAGGATGATGTGTTCATAATACTCTAATTGCGTATGTTTTTTAACCATGAATGTTGTCTGTGACCAGGACCACGTTTTCCTTCGATTTTTCTTTCTATTATTAGTTTTAGTAGTAGTAGGTATCAGAATAGTGTTATACGAGTAGCTGCTTATTCGGGGGCTGATATTGGCTCTGACCATAATCCGATAATAGCTAACTTTGAATTCAGCTGTAAACGTATCTCGAAAAGAACAAAAACCCTAAAGTATAACATTCAAAAATTACAACAACCAAAGACTAGAAAAAATTTGAGAATAGAACTGGATATACTCTGTGGGGAGAAAGATCGAAGAAAACATGCTGAACCAGATGATATTTGGAATAATATCAAAGAAAATATCCAAGTGGCCTGCGAATCAGTTCTACGTCAGCAGGAGCGGGTCAAGGACAGACCTTGAATGACTGACGAAATATTGGATTTAATGGACACTCGACGATATGCAAAAATCCAACAACAACAAGATGAATATACCAAACCGAATCGAAAGATTAAACACAAGTGTAGAGAAGCGCGAAAAAAATGGGTGACGGAGGAGTGCGAGGAGGCTGAGAGCCTTGTTAATCTACATGACTCGTTCAATTTTCATAGGAAAGTTAGAGAAATTACAGGTTCCTTTAAAAGAGCGCCAATTCCGCCTTGAGAAATGACGATGGAAAGCTTATCTTGGATCCTCGGATTTACGTAAAACGTGGAAGCAATATACGCAAACACTCTTCAAGGATCAACGAAATCTGAGTCAAGTCATTTCGGAAGAAGTAACTGGTCCTGAGATTCTAGAAACGGAAGTTCAACAGGCCATTAAGAATATGAAGAACAGAAAAAGTCTAGGACACGACAACGTCCATGCTGAGGTTTTAAAATTGCTAGACGTCAAACATCTGGCATACCTCTGTAATAGAATCTACGAGTCGGGCAAATTTTCCACAGATTGGTTAAAATCAACCTTTATAGCGCTTCCTAAAAAATCTGCTCCTAGAAGTTGTGGAGACTATAGACTCATAAGTTTCATGAGTCACGCTCTTAAAGTCTTTCTTCGGATTATCCATACCCGGATATACCCAAAATGTGAAAAAAAGAGCGGTGATACTCAATTTGGTTTTGTCAGAGGTCTTGGTACAAGAGAGGCTCTGTTTTCGATGAAGCTCCTTGTACAAAAGTGCTACGATCAACGACAAGATGCATACATATGCTTCATTGACTACCAAAGGGCCTTTAACAGTATTAAACATGATTTTCTTTTGGAACGGTTACATGAGATAGGAATAGATTCTAAGGACATCAGAATAATACAACAACTGTATTAGCGCTAAACTGCAGAGGTGAGGATTAACAACAAACTGACCACTGACACATTCAGTATAACCAAGGGAGATCGCCAGGGATGTATATTGTCGCCATTGCTTTTTATATCTACGTAGAGAAGATCTTCCAACTAGCCTTGGAAGGAGAGAACAGAGGAATTAAGGTTAATGGTTTTCCAATCAATAACCTAAGATACACAGACGACACTGCCATCTTGGCTAATACTCCTGAGGATCTTCAACGCATTGTAGATAGAATCAATCTGCTGGGTAAACGTTTTGGCCTACAAATTAATTCCAAGAAAACGAAGGTTATGACAGTTGTTCGGCAGAACATCAATATCACAATTAACGTCGACGGAGAACAGATAGAACAGGTAACACGTTTTAAGTACTTAGGATCCACACTGAACAGTAAATGGGACTGCGATGAAGAAGTAAGAGCACGGGTTGGATATGCGAAAACTACATTCCTTAAACTAAAGAACTTTCTTCTAGCACGAAGTCTTCTGTTGGCTCTGCGGCTTCGGGTAGTAAAGTGCTATGTTTGGCCCATATTGCTTTACGGAGCAGAAACGTGGTCTCTTAAAGTACGAACATTGAACCGCATAGAAGCACTTAAAATGTGGACACTCCGCATTTCCTGGACTGCACGTAAAGCCAACGAAGAAGTACTGAGAATCGCTGGCGTAAACAGAGAACCTCTTGGTATTGTCAAACATCGGAAAATATCTTACCTTGGTCATATCCTTAAAGGTGCCAGATACTCGATACCCAAACTGATACTGCAAGGTAAGAAGGAAGGCCGACGAGGTCCGGGGAGGAAACAGCACTCTTGGCTTCGAAATATAAGATTGGTGCGCAATAAGAGATGATAAGAGATACAAGAGAACTGAGTACACGTATGCCTTTACGAAGTAGGTAACATTACGCTAATTTTCATGAGAACTAGTCCCTACATATCAGAGGCAAAAGTGAGATGCAAAAAGAGCAAGGCATCACTGGGAAGGAGCCTCTTTTGAATGACACCAACTTCGTCTGAACCTGTGTTTCAACTGATGTTATAGTAAATTGAGTTTTTTAGAATGGCCATAGAGAGGTTTCGCTTGTATGGCACGGAGTTCTGCATCACACAAAGCTCAATCAACAGGTTATACTTGCAGCCAGCTACTCCTTTCTTTGACTGCCTCTGTACACATTGTCTTCCAGCAGATATCTATAGGTTTTTTACCAGAAGAGTATTATGTACCTTGCATTTGCGTAATCTGAGTAGCTGCCGGACTGAGTTAGGTGAAGTTTGCGAGGTGACAGGATGCGGAATCATAATAGGTAATACCGCTAATGTTTTTAGTATCGGCAAACTGGCGGCGGAATAATAAGCAAAAGGCGAAAATTATCAGAATCGCGGCAACCTCTGTTTTTGAGTGACTTAGAAGTTCCTGATCATGGTCGTTTTTTTTTTAGGAGTGGTAAAAATGGGTGGCAGGTAGTTTGTAGAACGAGGGTACCCAAAAATTAATATGTTTAGGAAGTCAAGCTACTTGGCGCCGTTTTTATGATATATCTAGAAGCATAACGGAATTTCATGCTATAATTTGGTACTTGGTCCCAATGGAAGGTTGAAATGCACCTCTAAAGACAACAGCAAAGGAGGTAATACTCGGTCTGGGCATAGCCCGGAGTTGAAGACAGTCAGGCTGGTGGAACGTATAATCAGCGGATTCACCCAAGACAAAAGTACTGGATGATCTTGCTTCTGGATGTTTCGAAGGCTTTTGATGAAGGACCCTCTCTATAGGTTAATTCAAGTGGCTTCCCATTTTAGCTTCTAGAACCTTCAAAATCCTTTCTTAAAGGAAGAAAATTTAGAATCAAAATTAACAATACTTTTTCGAATCTACGGTCCATAAAGGCCAGTGTCCCTCAGGGCTCGGTCCTTTGGCCTATCCTTGATTCACTTTTCATTTATGATGTCTCTTGCCCCCACAACTGCGAAGTCTATCTCTACTCTGACGCCACTGCTATTGTAGCTCAGTCGCGGACTGAAGATCTGGTCTGCGATGGGCTGCAGCTTGCGGTCGATGAAGAGTTAGAGTGGGCGGATCAGTAGGTCATCAAAATCGATCATTCGAAGGCGCCATACCAAAAAACCTGGTGGTATCCCAATAGAGGTTTCAGTGAACGGTGTTTGAATTTTATGGGAAAACTGTGTCTAGACAAGAAGTATGACTTGGAAGAAACACACTGAAGCTTAAAAACAAAATTTTAAATTACGTTTAGTCAACTTTATCCTACATATGGAATACCATAAATTGAGTTTGGTGAATAAAATTCGACTTTACGAGATGTTTTTCAAACCAGCAATAACCTACGCATGCGCTGGTTGGGGTTTTCCCGCCAAATCGCACATGCAAAACCCGCAAGTTCAAGCAGAGAAGGACATTGCCCAGAATCACTGACGATCCATGGTATGTTTCCAACCCCACACAGCACCCGATATCCCTAGGACATCCTAAAATGAAGCCGTATCGCCCAAATTTGGGATAAGACTAGAATGACATCTAGAGGTCATCTGTAGGCTATCCTAGGTTGCCCTAGGATGTCGCTGGGATAACCTGTTAGAAATATCCTGTGGCAGGCAGACATGGACATTCCTTGGATATCCCGCTGGGCCTTCTATCGCTGGAATATCCTAAGGATGACGGTTTTGGAAATCCTCAGCTTGTATACTATGAGGCGGTTCAAGGGATATCCCTTCAAGGCCATACTCTTCTTTATACAAAATCTGACATTTGACAGTGTTGACGTTAGAAAGACGAAAGAGGTGAAGGTGACTTGCAGCTTGCAGTAGTTCCTTGTTCCTGGATCGTTATTCGCCGTTTATCATATGTTTCAATACCTTTACCATCTGTAGTTGTGATCTGTACCATCCGACACGCCAAGGGCTCCCAAGTACAAACCACAAACTGCAAGTCAGATAATCATTCGGCAACCTGTTTATTCTCGCTAGGTGTGTGTAGATTTGTCCAAGACAACATTCTATAGGAACATTAAGAAGGAAAAAAATTATTACGATGCACTCCATGAAGGAATGGAACAAAATGAGGTTAGATTGAATAGTGTTAAACACTCGGATGATAGCTCTATTGGATCTTTAGATGATAATAGTGAAAAGTGTGCTATATTAACTAATCTGTGCCCAGAATAACCCAGTATGCAAGCCAGAGGAGTACAGGAAAACAGTTCTAGAAAAATAATCCCGTTGTTTTCGAGTAGCCTAAGTGTTTCGCATAAGGTGACCCATTGCGGTCTGTACTGCTATCATTTAGGCCAACTCAAGAATTTGCCTGTGGGCTAACCTACGGCAGACTAAATGATAATATTTTGGGCTAACCTGAGGACTTCCCTATAAGCTTACCCAAGGTGGTCTAATAAAGTCCCATCGGGATATTTATAGGCTGTCCTATGCCAGGTCGTCCAGGATATGGCTTTCCCTGGTACATTTTGCATATCCTTTCAAGGACAGCCTGGGACCATACAGTGGACATCAAATACTGTATGGGACGATACCATTCACATGGACCTTGACATCCCTTACTTGAGGGACGACATTAAACAACAGGTGCAACGATGGTACAGTTAAGCGGAATTGCACAGAAACTCTCTGTTGCGCGAGTTAGTGGACTGCACCGTTGAGCAAGTTCGCAAGCACACAAGGCCATGGGCTCGTCAAAATCAAATCGTGGAATTTTGAAAACAACTAAATTCTGGGCTCAAATCATGTCAAGCTATGTCCTCCAAATGAGGTACAACCCCTTCCTTAGTCTTCTCCTTCCTTACTTTCCTTTTTCTTTCCTTACTTCTTCCTGACTCTGTTTGGATTCTGGGTAACCAGATCTGACAGATCGATCGACCGACATGACCGTACCGTGACCGCACCGTAACCAAGAGCAAAGGTCCACCGGACCGCTCTGACAAGCATTGACCAATTGTAGGAGCTACTATGTTTATCTTACTTATATCATTCTCAATAGAAATGACATGTTCAGCATTCAATAGAATGAGACAACTTCTGTGTGACGACAATCTGAACCTCAAAATACGGCAAAGAATGACACGGTGTTATGTCTGGTCGGTACTCCTCTACGGACTGGAATCTTGGACATTGTTAGTACAATGAATCGTCTTGAGGCTTTTGAGATGTGGTTGCATCGGAGAATGCTTCGCACACCTTGGGTGGATCACGTCACCAATATGGAAGTACTTCGAAGAGCCAATACCAACAGGCAGATACTAAACACAATTAAATGGCGCAAAATCGCCTGTCTTGGTCATATATTGAGAGGAGAAAAATACCAACTACTCCAACTTATCATTAAAGGAAAAATAGAGGGACGCATAGGACCTGGGAGGAGACAACACCCGTGGCTACGTAATATCCGTGATTGGACTGGAATAAGATCAGTGGGAGAATTGATGCAGGTAGCACAAGACAGAGGTGCCCTCGCCATAGTGATCGCCAACGTCAGGGAGTCCGGACAAGGCACATGAAAGAAGATATCATTCTCAAGTATCCCTTTGATGACTGCACTATTACGTTGGCTACGCAGAAGATGTGTGATTCGTCTTTCCATTTGAGATATGTGTCTTAATTTAATCTACAGTATAAAGAAGTAGTAAAATTTTAAGCTGGCCAGGGGGTACCTGTAGACTTAATGATGATATCAGACGTGTAGGAGGTGAAAAGGAGACTTTATCCGGTACCACCATATGACATACAGACTTGAGAGTTTTGGATTAGTTTATTGGCCTTAGTGCAGTCTGAGAGAAATTCGTCATCGCTCATCCAAAAGTGGTGAAAATAGAAAAATCAGAAGCATGATACAGGTTGGAAACTGAAGAGAGCAGGAAAAAGGAAGAAGAAAAATAAGGAGGGGTACAACAATCACTTCATAAGAGAAGTATTAGTAAAGATTGTACTATATCAAATTTATTATTGTGAGGGAATAACTAGTCTTACTTTGTACTGTAGTGAGACTGCAGAAGCATTGGATAGTGTTTTGTGACAGCTTTTAAAGGTTTTGACGTCAAACATTGAGAGATCGAGTTATAAGTTTTCAAGATTTTGTAGGGCTGTATGGCGTTGTAATTGTAGTTTTGGATCGTATGTTCACCTTCTGTACATTTTGTAGTAAAACAAAATATTATAATACAAATTTGAAGGAATTTTAGTTGTTACAACCTTGTAATGGACTAAGAGATCGGTGCGTTTTTCCTACCTTGAAGCGATCAACACTTTTGAAGTCACGTAATCGATTTGTCATGAAAAGACGTTTTCAAAAAGACAACAGTGCCAGTTCCAATGTTGTCGGGGCTTGCCACTCGAGGGGTGAAGGGGTGAAAACTCTACTTCGCGATGATTTTCGACAACTGGCACTGTTGTGTTTTTTAAAACGTCTTTCCATGAAGGCAGTGCCTGTCACTATTTGTGTAAGGATGGCACTATTAGTGGATGGCACTATTTCAATAACTTGCTAATTCCGCAGTTCGTTACACACATCGTTCAGTGCGTTGAATCATAAACTGAAGAAAATGGAATCAAGTTGATTGACTCAGTACTTCCCACACATAATGATGATACCATTTCATTATTTCCAATTGCATGAAGCTATAGTCTGAAATCCCCTTGTAACTAAATCATCGCCCACCCGCCCACAAAAAAAATCCAACACAAAAACCCTCGAAAACAGTTTCTTGCGTCTCCCTTCTTAGGAACTAGGATGCCATAATTTTTCTGGATGCTTCAACTGGACGATGCCAAACGATCAAGAGCCTCCAACCCATCTAAAAACAAAGTTTGAGCTAATATTATATTTTAGGTTATTTGATTATTGCTGCGCCACCACTGACCGGTTTTCCAAAAACAGAGTCGTTTTCCATTCTCGCCGCGGCAGTAAATTCTGTGTCAAAATTTTATTAAAATCAATTCAATCATTTTCGCTTTACGCAATATACATAGAACTAAATAAAGCAAAACTCGTATATACAGATCACAAAATTGGTTTCTGTAATAGGCAAGCCAATGTTCCGATGGGCCTAAAAAGTGTAATATGCTGCTAGTTATTTCTTCTACAGGTCAATGGACAGACTATTATGAATACAATAAATTTTTCAGCCACGCCCCAACCGCCACGATTTCACCTCACCAAAAAAAAAATTGAAAATGATCAGGAACCCGTAAAACGTCTAAAAACAAAGTTTGAGCTGTTTTTATATTTTTAGTTTTTTTATTATTGCTACGCCGCCACTGACACTATTTGTCCAAAACATACGCGTTTTCCATCCTCGCTGCGGTAGTAATACTGTGTCAAAATTTCATCAAAATCAATTCAATAATTTTCGCATTACGCAATACAGAACGATCTAAAACAATACTCGTATGTATACATCACAAATCCTAAGTCCTGTGGTTTCTATAATAAGCATGCACTTTCGGATGGATCTAAAAAAGTGTATCAAGCAGCGGCTTGATACACTTTTTAGAAGAACCTAGCGAGGTTCTTCATTCACATATCAATGGACAGCCCATTACGAATACAACAAATTTTTCAGTTTTACAACCCACTACCCCCCAACCACCCCAAATTCACCCCCACCCAAAAAAAGTAGAAAATGATCAGGAACCCCTAAAACGCTTAAAAACGAAGTTTGAGGCATATTTGAAATTTTTTGTTTTTTGTTAATTACTCCGCCGCCTGTATAACGATTTTCAAAATTATAGGAACATTACCTACTACGACCCCACAGCCTAACGCTGCCCAAATTTCATCACAATCCATGCAGGGGTTACTGAGATTACGAGGTTAGAAGAACGCCAACAGACAGACAGACCGACAGACAGACAGAAATGAGTGACGTGGATTTTCGTTATGTAGACATCATAAGACGCCCAAAAGGCGTATTATCTCAAAATCGAAAATTTTCGCGATCACAATACTCCCCTCACCTATCGGTGTGGGAAGTAAAAAGATACAAATCTACGAATAAAGAGGAAAATAATATGTATGAGGACGAGAATGGGCGTAGTCCTAGTACTACGCCCAACAGCAATGAAGACATCACCCCAAGAGAGACAAATGGGTCAGCGGTCGATGTTGAAGAGATGATCCGAACTCTTCTTGCTAAGGATGCACAGATCTTGGAGTTGAACAACAAAAACCAAGAATTATTGACTAAAAATGTAAGATTGACCGATATGATAGAATATACAAAAGCAGTTGTCAAGCTTCATCAATAACCAATCAAAGGACAAGAAGAGGAAGATTTAACTGTCTTCGGATGAAATATCGGTGCCGGTCGCTTCAAGGTAAAAAAACTTACCGGGCTCTTACAGTATAATAAAAGCATCCATGAAACTCTCTGAATTAGTCGTAAGATTGTGTTTTGGATTGCTTGTATTCTTTTTGTATAATCGGTAAGTAAGACTTTGGTATCTCTATTCAAGAAATCTCTATAAACATACTGGTCAAGGAACTTAAGTTCTCAACGGCATCATTGGTGTACTGAGCAACGCCTTTTGCACTTGGGTAGAAGAACGCGCTCCGTGTAGTAGGCTAGCGTTTCCGTGACAACAACAATCAATCAATTTTGAAATATGTATTTATCCATTTTGTCAATGTTACTATTTTTCAATGGATGTATCTTCAAGAAATAAACCAGCATTGAATACAGTCCACGAAACCATTATTTAGAAGACGATTATTAACACATACACATCTTTGAAAGAGCTGAAAGCTTTTTTGATGCAGCTGGTTATATGCTTCCTGAAACGAAGATCTTCATCAAATAGCAGCCCTAAATTTAAATTTTTCACCCCAGTTTGCCTATTTATAATAAAACCTTTAATCTGCACTTTTATCCTATCTTCAATGACATTTAGTAGTAACCTTTCGAACTACATCACTTTTGATAGTGACGCTACATCGTTGCTACAATATCATGACTCATCTAGCATACCTTCCATCACAGTCACAATCTCCACATGCTGACCGCTATAGACAAATGGACGATGGGCATTCCCATATATACCCACAGAGTCATCGCGCACAGGTGGTGTGGTAGACCGTAGGCCACCCGCTGGGTCAGAATTAAAGGTTAGACGCTCCGGGTTTGGACTTTCGACGGTGCCAATGCATCAGGTGGGTATACTCGCGATACCAGCGGGTGGGAGTAACCAGGGGATGTGTTAACACCAAATAAATATGCTTTAAGCACGAAAGCCGCATATGTAACTTGACCATGGCGAAGTGAGGAAATGTATACGTCGAAACGAATAACGTGCTATCTCTGTATCCACTACTGCAACTCAAGCAATATTATGGGTGCATCTGATTTTTTTGATAATAGTAATCTTTATCCAAAGATCTTCAAATGGATGCGTCAAAATAGCTAGCATTTGTATATACAATGTGTTCCACCATCATGTCGACAAACTTTGAGGTATGAAAATACAATTAAAGTTATCGAGAAAAAATGAGAAGAAAAAGGGGTCAACCTTTTAATTAATTTTTTATAACATTTTCAATTTCTGTACCACGACTCCATGGGTTCGCGCAGTTGTAGCGCCATAGCTTGATTATTTATGGACCGATTCACGACATTTTGAACTCATTTTATAGGAGAATGACAGGGCATATCAATTAAAGCAAAAAAAGAGAATACCTGACAATTTGTAGGGCTAAAAAATTCACCAAACTGATTTTTTTTTTTGAAATGCACTTATTTGGGTTACTTACAAATAATTTAAAAAAAAAAGCCGTACTAGTGCCTATCTATTAAGACATTTTAATGTTTAGCAGGATATTTCCTGTCTTACCACATGTAATTCGTGTATGTAGCACTAAAATTTTCGACAGAATAGGCCTTTTTTTATTATGACTTCTGTATCACAGCGCCATGTGTTCACGCAGTTGTAACGTCATATCTTGATTACCTATCGAGCGATTCACGACTTTTTGGACTCATTTTATAGGGGAATGACTGGTTATATCAACTGAGGCAAAAAAATACAATATCTGATAATTTCTAAGGCTTAAAAAATACACCAAACTGAAAATTTTTTTTTTTGTAATGCACTTGTTTTGGTTACTTGCAAATAATTTGAAAAAAGCCGTATTAGTGCCCATTTATCAAGACAGTTTAATGTTTAGCAGGATGTCTCCTGTCTAACCACATGCAATTAGCACTAGCACTAAAATCATCGACGAAATAGGCTTTTTTATTACGACTAATTTTGGAATAAAAGAGAATTTGGTATGCACATTGTCTTTATTGGACTTCGGTACAGATTATTACTTAAATGCAATTTACATGAACAAATTTTATTATTTTTATTTTTAGTACTATTTATTTAGTATTCAGCCAAATGACTGAAAGACAACTAATTGAAGTGAGAGTAATAATCTGTACCGAAGTCCAATAAAGACAATGTGCATACCAAATCCTTGTTTATTTTAAAATTGGTCGTAATAAAAAAGCCTATTTCGTCGACAATTTTAGTGCTACATAAACAAATTGCATGTCGTTAGATAGAAAACACCCTGGTAAACATTAAACTGTGTTTATAAATAGGCACTAATATGGATTTTTTTCCAAATTATTTGCAAGTAACCAAGACAAGTGCATTACAAATTTTTTTTAAGTTTGGTGGATTTTTTTTGCCTTAGAAATTGTCGGATATAATTTTTTTGCCTTAGTTGATATCCCCAGTCATTTCCCTATAAAATGGGTCCAAAAACTTGTGAATCGCTCGATAAATAATCAAGATATGGCGTTACAACTGCGTGAAGACATGGCGCTGTGATACAGAAGTCATAATACAGAAAGGCCTATTCTGTCAAAAATGTTCGTGCTACATACACGAGTTGCATGTAGTTAGACAGGAAATATCCTGCTAAACATTAAGCTGTCTAAATAAATAGGCACTAGTATGGCGTTTTTTCAAATTATTTGCAAGTAACAAAAACAAGTGCATTACAAAAAATTTTTTTTCCAGTTTGGTGAATTTTTTTAGCCTTAGAGACTGTCAGATATTGTATTTTTTACCTTAGTTGATATATCCAGTCATTCCCTTATTAAATGAGTCCAAAAAGTCGTGAACCGCTTGGTAATAATCAAGATATGGCGTCACAACTGCGTGAACACATGGCGCTGTGATAAAGAAGTCATAATACAAAATGGCCTATTCTGTCGGAAATTTTAGTGCTACATACACGAATTGCATGTGGTAAGACAAGAAACATCCTGTTAAATATTTAAATGTCTTAATAAATAGGCACTAAGACGGCTTTTTTTTAAATTATTTGTGAGTAACCCAAATAAGTGCATTACAAAAATTTTTTTTCAATTTGGTGAATTTTTTTAGCCTTAGAAATTATCAGGTATTATCTTTTTTTGCTTTAGTTGATATGCCCAGTCATTCTCCTATAAAATGAGTCCAAAATTTCGTGAATCGGTCGATAAATAATTAAGCTATAGCGCTACAACTGCGGGAACCCATGGAGTCGTGATACAGAAATTGAAAATGTAATAAAAAATTAATTAAAAGGTTGGCCCCTTTTTTTTCGCATTTTTTCTCGATAACTTCAATTATATTTTCATACCTCAAAGTTTGTCGACATGATGGTGGAACACATTGTATAGGTTTCTAGGTATAAATAAAAATCCATCAAAATATAGAAAACAGTGAACAGCAACCAACAATATATAGGACAAAATTTAAACGTCACACTATTAAGGGTCTAGGGTATAGCGCGCGAACTTGAGAATAAAAGAAAATATGTATTCCCGTGTTAGCGAGGAGGCGTAGCCGCCTGTTCCCTTTCTCTAGTATGTGTGTCTAAAATGGGGGGAGGTAAGGTCCAAAGGTCCAAAGGTAAGATCTAAAGGTCGCCATAAAAATGAATTCCACATTTTGAAACTCCTCGTTACCTTTAAACCTACAGTGATGATTCAAAAAGCAAATTGAAGGAGAAAACTTGCACTATATCACTTCGGTGGCCTTGTTTTGATATCATGTTTGGTTGTTAAATTACAGACATTTGAGAAATGTATGATTTTGCATCGCCATTTATTAAGGTCTTAACTATCACCTTCTGAAATACTGTGTATGTAGCTTGAAAAACAAGTGAGTTCTGTTCGAAATGGGAATCCGTGTTCTAACATGGCAAATACATAATGATGTATAAATGTGTGTATCCAGGCCCCTTAAACCAGTGATCCCAAAGAGGACTCGTTATCAAAGTAAACTTGTGTTAATTAAGTACATCAAAGCAACTGCTATTCTTCTTGACATATAGCAGCCTCTGATTCATATAGATGCAGTGCAGTGTGAGTATGGTATGATCTATGAAAATACCAACTGAAGCTGTCATTCTTAAAACACTTTTCTGGATCACAAAGATTCAGTGAGAGGCTTTCCAGGCAATTATTCTATAGGAGATGGTGGGTGGGAGATGACGGTGATAAGTCAAATCTATCCATAACAGATCTCAGCTGCTTTATATTGTAGATTGGGGTAGTAGTTTCTGGCATATGTCGTTTATATGGAAGTCCTATTTATTAATTATTTGACAGGTATTTGCCAAGAAGTTTAACTCAGCCGATTGTTTGATAGAGCCCTCTTGCGATTTTATTAGAAGGCCGTGGTTGTACTCTGCTGAACAAGAAATGAGAAAGAACGATGTTCCTTCTTTATCTAGAACATGAACCATTCATATAAATCCGTGTAAATTAATTAGTTGCAGATCTTGTAGCTCATGGATAGTTGAGGAACTGAAGAGGAGAGGTGCGTCATCTGCACACATTACGTAACTCCTGCTATTGAAATCATACACAAAAATAACTTAAAGCAATGGATCATCAATCGATCATTGTGGTACTTCTACTTTGCAACCAAGGATACTTTATTGACTGCTGCTTACTTGTACATAATAGTGTCTATTGTATGGATAACATCTGAACCACTGAAGTGGCAATCATCTGATACCATAGAGGTCCAATTTCTTTAGTAACAAGACATGATCTACCAGGTCAAATAGTTTACTTAGATCTATGACTATTCCAACCAACTTGCTACCTTCATCAATTTTCTCACAAACCATGTTGAGAAAAGCAGTTATAGTTTTTCTTGTGAACAGACCCTTGATAAAACTGCATTGATTGCTCTTAAATAATTTTTTTGTAAGAAAAGGATTCTGCCAAATAGATTGGCAAATGTTTTTATATTAATTTTGTGAATGGACTTGGAAGAGATATCAGCCTGTAGTTTTTTGTATCACTAGGACTTCCTAATTTATGCACAGGTATTATATTTGCAATTTCCAGAGGGTCTGGAAATTCTCCGCATTTAAAGATAAATTTAACAAATACGATACATTTATTGCACTTTTTCAGCAAGTCACTGTTGAAGCCATCATCTGCCGTGGAATCTGAGTTCTTTAGATTATTTAACTGCAAGATAAACTCAGAAGCTGGGTGAGAGAAAAAACTTCTATTATTAATATATGGGCAAACAGCGAAGGCAAAGGGCCTAAGTACTACTACTACTACTACTTCAGCTATAGGAAATCGCTTATTGAAATATCTAGTTTTTCGAGTAAAGAAATAAGTTACTTTGTTTTATATAAAGAGGGTCCAACTTCAGTGCCTTTTTATGATCAGCTTTCCGAAAAAGCTGAAAGCCTATGGCGCTGTAGAAGCGCTACGAGAGGACAAATATCGGTGCACGTTAGATTTGAAATGCCGCAGGTTGTAGCCGTCAGGAAACAAATTCCCCGACAGCCCATCTCACAGCGTCGAAGTTCTCCAAAAGAAGGTATTCAGGAGGAGACTGGTTTGGGGAGTAGGGACCTCGACCTGGTAAGGATGAGCTCGCAGAGCCTTTCTAGTGGTCCTCATTCGGACGGCCTTTGGTGTTATCATCTAAGAGAACTCATGCCAACATCTTCCTTGATAGAATCTGTAAAACACGGACAGGTCAGCCACCCTTCTTCGATAGTCCAGGCTGTAGAGGTCCTTTGTGAGGTAGCCGTATCGATTAGTCTAATTTCTTTTTTCTGGATAGTGTCCAGATGCTTTAGAGAGTGCTTCTAACGATGGTTGGATCTGTGCCTTGTAGAGCAGCAGTAGTTGCTCTGGTGTCTACAGCTTCCTACAGCGGAACATGGGGATGTCGTTTTAGCGATACTGATGATGTGGTCGTGCCGGGACATGTTATTATTGATGTTGATCCCCAAAAGCTTGACGGAAGGTGACTCGACCATTGGGTCCATTTCCACAGTTGGTAAGACAACGTGAGACTTCTTTGACAAAGTTGTTGCTTGAGTTCTCTGTATGTTAAACCGTACTTTATTTACTATATGCTCGATATCACCTTGGTTTTGATTACTTCTATAAGCGCATGAAAATGAAGACATCCTCTTAAAGCTAGTTTCGTCACTGGAAGCAGATTACCAATAAATAATTTCTCCAAAGCAATAAATTGTCTAAGCGACATCTGTTACCTACCGTACCATGTCGTATCCACGGACATTAGTACACAAAAACACCAACACCATGCGCGCATCAGTCCAAGGTTATAAATTAAATGCCATAATGACTTCTAAGCACCTCCTCTGTGGATTTGAGTTTCATCAGCTACAACGTATGTATATGCGAAACAACAAAGTTCCCTCAAATGGCTTGTCTTACTTCCCACACAGTCTAGGTACTAACAGTCATTATTATTAATAAGTGGGTAAACTGCGAAGGCAAGACCTAAATACCGGAGTATCGCGGCATCTATGGAATATTTCCTTATACAGGGTGGGGCATAAGAACCAAGTGTTTTTGGTTTGAGTAGTAGTCATATATTAGAAAAGGGAGGAGCGCGCGGTTTATTACAATCCATTCCTTGACTTAAACCATTACACTTTCTTACTTGCCGCTTGCCACCATGGAGCGGTAGACGCTAGAACAACGCGTGGCATATGGCGTGGCATCGTTGACCCATATTTTTTTGGAGAAAATGGGGTAACCGCTACAGTAACATCTGAACGTTACATTCATATCGTGAATACCTTTTTCATACCTGAATTGGAAAGAAGAGGTGTGTATATCAAAGATTTGTGGTTCCAGCAAGATGGCGCCACGGCACACCCCGCCAGAGCATCCATAGCTGTTCTTCGCCACATGTTTCCAAATCGTTCAATTTCGGAGTTTGGTGGCATTTCATGACTTTCTCGGTCTCCCAACTTATCAATTTGTGATTTTTTTCTATGGGGGTAACTCAAGCCACGTGTTCAAAGGGCCAAGCCCCGTACGTTAGACGCAGAGAAGGAAGCGATTCGCCATGGAATCTTTCAAAAATCAACAGAGACATGCTGGAAACAGTGGAGTGCAATTTTCGTGAACGGCTGCATCATATGCCAGATGTAATTCTTGCACTTAGATATTTCAAAATGGTTTATTATCAGCTATGTTCTACTACCAATAATTTTTTTTAGAGTAAAAACTAATAATTTTATGATTATTTCAAAAACAGTTGATTAATATGCCCCACCCTGTACTACTACTAGGTACTTCGTCAGCTATAAGAAGTCGTTTAGCTAAGGCATAGCTTACTGTAAAATTATATTGTTCGAGTAAAAAAATGGCGAAATGAATCTCTTTATTTTATATGAAGATAGTTTACCTTTAGTTGCTCGATATCACCTTGGTTTTGATTATTTCTGTAAGTGCATGATTAGTTTCGTTACTGGAAACAGATTACCAAAAAATAATTTCTCCAAAGCAATAAATTATCTAAGCGACATCTGTTACCTGCTGTACCATGTCGTATCCACGGACATTAGTACACAAAAACACCAACACCATGCGCATCAGTCCAAGGTTATAAATTAAAAGCCATAATGACTTCTAAGCACCTCCTCTGTTTTGGAATCGTAAAAACATGATGCGAAGATTTGAAAGTAGAATAGGCGATTCGGCACGGCTTCTAATGCGCCGTGACACAATCGGTAAATGTATGCAACGTTTCACTTCCAAGACGCGTACTAGGCTCGGGGTACTTTTATGGCGGTATTGTAACGTACCCTGCGGGACCCCGGTAGCTACACTTAATGGGGAATTATACCGGAAAGCCGTATAACTGCAGCGGGTAATTTACGACGATTAGGTATTCTGAGATTTTCTTCTTTTCAACGACCTTACAGGCGCTGGGTTTCGCCTCGGGGATTCGGTTTGCGAAATTTCTCTGCATAACACATTGTGGTACTACCATCATAACGGTGCAAGAAAATTTGGTTTGTCCTCCGGACTAACAGGATAATAATTAAAAGATGGCGTCATGTGGGTTGATATGCAAAGAAGCTAACAATTTTAGCTCCTCCCCAAAACAGTGGAAAATCTTTAGGAACCCTTAAAACACACTGAGAAAACCAGCCCTGTTAAAGTGTTTAACTGGTACATTTTTAATAGTCTATATTAAAGTTGCATGTTGTTTCTGAAATGTAGCTTCATAGTCAGCCATAAAAACTGAATTCTGATACTTCGATTTTGTAACAAAAAATACATATTATTGTAACAATTAAACTGGTTTAAGTACAACCACTTTTAATTAAACATTTTAATAGTAATGATTAACGGGAGTTAATATAAAAATAAATCGGTAACTGTTGTTATGAGTATTCCTATTGTAGACACTTCAGGTTACAATGACAACTAAACTGGTTGAAGTACTGCAATTTCCAATTAAACATCTTAGTTGCCAGAGCTAATGTTAATGTTAATCATGCTCCATCTCTTTTCTTCTTTGTAGAGGGCAAGCGAGTGCGAGAGAGATAGATGCTCTTCACTGTTGTTTTACATTTCAGTTAGTCGTTAGGCGTTACAGCACGGTTACGTGTGTGAGGTGCATTCGCTATTCGGTTTTACTATCACATGCTATTTTGTGTTCATTTAAGTTTTATGCATGCTTGTGTCCTTGTGTGTGGAACAGAATAGATACCTACGTGGTCAAATATGGCTTTGGAGTACACAAGTCGTACATTTCCAGTAACTTTGCTGTAAGATCAAAATATGTAGCAATATTCCAATGACATTATGTGTTCGTAGGTGTAATAGACGTTTTATGTGCAATAATAACTTTTTCATTATGATAATAATGATGATTTTAATTATTGTTATAATGATTATTAATTATTTTACCAGCAATGAAGATTATTTCGAATCTCTATGCTTTTTTATTCGCTCTAATTGAGTATAGGGATTCTCCGTATTAAATTAAGAAAAAAATTAGTATTTGTATTAAAGTTTTTCATTATAGCAGTCTAATTCATTATCTTGCCATTGTAGTATAATGACAAAAAGAATGTCACAAATAAATAAGGTAACCGCGATGAATAATCCTGTTTTAATGGAGGGTATTAAACAAGTAAATAACCTTGGAGACGTGGTTTAATTGTAACTATTAAACTAAGCAACAGTCACAGTGACATTTTTCTGACAACCACTGATGTGATATTGCTCGCTACCACAATCAATTCTAAACAGAACTCACTATTCAATTGCAGCAATTAAACAGTTTAGTTGTCACGTATTTAGATGCAAAATTTAATTGCTGTGATTAAAATTTTAATTGTAGCGATTAAAGTTTTCTCTCAGTGCAGGCACAAGAGATGTGGGGATTTTTTTTTCTTTCTAACTACTTTGTCACCAACGCACCGATTTTCGAAAATATAGCAGCACTACTAAGACACCATGAAATATTTTATCAAAATCGGTGTACTTAGTAGTTACCCAACTTACACAAAATTGAATTCCTAAGATGTGTCTGTTAGGCAAGGTTAGGATAGCTCTACAAAACGAATATTACAGTGTGGTGCTCCCATAAGTGCAAGATAATTTGATTACTGTTCATGTAAAAGAAATTATCATAAAATAATATGAATAAAAAATGAAATGGGGCTTGACACTTCCATAGCTATGTCTGAAAAGCAACGTTAGGATAGGTCTTTCAAGATGAGAAAATGAATATGCAAGGTATTATATAAGAAATTTCTTTATGAGTTTCAAAAGTTTTGGAGTTCTCCGATCTTCACCCTCCCTATGACCCCGAATTCATATTTACCTATAAATTTATAATATTCAGAAACACCTAAAACACCTTAAAAGTTTAGAGCGACAATGAAAAATTTTGTTTTTTCCTGTCGTTGATCATTCCTATCTATATGCCACCCATCGATCCGACATCTTTAGTCTGTTGCAGTGCCTGTTTATCAACATTACCACACATTACCATGTTCCTAACTTGCCATTCTGTTGATCCTAGTTCCTCCACCAATGTACCGATTTTCAGCACTATGCACCAGACAAGAAAGTTTTAAGGGGCCTGGATACACACATTTATACATACGTATTTGTCATGTAAACCACGGACTCACAATTTGTCGCATAACTCACTCTATTTTCAAACTACATATATAATATTTCAGAAGGCGATAGTTAAGACCTTATTGAATGACAACTATTTTCGATTTTCTCAAAAACAAAACTCGCAATGCAAAATCATACATTCTATAAATGCCTGTATAATTTAAAAACCAAACACGATATCAAAAAAAGGCTTTCTTCTTCAATTTGCATTTTGAATCATCGCTGTAAGTTTAAAGGTAACTTCAGGAGCTTGGAAATGCGAAATTCATTTTTATGGCGACCTTTGGACCTTACCTTTGGACCTTTTGACCTTACCTTTGGATTTTTGGACTTATCTTCCCTCATTTCAGACACACACACTTGGATTCTCAATTTTGCGTGCTATACCCTAGACCCTTAAGGGAGGATTTTTACCATTTTTTTCCTGAAATATTCGACCAGTCAATTTCCATGCTTTAAAGGAACAGCTTTGTGCAAAGAATTCTCCACTGTACCAGTATCTTCACCGAAATTAATCTCATTGCTTTGAAAGCATGATACACATTGGAATTTGAGTTTTATCGGCCACAACGTATGTATATGCCAAACAACAAAGTTACCTTAAATGGCTTGTCTTACTTCCCACACAGTCTAGGTACTAGCAATCATTAAAAATTCAGTAAAAACGTTTAGATATTTCTACGTTATGGGGTGTGCAACTATTATCAAGGGTAATTAATTGTTAATCGAAATTGTCTTTCTTTTACACCACATTCTTACCTCCTCTTTGACTGAGGGCAAAACGAAAAAAATCTTCAAGGACTTCTAAAATACTCAAAAAAAGTTTGGACTTTTCTCTTTTCGAATCGAATCGAGTTTTTTGTATTTCCATCTACAGTTCATCGTGTCCAGTTAAAGTGTCAGTGCATATTTTCAGATTTAATGATCAACCACTTTTCAATAAAAAAAAACACTTCTCAGTTTTGATGCTGTAGTTTGATAGAAAAACTTTACCATTTATTAGATCACAGATAGGGTGTAGGGTTGTGTTGGAGAGGTAGCACCTTTTGTCTGGGGCGGTCACTCCTAGCTTGTAAAAGGGCGGAGGCCTCAGATAACTGGTCCTAACGAGACACCCAACTCTCACTTGTTGGCTCCAAGCGCCACACCCTCGTACACTGTGTTGACCCACAGGCTAAACCAAGTGAGGGTAGCCAGATATGGTGAAATCGCAGCGTCTGACCCAGAGTGGGCGGCTGCAAACAGCGTCTGTTCTCCATGTTAGGAGCGACTGATATAAAACCAGAGAAGGCAACGGGAAACCACTCTGGTATTCCTTCCCCAAGAAAATCACAATGGCAGTACAACAAAATTCAATGGCCCCTAGTCCCCGGCAGGACTTAAATGTCCAGGGGGTGCGAAGAATCCCCGGGTTGGCTACGTTAAAAACCTTACAAATGGAATTTAAGATTGCGACATGGAATGTAAGAACTCTATTTGAAACAGGAAAATTTGCAACTGCATGTCACGAGATGGAAAGGCTAGGCATCCGAATACTCGGCTTGAGCGAAGTTAGATGGCCAGGCTCAGGAATAACCAGAGCAACGAATAAAACACTTTACTACTTCGGCAGTAACTACTCTAAACATCACAGTGGAGTGGGAGTAATTTTGGAGAAAGAATTCAGTCAGGCAGTTACAAACTTTCTACCGGTCTCTGACAGAAACTTGCTAATACAACTTTCGGGAAAACCTATGAACATAAATATAATACAGACGTATGCTCCCACAGCCGATAAATCCGCAGATGAGCTTGAGGCTTGGTACACAGAATTGGAGGAATTAATAAAGATAACTAAGAAACAGGATCTCACCATTATCACGGGGATTTTAACGCCAAGATAGGACAAGGGCGAGTGTCGGATTTGATTGGAAATTTCGGACTAGGCGACAGAAATGACAGGGGCGAAAGACTTACTGAATTCTGCCAACAACACAACATGGCTGTAACAAACACCTAGTTCAATCATCACCGTCGCAGGCTTTATACATGGACATCACCACAACACACGAATACCAGAATAGTCCGAAACCAGATTGATTTCATAATGATAAATAAAAGATTCCACAACTCAATTATTAATGTCAAAACCTATCCAGGAGCCGAAATTGGCTCAGACCATAGCCCGGTTGTAGCTAGGGTGAGACCCAAATGGAAAATCATTAAAAAGCCAAAACCTCAAAGTAAACCAGATGTAGGACTTCTAAGAGATGTCACAATAAAACAAAAAGTAAGTCAAGAATTGAACGAGCACCTCACAAATATCTCCCGGGACCCTATCCTCACCACCGATGTGGATAGCACGTGGAAAATTATAAAGGATGCCTTGAAGAAGACCGCTGAGGCATATCTGAAATCAATTCCTAGAAGAAACAAGAGGGAGTGGATGACAGAGGAAATCTTGAGTTTAATGGACACACGGAGGGAATACAAAGCTGCTGGTAACATAAATAAATACAGACAGCACAGCACAGACAGCAGACTAATCCGCACCAAAATAAAACGTTCTAAGGAGAGCTGGATAGAGGATAAATGCTCGGAAATTGAGGAACTACAGCGGCGGCATGACCATTTCAACCTACATAAGAAAGTGAAAGAATTCACAGCGACGAACAAAAGACTTACAGCCCACAACATGTTAGGTTCAGACGGCAAACTATTGGACTCCACAGAGGGAAAAATACAAGAACGGGAAAGATACATCAAGACTCTGTTTGAAAACGATAGAGCAGAGCCCTATCAAGCAGGTATTAATACGGAAGAACCAAATATTCTGACATCCGAAGTAGAATATGCAATAACACAACTCAAGACAAACAAAAGTCCAGGGCCAGACGAAATACACCCCGAAATATTGAAACTAGTAAGCGAAGAAAATATTGACCTGCTCGTCGCTCTCTATAACCGCATCTATGAAACTGGCAGAATACCTCAAGAATGGTTAGAATCGATTTTTATACCACTGCCAAAGAAAACAAACCCCAAAGACTGTCGAGACTTCCGCCTAATAAGTTTAATGAGTCATGCATAGCGCAAAAATGCTATGATCAACAACGAGACATCTTCATTTGTTTTATCGATTTCGAAAAAGCATTTGATGAGTGACACATGATCCGCTGATGGAGTCTCTTCATGGTGTGGGCCTGGACGAAAGAGACATTACTCTGATACAGAACCTATATTGGAACCAGAGCGCTAGAATCAAAATTGAGGGATCCACATCCGAGCGAATCGGGATTGGCAGGGGAGTTAGACAAGGCTGCGTCTTATCCGCTTTGTTGTTCAACCTTTATTCAGAGCTTATATTTGACAGAGCTCTGGCAGATATCTCAGAGGGAGTTAAAGTTAATGGCGTGAACATAAACAGCATCAGATACGCTGATGATACTGTCTTGATGGCTGACTCAGATGTGGGTTTACAACGACTCCTCAACAGCGTTCATAATGCCTGCGAAGAGTTCGGTATGAAAATAAATGTCAAGAAAACCAAGGTAATGGTGATTAAAAAATCCAAGAATGTGCCGCAACCAATCCAAATAGATGGAAAGACTCTTGAACAGGTAGATAGGTTTCAATACCTGGGATGCTGGGTGGACAGCAAACTAAATCCAGACACAGAAATAAGATCAAGAATAGAACAATCCAGAAGATGTTTTGTACGTCTCAGAAAGCTCCTCTGCGATTCACGCATCAGTCTTGACCTGCGTTTAAGACTCTCAAAATGCTATGTATGGTCTACTCTCTTGTACGGAGTCGAAACATGGACACTCAAAACACAAACCATCAATAAATTGGAAGCTTTCGAGATGTGGACATACCGCAGAATACTCAAAATACCATGGACATCGCGTACTACGAACGAAGAAGTTTTGCGCAGGCTGGGAACAGAACGAGAACTATTTAAAATCGTAAAAATACGTAAAACAGCATACCTGGGCCACATACTAAGAAATGATAAATATCGATACGCACAACTTATCGTAAAAGGAAAGATCGAAGGCAAGCGGGGGCTGGGACGGAAAAAACTGTCATGTCTGAGGAATATACGTCAGTGGACTGGCCTGGGAGAAGAATTTGCCACTGTGATATCCAACCTTCATTGATGGAGATGGCATGTTAAGAAGAAGAAGAAGAAGAAGAAGAAGAAGAAGAAGAAGAAGATCACAGATATGGCATAACAAATGGTCCACGAAGAAATTCAAGTAAAGGAGGAATTAGCGGTAGTTTTGCGGATGACAGTACGCTGCATGCAGGCATCATGAGCAATAGACCGATCTCTGTGATCGAGCTGGAACGCAGAAGACTGGCAGTGGCAGCTTCACTTTCAAAGGATCTCGATAACCATTACCGCTTGGGGGCTTAAGAATATGGTAAAATTTAATGCTTCCAAGACCCAGTATCGTACGCTGACAAACAAGAAGTGCCCAAGCCAACACCAGGTTCTAATGAACAACCGGGCTCTGCCAAGGAGTCACTCAATCAAGCTGTCAGAAGCCAACATTACAGAAAATCTGATCTGGCACGAAAACGTTGCGTCAATTGCAACAGCTGCTGGTAAAAAGCATTAGAGCCAGAAGGTACTTCTCACCATGTAACCTCCTCATGCTATATAAAGCCCAAATAAGACCTGGCCTGAAGTATTGCTCCCATGTCTGGGGAGCTGCAGCCCCTACTACCATGTCTATACTAGATGCCGTTCAGAGAAGGGCATTTCGATTAATTGACGACCCCGCCTTAACGCACCACCTCCAACCACTTTCTTACCGGCGTGCTGTTGGTAACCTCTCACTCTTCTACTGATATTCAAACGGACTCTGCTCCTCTGAGCTATCCTCTATCGTTCCGACGCTCATCGCTCCTATCAGATGCACCCGCGCGACCGCTGCATCTCATCCTAAGGCGGTCGTTCTTGATACATTAAGAACCGAGCGATACAACCGCACATTTATTCCCAGGGTGTCCAAGGCTGGGATGGAGTGCCAGGAGATGTATATATTGGGCCTGCAGTATTGACTCATTCAAATCCCAGCCGCGGTACTCTGGTATTTAGGCTCTGCGTACGCGGTCTGTTCAGTTATAAAAAAAATATACATTACGAAGTTTAGAACGATAACAATAATAAAATTGGTAGGTATAAGGAAAATCATCAAACGTATACACCTTAAAGACCATTGTAGAGAGGCTGCTATCAGTAAGTGCGTAACAATTTTCATTTAAGAAACGCTGTGTCAACAGTAGCACACCTAAAGTTAGTAGTGTTGTTCAACGAGCGGTAATGTTGGTCATAACTCACGCAAATAAATGCACAGTTGAGTTATTATCATTACTTCGTGTTGAATAAATACTATACTTCAATTACGACCGTAGCTATATGTAGTATGATTTTAATACATAATCATCAAAAACTATGGACAAACTTAACCACCTCTGTCAAGCAACCATAGTAGCCCCCTCGGCAGGTAGAGGCAGGCCGGCGCCGGTTCCGCACGAGTCAAATACACCAGTGCATGGTACAGTGAAAACAGACAAGAAACAGAGTACAAAGATTGGCCAGTCGCATCTAGACACGGTATAGGAAACATGCAATAAGGGTTCAAAATGTTGCCCATTATTGGCAAAACAATGAGGGACAGTTGCAAAAACACTGGAAATGATTCCCCTGAGGGGCTAGAGGATACAATAGGGGGTGAAATAGTTTTTGGTTAAAAAGTTGTCTCTCTGGACAAATATTTTGACGCGTCTTGGCGTTTTTTCGTTTAATCAGCGGTTTGTGATAAATCCGTGGTGGGAAGTTGTCAAATGAACTATTAGTGCATACATATGTAGACTCACATCATATACATTAGAACCATTTAGTTGAAATTTGTAAATCAGATGAATATGTGACTGATACTGTACATGTTCAACGAATTCTTGTGCACGTCTTATTAAGTAAGCTATCCACTCTGGTAGAGACTGTTTGAATCGCTTTGTAAACAAGTTTTTGGTATCAAAAGGGAGAAGTGTTGTATCATTTTGGCGCTAAATTGAGATATGACCGCCGCATGACTGATTTGTTTGGTTTGGGAATTATTGTGGTACCTAGCCTACATATGTAGTGTTGTGGTTGTGTATAAATGTGTTATGCTCATTTGAATATATCTCTGATACTAAGTGATAGTACGTAGTAAATACAATTGCCTAACGTTATATATTTGGGTCTCGTAATATCATTGGTCGGGTACATTCTTGTTTAGTTAAACATTAATGTTAGAATAGCTTTTACTTCCGATACACACCGATAGGTGAGGGGAGTATTGCGATCGCGAAAATTATCAATTTTGAGAAAATATGCTTGCTTTGTGGGCATTGGGAACAACATTGACATTTGACGCGCTACATAAGGAGGCTCCTGCACTTGGCAACGCTTGAGGAACGACCTGGGTTCGGTGGGAATTCCCGTGTCGGACAGATCCTTTGGGCTGGCCCGGCAGGTATAAGATAATTATAACATCATTAAATGCTCATTCCTTCCAACATTTTTATATCGTAGTGCGGTTATAGTGCAACTTGTGTCTTTTATCCCAAATAGGGATTTTCGCAAACACTGAAGCTATGAGTAATTCTTTATCGCTACTCATCTTTGACCGGCACAGACGAAACCAGGTAGCAAACTAAATTTCTGTTACTATAAAGGCGTTCAAGCGGGCTTCCGACGCTGGTAAGCGAACGAAAACTCAGTTGAGCAGGTGAGCCTGCATGCAGTACCTGCACGCTTTCGCAAGCCCTCGCACGCTCACTAAAAAGCCCCACTGTGTTTGCGCGCATACATTTTAGCCAGATTTGCAGTTTTTATAGCGTAGCTTTAGTCACTTAAATTTCCAAGGGGTGGGTATTTATATCTAGTAGACGTCGTTCATAACCCACGGCTGCGACGTGAGCTATGAAATATACTTCACACTGTTTTTTGATGGATAGTATTTCCCGTTCATGGGTACTTTGGTAATCGTAGTATTACTCAATGGAAGTAGGTAAGCATATTTATGTCTGGAAATCTTATAGGCTGGAGACCTAGTCAGAGGTACAATATAGACTCATACATCATACATTTATCGTAATAGTGCCTATAACCTATATTGTCGATTGGCCAACGTACCGAAATACTGTGAACAACTTTGAACTGTGCCCAATTCTCTTCAAATTCTTATCTCAATTTTTGTCGAATGCTTTCCATTCGCCAGTTATACATGCTCATAAATACATCAGTACTAATAATTGCCATTCCACGGGTGCAATTCTCTAGACCTGATGACAAAAGAACGAGAAGAAAGTATAATGTGGTACCATTATTAATGGAAAATCTTAATTATATACGGACTGCTTGAAGAAAAGAAAGTAGCAGGTAACATTTCGAGTCAGAATTTGTTTCTGCATCTTCAAGAAAGTTAGCTGAATGACATTTTGCAGGTAAATGTCTCACGTATTCTCAAGTCATTTCAGGTTAAAACGGTATGAGTATGAGGAGTATATTAAAAAAAATATCTGTCTCAATTATGTCAAAATTCCAGCCGCTTATCGTATGCCAATTCAGATTTCTTGATATCGGATTTGTCCTTCATTATGGAAGCATTGGTTTGAGGTCTTCAACTTATATTATTTCACTATAGTAACGGTAATAATTTCGTAATCAGCGCTCGCCCTTTAATAATATTTTATGGGAAAGAAAATGCATTATGACTCACGGGAAATACTTTGAAACTGAAAAAAAACGGACTGTCACTTAGATCATGCCATTACGAGAAGGAATTCTGTCTGCCTGCCTATATTGGCCTCATTTTCTTGGTAGTCATATAATGTACCTATATATAAGTAGGTACCTTTTGATAAAATGATTTACGTAATCAATTTGTCTGCAATATATATAATTTTCTTACTTTTCTATATCCATTAACGATGCACCACCAATTTCCTTAGTTTGCATATGGAAATTTTTGAGCTGCGTTCTCCATAATAGAAATGCAGATAGAGATTTTCAATTTATTAGCTAACCTGAATATCTGAGAGTTCTGAAATTTTTGACGTTTGTCAAATGTTACTGAAATTTAAAACTTTGACCGGATTTGTAATCAGCACCCTCAAATTTGCTAAAACACGTGCGAGGTTTCTTCTTAATAGAAAGCCAGATAAAGGTTTTCGATCATTTAGGTAAACCTGATTTTCATAAAACGCGACTGAAACTCAAAACTGCAACCGAATTGGCAATTAGCACCCTTAAATTATCTAAAATACGAAGTTTCATCTTAATAGAAAGCCAAACAAAGATTTTCATTTTTTTAGGCAAACCCTTATAGGCGGAGATACACATGCCTGTAGCTGGCACACTGGCATGAAGGCAGAAATACACATGCCTGTAGCTGGAACACTGGCATAACAGCTCCTTGCTTGTGCCACCTACTGTCATGTGTATACGCTAACTGGCATCCTCTATCTGGCATGCAAGTAGATAGCACAACATTTGATTTACTGGCATGCACGCTGAAAGAGGGGCGCGGGGGGCTGTAAAACCGGCACGTGTGAACGTACGCGACTAAAGGCATGCCAGTAGCTGTATTTCGCATATGGGTATCATTTTTTTTAATGTTGTCGACAATTTTTGATAATAATTCGTCAAATTTTTCTGCAAGCATTCTTAAATGGTTTCTGTAACCACCTTCATCTTCTTGTCGCATTTCTGTAAGAAGACAGCTACTTGCTCCAAAATTTTCCCTTCTACTAATCCAATTTTCCACCCAAATCTGTCTTCTTCTTTTCTTTTTTTATCTTATTAACTTAGCCACACATTTTACCCCTAGATGCAGCATGATGGTATTTAATTCACCTCGGATATCTTCCATTGCAGAAAAGCAAAAGCAACTGACACGCACTGTCTGTTTTGTGAAGTGGCATATGTATACGTCTTGGAGAAACTAGCATGCAAGAGCGCAAATTGCATGCAAGTTTGACTTGCAAATGTATCCACAGTGTGCTAGTTACTTGCACATGCCTTTAACTTGCATGCAAGCTACTATTCCGTTTTACAGGCATGTGTATCTCCGCCTTAAGATCTGAAAATGTGCAATTTTAGATTTCCTTCAAACGAGACTGAAACTCAAAAGTGCGACCAGGTTTGTAATCAGCATCCTCAAGTTATCCAAAACGCGAATACTGAATATCTGAGAGGTCTGAAATGTTTGATATTCGTCAATTGTTACTGAAACTCAAAACTTTGACGAGACTTGCAGTAAGCACCCTCAAATTATCCAAACCACGAGATTTCATCTGAAAAGAAAGCCAAATGAAGATATTCGTTTTTTTTTTAGATAAACTCTTAAAATCTGAAAATCTGCAATTTTAGATTTTCTTCAAACGAGACTGAAACTCAAAACTGCGACCTGATTTGTAATCAGCATCCTCAAATTATCCAAAACACGAGGTTTCATCTCAATAGAAGGCCAAATTGAGGCTTTCAAGTTTTTAGGTAGACCTGAACATCTGAGAGCTCTAAAATTTTTGATGATCGTCAGCTGTTACTGAAGCTCAAAACCTTGACCGGACTTGTAACAAGTACCCTAAAATTATCCAAAACACGAGATTTTATCTTAATGGAAAGCCAAATAAAAAATTTCAATGTTTAGGTAGACTTTAAACTGAAAGACCTGAAATCTTTGATTTTCGTCAAGCAACTTATCTAGCCATCAAATTGCCAAAAATAAGAAATGCGTGAAAAAATACTCGATTATGTTTTGACGCTGCGGCGTTTTTCAATTTTCTTATAGGATCATCAATAGTCGTTTTGGTAAACTTTCTAGTTAGGGTAAAATGCTGTAACATAACATAAGCTGGGTGATTTGGACTGATCCAAAAAATGCTTACAAACTATACCTATTGACCAGCAGACAGCTTCGGAGTCTCGATTATACTGACCCATAAATTTAGTTATTCAGATACAGTTTTTATAATTGAAATCCTGGGTGATATTTTCAAAATACCCTTAAGAATGTAATAAAAAAATAAATTCCTTTTTTTATAATCCAGTGACCGCAGAATCGGACACCTTCGTTAAAGGGGTTGAGTCGAATTGCCCCGCGGTAGAGAATGTCGTTTTCTTGTGGGCCGAATTCTCTCCCCGGTGGGGTTGACTTGTCTCCCTTACCAGATTGCAGGTAAATTTTCGGTTAATTAGTTATACAAGTCGTCAAAAAGTCTGGAGCAGGTTTACTTTTTTTCAAAAAGTTGATATAGTTTCGCCAAAAAAGCCTCTGTTCCAGACTTTTTGACCACTTGTATACACATATTTCTTTCACACATTGGGGTGGGTTGATAGAATAAAATTAAATGTAGATAATGAGAAACAAATTATTGCGTAATTTATTTGCATTATATGGCATTTTGACAATTTTAGTATTATTTCAATCTAAACTACATACATACAACTATTCTATTTCCTATTACATGCTCTAAAATGATATGAAATTGCTTTTACAAAATCTATATCTTTGAAATTTGGTTTGCCTTTTAGTTCTTCAACTTTTTTATTTACAAAATTTTGTCTGTGTAATACACTACCATCATAAATTTTAATTATATTATCACAACTTCTCATTTTTACATAACTGTCTATTTGAAAATTCAATAATACATTTAAAAACTGATTAATATTTGGATGAGGTGAATAAAATGATTGATTATATTTGGCATGAAATGATTCGCAGCCATTTGTTGTTCTTAATAAAGAAGATGAATGTTCAGCCCATACATGAGGAGGGATTTTTGAATTGTCATCGATATAATTTTCTACTAAATAATCACAAAATTTATCTACTCGATCACAATTTGGTTTTAACTCATAAAGGTCCATAGCAAAACAGTAACCAACACTTTCTGGCCGTAAGAATGGTAGTCCAAATACATATGTCAGAAATCTTGTTGTGTCGGTTTCATCTTCCTTTTGCTTCTTGTATTCGGATGATAGACCTAATTCCTGGATCTTTCGATACCAAGATGAAATCGACATCCTTTGATTTTGGATTGTGGGAAAATTTCAGCCAAACTGGTGTGAATCGCACTTTCAAAATCGGCTGTTATAACACTTGGGATTAAAGTTCAGCCTAGTTTTTCTACTTTTTCTCTGACAAATGCAAACATTTGTTTGTATGAAGACGTTGTTTTATTGGGTAACAAACAGAGGACGAGTGGAACGTAGTGTCCATTTTTACATCCATGTATCGTAAAAAGTTGCAAATAATATTTTGGGCAGTAGTTAAAAGTGCCATCTACGTACAGATGTGATACGGATGACAAAAACTTCAAATTAGTTTCACAATAGAATATTACAATTTGACTAATTTCACAATTTTTGATGAGAAAATTTTCATCTTTATTTGTTTTTATATTTTGCGACTTTAATAATTCTTGAAATTCCTCTCGATTTTTTGGAAGAGTTGGTAGCTGCTTCGATCTTGCATAATGTACATTTTTTCTTACTCGAACAATGTCTTTAGTAGTTATAGTTTCCGAATCCGACTTTTTAATTCTTTTCGAATAAGTTTCATAGGCCGTTCACATATATCGTCTACACACATAAAAAGAAATTCTCAAGTCAAGAATTGTGATATACTTGTAAATAAATACTCACAACAAGAATGTCGGTTCTCACTCTAAGAAAGAATATTTGATGAGAAAATTATACAAAAAGTGTATCAAGAATAATACATTTTTGATTTATATACTTATTTTAAAGAAATATGTTCCGAAAGAAAATATAATTTTCTTTGCAACCAAGGCTATAATAATTTAATAACAAATATTTCATAATTTTATATCAAGATTATCATTTTGTCCAGCGTTGTCCAGTTTACTTCTATCAAAAATATAGACAGCTTGCAAATGCGAACCTTCATTTACAATATGATAATCTTGGTTTGAAAATGAACGCTGTTTTACAAGCACACTCTATATTTTGTATCAAGTAAATCATTTATTTGACGTTTACCAACGCGCAGCGTGTCACGAGTCAACCCTAACCTGTCCACAGTGTCCACCCTCTCAACTCAACAGCCTGTTGACCGTCCGTGTCCGCGCCGCCATTATCGGTTTTCGGATTGTCGTATTCGCCGCCGTCTTTAGCACCGTAGCGTAATACCTGCACCCTGGCCTGGATCCCGCATAATACCCGTGATTCCACCGTCAACTATCAGTCATTGAATCTGCCGGTAGTGCTGGTCCACCGCCATTTGAGTTGCGTACCAGCTCCCATCAGCTTCCCTATCACTGGATCTATCCAACCATGAATGAGTATTAAAAAAATTGGGATGCGAAGACCTGGCTCAGGTGCTGTTCCTAGATAAGTACTAAGTATATTAAAATGCGACTTAAGAAATTTTGCAGAACTATTTCTCCAGAAAAATTTCTACATGCTCATAGAAGAGTTTGAATGCTCAAATTAATACTATTAGATTCCTCATCCAAGAATATCACAATTTTAGAATTGTTGAGCTACTTGCGTCAAGTTTATGAAATGCTCCCAGTTAAGATTATGAAATGCTTCAGTCAAGATTATGAAATACTTCGGTCAAGATTACCATATGCTTGATTTAAGATTTTGGTATTCTTACTATCAAGAATTTCCCAGTTCTGCAATGAATATATTTTCTCAATCTAACCCTTATATGGTCAAAGATATCGTGTTCTCACGTTAAGACTAGCATAACTTTGCGCGTATAGGAAGTTATGGTACACTTGAATTAAAGCAACTATGCTCCATCTAAGAAATTATTTTTATGTGTGTAGAGCTGCACGCTTTACATTATTACTTAACTTCTGTCTGTTTAAGTCGCTTTCCGAAATTTTGTCGTGATTATGCACCAACACTGATTCAACTGTCACATGTTCTTCAGTTTCAGTTTTCACGTAAGCTTTACATAACGTTTTTCTTGATGTACACGTCCACCTTTTTTTATTTCCCGTTAACAATTTTTGAAAAGAAAACTTAAACCCCTCACTAACAGTTGCTTTCCTTTATCACTTAAAATCACAGAACTCATTTTGACGCTAGTTGTTTTCTTGACGACTGTCCAAATAGTTATAAATTTATAAAATAAGGGCGACAACAGGTACCACATCATGTAAATGAGGTAATTAAAGAGCGATTAGACCCTTATTAGTTGGAGGGGATCGATATCAATAGGGAGGGAAATCGGATGTCGCCTTTTTGGGGACAGGTAATATTTTGAATTTATGGAGACAACTCCAACCTGTCCCGTTAAAGTACACACCTCACGTGCTTAAAACATTTTTTTTATTTGAAGTTTTCTCGGAAAATATTGTAGACGTTCTACTCTCCTGCCAAATTCGATTCAGTGCCATAACATACTGACGATAATTGTGCATTGTGCTGCCGATCCTTCGCTATGCAGCTTGTTATCTCGTTTTTGTCAGACGACTTTCATTCGACGATTATCTATGCCAATAAATACATCAGTACCACTGATCTGTCTTTCACGGGTGGATCCCTGACGGGAAAGAGACAAGAAGACAGCATTACGTCGTCCATCATCAGTAGAAAATCGTGATTATATACGGACTCCTGGCGAATGGAAATCCATGGCCAGTGCGGGCATCCAGCTAAGGTCACGGGAGTTTGTGAGCAACGGACGCCCTGCTACGTCAATGAACGATGGTCCCCGAGGGACCATTAGAGGTTTCTATTTGCGAAACAGTGGCGTAGGATCGAGGATACTTCAACGGCGAGAAATTAATTTCTGCTGTATTTTGGTGAAAATTAAAAAAGACGTCTCACGTAATCTGCAAATTGAACGAAATGCGACCAAACTACTTCTTCTTCTTCTTCAGGTTCCATCTCCTAGCAGAGGTTGGATATTATCATGGCAATTCTAACTTTGTTTGCCGCTGTTCTAAATAGTTGATTAGATGTCATTCCAAACCAATCCCTCAATTTTTTCAGCCAAGTTCTTCTCCTTCCTTGTCTTCTTTGCCCTTGATCTACCCTTCCATAATGTTTTGTAGTATAGTGTATTTGGGTCCTCTTATAACATGACCAAGGTACTCTAGTTTTTTTTTGTTTTGAGGGTGTTAATGATTTCTTCCTCTTATTAGATTCTCTGCCGTAGTTGTACATTTGAGACCCGATCAGTCCAAGAGATCCTCAGCATTCTTCTATAACACCATCTTTCGAAAGCCTCCAGTCTATCCATTTCTGCCTTCTTAAGCGTCCAAGTCTCGGCACCATACAGCAGAGCCGAAAAGACACAACAACTCAGCATTCGTAGTCTAAGTATCAGGTTTATATCTCTGCGGCAAAGAACTTTCTTTAGTTTTACAAATGCAGTTCTTGCACTCTCTATTCGAGCTCTTGTTTCCTGAGATTGCTCAGCGGTTTCGGCTACCAAGTTCCCAAGTATCTATATCTTCTTACTCACTCTATTGACGCGTTATCTATTGTAATACTGCCGATTACGTTGTTATTTTTTGTAAATATCATAAATTTGGTTTTCTTTAAATTTATGTTCAGACCACAACTTTTACAACTGTTGTATAGGTTTTGTACACCGTTTGTAGATCTTCCAGTCTATCGGTCACTACGACAGTGTCATCGGCATAACGCATATTATTTATGATCTGTCCATTTATGGTAATTCCCTCTTGGCAGTCACATAGGCACTCACTAAAAATGGCCTCACTGTATACATTAAACAAAATTGGGGAAAGTATACAACCTTGGAGAACGCCGCGCAAAATCTCCACTTCATCAGAAAACTGATCTTCAATTCTGACTCTCTCTCTTTGATTCCAGTACAGATCTAGGCTACAGCACTGCCCAGATCCAGTCCATCTGGGTGTCACCTTAGACAGGACTCTGTCCTATAAAAAGCACGTAGAGAAGACTAGTAAAAAGTGAATACGAGGAACGGTGTTATTCGCAAGCTGGTCAACTCCAAATGAACGGCTCATTCTGGCATATTGCGGACGACATCCCTTGCCTTCTGCTTTGCCCCCATGCTAACAAACTGGACGCTACCTTGAGCAACACCTGTAGGATAATCAACAGCTATCTAAAACCTAACAACCTGAGCCACCTAAACATGTCAGTGGGAATAGCCCCCCTAAAAATTAGGTGAGAGGTCACATGTGTGGCAGAACGGAGTCGACAATCGTCACAAACCCCAATATTCAGACTTAAATCTAGGAAGAATTTCATTATGTCAGCAAACCCACTAACAGACTCCAAATCAGTAACTAAAGAGATACTGTGGAAACGACGGCTAACAGAGAATCACATTCCAACTTGGAACCCATCTGAAAGCCTCCCTGCCGGATTACAACTGGAATGGAGAACCTGGAAACGTATCAACAGGATTAGATGCCAAATGGGCAGGTCTGGGGATAACCTAGTGGGATGGGGATACACTGAGGATGATTTTGCCCATCCCTGGAAACCCCTTGCACAGTCCAGGACCTATGGGAATCGAACGACACGGCAATGCAGTGTGCCAGACACTGGAAAGAGATGTGAGCAAATAAAGACTATCATATCTGACTTGCGACGTCTGTGATCGTCCAATATATGTATCTTTTCCTTTCTCTAATTGCCAATTAACTAATAGTAATTTATATAAAAAATAAACAAAGCTGAAAAAATTAAATTAAATTAAATTACATTTGACTGACCAATTAATTCAAGTGTAGCTCAGATACGAGGAAATGAATAAACGTAACCTTTTAAAATAGATTAATAGCTTTTTAAGTAATAGAAACTACTTTGTGAGAATAAGTAGCTGTCTATCTCTATAATGACACGTGTATAGTGGTGCTCCTTGGGGCTCTGTTCACGGCCCACTGCTATTCATACTCTACACAAGTGACCTAGCTAAATCAGTTACATCTAGAGACGCTTTATTTGCATGTCGCTTTAAGCCATGAAGTCTTAAGAGATCTTAACAAAGTTCATCCTTGATCAGAGTAACTGCCTTTGAACAAATAAGAATGCTATGCCTTCCATATATTTTTTAATTTTGTAAAGAAAAATGACCATGGTGACATTTTGCACCTTACAGACCTATTCGAGCGTTGCCTTCCATCAGGGCATATTATTATCTGTGGACTTAACTTTTTTTACAGGATTATTTGATTACGTTGCCAGATCTTTTCTGGGTAAAGTCATTATATCTTCCTTATATGCTAGTCCATAATGTAAATATTAAAGCTGGTTTGACGATATATTGCAGTCATTGCATTAATAGTAAAGTGACTGAAAAAACTTGTGAGGAAAATCCCAAAATAGCCTATTGCCTCAAAAGAAGATACTGATCCAATGTATTTGTTTGTATATAGGAAATTGTGTGCGATAAGCAAGAGACAAGTTGAGCGTGGTGACTGTAGATCTTATCATTGGTAAGAATTTAAACGCATGGTAAATAATCACAACGACGTGGTCTTGCAAACACACACAATATATACGAATTCGATGGATATTGCGTATTTTGAAATCGGGTAATATTAGTAACTGCTGCACTAATTTTGGCGGTGATATAATCAGCAAAACACAGAAGTCATGGGAATCGTCTTTAGGCAGTCTAGGAGTTCCTGAATATTTTCTATTTCTTCCAGGAGAAGGTTTCTTGTCTTTCTCTAAATAACCTGAGAGTACCTTCTACAAGTTCTCTTGATTTGATCCTCCAAACTGCATCAGTCTGGTACGCCACTGAGCTGTCCCGTCGCAGTGCCGATTTCTATTTTGAAGATTTCTATTGACCGTTTCCTAGTAGTACGGCAAGTGTCAGTAGGGGCATTGTTCTTCCTTGTTGCGTGCCATCCTATCTGTCTAAATAATACTGCTACTGCGACTTGTTCTGTTGGAAATAGATCACCTCCGTAGGTGGCGAGTTTTTTCGAGGAAGAGTTAAATGTCGCTTTTATGTACTGAGTAGCTGGATAATGTCAATATGCTCTAAAAATGTGACTTACGTGCAGGTGGCTATGGATTCTTCGCATATTTCTGCAATCATAGGATAACAGGCTCAGACAGTTAAATATTATGTACGTAGAGTCGACTGTCGTGAATTTTACTTCCCACACCGATACTTGAGGGGAGTGTTGTGATCGCGAAAATTTTCGATTTTGAGATAATTCAGTATTTGGGTGCTTTTATAATATTTACATAACGAAAATCCACGTCGTCACTCATTTTCGTCGGTCTGCCTATCGGATCTGTCTGTTGGTTTGTCTGTTGTCTGCTGACGCTTTAGCCTCGTAATCTCAGTAATCGCTGCATGCATTATTGTAAAATTTTGGTACCCATATGCTGTAGGTCGTAGTATTTAATATTGCTATGACTTTGAAAATCGGTCCATGAGTGGCGAGTAATTATAGAAAATCCAAAAGATATCAAATCATCGTCAAACTCAATTTTTAGGTGTTTTAGGGGTTCTTGATTGTTTTCTACTTTTTGGAATTGATGTGCAATTAGGGTGGTTTGGAGGGTGATGTGTTGAATTTTGAAAAATTTGTTGTATTCGTAATAGGATGTCTATTGGTCAGTGAAAGAAAGACCTAATGGCATAATACTCTTTTTCAGGTCGACCCGAATACTGGATATGAGGATTGCTTCATAATGTGTAACGTGGAAACTACTGAATTGATTTTAGTGGAATTTCAACACAGCATTATTACTTTGGCGGGGAAGGAAAACGTGTATGGCTTTTAGAAATCGTGCCAGTGGAGGCGGAGCAACAATCAAAAAACTAAAAATAAAAAAAAACAGCACAAACATCGTTTTTAGTCATTTTAGAGGTTTCTGATCATTTTCATTTTTTTGTGGGGCTGAAATAGGGGTGGTTGGGGAGTGCTGGATTGTAAAGCTGAAAAGTTTCTTGTATCTATTGACCTGTGAAAGAAAGAGCTAGCGGTATAACACACTTTTTGCGGGCGAGCGATGATCTGTGCTTGACATTTTTTCACATTCTACGAAGCGGAAATGGTAATGTAATGATTGCTGGTTGTAGAGTATTGGTGGAATACACTAACCGTGTTAGAGGTCCAAGATCACCCTACGAACGTAGAAAATGAAGGAATCGGTATCTTCTAGTTCATAAAACCTCAGGGGTCCAACATGCGAAATTGTTTGGTGTTTGTTTCCCATATGTCTAGGTCATCACGTATAGATAGCATGTGCACGAAACTATTCAAGGTTGTGCTTGTTATTTGAAAACTCCCCTCTAAAATTGACTCCTATGCCGTGTTAACAGTCTACGAGGAAATGTTTCATCCTCTGTTAAATTCTGGAGTAATCACTTGGGGTAATGGTCCACACGCTCAACTGAACAAAGTTTTCTTTCTCATACCAAAGGTAAAATTCTGTTTTTCTTCTTCTTAAGGTGCCTTATCCCTGAGGACGTTGGATATTACATTTGCCCATTTAATCTTATTTGTGGCGGCTCTAAATAATTCTATTGAGGACATATTTGACCATTGTCGCAGGTTTTTGAGCCAGGGGTTGCGTCTTCTTCCTGGTCCCCTCTTACTATTGATTTTTCCTTCGATGATAAGACGGAGGAGTTCGTATTTCTTGTTTCTCATAATGTGGGCAAAATATTGTTTTTCTTTCTTATGAGGTTCAAATTCTGTTTTGTTCTGTTAAATTCTGGAGTAATAGCTTGGGGTAGTGCTTCACACGCTCAACTGAACAACGTTTTTCTTATACATGATAGGTACAATACGCGGCACATGAGTATAAGTATGATCTCCAACTGTTTATAGATCTGAAAATTAATCTTTTACCAGAATTTAGTATACATATATAAAAAAATACTCAACTGATTACTTCATCCTATCGGAGCTTCATGGAGTAGGTAGTAAAAACAAAACTGGTACCCCCCAAAACTAGGGTTAACATAGCTGTTTGAAATTTCTCTACCGTCTTGCAGTTAAATGAACATTTTGAACACCCACTGTGAAGAAAACCATTTCCTTTCTTTTTGTCTTAAACAAGGGCGTACCCAGGATTTCAGTTAGGGGGGGGCAGGGGGCTGCTTAGTGCTTATACCTGTTTCGAAAATTGACTTTTATTCATTAACTTTTATGATGACATAAAACAAATATTATAAGTACATAATAATTATACTATACATTATGTATAATATATAATATTATATATGTTTATTTTAATTTAACAGTAATCTTCTCGGATTTGCCGAAAATTTGTCTATGACAATCTTTTCAATAAACTCACTGTTGTCTTTTAAATAATTGCGATGTACGCTCATCAGACATAAACCCGTAAGCCTTTCTTCACCCATGGTGCTTCTTAGCCACGTTTTAACTCTTCGCAGCGTACTGAAGGACCGTTCTACGGTCGCCGTGGTGCATGGGATAGTGCTTAAAATAATTAATGCCTTTCTGACAGCAGGGTAAAAAATGTTCGCTTCTTTGAACAGATCAACTACTTCTATGTCCTTTAATTGATCATCTGATAAAGCCTTCGTCACCCATAAATTATGCCAAAGGTTCAGTTCCCCGGTGATATCCAGGTTATAAAATTCTTGGAATGATTCTGCGTTTTTGTGTAGGTCTGCAATGCTGGTTTTTGTCATATACAAGGGATGTAGCCTGCTTAAAGCAAACGCCGGAGTATTTTCTTGGGAGAATCGAATATTCAATGATGAAATGAGTGAATCAATGTATGGTATTATCAGGGAACGCCGCCAATATTCGTTATCATTGTCTGATGGCGGATTACTTCTATGTGTTTGCTTATGAGCAAGACGTGGAACCGAAATTTCTATGTTCAAATCCATTGCAACAGCTCGTGCTTTTTGAAGTATTTCATTACTTATTCTATCAGGAAACTCGCGGTCATTTCTGAGAATGTCCTTGATATTTTTAATGTGTTTTCCTACCGAGATCATGTCGATCGATTTAGCTTGCAGTGCGTTAACTACTGGTTCTATAACTGCTGAATATTTGGCTATTGTTTGTAGGGAAACAATAAACACTGGTTTTGTAACGGCTGAATGCAACTGATATGCAGATTTTCTGGTGGCATAATTTCCCTCTACAGATAACGTTTCTAGAGATTTCACGAGCTCTGAAAAATGTTGAGAAAACTTTCTGATTGATTTATATTTTTCGGACCATCTCGTCTCACATAATCGTGATAGGTTTGGAGCGTAGTTTCGACGTGTAGTCGATTCTCTGAAAAACGTTATAACATCCTTTACAGTGGCGACAGTATTTCTAATTTCTGGCACTGCGTTCGCATCATTCACAACAAGGTTGAGTTTGTGACTTGAGCAATGAAAATATAAAGCACGAGGATATTTTTTTCTCAAAATGGCTTGTACGCCACCCTCTTTTCCTGCCATTGTAGAACAGCCATCGAATCCAAACCCTACGCAATCTTCTTTGGAGAGGTTAGAACTAATTAAGAAATTGTCAATTGCTTCGGCGATTGCGGAAGCATTTTGTGCTTTTAGTTCAACGAACCCTACAAATTCTTCTCTGATTTTACTTTTGCTTTCGTCGTAGAACCGCACGCCTATTGACAGCTGTTCTTTCCCAGATACGTCTGCTGTTTCATCAGCTAAGATTGAGTAAGCCATGGTCTTCCGAACCTCACTAATTACATTCTCCTGAATAACTTCGCCACATAAATTTATTAGTTCGTTTTGTATTCTTGGCGAAGTATAAATTGCATTTCGACGGCACTTTTCAAAGTGACTCTTTAATTTGTTGTCCCCTGAATCGATTCTCAACTTCAATAAATCTAATAAAACACCCTCATCTGCTTGTTTGCCCCTAAGAGGCATATCATGTGTACCGCAAAATACTATACAAGAAATAATTGATGACAATATTTGTCTGTTTTCATCGATTGCTTTTTGGTGTCCACTTTGCAGTTGGATGTCTACAGGAACATTTTCAAGAAAATTTTTTGCAGCATTTGTCGCCGTTTGGTGAAGGTTGGTCGTTGCATGCTTTCGGCAGTCTTCATGCATATTTTTGAACTTTAAATATGGCCTGACCATAAACGATCCCAAAATTCCTCTCACAGTGCTAATGGGCGGAGGAAACAAAACACAATACTTACAAAGAGCACCTTTTAGTCGCTTGGAATATACTAGCCATGGTGAATATTGATCCAACCAAGCATGATTAAATTTTCTTTTTAAATGGCTTGCATCACTTTCAAAATCGTAATTTCTGGGCGGGATCCAAGGATTTTGTAACAACTCCCTCTTCTTTTCCGTCGATAGCTGGGTAGCCAATCCAACATAACGACCCAGATCATTTTCATGACAGCCATCGTCCACTATAATTTCAGGATCGACGTTGACGTCATAAGTTTGTTGGGATGTCGATGGAGAAGAATAGTCGGCAACAGATATATTAAGAGGTTCTACTGAAGAATTTGACGCTTGTCCAATGTTAGCATGCAATGATATGGGCATTACATGAGTGGTTTTATCATGGTTGTCATTTTCATCGCTTCCACTGCTACTTTCCCGACCTTTTTTTCTTTTTTCGCGTGGCCTCCCTAAAAAATGGATACACAGAATTACCCTTACAGTGTTTAGGCGGGTTGCATAGGACGAAAATCAAAGATCAAGTTTCACATTCTCTTGCATATGGTTTGAACGCCAAATAATCAAAACTAGGTAAGTAATTTGAAATAATACACTTGTTGTGACGTTAGAGAAAAGGGATTTTGTTGTCGGTATGATCTTATTAATAAATCCAAAATATTGCAAGGATCTTTCTTTTATGTTTTTTTTTTAACTTTTTTATCACAAAATATTCACAAATGTTATTTTAGCTATTATAACAAAACCACGTGTTGTAATTAATAAATTTAAATATTGTAAGTAATGCCTAAGATATACACTTACAAGAGAGTCATAGCCCCCCTTAAACAAATCAAATAATCATATTAAGTATGTACTTAAGTGTTTTGTTTTGACTCACCTCTTTCAAAGAATTTCCTGATATCCATTTGACGGAGTAATATTTCCAGTTGTTGCGCAGTAAACGTAAATCTCGTGTCTCCGCAACGAAACTATAAGACACTATCTATGGCGTATGAAATATTCGCTCGTATTCCACTCCGAACTGAATTGTATTCGAACTAAATTCACGTGCTCTGCCTTACGTTCCGCTTATATATTGAAAATATTCTCGCTCCCGAAATATGTAGAAAATACTCGAGCTCGACTCTATTTCCATCCTTGTCTTATAATACATGCTATCACTGTCTTTTCTTTCCGGAATAGTCCATGCTAGAATATTCTTCGTGGTATTGCTATTCAATACTAGATGTCTCTATTGACCGTATACAGTATACATTGAGCCTATTTCTTTTTACTGGAAAAAGTACTGCCGTCCGAAACTAGATGGCGTTAGATGTTATTTTCTTCCAATTATATTCAGCTTTAATCCTATATGGCTCTGATTGTCTCGTCGGAAGCGGAAACTACGAGATACCACGGTTTTGTGGGAGATTTAAATTATATTGCATCGCTAACAGTATACTAGAGTCTGTCTAGTGAGTCGCGGCACAGAAATAACCGCGGCAAATTTAAAAATAATTTAGTTGTAAGCACTGAATAGAATATGCTATGAAATTTGAGTTTGATACTTTCACTATTTTATTTTATGAACACTAAGAATCTTAAACTAAATCTGTACAGATATATACTACTTAAAATAATATGCAACATATTGAATATTATTTTATTTTAGCATAGCATTGAAAACAAAAATTATATAATAAAACCAAACTTGCATCAAAACCGTACTTAATTTTTATTTATTCTGTCTCGTAATCAAAATCAGATTCTAGAAATTAAATTATCGACTATAAATCATTACTGACACTTTCATTTGTTAGTGATAACTAACAAATAATAAAAACGAAATAAAGAAATAAATAAAGTGTATCAAAACTTGATCAAAACATTTTGCGTTTCGTTTGACGGCGGCTGAAGGTCGCCATATAAAATATTCTAATAAATACGTTGTGACACGACCGACACGACTCACTATACAGACTCTATATCGAATGTTGTAGAATATTTAACTATAGAAAATAAAGAACAAATCTGGCTGAAAAGATATTTTGTTTCCAACACTTCATTTTGCGCAGAGTAGGTAACACGTTTTTAATTTTTATTTGCCAAAAAAAATTACATTTATTTAATCTTCTAGGGGGGGGCAGCTGCCCCCCCCTGCCCCTACCTGGGTACGCCCTTGGTCTTAAAGGCTTAATAAAAAACGTATATACTCGATTTTTTTATTTTGATGTCAAGTACATAATACTATGTCAACGGAAAGAGAAAAAAAATCTCATCATTAAGTGAGCCTAATGAAAGAGTACATTGTTATTTAAAAAAAAACATCAACTGTTTTGCATTACTCATTTGTTTTTCGAAACGAAGACAACTGAGTACTGCAGTATACTATGGGAAAAACAATACTAGGAAACTTTTATATAAAAAACAAGCTTCTACAATCTTATTCAATTTATACAATACTCATTTATTGACATGTATACTATATTCCATACTTAGTCGACACCCTGTCCAAAAAATTATCTGTGGCTACTTTCGTTGTCCCTTCTCTAAAGCTGTTGGCAACGCCTTCTAAGTAATCCATCTTTATGTAACTATCTTCGTTATCCTAAGCCGATCTGTCTAAATAATACTGCTACTGCGACTTATTCTGTAGGAAATAGATCACCTCTGTAGGGAGCGAGTTTTTTCGAGGAAGAGTTAGATGTCGCTTTTATGTGTGATCAATTTGTGTAACAATTTTGACCTGCTATGACGAATTTAGCTGTTATTTTTTAGGATCAGGACAAATTTAAAACAAAAACCTTTTATTTCTTTATGCGACTACACATTAGTCAAAACTTTTGAAATTTTTGTTATAATTCTGACCTCATCCTAAAAACAGTAACAACTAAGTCTGTGACTACTGTTGCGCTACAGATTTTAAGAGCACTGAGTGCAGTAGTCATTCAATTCGGTTTCCTTACATACAGTAGCATTCGTCGGCAAGCCGGTCCGTCCACAAAGTCAATACAGCATTGTGCGTTATTGGTCGTGCAGGATAAAGACATCAAAGCCTGAGACGACTGCGCACACAGCACAGCTTGCCTGCGCTAGAGGCCGTTGTATGGCCACGACACGCCCGTCCTGACTTTGACATTCGCCGACTGATTAATGACCCTCTATTCAAAGTTACCAAATAGTCTGATCCCAAACACCATAATATTTGCTGAAATGCCGTCACTGGCCGAGGCTGCCATAGGACATAATGGCTGTTTAGGGGTCTCTGGACGCCGATAAAGATGTTTCTTCTTAGAGAACGACTTGTTTGTGTCCGCTACCTAATGATCTATGGTCAACAATAATGAGAAATGATCTTTCAGTCATGGGTGACGTTGCTAATTCAAGAAAATGCAACATGAGATTGGGAATCGTGAAAATGCTTAAAAAATCAAAACTAGTGATGCGACGAATATTACTTTTTTGAATACGAATACGAATATCAAGCCTACTGTCCGGCGAATATGAATATAAAGGCGAATAAATCATACAGCCAGTAATCGGAAGACTTACGTTTTTTAGGAAACTTCATATTGATGCTAGGGATACACATGCCATAGGTGAAATGGGAATTTCAAAAGCGCAAAAAGGTGGAGTCATTTTAGCAAGTCTGCCGTTTTAATATATTGCAGTATATATCTCTTCTTATACAAAAACTGAATCGCGGATACCTATTTCGGTTCCTGATGTGCTTAATAAAATTTCAAAGGTTGAACATTTTATAAAAATTTACGTTATTTTAGCAAGGATGAAAATTATTATTATTATTATAAATGTTATTTTTCAATGCCAAACACGTAGGCTGATTCCAACATACTGGCAGACGCGATAAGGTCTCTCTGCCGTGCGAATTTTGCATCTTTCGAAATTTTATAAACGCTGTACTTAAACTGCCGTTCAACGGCAGCCTACTAAAATGCCGTTAACAGATATGACGTCATTTAAGTGACGTATTTGACGGCTTTGTACTTGCTGTACTTAAACTGCCGTCAGACGGTAGCCCACTGAGATGACGTTCCAACAGCTTGATCAGTATGTTGCCCGTTAAAGGTTCTGCTATATAAGACACAATCCATTTAGTCTCCGTAGGAAATCATACTGAAATAATATCAATACAGGAAGCATGAGACAACTGTGCCAAACTAGTGATGTATGGAACTCAAATGGAACTAGATGTTTTTGAATGCGCTGAGAATAATCAAAATGATTTTATTAAAAAAAATAATAATCGTCTACACATACATACTGTTATATTTTGTTGTTTCATTCTAATATGCTGCAAATATTTTCCTAATTTTTGTGGTTGCAGCTTAACAATGACACTCAAATTAGACAAAATGCATTATGTCCAATAGTTTTGTAATTCTTACAAGGTTGTTTTTCGACTTTCTTTCATAATTATATTATGATTATATATTGTTGATGAAGTCTAAAATTTGGTGTTCGGTTCCAGACTTTTATTGAAAACTATACCCAGAGAAATACATCATGGAACATTATGGGATCTTTTCACAGATGCTACAGTACTTCTTTCCTTTCTTTCTGATAATCCAATGACGATTAAGTGTTGTCCTTTTGGACGATCTCGTTTTTTTATTGTAACAGGCATCTACATTATCGCCAATGTGATATCACTGACTCCAAGTTATTCCAATTTTTACAAGAAATCGAATATGGTATTAGCAGAATTTCAGTGGACTTTGACGGCAGTTTAATTACAGCAAATACAAAACCGTCAAATATGTCACCTCAATGATGTGACAGCTGTTAACGGCATTCTAGTGGGCTACCGTTTGACGGCAGTTTAAGTACAGTCTTTTATAAAACACATTGCACTTGTGTGCCACTAGAATAAGTCCTTACCTGAAATAATAACTTATCTACGCCCCAGCCATTCATTGAGTGTTTCCTTATTTCGATTTGTACAAAGTATGTAGCAGTTCGTAAGCACCTACAGAGAGTTCCACATCTTTTAACTCACATTTGGTTGATCGGTTCGGTTTATTGTATTTTGATTTCCTTTCTGCCTGTTCAGTTTAAACATTTCTAAGCTCTGGTAATCAACAAACCTATGAGTCGTTGAAATTCCAGTTTTCCAAATACATAATTACTATGTAACCTATAAATTTCTTTCATTAATTCAACATAGGTATATAATGCTGTTTGCTTTGACCTATGCCCATTCAGCTCACATCAGTGGGACTCAATTTTTGTTTCTGTACATTATATAATAAAGGATACAATTTTATAATCTTGTTTTATTCCACAGATTGAAATTATCTGAGTTTGTTCGTTAATGACATGAAAATCTGTACCGCTAATTTATAGTTTGGAACAGATAACAGATCCTCAATGATATGACTATACCTGGTATATGGGCGCCTCTGGATTTCTTTCAGGATGGTGATGAACAAATTAATACAGTCTATACAATTGATATAGAGTTACATTTAGTTACCAAATAGGAACGTCTTTTTTTCGTGTAATTATTTGTATATGACATGAAATTTATGTCTATATAACGACATTTATTACGCACTATTCACGTCATAAGAGCCACGTCATTTTGGTGGGACTTATTCCCGTGATTTTCTACGTCATTATGGCGACACAAGAAGACATCAACTTGATCATTTGTTGGCCATAGTTTTTCGTCTTTTTCACGTCATGTGCTTGCTTGGGGAGTGAATGTGGGCGTCGTTTTTGTAAATTTTAGGGGGGAAGGCAAGGACATAGGTGACATGATATAAACATTTTAATAATACTCAGCTGGCCAAAACAAAATCACATGATACATGCAGAGATAAAATAAGATTTTTTCTGCTGGGCAACGAAAAAATAAACTGAAATTTATGAAATGTAGATTTCATTGATAATATACAGGGTGTTTCCTAATTGAATGTCAATATATATGGGGGTCTATTTTAAGAAGGAAACTTCATATGAACTGTATTGATACGTATTTTCTTTGATTCTCAAGTTCGCGCGGTATACCCTAGCCCCTTAAGGTCGGTTGCACACACGGCGGATTTTACCGCGGCGGACAAGAAGTGACCGTCGACGCCAATTCTGCAGTGGTGCTTTGAAGTAGATGAGAGCTTACACATTAGACGGAAAAACAAACGATCGGTAAATTTGCCGTTGGCGGTAGCGGTGCAACCGCCGACTGCCACTGCAGCCGACGTTATTTTACCATCGATGCCCACATAGTGGCCCACGTGGCCAATGGAACGATTGCACACACAGCATTTATTCTACCGTCGGCTTAGTTTATTTCGCTGTGGTTAGAAGATTTGACTTACAGATCGTTTTTAGTTAAAATAAAAAGCAGCATGATGAGTGACCTGGATATAGACAATGATATTTTAATTTCATTAGTCGAAGAAAAACCTGTCTTGTGGGATAAAACCCTCGACATATTCAAAGACCTATATGCCACGAGAAACGCTTGGCGTGAAGTTTGTCAGGGCTTGCGTAACAAATTTGACGAATTGGCTGAAAAAGGGACAACTGCGTTTGGTAACTACCTAGAGTAAACAGCAGTTTTCGGCTCGGCGTTTTCACAGTAACATAACTTCGTATAACTTTTGCGTCGACTTGATCATTAGGGTAGGCCGATTTTTTTTTGTTCAATCAAGACGCCTTAGCGCGTGAAAGCTGTGTACCTGGTTCATGAACTAAACCCAAAAAACTGAGGTCAGTACTCAAATATGCCACCGGGCACTGGGCTCATCAATAAACCAAAAATTCAAAATACCTATGTCAAATCCTTTTTTTCTCATATCAGCTCCTGGAATTTGTTATAAGTTGAAAATCAGTTGGAATAACTATTTTCATATAAACATACTCCAACCGCGGTCATGTTTCGGATCCAGCGACAACGACATGTGCAGCGGCAACGACCGCCGTGTGTGCAAGCCGAGGAAACTCTATGGACGGCGACGGTCAATGGGCCTATACCGTAATTTCAAATTGATCAATTTATTTACTGCGGTATTATTTTTGATGATACGTAGGACCGTTTACTGTAAAAAGTCAGCAGAAAATTTGATCCAAATGAGAATAACACTAAAAAGAAAATTGTACCGTAATTTGAAATAGCCGATGATGACGTCACCTGTAGGGAACCAATGAGAAGCGTCCTTTCGTGGTCCGATGACTACGAGCGGATGCTATTGTTTTGTACCAGTGAGCTCTTATTGGTTCCCTACACGTGACGTCACGACCTGGGCGGGAAGTGTATGGATTCAAAAAATTCAATTTTTTTCGGTTATAAATACGATGTAAAAATTTAGTAAAATGATTTATGGCATCTACGTGGTGTCAGGGTTCGTTTAAGCCAATAAACAAAAAATGTGGTATAGGCCCATTCTCCGCCGCGTAAAATCCGCCGTGTGTGCCACTGGCCTAAGGTCCGTTGCACACACGGCGGATTTTACCGCGACGGTCAAGTTACCGTCGCCGTCCATAGAATTTTTCCGGTTTACACACACGGCGGTCGTCGCCGCTGCAAACGCCTTTGTCGCTGGATTCGCGACGTGACCGTGGTTGGAGTATGTTTATAGCTGCGTTCTCTATCGAACTATAAATTATTTCGGAAATGACAGGCAACGACTTTTAGCTTTATTGTTATGTCGCCGTTGAATGAAAAGAAGAATACAAAATCGACTTATATGAATCCATCCAATAAATGAAAGCAGAAATGAGGTTGGGACGTTCTACAAGTTGTTCGAACAGTTGAGGCAGGATGACACAAAATTCTTCTATTACTTCAGAGTGTCGATTACATCCTTTGACGAACTGCATGAAATTTGCTATGCAAGCCCAGACAAACTTCATGCCAAGCATTTCTCGTGGCATCTCGGTCCTTAAATATTTCGAGGGTTTTATCCTCGGTTTTATCCCACAAGACAGGTTTTTCTTCGACTAATGAAGTTAAAATATCATTGTCTATATCCAGGTTACTCATCATGCTGCTATTGGTTTTAACCAAAAACGATCTGTTTATTTTTTACAAGTCAAATCTTCTAACCACAGCGAAATAAACTAAGCCGACGGTAGAATAAACGCTGTGTGTGCAATCGTTCCATTGGCCACGTGGGCCACTATGTGGGCATCGATGGTAAAATAACGTCGGCTGCAGTGGCAGTCGGCGGTTGCACCGCTACCGCCAACGGCAAATTTACCGATCGTTTGTTTTTCCGTCTAATGTGTAAGCTCTCATCTACTTCAAAGCGCCACTGCAGAATTGGCGTCGACGGCCACTTGTCCGCCGCGGTAAAATCCGCCGTGTGTGCCATTGGCCTAAGTTTCAAGCGAATTGACGTAAGTTTGAGCAATTTGTTCGAGCAGTCAGCGATCGCTGATCACAGCGCCATCGCCATCGCCAGCGCGTTTCCTGCACGATGACTTGCAACATGTCGCCGTACGAGATGTAACCTTTCATTACGCTTTGTACGAGCACAATGTGTCAGAAAAAGCCGCGCAATTTGTAAAGGTGTTGTAAACCAAACTGCCGACGACTCTGTAATTATCCGACCGATGCCTATTCTCTACCTGTTCCGCTATTGTGTTTTCTAAATTAATTTAGGATATAATGAGCAAGTCCACAATGACGTCGAATTGATGGCTCTGTGTAGGAGAGAGGTGCATAGAAATTTTCATTGTGGCTATTGTCAGGTAAACGGCTTCTGTAACACGATGACACCTATTTCGTACCAACAGCGAGAAATCATTTCAATGGACTAGTATCATTTTTTATGATTGCATATGATAGAGTATGGCATAAAAATCCTCATATGTTTCCGAGATTGTTTTGGATACGGGAGAGCCGAGAGAGGCAGCTTGGTGCCATTTCGAAAAAAAAAAATCAAGTTGAAGGGGGGTCCTGTGACACATCTTTTTGAAGCTCCTGACGAATCCTTCACAACGCTAGAATATGAAGTCAATAACTTCGTCTCCTACAAAATGGCGGAACGTGTTTGTCTCAGGTAATTATTAAATGTTCTGCCATTTTGTAGGAGATGAAGATATTGACTTTATATTCTAGGGTTGTGAAGGCTTCATCAGGAGGTTCAAAAGAATGTGCTACAACCCACATAACAAAAGTATATACAATGTACATACATTGGATATCGAATCAATGGATATGTATATCCACAAATGGAGCAAGAATGTCCAATGGATGTCACATAGACATAAAAAAATATACATTTCATGTACGTTTGTCGCGAACTTTCACATCCATGGCATAACCATAGAATGTACATATGTACGTCTAATGTACATGCATGGCATATGTAACATAGCCCAGGTATGAACATGTATATTCATAAAATATACCATGTATATACTTACATGCCAAAGTACATACAATGTACATACAATGAATATGTATATCCACAAATGGAGCATGAACGTCTAATGGATGTAAAATAGAAATAAACAAATTTACATTTCACGTATGTTTGTCGCGAGTTTACACATCCATGGTATAACCACTAAATGTACATTCATGTACTTTTAATGCACATGCATAGTGTATGAAAGTTCAATGTAGAGGCAGAAAGATAAACAAACTCTATACTTTGATTATGTATTGTTATTGATTCAATTTCTAATTACAATAATAATACTTGGCAAAATCGATTACTATGATTGTCATCTTTTTCCTGTCGAATGGCTTGTCTAAAATCACAAATAAATCAAAGTTATAAAATTTTGTAGGTGGTTTGTTTCGCTTACGACTTACCGTCAAACGCTAGATGCGAGTGTTATCAGTAGCCAGAAGGTAAGTAACATTGCACAATATTTCACTCCATCAGGTAATCAGGCACAACCAGCACCAGCACACACACGCTAACTACGACGAATGGCTAGAAATCAGCAATGGCGGCACTAGCTGTCCTTCGCGCAGGCGTAAACTACTAGATGTATAATATGATACACTACGCGAATATACATAGTATATTACACTACTGTATATATCATTTTTCATATGTACATTTAACGACCTATGGATGTTCAAAATATACATGTTCAAACTGGAATATCTAGTGTACACTCTGTGGATGTACATATCCACATAGTGTTATGTGGGAAGGCCTCCTTTTCAATTTAATCATCTTGAAAATTTCATCTGTTATTATTACTCCAAAATATAGTATTCAGGGATCAATTTCGTTATCTCAAGTTTCAATCTTTTGAGTTGACCCGCCCAAAAAATAAAAAGTAGGTAAGTATCGATATCAGCGTGTTCGTCTCAGGTAATTATTGAATGTTCCGCCATTTTGTAGGAGACGGAGATATTAACTTTATATTCTAGGCTTGTGAAGAATTCGCAGAAGCTTCAGATAGATGTGTCACCCTTTCGATTTCATTTTTTTCAAGATGGCGCCGAATCGCCGTCTTGCAAGCTTCATTTGTCAGTATTACTCGAAAATATAGTATTAATGCATCAATTTCATTATCCCAAGTTTCAGTTTTTTGGGTTGACCCGTTCGAAAAATAAAAGGGGAGGGGGTTCATTAGAAGAAAAGCACTTTATGTTTTTTTTTTATTATTTGTATAGCGGCATCAACTGCTTTGGTTATTAGCCGTTGCTTATCCATACGATTACATGTGCTTTAAAAGGAATTGGAACAACTACTCAAATTGGACTTAAATGATAGATTTATATTTTACGAAAGATTTTAATAGATTTAAGGAACTCTAGGGTAGGTTTGATGTTGCTAATAGGGAGTAAGGAACCTTTTAAATCATTTGCCATGTTATGGACAAGTCTGGCAGCCAATCGAGTGATACGTTTCAAGCTAAGTATGAGATTGCACCTTTCACATACTGGTGGAGGGTTTCCTAATAAGAGATGTGAGTGTGTAAGGAATGTGTGCACTGTATGTATATCAGATTCTGAATATCAAACGACAATATAAATATTAAAGGTTGATTTTGAATATCTTACCTTTACAGAAAAAAACATACATAATAAATTAAGTTTTACTGAGCCTTAGGTATTATAATCAATGTCTCAAAAAATAGTTTCTTAGTTATTTTTGTATACTGTTATACGTATACTCCGCGATATTCAAAGAGGATTTAGTTTTTTAAAGAAAGGTTATTATTCCAGAGATTTTTCGTTAGCTGAAGAGATCAAATCAAGACTAATATATAAATAAGTTATTGTTGACAGAAATCAAGTAGTTGAGAGCAACTACTTGACCTTTCAAGTTCTTCAAATTATAACTACATGACCTGAAGTTGACTTGATTTCAGTCAAGACAAGTCAAGCAACTTGAAAGTCAAGTGAAGTCGTGAAACCCTAGGTAAGTCGAATTTCCAATGTAGTTTCCTTCGTACTGAGTGAGCAGACAAAAACGTAAGGTAAGAGAAACTGTTTATGCCACGACGTAACACGCGGTTTATAAAAAATGAAAGCTGCATCCCAAACTGGGCATAGATGTTGTCAAATATGTTAAAAAGTATGACAGGGAGCAAAACGGCGTTTGATGGCAGCTCGGTAGGGTGCTAATAAAGGGGTAGGTATACAAACATATGAAGTTATGAAAGTATGACTTAGAAAAAACCATTGTCATGGCGAAGGGTTCATGGGGATAGCAGTGGCGGAGGCATGGGGGAAAGGTGTTCGTTTATCATGACGAATGGTATTTATGCAATAGATATAAATATTTCATCTGTGCTAGTTAAAAGTTCATATCATATTTAAGCACACTTTGCTTATATTTTTGAGAAAAAAAAGTATCGAGTCCATTGTATCTCTGCCAAAAGTTAATGTTTAGTGTGAACACCTAGAAATAAGGGATATCTGCTTATAAAATTTGTACACAGCTTGGCAGTACCATCTCCAATACACATGTAACACTTTTTGTTCACTCAGACGGTATTTACCTACATGGCATCTCTAAAAAACTCTAGACGTGTGAAAACAAAGCATGGCTTTTTGTTGATTCAAAAACGATGATTTCTGTTGCAAATGTGGCAAGAGACTAGTTGTAGTAGAAAATGTCCCCTAGAAGTCCCCTCCAGTTTGCGTAGTTGGGCCCCTTTGAACAGGGTCGGATTGTAGGCGGGAGAACGTGGTGTTTCTTTCAGAGCATCTCCTGTAATCATGGGACGTAGCGTGGCTACAGTTATAGTAGCATGGCGCGCATGAATCGCAGAAGGACGAGTGCGACGAGCTAAAGGTCCTGGAGCACGTAGAAGAACTACATGCAGACCGGCAAGATCGTCATCTACGACTACTGGCCTTTCAAGACAGAATGCGATGCGATCCACTCGAACTGTTGCTTACGCTTGGTATGCAGCTATAGGGAGGCTCATTCGAATCCGCACGGTGTACCACAGATTGAGTGAAATGCACTTAGGATCGTATCGTCCGCATCTAGTGCTTCCACCGAGGCTTCCACTCACTGCAACTCATCGTCGCCAATGGCTCGATTGGTGCCAAGAACACTGACAATGGCATGCTGAGTGACATCGGACGGCCTTCTCCGACGAGTCCAGGTTTTGTTTGTTTCTATGTTGTTCTGTGTACGGTCTAATTCTATTTAATATATACCAGAACGTATCAGTTTGGGTTCTGAAATATTCAAATCATTTATTTTCTTGCTCCCTCCAGCAGCTTTGAAGGTAAGGTGTGAAACTCGCCATATTCCTCTCTCTCCCTCTGTCTCTATCTATCTGTCGATCTATATATCTATCTATCTATCTCTCTCTCTCTATCACTCTCTCTCTCTTTCTCTCTATCTATCTCTATCTATCTCTCTCTCGTTTTCTCTCTCTCTCTCTCCCTCTATCTCAAAAATTGAAATTGACATGGGTCATGAGTGCATGGCCACTTTTTTGCCACTAGATAAGCAGTAGGTATGCAGGGTGACCCTAAATTTCCTTGACATGTGATATTCTCGTAACAAGAACAAGTTCAAACGAAAACTGAAAACATTTTTTGTACTACAACCCTTAAAACTCACCCCCAAATTCTTTCTCCATATAGCACCCAACAGTTTTTCCTACACAAACTAAGTCCTTCTTTTATTTAAAATCTTGTAGTACCTTTTATACAATAACCTATTTTTTTCCGTAAAGGATAAAATAAATAAAATGAGGATTTGTTTGAGGCGTAATATTCTCGTAAGAAAAACAGACAAAAAAAGAAAACTAAGTTGGTCTTTCAAGGGTACTAAATGATCGTGCTATCGAAACATTTTTTTAACTTCAACCCATAAATGAGGTCACTATTCTACTTAAAATCTTTTGGTGCCGTTGACTTCATACATAAACCAATTTTTTCGTAGTGACAAATAAAATGAGGGTTTGTTTGAGGCGTAATATTTTCCTAATAAAAAAGAATAGAAAAGACATTTGTTTGCGGAAGCATGTATCATAGGTCATTCAGTACCTTTAAAAATTCACTTAGTTTTATTTCCACATGTTTTTTGCGTCAAGCGAATCATTATTTTATTTGTGTTTTGCTTATGATTTTACGAAAAGAATAAGTTTGCGTATCAAGTCAAGTTTCAACTTTTTTTTGTTACGTGAATATCACGTGTCAAGGAAATTCATGGACACCTTGTATACACTAATGGTGTATCAAACAACAGTAGACCGTCTTCTTCCATTTTCAGTTAGCAATTGACAATATCGACAGAAAAAATCAGCCGAAACACGTGCAGTAGGACCACAAATTCGTCAGAGTAAGTCGGCCAATTGGGTCGCCCGTTTATGCCAGTGTAAAAAATTGGTCGAAGACGGATGCTCTCTGACCGTAGCTTATGCCGGCCATACACGTTCTGACAGGCCTATCAGTTCGACCTGAACAGTCCGCCTGATGAACTGACCACCATCCACACGTTCAGGCGAATCTGAACAGTCTTACATGACAAGTCGACCGGAATATACTCACGCTCAGGCGACCGGACTCCAGGCGGACTGTTCAGTTCGAACTGACAGGCCTGCCGGATCTTGTGTAGCCGGCATTAAGAAAGACCCTTACTAGCAGTGATGCCAATTTAGCTATTTTATAGCTAGATCTAGCTATTTCGCAACAAGGTTTAGCTAGTAAAATATCGTCTAGCTATCTAGCCATTTTCTCTAGCCATTTCCCTTTTCTGCTTTATTTAATAATAATCGCTTTTATTGGCAAATCTATAAAAAAACATAATGATAACAAGCAAAAATAAATTACAGGTATATAGTTTGCCAAAAGGCAGAGTTCGGGACTTCCCGTTCTTCTATTATTGCTGTGCGCTTCCTCTATACCATCTATGCTTTGACTGTTCTGCGAAGCTATGAAGATCATTTCATATTTGTGCGTGCTCTACGAATCTTGTTTAAGTGTTTTGTGGTACAGGTGGTGTCAACTGTCAAGCCGCGTGTTGTCGATTTGTCATTTGTCAGGTTCGTTTCCCGCCTTAACCCTTCAACCTTTAACGGTTTAAAAACATTTTCGATTTTTCGGTTTTGAAAAACAAAATCTTGGACACTGAATTAATTCTGAACGGTAGGTTTGAAACATATAGTATTCCAAGGTGAAAGGCATATAAATGTATGAAATGGACGATACTTTATTTTATTGTTTTTTTTTTCGTAAATCTGTTCCAGTTCTAATCTACAGTCTCATCATTTATATTTAAAGTTATCAAATTTCAGTGCAATCAGCAATGACAAATTGGACAGATCACCTGTAACATGAAACAAAATTGAACTGTCAAAAATGATGTGTCATTTGATATTGTGAATGGTCTGTTAGAAATAGCAACTTATTCATAGATAAAAGATTTTTGGGTTTATTATACAAATGAAACTACCAGCATCCCCTCCGGTCGAAAATGATGTAATTATTATAATATTCTATAACAGGAATAAATAAGATATTAAAAAAATCTAGCTATTTTCTAGCTATTTTTCTACAGTGCTTCAGCTATTTTAAAGTCGAATGAGTTGGCATCACTGCTTACTAGTACCTCGTTCTACGTCTATGGCCGAATATACGCCACCACGTTTGTGTTCGGTACAACAAAAAAGTATGGTGAATTTCAACGCCATAATGTTTATTGTAACAGCACTTAAATAGGGGTGAGAAATTCACATATCACACTGTCGGTTTTTCTATGGTTAAGCCAATGAATACCAGTGTAACAAATGACGGGAAGGGAACAGAGGGTTTTGAATAATATACACCTCTTTGTGTCCCGCCGGATATAAAGAAACACACACATGGCTGCCGCATTATGGCTCATAGAGATGTAAAAAAGGGATGGTGGATAGGTACCCAGTTATAGAGATACGGATTGCTTATTAAATAGGCACTGTCACATTTTAACTTTCCTGATGTCTCAAGAAATAAGTAGACGAGGAGGCAGTGACGTTTTTGGAAGTCTTCGCTTTAACAAGCTATATTGCTTTCGATTGTTCTGTATTGTGTAAGCTGGAAATTATTATTTATTTGTAATGCAATACAAAATAGCGCCACCTCAAAGGCTATGCCTTGTATGAGCTATAGGCGAATAGGTACATATATATACTCAATAATTTGTCCAACGCTTCTCCTTATCTGCAGCTAGTCTGCGCCGGTACTCTCATAGAAACGTGTTTCCTTTCACTATTTACTATGGGATCGGGTGGCCTCGTAAATGTGACAGCGTGCCGTGACAGCGTAGTAGACACGTGATAGGCACCAGAAACTGCCCGATCGTCATGGTCGTCATGGTGATAGAAACATGTTTCTATCTCTTAAGTTAGAGAGTACCGACGCTGATTAACCTTTCCTTCTGTTTGGTGTTATTTTTTTCGCCCGCACCATAGACCTGGACTTTGCCTGGACCATAACTGAAACTGCAGCAGTATAGGAGGCTATAATTTCCCATATTTACCAAAATGTGAACATTTTGTACTTTAAATTTTGACGAGACATGACAAACGTTATGACAGTAACTCGCACTGAGCTCAAATCATTGCATTAATTTTAATGAACTTTTGAGACAGTTTTATTGTCCTTGTGAGGATGAAAAACGAAATTTCTGAACCTTTCCATGAGCCGTGGTAGAGATCGATAAAGACTATGGCTTTTGAAAATTGTGTTAGTGGCTGTTAACGAAAAGTACAATATAAAAACCGTCCAAACTCCGTCTTAATGTACTCTAGGGATCTCTGATCCTTTTCTGGTTTTTTTTTTTTGGATTGGCCAAAATGATCCGAGGGAGGGATGGGTGGTTGTACCCATACACTGTTCATTGTCTTTTGAAGATTGATATTGGTAATATCATCATCATAGTCACAATGTCTTAACAGACATGTTGTGATCTCGTAAAATGTGCACATTTTACCCATTTTTAAATGGGCACATTTTACGAGTTTCTCTTGAGATATCTTTAAGATCTTTAATGCAGTAGTTTCCCATTTGCGCTTTCTGCATTCTCATGCCATTGACCAGATGTATCTACTGGTTCATCCGCCTTTAGGGACAATTTCTCACCCCAAGGACAAGAAGGTGTCCTGACTCTTGTCAACTCGTCCACCCAAAGCTGTTGATTGAGAAGAGGTTACTACTTATACCGACAGTAGTTCGGTTCCTTCGCCTTTTATGACACGCAAGATATACGATGGGAGATATTCTAACCCGCCCCCATACGGGTGATTACTAATATAACCTGTACTTAAATATTGGCGTATTGGAATGCCATGTGATTGCGATATCAGCTGAAGATTGCAGAATGAAAACTGTGTGTCCTAGAACCAACGCAGAGAAATGCAAGAAACTACGAGAGTATCTGTGTTAAATGCTTTTTTAAGGCGATGATTTGGTTGCAATACTATGAGAACATATTAATAAAGTAGTACCATCGTAATGTATAGGAACTATGTGTTACACAGAAAAAAATACTGTTGCGTTTCCAATTAATTGTTAGTATTTGGATGTTCTTCCATCGCTTTAAATATATTTACCGTTGTTTCAAATCCATGTCATTGAAAGAATTCAATCCTTATATTCGAAGTAATCACAGGTACGCCAATAAATTCAAAATAATTTTATATTCGGTCTAACGATATGTATAATCCTTCTAATACCAGTATTGACATATAGTGCAATCAAGACCTTTTGTTTTCGAAATTTGCCCTATGTTTCATTTAAGCAAAGCATACAATCTATTCAATGTACAAAAATTATTACTGCAACGGCAGTTCGTGATAATTCATGTGATAAAAATTAATTTTGTTTCAATGGTCCTTGTCGTTCGCTGAACTGTAATCAGTATTCGGCGGGACTGATGTCCCGTAAGAATAAAGAAGGGGATCATCTCAGTGTTACTATCGCCGCGAACCCGCAACATGGACGAGGTTGTTCCGTTATGTTGTTTCGGTGCTGGCCGTGTTGTGTCATCTCGTGGTTTTGCGTACTGCATCAGCAAGTGTGTGATTTAAATGTGTCCAGTTATATACTGGGTGTCCCAGAATTTCCTTGACACGTGGTATTTTCGTAACGAAAAACGGTTCAAGCAAAAACTGAGTGGTACTTTTGAAGGGACTATAGGGTCTATCATACCATGCATTCAAAACATTTTTTTTGTACATCAACCCCTAAAACTCACCCCCAACTTTTTTTTTCTAATAGCACCCCATAGGTTTTCCTACACAAATGATATCCCCATTTTATTTAAAATCTTGTGGCACCATTAATTTTATATGCAAACTTATTTTTTTGGTAAAATCATAAGCATAAGACAAATGAAATGATAATTTGTTTGATCCCTGATATTTTTGTAACAAAAATGGATAAAAAAGAAAAGTAAGTGGGTTTTTCAAGGGTAGTGAATGACCTATCATTCCTTGCTTATGAATCATTTTTTTCTTACTTAAACCCCTGGAATCCACCCCTAGCTAGTTCTAGCCCCCTAGTAGGGGCATAAAAGAAACGCACTACGATAATTAAATTCAAGTAAAGAATTCATTTTTCCAGGCAAAATTGTGGATTGAAATTTGAAAGAACAAGCTAGGGGTGGATTCCAGGGGTTTAAGTGAGAAAAAAATGGTTCATAAGCAAGGAATGTTAGGTCATTCACTACACTTGAAAAACCCACTTACTTTTCTTTTTTATCCGTTTTTGTTACAAAAATATCAGGGGTCAAACAAATTATCATTTCATTTGTCTTATGCTTATGATTTTACGGAAAAAATAAGTTTGCATATAAAATTAAAGGTACCACAAGATTTTAAATAAAATGGGGATATCATTTATGTAGGAAAACCTATGGGTATTTGAAAAAAAAAGTTGGGGGTCAGTTTTAGTATACCTGTTTTAGTAGTACCTGCAAAAGTACCACTCAGTTCTTGCTTGAACCGCTTTTCGTTACGAAAATGTGACGTGTCAAGGAAATTCTGGGACACCCGGTATTAAATTGAGGACCTACTGAGACATTGGGACTTATAGAAGTGCTAATACCCACATTGGAATGTAGTAGTCAAACAGTTATATTTCCGGTAATAATACAACAACTGGTGCAGGCCTATGTCTAATTCTTATATGATGCTTCTTATAACTTCATACAAAATCACACAATTAAACATCCAAACGAATCCATCAGCTGTCCTCGCAATAAAATCTGTTGGTCCAAGGAAAAGAAGGTAGTTTAGAATCAATTACCAAACACAGATTCGATTCAACAACAGGCTGCGATTGAATTATTCATTGGAATCGAATGACATCTTGTAGTTGAATTGACAGTACGACATAATTCGATACCAACTATACACTTGCCATTGGATAAAACATCGCTGTATTTGAGGAATGCGGAGTGTAACGTCCCATTGAATCCAAGCGTAAGTCTTGACAAAATGACTAATTTTTCTGTGTGCAACTCTCTCCATTTTTGTGTTTATACTCCATCTATAGTTTTTCATCTCTGTGGTCAGGATCACATTCAGTGAATGAAAAGTGTCGGCGATTTAGTCTTTTATCTCAGCATAAACATAGCAATAGAGACGTTCGCCCGCGATTATTTTGATGGGATGTAAACACTCAACGTTGGCGGATCAACTAGAAAGCATCAAAGATCGTCCCGGCTACTATCAATAAATATTTCAATTCCTTTGAGTTTGAATCGGCGTAAACGGATAACTAAATGTTACACTCGTTTCCTGTGTTTGAGCGCAAGTAGATGTAATGTGTATACGTGCACTTCTAAGAGGTATCACGTCATATCTGGTGCATTCATTTTCAGTTTGTGATGTGTACGTTTAGCATCCGTCATGGCGTTTTTGTATCTCAATGAGATGATACAGCTTTCAGATGCATTTCTCATAGTCATAGTCCAAGAGGACCAGAACTCCGGAATTTTATTTATTATTATTTTTTAAGCTGGAAGTTCTTTTATTTGTATCCCCGATACATTAAGAACAATCCCCACTTATGAAAGCTAACTAGTGGTGGTTTTGGCAATCTGACAGCACTGATCTTAGAATTTTTGAATTCTGTAGGCTCAAAAACCTCCAAGTATTGAATTTCACCGCCCCAGCTGTGGCAGTCTTGGAAATATTTAAGCCTTCCGGTACTGTTTACTGAAAAAGCGGTTTTGCCGTATCTCAGTAATTATTAGCAACAAAATTTTGAAATTATGAGATCTTACTAAATTCGACATGCGCAATTCATTGCAATAAAAAGAAGTAGAGGATTCTATTTAAAATAACAAAATTATGACGTGTAACGTAAAAGTGGTAAATCTGGCAACACTGGTATTAGAATTTTTGAATTCTGCATGGAATTGGTTTTCTCGTTCCAGCTGTGCAAGCTTTGAAGATATTTAAGCGTTCCTGTACCTTTTACTGACCTGGTATTCGACTTAGATAGTATGTGCAAGGAAAACGGTTTTATTATTTTAAAAATGCCAGTAAAAACTTGTTCACACCGTAAACCATTACTAGGGAATACTTGTATGTTAAATAAAATATACAGTGTGTTCTTATAATGAAAATCGGAGATATTTGTTTGAAAACTTGGAAAAATAATTTATAACTTGGCAACGTCGCAAACGCGAAAAAAAAAATTACATGGTGAGATGGGGCATTAGTTGATATTTTGATTTAAAATAAAACATACAGGGTGTTACATTTAAAAATACAAAGTAAATTATAACTTGGCAACGTCGCAACTGATCCAAAAAATATTTTGGGGTTAAATAGAAATCGATGACGGAAACCATAAGTATTTAAAAAAAAGTTATGGTTCCATATAAAAAAGATCATGTTGATCACTATCCCTCTTTCCCGCAACACCCTGTATATTTCAAAATATTTTTAGGATATGCGTCTTAAGTAACTAAATAATGTTTGTATTTGTCATTCTCTTCTATCAGGTATACCTTGCGAGATATCGAAAAATTACATACTAAATGGACACCCTGTATATGTTTTTTGTGTTTTGGCAACCCATCCAACAATGTTTCCCCTTCAGCCAGACAGATTCGAAGATTCTTTCATTTTATTTGTATATGGGTGATATCGCTTGGCGACAAGATTTGTAAATGTTAAATGAATAGTCTTAAATAATGCGTGATGACGAGTGGCGGAAAAGTAAAAGGAGCTCGTTTTGTGTGGAAAAACAGTGGGCTGAATACTCGCACTCATTAATGCATATACTCGTTGCACTCACACTTGTCGCAGACCTTAATGAGTCTGGCAGTATGAGAGAACCCTAGAAACTGGCTGCTGGGGTCCCTGGGTCCTCAAAAACCATATATAAAATTTAGCTTTTACAATATAACGAAAATATAAGTCTAGCTAAGGGTTGGAACTATGCTTAGTGCAACAAGTAAACCCAGTTATTATGTTGTTACGAGTAAAATATAAAAAAATTAGCTTTATCCTTTAACAAATCTCTAACAAACGTAGAAAAAAGCTTTCAGATTTTATGAAATTCTGAAGCTCAGGCCCTGATGAGCTCTTGGACTATATCTCAATGAGATGATACAGATTTCAGTTGCATTTCTGAAGTATGATATAAGGAGATCAGTATGATTGTAGGCAACCTTATTTCTGCCACCCAATATATGTCTCTAAAATAACTATTAGGTATTTATAGTAAGGAAGGCACTATACAGTTAAATAAACGAATGAGTTAGTCATTATGAGAGAGCGTAAAAAGCAAGAATTACAATTACTTACGGGACTTTTCAAACGCAAAATCGCAAGAATTACAATGGACTAGTATCACGAGGTTAAGAACGATTTAATTGTTATAACCGCTTAGCGCATACAAAAATAAACGTGCATTTCGTTACTTTCTACATCATTTTGTTTTTTAGTAATTCCATTCTAAAGTTTAAAGAAAGGAATTCAAATTCAGCCAATCAGTGCCAACCGCGCGAATCATCAGCAGTGCATTGTTGCCAATAACAGCTCTGACTCGCAGATGGGAACAGAAGACAAGATAGATGAGCCAGCCCGCGTACAGCTCCGGCATTTCGCGCGCCATCAGAATGCGGCAACACAGCACACATATCTGTCTTTTGATTGGCTGTTCGTCTTTAGGGAAGTGACGTCACTGCCCTAGGAGAACTCAAATATTTTCCTTATTTTCACGGCTTTTCTGTGCCCAAAAAAATCGGAGAAAAAATGAGATGCTTTTTATGACGTACTCTATCATATGCAACCAAAAAAAAATTAATTATACTAGTCCATTACTTACGGGACATTTCAAACGCAAAATCATCTAAAATATCGGTCTAGTGCATGGTGCTCAATTGTTCATATAACCTGCTTTGATATTGAGAAGAGCTAAAGAATTCATATATTCTTGAGACAACGAAGACATTTAATACTTCTTCATGCATTTTAAACTGGAGAAAATTTTGCCAGAAGTCCCAGAATGATTCTTAGCAGGCGTAGAAAGTGCGATGCAGAGAGCTATATCCAAGTTGGGATAAACATTGGACAGAGATCGATTGCACAAAAACGCTGAGAGACTTAGTAATGTGATTGATCCAGGCTTCAATGCACCATTCAGCAGTCTCATTACAGGAAATGTGATTATCAAAATGGACCCATTCTTGAATCAAATCGTTCTCTTAATTATTGGCGCAATATTTCACGAAAGTTTGCGCTTCTGTAGGGTACTACAGGTTCTTCATTCGATGTTTCGTTATTTTTCTTTCTCTATCGCATCAAATAGTACGCGCACTAGTTTATCTGCGTTACACATCTTGGTGGCTACAAGTTTTTGAGTCCCTGGCAATCGTTACTTATGAACAAGTTTTCACAGGCAACCCTTCAAACTGTATTTGCAATAAAATTGTCTGTATTTTATACTATATGTTTCATTTTATAAGCCCGTCAGTGAATTTTTGAATACATGTAGTTTGAAAAACTGAAATACGCGCTTTTAGAGAACATCGGACTAAAAAGGTGGAAATAGTTTTTAAAATAAGCCTAACACAATAATGAACGAAACACGCTAGTGCAATTATCAAAAAAGCGTCGGGCGCTCGATTTGCGAATTTATAAGATTGTTTTTTAGCTTTTTTAAACTATATTTATTTTTAATTTTTTAGGTAACTTTATCATTAAACAGTATTTTTAGTTTTTTTAAATTCTATTTATTAATACTCTGTGTAATCAAGTTTAAAATACCAACCCCCCAAACAGTTGAATGTCATGTCTTTTAAGTTCTCATCGCTACGCCTCTGTGTAATATTAGCAAACCTTAAGGAGTGTGCGCCATCTCTTAGTCAGCGGATACGACCGCTAGGCCGACGAATTTGAGGCCGTTAAAATTGTTTTCGCGGTATAGTTGGACCGTTCAATGCTAGGTTCAATCTCTGAATCTAAAAGAGAGTTAGAAGTTCATAAACAAACAAACAAACACACATACAGAGGAAGCTAATAAATTGCATGTTAAAAATAATAATATTTTATAGTTTCAATTAATTATAGCTGTAAACATTTTTTAAGCAACCCTGTTGATGACTTTAGAAATATATGTTGATTGATAAAACCTATTTTTTATTCGGTAAGCAAAATAGTGAAGGTCGACCTGACTTGGGTTCCTAAACTACTATATTTAATCAAATTGTCTGTATGCTTTGACAGGCGTAGTGTGTTCAAATATTAATTAAATACGGTGGATATTACGAGACGATTCTATCCTATTCTATTTCATTTCATATAGGCTTGTTAGCAATTAACCAAAACAAATCTTCTACCTACCCCACGGCACAGATCCCAAAAAAAACTAATTTACCGAATCATTATGAAACCTATCACAGAGTGTGTAAACAAAGGCGAAATTTTAAAATAAATATAGGAATCTGTGGTCGGAAACCATTACAACCTGACCACCTATGTTTGCTAGTGTTTAACGTTCTGATGGCTCTATCATTAATCAAGGAGGCGTCGGCTTTGATGCCTGAAAAGGTCCTTTCTGGTTGATATATACATCAAATTTGAAGGAGGTCCCCGTGTCGGAATGGTGGATACCGAGAATTTCGTCAAAATCTGTTCAGCGGTGCCAACAGATCAATTTGTCTAGTGATGGGTGTAGTCACATACCTAGTATTCGAAAAGTTCATTCGGTATTCATATTTACTGCTGTAAAAGCAGGAAGCAAGCTAGTATTTTAGTGTGAGTGGTAATGCATGCATTTAAGAATTATACATATCTGAAATTATGAAGGTGTCTAAATTAAAATAGAATGAAAATATGCTTTTTGCTACTCCTAGGACCAGCTGCCCATAGTATGTGTACTCGCATGAGAATGAGGATTTGTCAGCGGTTGCTTTGATGCTTGAAAAAGCCCTTTCTGGTTGTTATATATGTTGTGATCACTAACCGAATTCGGCAACTGAACGGAATGTATACCCTGAACACGTTGTGCGAAAATTACAAATATAGCCGCAAAGAAAAACTTGAAGTGTTATACAATCACAGAATATGAAACATTATGTCTTGTGGGCTGTATGCATAATATCAAATAGGTGCTCACGATTTACGAATAATTTCATTCCCTCTTCGTTCATCTTTATCTTTTTGTCCAAATATCAGTAATCTGGGCCGATTCTGCCTTCAATGCTGTTTACAACAAGGGTCCTTGCCTAATTTCCGCAGTTCTTGTGGTTCTCTAACCTAACCTATGATTTTTTCATAGTAACCTTCTAAAGGTGTAGACCACCGATGTAGACCTATTAAATGACTATATATAGAGTTTATTGAAACCCTTCTCATATTCTTTTCGAAGCATTTCAATTGATTCACTCATTTTGTTAAATATTCTTCACCAATTAAGCTTAGCTTTAGAATGAACAAACAAAGAAACAGTTATTGCGGTTATGTTAGGTTATTAGATTTCCACTTTGTCGCTATTTGTAGTACCCATAATGCGGAAATGGTCGACGGAGACGACATGCGGAGTTTCACATTGTGGGGCCTTGTAATTTACCCAGAATGAGTTCTGGGCATACAAGAATGACCCAGAACGCGATGTGTAACATCAGAGAAATCCACAACGCGTTTTGGTTATAAATTTCAGTCAGTGGCCGAATTCGGCTATTGAGGACATCAGATTTGAAGGACGTCCCAGCGTCGGAATGGCGGATACCAGGACTTTCGTCAAAATCTGTTCAGCAGTGCCAACAGATCATTTTGTCTAGTGATGGGTGTATAGTCAAATACTTAGTACTCGAAAACTTCACTTGGTATTCATATTTACTATGCTTCAAAGGTACGGACCAAGCTAACCTATTGAGGCCATTATTATTTTTAATATATATTTTCGTTTTATCCAAAGGTACTAATCATTCTCTAACTAGATGATATGAACAATTTTACAAAAGATATATAAATTAGTTAAGACAATAACCTGATTATAAGTAAAGGAAAGTCCAGAATTATGTTGTGCTAAGCGAAAGAAAAATTGTGTCATTTCAAAATCAAAAATTCAGAATCAATAACCAAAATTTGTGATTTGTTGACAGTATAAAGATTTCTGGCACCGATCAACTTTGAACCAGAACTCCAGGTACATGCAGTTCTCGGAGAGAATCAGGCACAGCAATTTCAACTTGGACTTACTGCGTGAAACCCTTCGGTGCCGTCTGGATTTTCCCCCTTGGACCACACCGCAAGTATCCATCGACACTTCCTTGAGGGCATATCCAAAACTAGAGACAAATCACCAGCTTATACAATGAAGGTATGCCGAAATCATTGAACGAAACCACGGTGCTCAAGTAATTTTCACTGACGCTTCAAAATCTACGGGAGATGTCGGCTGTGCTGCAGTTAGCCATAATATCAACAAATATGTTAGAAATCCTCACTACTGCAGTGTCTACACAGGCGAAATAACAGCCATCAAAATGGCACTTACTATTGCAGAAGACTACCCGACATCGAATATTCTGGTGGAAACGGACTCGTTGAGTGCACTTTATGGTTTAAAACAACTATACCTAAAAAATCCAATTATCTGCGAAATCAAGAAAACTCTGCTAAACCTTAGCAACTCAGAAAAAACAGTAAAATTTTTATGGGTGCCATCTCACATAGGAATCGTAGGAAATGAGGAAGCTGACAGAGCAGCGCGAGAGCGGTGACCGATACTAACATCATAACCAATAATCATGTACCCTACTCCGATATCAAGCTCCTCATCAAACATCACACAGTTGATACCGATAGCAGCAGAAATGGGATCGCAGCAGTAGTAAATTTCACCAAGTCATACTACAAGTTGCTACTACCTTGAGCTTCCTGCAAACAGAAGAGACCAGGTGACAATTTCGAGACTGTGTATTGGTCACACACTTCTGACACCCCAGCATCTATTTAACAACCCAGAACCACCAACCTGTTCCACATGCAAGACCTCGTTGACAATCAAACACATCCTCCTTGAATGTCCCAGCTATGAACCTGCAAGACGAGCCAACCACCTACAGTATAGTTTACAAGATATACTAACTTCAAATATTGATAGCCTTCTAAAATTTATAACAGATATTAACCTTTATTTTTCCATATGATACCTGTGCAATACTACAATTGTATTTCGTGTGGTGCCGTCCACCGCTAATAACCCTGCGTGGTTGGTGTGGTTATGTGTTAATAAAAAAAAGATTTTTGGATTAGTTATTGACATCAAATGGAGACTTATTGAGCACGTTAAATGATGTCTTTGTCGGAAAACTTATGTAAGGCTTAGTACTTTGATTGCAAACTGTTTTCCTCAAAATTATAAATTACGTAAGAAACTCTTTGGGGCATTGGTAATTTCAGCCTACTCTAATTGTACTTTCCTTGTTTAGAATGCGTGAATTCCGTGTTTCAGCTAATACCCTGTACCTAAATAGCTCAAAGTTAGTGACTTGGTGAAGTATTGTTATTCAGTTTTTGTCGATACAATATTTTTAACACCCATAGATTGAGCAATCTATAATACAAATAGTCCGTTCTTCTTCTAAGGGTGCCGTCTCTCTTCGGAGGCTGGCGATCATCAAGACAATTCTATTTTTCGATGTAAATAATCCATAATATGAGACTGTAAATTTGAATTTATTACGTGCCAATACTGTACTGCCAACGTAAAAAATTTCGAAACTGAGATACGTTTGCTTGAAATTTGATGAACCATTCTAAGGCGTACATGTCTAATGTTGGACAAAGAAAACATCATTTTTATTGAGACGTGCCAGTAGATCAGTTTGCGTGGTGTTGGGTAAAGTCAGCTATTTGATATTCGAAATATTCGGTCAATATTCTTTTCGACGTCTGTGGGGTCCTCGACAATTCTATAGGATAGGGGTGGGACAATTTGGAGGAAAGAAAAATATATCACAATTACTAAAATTCCGTTGTTGCCCTTCTGAATCAGTAACTTTCTCCCAGATAGTATTTTTATATGAAATACTTGGTCGAACAGTATGGAAATTTGAGTTGTGAAGAAATTTATACTCGTAGTAGTAGTAGTAGTAATTTAGCCACAATTTCCTCAAAAAGAAAATTTTCTCAGAGCGAGAACATATCTTCTTGTCGATAGTATATATCTTTTTGAACAACCGATCTCTGTTTGCTGTAGTTGAAGGCTGTTCATCAGACGTATTTCCAATAAACGCTGGTGTTCCTCAGGGATCTGTCCTATCCCCTACACTATTTCTGCTGTACATCAACGAGCTACTGGAAATAACATCCAATCCAATCTACAGCTTCGCAGACGACAGTATATTAATATCGTGCATAGAACCAGGCAAGCCACTATCATCCCAGAACACGTTACGTCGGCGACAGCAGCATGCCTCACAGATCAACGTAGATATCAAAACAATTTTCAAGTGGGGATTAGTAAATAAAGTACAGTTCAACGTACAGAAAACTCAGGCAATAACGGTCACTTATAAATCTCACGATGGCTTACCAGCTTTGGAAATGGAGGGTCACCCAATAGTGGAGTCCCGTTCTGTCAAGCTTTTGGGGCTCAACATCAACAATAGAGGGGGGAGTGGGGATTAACAAAGAAAGAACAGTTCAACGTACAAAAAACTCAGGCAACAGCACTTACAAAGAAGTCACGCGTTGGTTTACCAACTGTGGAAAGGGAAGGTCAGCCCATAGTCGAGGCACCTTCCGTTAAGCTTTTGGGGATCAACATCAACAATAACATGTCCTGGCACGACCACGTCGTCAGTATTACTAGAACGGCATCCCAGAAGCTTGGAGTTTTGTTCCGCTTTAGGAAGCTATACACACCAGAGCAACTACTGCTGCTCTACAAGGCACAGATCCGACCATCACTGGAGTATTGCTCCCATGTGTGGAGATGCGCTCCAAAGCATTCTCTAAAGCTCCTGGACACTATCCAGAAGAGAGAAATTAGATTAATCAGTACGCCTAACCTCACAAAGAACCTCCACAGCTTGGAACATCGGAGAAGGGTGGCTATCCTGTTCTACAGATTCTATCACGAAAGATGTTCGAGTGAGCTCTCCCAGATAATAACACAAAAGGCTGTCCAAATGAGGAATACTAAAGAGGCTTTGCGAGCTCTTCTTTACCAGGTCGAGGTCCCTACTCCCTGAACCAGTCTCCTCCAGCATTTTTTCTTTTGGAGAACTTCGACGCTGTGGAATGAGCTAGCGGGGAATTTGTTTCCCGACGGCTGCAACCTGCAGCGTTTCAAATCTAACATGCACCGACACTTATCCTCTCGCAGCGCTTCTACAGCGCCATAGGCTTTCAGCCTTTGCGGGAGGCTGACCATAAAAAAATATGTTTACAAGATGATCAGAATTTATGAATTAAGATTATCTTTTTATGTTTGCACCACTATTTTTCAGAGTGAATGTCCTATACTTTTCGGTTCCATCTGCTAAAGCTTCAGTCACCATGTGAAAACAATTTCAATAGTTCTGCGACACTTGTTCATATAAAATAAACCGTTGCGTCTCTCTTTTTTGTTGGAACGAAGTGTTTGCAAACATACACATGTGCACCACCGTGTATCCAAGGAAGAAAGAAAGAAGTCCGCATGCGTTAAACATAAAATCCGTCGGTGCATCCCTTTGATCATCTGACGAAGCAGCGCAAGAAGAAGAGAAAAGCCGGTGGATTTGCATAATACAGCTGTAAGCTAGCAGTTTAATAGTGAATTTACGGAGCAGATGTTTTGATTGAGGCCGTGTAAAAGTAATTAAGACGTGGAGACCGAACCGAGAGGCGCACATTATCCGTTGAGTTATGGCACTAAATAGCGACGCTCTTTTATTATTTATTCGTACCAACTACTAATTACTTTACCTGTTTCCACGCCAGTGGCGGCACTACTTCAACTGTACGCTGTCCTCTCACCAACACGGAACAAAAACATAAGAAGAAGGATCACTATCACAGGCGTATACAAGGGTGGGGGGGAACAGAGGTAATTACCCCTCCCAAAACTCACTTCAACAATAACTTATTTTATTTGTCTTATTTATTTAAGCAATTGTCGCACTTGAAAAAAATCTTTTTTTAACTAAATCACAAAAGAGTTTGTTTTGCATTATTACAGTTGAATGTCCTATACAACGGGGTGGCTTGTCACAAAAATTACCCTAAAACTCATTAATTATCTGGTTTGAAAATTGCACCGATTAGAAAAGTTAAAAAATTAATTAAAAAAAATGGAGTACGTGTTGTGGCTACTACAGTATATTCAATTCCAAGATAGACTGCACATAAACAGTCGCATGCAGCATTAGCTTGGTTACTGTGCGCTGCCATCTGCGAACGCGCCAGCTGTAGTCCAGTGCAATTATGGAATTTTATATTACTATTCAAAAGAGTTGCCCTATTAACCAATTGCAACTTAAAAGTAGCCAGTTGCCAGTTTGAAATGATCATTTAGGCAATGAACACTTGACATCGCATATTTGGATCTGATTTCCAGTCAGTCTTGGGGGTTTTTACTTGCCGGATTATAACATACATAGTGTACTGGACTATTAGGGACCCTACCGATATGAGCCGATCACGCACGCGGGCTTGTTTTCATTTGGTTTAGCTTGGCTGTGAATACAGTATAGGGCACCTGACTGTTGAGTGTTCATGATCGTTTAATTTTGTATGCTGTGCCAATAAAATGTTCACGGATGATCGTATTAGATATTATTTGTATTCCGTAAAATTAAAATTGATTAATGTATCAATAGATTTTTTATTTCATCTTCCTAAAATGCCTGATACTCCACCTTGTCACTTGCTGTTTATATCTTCTTTTTTATTGTAATACTATTAACATTTTCCATATCTCTTGCATCAACGTCCTTCACGAAGGTATTACAAAAAATGATGAACGCACACACAACTACATGCCCCGCTACTCCCCTCCAAGACTGGATACGCCCTTGATCACTATAGAGCAATTCCATGATGACGCGGCGTGCTGTCATGATCAGCTGATATTGGGCAAACATGCCATGGCTTGTTTTCCGTATACCGCCATGTAAAATTGAGGACTTTTATTTGTGTTTTTTACATCTTCTTGGACATTTTCACCATAATTGTCGTTGTGTAGTATTTTTCAAGGAACCTTTTTTTGACAGGTAAGCACATCTGTCAATTGAAATGATGTAATTTATGAGATAATGCATGGCGAAAACGTGAATGCATATTGAAAACGGCAAAGAAAAAGACGTTTATTTGCAAATTACAGTTATAACATTCACTAGGGCGACAGTTGTTAGAGTCATAGTGCAACTTTGTCACTTGATACTCGAAGTAATGCATTTCTTTACTTGAAATTTTATTTGTGAAGTAGTTCATTGCACTGACCAACCTTTGGTGGATTTTGAGTGCGCTTATTCTGGTTCGTGTTGTACGGGAGTGACTATAGAGACATTAGACATCAAAGTGACAACATTTATATTCAATCTGCTTATGGAGAGTAAAAATACAGCGTGTCCCACGACGACCAAGATAAGCAATATATCGGAACTGGGCAGCAGTAGAAAATTATAATTTTGGGGGTTCGAATTAGAGCAAATATAATATCTTCTTGTTACTGTGTTACTCAATGAGGTATTTATTTTTGGTTACGTGTTGTCCGATTCAAAAATTTTAATGGGATACCTTGTTATTTGTAACTTTTTGTGTTCCTCTCGATAAAACAATTCCAACAAACTAGCACGCTTGGGGTCAAAAGTGATTAATTCAAGAGCTACAGGTACTCAAAGGATGGTACCACTACCATTGATTATAACATGTACCCCTACAGTTAGATTACTTTGGTAGTGTTTCACAATGGTAGTGGTACAGTCCTTTAAGTACCTATAGCTCTTGAACTAATTTTTACTTTAGACCCCCAGTGTGTCAGTTTGTTGGAATTGTTTTATCGGGAGGAACACAAAAAGTCACAAATATACAGTGAGTCCCATTAAAAATTTTGAATCGGCCCTCACGTGACCAAAAAGAAATACCTCATTGGGTGGCACAATAGTAAGAAAATATTTGCTCTAATTTACCCCCAAAATTATAATTCGCTACTACAGCCCAGTTCCGATATATTGCTTGCCTTAATCGTCGTGGACACCCTGTATATAGAAAATTAGATGTTTCCAAAAGTGTAGAGGTCAACTAAGCCTTATACCTCTAATCCATGTTAAAGTAGCAAAACCGTCCATTCGTAGGTAGGGATTGCTAGTTCTGCTATGTACACATAGGCAAGGTTGAGTTTCTGGAACAAGTGATATATAATGTAATTATGCAACAAAAAATACGTATATTACGACTTTTCACTTCTCTATTACAATAATTTGTGCACTACTTCAAAATGTTTGCTTTTTGTCATTGTAGGTGTGGAAAAAATTCTTCAACTTCCCAAGTATTCGGACAGAAGAGGCAAACCGATACCAGGAGGCGAAGAACATTTTTATTCGCATATTAATCTACCTGCATTTTTGCTCATTTGGCACCTCCAAACCTGAAATTTTGAATAAAGCAGGTCCAATAACATCATATTTCTCTATGAAGTCGCTTATTTCCTAGACAGAAAACAATTCCTCAGCCACTGGTTCGTCTATATACCAAATCCACCATCCCGCCTAAGTATATAAATATTTTTAATAAATTAATATATTCGAATTTAAATATTTAACGCGGCATATGTATATTAAACAACCAACAAATTACGGGCTTTAGCGTTGTTCGAGGATAATAAAAGTTTGAATTTACTACCGCACCGCTAATATAGTTAAATTTTTATGGTTGTTAGATTAACAGTTTTTTAATTTTCCTTCATCAACTTGAATGCGTTTTACGTACATTGCCTTCTATAATATATCCGTTTCTGTATTGCTGTTGAAGGAAGGAAGCTAATGAACATGATTTCACGTTGGTCATATATATAGAGAAGAGCATTTGCTCTTACTTGTAGAAATCGAGCCTTCACTTCACATTCTATTTATAATCGTAAAGAAGAAGGAAAAGATTCGTATTTGGATCGAAAAAGTGTTGCTCTAAAGGGAAGGGTTTCACTTTTTTTTTAGTATTTATAAACAGAAGCGTTTGTTTCAAAATTGAAGGATTTGCTTTAGAAAATGTTCATCTAGTCTGGAGCAGCTTTTAAACGTTCACTTCATTCACGAGAATAAACTTGAAGAGTTAAGGTGCTTTTAGTTGGAGGTTAAGCGCGCGATTTTTTGAATTTAGGTTTACCATGGTGGATATCGTGCACGTACGCACAGGAAGAGTGTACTAAAAGAGAGGAAATTGACGTAAGTGCTATGTTCAAACCCACTTTCTTCTTCTTTCTTTAGTTTAGGAGAATCGCTTGTTTCTTTTCTTCGTATCTATAGGTTGTCACTCCATCGTTTTCGGGGACGTCCTGGACTTAATGGAGACTTGTCGCGTGCAACTCTAATTAGCCTTCTTTCATCTATTCTACTTATGTGTTCGTTCCATTCCTTTTTTTCTACCTTATACCCACTCATTGATGTTTTCCACCTTGCACTTTCTTCTTATGTTCTCACTTCGCTTTCTACCAAAAAGCGTTTTCCCAGTCATTTTACGAAATACTCTCATTTCGGTTGCCTCTAACAGTTGTTTAGTTTTCGCTGTGTCGGGTCGAGTTCCAGCGGAGTATGTCATAGTTGGTCTTACTATTGCCTTGTAAATTCTTGATTTGGTTTCTATTTTTATATTTTTATTGTACCTACTGTGTCATTTAAACATCCTGCTATTCTTGTTGCCCTCGTAGTTTGTTCTCACCATAACCTGAGATTTCTATACCTAGGTCTTAGGCCTAGGTACTTAAATTTCATTTCCTGTTGTATAACTTTGCCGTCAACTTCCAGTTTGCATCTTAATGGCGTTTTTGGTGTTGTGATACATTTAGTTTTCTGGGCCGATATTGTCATATTGAGTGATTTGGCAATACAGATAAGCGGTGTAGAAGCCGCTGTAGATCATCCTTACTCTCAGCTACCATTACGTCATGATCGGCATAGCATAGGATACTGATTTCAGAGTCTCCCATACACCCTTTCAGTTCGAGGAAATAAATGTGCAGCACTTAGGGCCGGTTTCTCAATGTCCAGTTAAAGTGTCAAATAGGTATCCGCCAGATAGCGTTGCTATGGATACAACTGTCAGATAAGATTTACGTGATTTCGTAAGTTTAGCCTTCAGTTGTTTAAACAATTTATCTAACAGTTGCTGTTATCTTGCAGATAAATATTTAACTGGACATTGAGAAACCGGTCCTTAGGCTAGTATTTCATTTGCTAATATCTGGAAACCAGAGGAATGGTGCTTTGGCCAAAACACAAAAGTATTTTCACAGTACATGGCTGATCCGGCTTTCACAGCGGTATAGGTGAGAAACTGGGATATACACAAGCCTCCAGAATTGTCGACACAGCTCTCCGACGTCATCACTATGACAAGGCGGCTGACTGGATCAAGTTTCCATCGACTTAAAATGAAATCATGGAAGCCAATGTGAAGTGGTCACCAAAAAAATGCTTATTTAATTTTTTCGCTGCGAGTTGAGGTTTTTGCAATGTTCTAGGGTACCTATTGTTTTACCCTTTCGGTAATGAACCTACACTCAGATTGCTCCTCTGCTGTGTCTTGTAGCTCTACGTGGTAGTCTGACTGTCTGACTATTCCTCGTCACTTCCCATTCTTACCACAGCTATCAAATACAATCTCAAAAGCGTAGGCTAAAGTATCAGCAGTACAAGCAGACATTCTGTACTCAACCTAACATTAATGACGCTTTGAGCATTTGCCTCTGTAACTGCATCTTGAAACCGGTCTGCGGCAACTTACCCTTAATAGCGCGTGTCTACCTTTTCCTTTTTCCGCGAGGATTTGCTTGAATAGATTATGAATATACGGAATAAAGCAAAACCTTTTCCTTCTGCTGTTCCCCTGTGACCTCTTCATTTTGCTGCTGCCTTTACATCTGAAGGAAATACTTCATTTTTATGAATACAGAATATTGAATATGCAGTCCTGGGCAAGCAAAGCCACAAGCACATAGTTCTGCAAGTAGTATCCTTCCACTTCAAATTACATTTTTTTGAAGACGTCTTTGCAGTTTGCCGGACGTTCAGAACACGCTTCAACTCGTTACATCACAAAAATCTCTCATTAATTGTCATGGGTCTGTCCACCTGTCGTTAGTCCAATAACTCCTGACTCTTCTTTAGACTTTTCTTTAGCCAAAAAATGCACTGATCTGACTCTAATGAATAAAAAGACAATTACAGATCAATGGCAAATATTTTAGTGGTCTGATTGGCAAAAGACCTCCTGCGAGTTTTTTTAGTAGTGAGAGAGTTAGTGTTCAGTACCCTAATGGTTGCTGCGCGGCCTTAAGGCTTATTGTGCACCCCCAGTCAAAGGGCTCAGACGAAGTCCCATCCTAAGTTCCTTGCGACCCTTGGAATACATTGGACTATGCTCTCATGTCTTCGCTCTTGGCCTACACAGGAGTTACTGCTTTCACTCAAGGCAGAACTATCGAAGATAACATGCTTAGCTGTTTCCTCTGCCTCACCGCACTTCCTAAGCCGTGACCAAAATCTTGTCCTCCAGTGCTATGACAAGACTGTTGAGAGAGCGCACCCACAAAGTCATTAAGATCGCCTGGGAGTTTTTTTAGTAGTGAGAGGGTTAGGGTTCAGTTAGCCTAATGGTTGCACGAAGTCCCAGCCTAAGTTCCTTGCGACCCTCGAGATACATTGGAGTATACTTTCAAATCTTCCATCTGGGCCTACATAGGAGTTCCTGCTTTCACTCAAGGCAGAACTATCGAAGATAACATGCTTAGCTGTTTCCTCTGCCTCACCGCACTTCCTAAGCCGTGACCAAAATCTTGTCCTCCAGTGCTATGACAAGACTGTTGAGAGAGCGCACCCACAAAGTCATTAAGATCGCCTGGGAGTTTTTTTAGTAGTGAGAGGGTTAGGGTTCAGTTAGCCTAATGGTTGGACGAAGTCCCAGCCTAAGTTCCTTGCGACCCTTGAGATACATTGGAGTATACTTCCAAATCTTCCATCTGGGCCTACATAGGAGTTCCTGCTTTCACTCAAGGCAGAACTATCGAAGATAACATGCTTAGCTGTTTCCTCTGCCTCACCGCACTTCCTAAGCCGTGACCAAAATCTTGTCCTCCAGTGCTATGACAAGACTGTTGAGAGAGCGCACCCACAAAGTCATTAAGATCGCCTGGGAGTTTTTTTAGTAGTGAGAGGGTTAGGGTTCAGTTAGCCTAATGGTTGGACGAAGTCCCAGCCTAAGTTCCTTGCGACCCTTGAGATACATTGGAGTATACTTCCAAATCTTCCATCTGGGCCTACATAGGAGTTCCTGCTTTCACTCAAGGCAGAACTATCGAAGATAACATGCTTAGCTGTTTCCTCTGCCTCACCGCACTTCCTAAGCCGTGACCAAAATCTTGTCCTCCAGTGCTATGACAAGACTGTTGAGAGAGCGCACCCACAAAGTCATTAAGATCGCCTGGGAGTTTTTTTAGTAGTGAGAGGGTTAGGGTTCAGTTAGCCTAATGGTTGGACGAAGTCCCAGCCTAAGTTCCTTGCGACCCTTGAGATACATTGGAGTATACTTCCAAATCTTCCATCTGGGCCTACATAGGAGTTCCTGCTTTCACTCAAGGCAGAACTATCGAAGATAACATGCTTAGCTGTTTCCTCTGCCTCACCGCACTTCCTAAGCCGTGACCAAAATCTTGTCCTCCAGTGCTATGACAAGACTGTTGAGAGAGCGCACCCACAAAGTCATTAAGATCGCCTGGGAGTTTTTTTAGTAGTGAGAGGGTTAGGGTTCAGTTAGCCTAATGGTTGGACGAAGTCCCAGCCTAAGTTCCTTGCGACCCTTGAGATGCATTGGAGTATACTTTCAAATCTTCCATCTGGGCCTACATAGGAGTTCCTGCTTTCACTCAAGGCAGAACTATCGAAGATAACATGCTTAGCTGTTTCCTCTGCCTCACCATGACCAAAACCTTGATGTCTTGTACTCCAGAGCTATCACAAGACTGTTGAGAGAGCGCACCCACAAAGTCATTAAGATCGCCTGGGAGTTGTTTTAGTAGTGAAAGGCTTAAGGTTCAGTTACCCTAATGGTTGACGTGCAGCCTTAAGGCTTATTTTGCACCCCCAGTCAAAGGACTCAGACGAAGTCCCATCCTAAGTTCCTTGCGACCCTTCAGATACGTTGGAGTATACTTTCAAATCTTCCATCTGGGCCTACATAGGAGTTCCTGCTTTCACTCGGGCAGGACTATTGGAGATAACATGCTTAGCTGTTTCCTCTGCCTCACCGCACGTCCTACAACATGACCAAAATCTTGATGTCTTGTACTCCAGAGCTATCACAAGACTGTTGAGAGAGCGCACCCACAAAGTCATTAAGATCGCCTGGGAGTTGTTTTAGTAGTGAAAGGCTTAAGGTTCAGTTACCCTAATGGTTGACGTGCAGCCTTAAGGCTTATTTTGCACCCCCAGTCAAAGGACTCAGACGAAGTCCCATCCTAAGTTCCTTGCGACCCTTCAGATACGTTGGAGTATACTTTCAAATCTTCCATCTGGGCCTACATAGGAGTTCCTGCTTTCACTCAAGGCAGAACTATCGAGGATAACATGCTTAGCTGTTTCCTCTGCCTCACCGCACGTCCTACACCATGACCAAAAATCTTGATGTCTTGTACTCCAGAGCTATCACAAGACTGTTGAGAGAGCGCACCCACAAAGTCATTAAGATCGCCTGGGAGTTGTTTTAGTAGTGAAAGGCTTAAGGTTCAGTTACCCTAATGGTTGCCGTGCAGCCTTAAGGCTTCTTTTGCACCCCCAGTCAAAGGACTCAGACGAAGTCCCATCCTAAGTTCCTTGCGACCCTTCAGATACGTTGGAGTATACTTTCAAATCTTCCATCTGGGCCTACATAGGAGGTCCTGCTTTTTTCGGGCAGGACTATTGGAGATAACGTGCTTAGCTGTTTCCTCTGCCTCACCGCACGTCCTACACCATGACCAAAATCTTGATGTCTTGTACTCCAGAGCTATCACAAGACTCTTGGGAGAGCGTACCCACAAAGCCCTTAAGATCGTCTGAGAATTTTTTTTAGCAGTGAGAGGCTTAAGGTTCAGTTACCCTAATGGTTGCTGGGCAGCCTTAAGGATTATTGTGCACCTCCAGTGAAAGGGCTCAGACTAAGTCCCATCCTAAGTTCCTTGCGACCCTTGAGGTTCATTGGACTATGCTCTCATGTCTTCGCTCTTGGCGTATATAGGAGTTCCTGCTTTAACTCAAAGCAGGGCAATCGAAGATAACGTGCTTAGCTGTTTCCTCTGCCTCACTGCACTTTCTACACCATGACCAAAATGTTGATGTCTTGTCCTCCAGAGCTATGACAAGACTGTTGAGAGAGCGCACCCACAAAGTCATTAAGATCGCCTGGGAAATTTTTTCAGCAGTGTGAGGGTTAGGGTTCAGTTCTTTGGCTTGGATGAACAAGGGCCTATGTGCAAATTTTCTTAAAATGCGGTTTTGGACTCAACTTCGTAAATAGAAGGCGCTCTTTTCGATGAAATAGGTCCTAAGTCAAAAGGCATTTTCGTTGGGAATTACATGGTATGTAAAAAGGCCTAAGTATGAACACTTCAGTGTGTATAAAAGCCTGTGTATACCTTAGGTCTTTTTATCACGGTCTTATCTACACTAATTAAACATTTTGCATGTCGTAAATGGACCTATCTCGTAATATAGACCCACTAAATGGGGCCTATATGGACTTGAGCCTTTATGCTTTTTTGCCTTTTGCTTCACTTTGAGGCCTAACTAAAAGTCGGCATAAATGGTACAAGAAATATGAGTCCTATGTTATCTTCGGCCGTTTTTAGTTTGTAGATACATAGGTTCAAAGGGCCTAAGTGTAACATAGATATATAACTGGTTGTAAATGTAGGTCCAGTCTACTACTTTAATTCTGATGTATGTTATACGCCCTTGAGATTTCGTAAACAATAACCTAAAAAAGGACAGTTGAGCACACAACATCCTAGTTTAGAAAAACAACATGATGCATACCCACTTCTACTGCCTAAAAAGAAACTTGAAGATATTAGAACCTTGTTGTGACGTTGTGTTACATACATAAATTTTATTTGAATTTAAAAGCTGACAGTATCAGTGACGACAAAGACGTTTGTCCTATTGTGTTAGGCTATCATCAGTATCCCATACTTCTGAGACACAATCTCGCATACATCTGTATATCTGCTATTCATTTTTTTTTTTGTTACAATAATGAATATTTTCCTTGTTCTATATTAGTATACATTACTATACAATTACTACTGTAATTAAACATTATGAGGAAAATTTCGACGAGGTAAAAAGGGCCTAACTAATGTTTTACACGACAACCGGTCCTAAGTAACAGTTTTCTGATCCTAAGTGTGTCAATTATTGTATTAAAGACAAGGCCTATATTAACTTGAGACCAATCTGCTGGGGCCTAAGAGAAATCTTTAAACGACATTCAATAAACCTAATAGTTTCATATTTTATGAATATTTGGCGCTTCGTTACAACGTTTATCAAAATATCATGTCGCTAGGTTAAGAAACGTCAATAAACAACAACTACGAATTTTTTTCACAAATCTTCAATTTTCTCAAAACTTGTTTTATGCAGATAGGCCCTTGTTCATCCAAGCCACAAAGTTAACCTAATGGTTGCCGCGCAGCTTATAGTGCACCCCCGGCCACGAGGCTCAGACGGAGTCCCATCCAGTTTTTTGCGACCCTTGATAGAGAGCTCAAGCATCGCTAATTATTAGGTCTTAAGAGGTTAAGGACCATCAGGGCTTTCCAGTTGTTTTTTACCGCAACAATATTATTAATAAACCTGACAGCATTAGAACTAAGATATATAAGCATAATCATCTCTTTCTAATCCTTCACAAGAGAGGCGAGTCAGTTGTAACGTGTAAAAATCGACCACGCTTACAATGATTTATAGTAACAGATACAAATGCAGCTTGAGACTCAATAAATAATACTGGCCAGCTCGCACTGTGCTGCTCACAATTCCACTAATTTTTTACTTTAAAATATTCGGTCGGTTCCACTGGGCCGTCGGCTTTTTTGTTATACACACACGGTAAAATAAGACATCGCCTCTTATTAGAATCAAAAAGCCAGCTTCTCATAAACAGCTATAATCGAGGCTTGTGCAGGGCCGCATCTAGGGTTCCCCCGCAGCTAAGGCAGTGGCCACACTGGTCGATCGGCGATGTGGGCGACGCCATTCCCGACGCACGTCCGCTGTGTTTCTCAAGTAAAGTTGTTGGAGCGCCATTAATGGGTCGTTTGATTGGCGTGTCGAAACGCGAGTTTTCAATCGCATGCGATTGGTTCAAGTGATCCGTGCATCTCTCGCGTCTGAGAAAGGTAAGTATTTGAGGTTATACCATCAAATGAGTCTTGACTTTGTGATTATAGAGTGTTCATTCGAAAACCTCGCACCACGGATTTTTCAAAAACCAATGACTGACAGCAAAAACGCCAAGACACGTCAAAATATTTGCCAAGGGGTTCATATTTTTAACCAGAAACGAATTGCCTCCCTTATACCATCTACCCTCCAGGGTCCAACCTCTTAAAAAGTTTAAATGACCAGGGGCATCGAGTAATAGCTTGTTTCAAAGGTATTTCGAAATTCTTTATTTTTGTTGTTTGATTTTTAAAACCGGTGGATTGGTTGACGAGAAAATTAGAAAAATCTTTATGTATTTTGATTTGTCCAGATAGGGAACAAAAACGGACGAAAATATCACTTTTTATTGCAATAAGTGTTCAAAATGTTGCTCATTATTGGCTAAACAATGATATAGGTCATGTTTAAATTCCTGACGGACAGTTGCAAAAACAGTGGAAATGATTCCAGTTTATGGTGCCCAAAATCAGTGTGCTTGGCAAAATGCCATGCCGTTTTTTTAACACCAGACATCTGGGCCCGCATATGGGGAAGTTAACTTCGCATGGGTATGTTTTGGATCTTGTTGCGAAATTTACTGAAACTGGGTCTGTTGCTAATAAAAAACGGAAAGTTCTAGATGAAGCTGCTCAAGTCGAAGTGATCATTTTGGCATAAATACTATTGAATCTAACACAGTTACTAAACTCTCCATTAAAATGAAAATAGCGGAAGAGTTAACCAGAGATTTAGATCGGCGAGTTGTGTTTTGTGAACAAATCACTACAGCAATCAATGGCAATACCATTCATGTAAATAATTATCTGCCTCATTGATGAATCCACATTTCATCCAACTGACTTCGTTAATAGGCATAACTGCAGGTATTGGCGCAATGAAAATTCTCATGCATTTGAAGAGGGGCATACCAGTACCCCCAAAAAATCAATCTATGGGCAAGCATTTTAAGAAACAAAGTGATTGAGTCAATGTTCATTGATGGAAATTTAAATGGAAACATTTATTTGAGCATTTTGTGAAATACCATCAATCCCCTTGTCGCGTTTCCCCGGATGCATGCACAGTAAAGCCGTGTAGCCTGCTTTGGCCAGCGCCGAACCGCTCGCAGGTAGAAGCGGGGAGCCTGCGCCGGCCGGCGCGAATAAAATTAGTAGATGAATTTAGCCACTTTCAGCGCCAGTCGGCGCGGGTTCCCTGCTTTCGAACACACAGTGAAAGCAGTCTGCCTCCTTGCAGGCTACCTGCAAGCAGGCAACCGCTCCACTGTGTCGACGCAATAAGACAGTAGCCCCCCTGGTCGATCGGCAACGTGGTCGACGCGATTCCCGCCAGACGTCCACTCGATTTCTCATGCAAGTATTGGAGCGCCGCCAACGGGTCGTTTGAGGGCCGTCTCAAAACGCGCGTTTTCAGTCTCCTCGTTTTCAATCGTATGCGATCAGCAGAGGATAATAATAATAACATCAATATCCAAGAGACAAATTAAAATGAATCGGAATAGTCAGTTAGAGGAAAATAAATACTAGCTATATACAGGATGTCCCAAAATTTCTTTGACACCTGATATTCTCGAGAAGGCTCTTAAATATGCTATGAGGGAGCGTCTTTTGGCGCTGCGATGCTCTGAGTGATCCATCATCTTTTTCAGGGAAAATTCTTATTCCATTCGTTCCTTCTACTTCCCACACCGATAGGTGAGGGGAGTATTGTGATCGCGAAAATTTTCGATCTCGAGATAATACGCTTTTTGGGCGTTTCATGATTTCTACATAACGAAAATCCACGTCACTCATTTCCGTCGGTCTGTCTGTCTGTCGGTCTGTCGGTCGGTCTGTCTGTCTGTTGTCGTTTTTCTAACGTCGTAATCTCAGTAACTGCTACATGGATTATGATGAAATTTTGGTAGCGATATGTTGTGGAGTCGTAGAAGGCAATGTTTCTATAATTTTGGAAATCGTTTTACAGGGGGCGGAGTATTTAGCAAAAAACAAAAATTTTCAAATATTCCTCAACCTTCGTTTTTAGGCGTTTTAGGGGTTCCTGATCATTTTCTACTTTTTTTTGGGTGGGGGTGAATTTGGGGTGCTTGAGGGGTGGGGGGTTGTAAAACTCAAAAATTTGTTATATTCATAATGGGCTGTCCATTGACCTGTGAATGAAAAACCTTTTTTAGGTCCATACGAACATTGCCTTGCTTATTATAGAAATCAAGGGACTTGGAATTTGTGATGTATACATACGAGTATTGCTTTAGATTTTAGATCGTTCTATTTTGCGTAACGCGAAACTTATTGAATTGATTTTAATGAATTTTTGACACAGTATTACTACCGCAGCGAGGATGGAAAATGCGTATATTTTGGAAAAATCGTGTCAGTGGCGGCGCAGCCATAACAAAAACACCAAAAATATAAAAACAGCTCAAACTTTGTTTTTAGACGTTTTAGGAGTTCCTGATCATTTTCTACTTTTTTTGGGTGGGGGTGAATTTGGGGTGGTTGAGGGGTGGGGGGGTTGTAAAACCCAAAAATTTGTTGTATTCATAATGGGCTGTCCATTGATCTGTGCATGGAAAGCTTAGCGGCATAATACACTTTTTTAGGTCCATCCGAACATTGGCTTGCTTATTATAGAAACCAAGGGACTTAGAATTTGTGATGTAGGTATACATACGAGTATTGTTTTAGATCTTTATATATTGCGTAACCCGAAAATGTTTGAATTGATTTTAATGAAATTTTGACACAGTATTACTACCGCGGCGAGGATGGAAGGTGCGTATGTTTTAGAAAAATCATGTCAGTGGCTGTGCTGCAGCAATAATAAAAAAATTAAAACATAAAAGTAGCTCAAACTTCGTTCCTGATCATTTTCTAACTTTTTTGGGTGGGGGTGAAATTGGGGCGACTGGGAGTGGGGGGTTGTAAAACTGAAAAGTTTGTTTAGTATTCATAATAGTTTGTCCATTGACCTGTGGAAGAAATACCTAGCGGCATATTATACTTTTGTAAGTCCATCTGAACATTGGCTTGCCTATTACAGAAACCAATTTTATGATGTATACATACGAGTTTTGCTTTATTTTGTTCTATGTATATTGCGTAAAGCAAAAATTATTGAACTGATTTTAATGACATATTGACATAGAATTTACTGCCGCGGCGACAATGGAAAACGCATCCGTTCCTGAAAAATCGTGTTAGTGGCGGCGCAGCAATAATAAAAAAGCTAAAAATATGAAAACAGCTTAAACTTCATTTTTAGACGCTTTGGAGGCTCCTGATCGTTTCGCATCGCCCAGTTGAAGCATACAGAAGAAACCGTGGCATCCTAGTTCCTAAACAGGGAGACGCAAGAAACTATTTACGAGAGCTTTTGCGTTGGATGTTTTTTTGCGGGCGGGTGGGCGATGATTTGGTTGCAAGGGAATTTCAAACTATAGCTTGAGGCAATGGAGAGATAATAAAATGGTATCATCATTATGTGTGGGAAGAACTGAGTCAATCAACTTTTTTTTAAGTATTTTTCCTTATGTGAATTATTTCGCTGTATTTTGTTTGTACTTGCCAGGGCTGTTCACACTATTGGCAGGCCTGAGGGCTATGTTGCCGAGCAGTTCTACTTGCAGTAACATTGTTTTAGTTATGCTAACTATACTCACGTCTGTAAGACTGAAAATAACCTCAGTATTATTATAAAAAAAAATCATTCCATTTCATTATGAACTCATCTGCTGAAAACCCTTAGTTCGGTCCTGTTAGGCCTGCGACAGGACATCTTATTTATGTTTTCGGCTTTTTTGTCGGAAAGTTTTGAACTTTTGTTGGGCCACCGAGTGCAGACAGCTCCACGGCGGTCAATGGAGACACGAAGAAATATTCGACGACGACCGCCTTTTTAGACATAAATACTAATAATAATATTCTCACCCTCCCCCTTCTATTATCCTGGCTGGCTGCGGAAACGCCGCTCAAAGGAATCGGCTAGATCAAACGCAACGGCTGCTTGCTGAAGGTGTCGAGGGTAATTGGCGGGCGAGGAGGGACGAAGGGACGACGACGCACCCAAAGAGAAGGTTCACTTGAAAACACCAAAATAGAGATATAGTTCCTTGTTTTTACTTCCCACACCGATAGGTGAAGGGAGTATTGTGATCGCGAAAATTTTCGATTTTGAGATACTACGCTTTTTAGGCGTCTTATGATGTCTACATAACGAAAATCCACGTCACTCGTTTCCGTCGGTCTGTCTGTCTGTCTGTTGGCGTTTTTCTAGCCTCGTAATCTCAGTAACCGCTGCATGGACTGTGATAGAATTTGGGCAGCGTTATGCTGTGTGGTCGTAGTAGGTAATGTTCCTTTAATTTTGTAAATCGTTATACGGGGGTGGAGTAATTAGCAAAAAACAAAAAATTTCAAATATGGCTCAAACTTCGTTTCTAGGCGTTTTAGGGGTTCTTTATCATTTTTTACTTTTCTTGGGTGGGGGTAAATTTGGGGTGATTGGGTGGTGGGGGGTTGTAAAACTGAAAAATTTGTTGTATTCGTAATGGGCTGTCCTTTGATATATGACTAAAAAACCTAGCGGCATGATACACTTGCTTAGGTCCATCCGAACGATGCATGCTTATTATAGAAACCATGATGTAAACATACGAGTATTGTTTTAGATCGTTCGATATCGCGTAATGCAAAAACTGTTTAATTGATTTCAATGAAGTTTTGACACAGTATTACTACCGCGTATGTTTTGGAAAAACCGGGTCAGTGGCGGCGCGGCAATGATAAAAAAACTAAAAGTATAAAAACAGCTCAAACTTTGTTTTTAGGCGTTTTAGGGGTTTCTGATCATTTTATACGTTTTTTCTTTGGGTGAGGATGAACTTGGGGTGGTTGGAGGGTGGGGGGTTGTGAAACTGAAAAATTTGTTGTACTCATAATGGGTTGTCCATTGACCTTTGAATGAGAAACCTAACGGCATAATACAATTTTTACGTACATCCTGACATTGCCTTGCTTATTATAAAAACCAAGGGACTTAGAATTTGTGATCTATACATATGAGTATTGTTTTAGATCGTTCCATATTGCGTAACCCGAAAATTATTGAATTAATTTTAATGAAAGTTTGACACAGTATTACTACCGCAGTGAGGATGGAAAATGCGTATGTCTTGGAAACATAGTGTCAGTGATGGCGCAGCAATAATAAAAAAACTAAAAATATAAGAACAACTCAAACTTTGTTTTTAGGCGTTTTACGGGTTCCTGATCATTTTCAATTTTTTGGGTGGGGTGAAATCGGGACGGTTGGAGGTGAGAGGTGGAGGTGGAACTGAGAAATTTGTTATATTCATAATAGTCTGTCCATTGACCTGTAAAAGAAATACCTAGCGGCATATTGCACTTTTTTAGGTCCATCCGTACATTGGCTTGCCTATTATAGAAACCAATTTTGTGATCTGTACATACGAGTTTTGCTTTATTTCGTTCTATGTACCTATATTGCGTAAAGCGAAAATCATTGAATTGATTTTAATAAAATTTTGACACAGAATTTATTACCGCGGCGAGAATGGAAAACCATCCTGTTTTTGAAAAACCGCGTCAGTGGCGGCGCAGCAATAATCAAAAAACCAAAAATATAAAATCAGCTCAAACTTCGTTTTTAGACGGGCTGGAGGCTCTTGATCGTTTTGCGTCGTCCAGTTGAAGCATGTAGAAAAGAACTGTGGCGTCCTAGTTCCTAAGGAGGGAGAGGCAAGAAACTATTTACGAGGGTTTTTGTGTTGGATGTTGTTTTTGCGGGCAGGGGGGCGATGATTTAGTTGCAAAGGGATCTCAGACTAAAGCTTCATACAACGGTAAAATAGTAGAATGGTATCATCATTATGTGTGGGAAGTATTGAGTCAATCAACTTGACTCCATTATTTATTGTTCTCTTGGAATCATAGACATAGACCAAGATAAACGACCGCACTCTTAGGCGTATCTAAATTGGGGTAATCGAATTTGATACATTTGCAAATGATTTTCAGTATTAAGGCGCACTTTATAATAATAATATAATAACAATAATAAAAATAGGCCCAATCCTTTGTCAGTTTCTTTCAAAAACCATGGAGACATGGCGAAGTTGACAGAAAACAAGGGGACAGAGGAATTATAGACACACAGTCTCTTCACACAAGGCAAATAAAAACACTCAGACATTTTTTCCAAAGCAAACAAACAAAATTACATGGAGCAATAGCAAAAGCAGACAGAAACTATACACCACTCAACCTCTCTTGTCCAGATCAGTAGCAGACACATATGTACAATCACATCCAATCACAGCAAGAAAAAATAGACACCTGGTTGCAGAAAGCACTCCACGGCAAACATAGATACCGTGTCACACAAGACCACATTAACGAAAAACAGTCATACACCTGGTTGCAGGATGGCCATCTGTTCCCAGAAACGGAGGGTTTCATGCTTGCTATCCAGGACCAAGTCATTGCAACACGAAACTACAAAAAATACGTAATTAAAGATCCATCCATAACAGACGATAATTGCAGAAAATGTCACCAACGAAAAGAAACAATTGATCACATAACAGGAGGGTGCTAAACTCCTGCCGGCACCGAATACACAGTCAGATATAACTCTGCGGCCAAGGTCATACACCAAACATTAGCCACGACAAACAACTAATAGAAAACACAGATCCATATTACAATTGCACTCTGACATCAGTACTCGAAAACGATCGATACAAACTATACTGGGACGTTGAAATACATACAGACAAGACTATCTCCGCTAATAGACCAGATATAGTTTTCCAGTCAAAGGCCGACAACATTACCTATTTAATATTCTATTCTATTCAGCCATTCCCAATGCTGTGAATATCCAAAACACCTACGCTGGGAAGATATCTAAATACACGGACCTTGCTATGGAAATTAAACGACTTTGTAAATAAAACAAAGTCACTATTGTCCCCCTCATTATGTCGGTCTCAGGCCTTACACCAAACACGTTTGCACAATACCTTCAACAGTTGGGCCTGGGCGAAAAGTTACACAAAGCATTCCAAAAGTCTGGAATCCTGAAGACCTGTAATATTGTGCGATCCTTCCTAAATTCCGATCAATCCGGGTGTTGACTTAGCACAGCCCGTCAACACTTGTTGCTACCGCAATTATGCGAGAGGAACTTAGAAGGTCAGATAATAATAAAAATAGGACCAGGCCTTTGTCAGTTTCTTGCAAAAATCATGGAGACATGGCGAAACAATATACAATCTTAAACTCAGGATGGCCATATCCAAGCGGAGGAACTACACATACGACGAGGTATCTTCCAGGGTGATTCAGTTCACTTTGGTTCTGCCTCTGTCTAAATCCACTCTCCAGCACACTAAACAACACAAACTATGGTTTCAGCATCGGAGATCAGAAAGTAAATCAACAGAATCAATCATCTTCTCTACATAGATGAGTCCTTATTTTCAAGGTGGTTTCTCATATGATAAAGTTCTATCTAAGATAACCCCGAGATAGGTAGCTTGGTTACCGTTGGTAGGCTAGCACTGTGTTATTCATTTTGACGGCTAATTCATAATTTGCATTATTCTTAAGGTGGAAGCAGCTGACTTCAGTTTTATTTGGGTCTGGTATTAATAACCACTTGGTGAAAAATTTAGACCTTGTTGCGGTCGTTATTTAGCGTGTTTTTGGTCATCATGAGCTGTCATAGTGAATGAGCTCTGGGCATCAGTGAAATAACCAAACAATACATCTGCAAACAAACTACATTCACTATGATTCGACATAGGCGGTTATGCAGTTAAAATAAAGGGGACTAACAACAATGAAACAAATAACTACACAAAAGAAATCCACATCAGAGTACAGAAAGCCAAATCTAACTTCCACAACGGAGTGAAGGCATGGGCTGTGAACAAACAATGCCTGAATAAACTAGAGGCCTTCGAAATGTAGGCTTATTGATGACCTCTCCCAACTAACAATTCTCAGTTCTTTTAGAGTTGTAAGAACGTTTACACAGCATTTCTTTCACAGCACCGTTTGCTGCAAGAACGTTTGCAAAATGTTCTCACAACAGTTATACAGGCAAAATGGGCACAACATATAGAGCAGTTCAATCATTTAAGATGTTCTATAAAGATGGCCTGCAACTCTTAAGCAACAGTTGTATAAACGTTCTTGCAGCTGCTAAAGAGTCCTTACATCACTACTACATGACAGCTCCCTAGGAGCTGTATATTGCTAGGGTACATCAATAATGCGACAACAAAACCTCATTTTTACAACATCTACCCGATTGTTTTGTTGTATGAATCAACTTTAATGTAATTAAATGATTCTCTAAATATTGCGTAAATGAAGTAGACATATTTTATACAGTCGAATTATTCTAGCTTCTAATAGCATGTCATATCTTATGAATCCGTCTTGTTTGTGGATATAGCGGCCATTAATAATTTTGAATAGTATCCTTAACACCGACAGCATGCATCCAGCTGGCTTGATTTAGTTGCACACGAAATTTTACTGTGCATTTAGCATAAAATAGTGACGAATTTTTCACGCGCTCGGTATTTGATGGATTTTTCAACATTGCTCTATATTAAATTTCAATTTTAAACTACAATATTATGTCTTTGTTACATTGGAATCATCACAATTACTACATTTGAGCGCATTTATATAAAAGTATATAGTTTACGATTATTGAAACAAAATTAAATAACCTCCACATCATTATCGATTGATTAATTGACCAATATGGCCGCCGGTTATGGTATTCATGAGTGTCAAAATGTCATCCATATTGATTGTCGTCTTATAGGATAGAATGATGTAATCGGCAGTAATTATACAGCAATTTGGCGTAGCTCTGAATTCACAACTGTCAGTCGGCTGCCATGTACTAGGCTAGATCCATCACCGACGAGTCGAGCTGTATGTCACTGAGTTGCGATTTGACCCCGTTCGCAGTAGTTATAGAGTAGATATACAACATTTACTCCTTTAACTTACTTAAGTAATGCTGTTATAGAGCAACATTGTTTTTATCGATGTCTTACGACACTACTAATCTGTTGGGAATGTGGTTGGAGTGCCTTTATGAGATATAGCTTATATATAGAAAACATTGTTCAATAGGTTCCAAATCTTCAAACCAATTTTTGCTCGCGCTGTGTATTATTTGGAGTTATCGTTTTCTTGCCAGTGGCTGTAACCTCGACTGGAATTTCTACTAGCAGGTTTGGGCGTATTATTTCCTGAATTACGTTTTTATATGGAATGCGGCAATTCTTTCAACTTTTTTTCACTTCGTAAAATCAGGCATTGTAATTATTAATTCACAAATGCGTATAACCTGAAATACTCATCAGAATTTAAACGCTATGAAGCTGTGTCTAGATACCTGCATTAAACAACAAAAATATACCAGGCTAAGATTTTCTGCTCGGTAATCGCTCCAATATAGCTGCCAAAAACAGCTTTTAACAGTTATAAACCACAGTTGTATAAAAGCTACTGCTGAGAGCAATGTGCTGATTAAGAAACACATTTCGCATGTTAAAGTAACAAGATAAAGGTTTGTTGTATAATTACTACAGAAGGAGCCAAACAACTCAGAACGTCATTCTTACAGAGCTCTTACGTAGCTATTTTGTGCAGGCAGGTGATCTGTTGAATATAAATGCTTTAATAAGCTTTTATACAACACTTCCAAATTTGTCGCATAAGATGTTGTACAAAGTTGCTAGAAGAACGTTCTAAACACTTCGTTAAAGAGCAAATATGCTGCTGGGAGCAAAATGGCATTTTGGACAGCATTTAACCAGCAAATTGATGTTTAGGAAACAACAGTACAACAACTTCACAACTGAACAGTCCTTTTAGTCGCGGCTTATAGTGCGTCTTTGCTAGTTGGGCTTGGACTTGGAATGTCTCAAACGAACGAGTACTTGAACGGATGCGTAAAGAAAGAGAAATAATAAATCCTTTAAACATGAGACAGTTACTGTATCTAGCCACCGTACATTAACAAAGACAAGTAGGGTCACTCGCCGTGCCGACTTTGATGTGAGTCTCACAAATGCGAGCCGCCTCGATTTGAGAGGGGTTCCCTTCGTGCGGACTCGTTTACCTGTAGGGAATCCGACTGTGCGATATGGTCGATGTCAACGGTCGACGTTCACTTTACTTATACGGGGGTCAATAGTATAGATAGAATATAATTTATTATTCAATAAACCATTCAACACAATAACTGCAGATGCAACTACTGGGGTGGCAAATAGCTCAAGGAGTATTACAGATTATGTTTTGTCAAATAGATGTAGTAATTTGCAATGTACGATTCAAGTATTAAGTAACAGTAACAGTCTGATCATTCATAATTTGTTGTCAATAACCTTAGGTGTAAACATAAAAGTACTTGCGACAAAATATAGGAAAGAAGTAAACAGAATAGATCATAAAAAATTAATCTCAAAATTTGAAAAGAATATTCAAACTACAGAAGTTCAATCATTTCAGGGACTAATTAACTAAATCACTTCTTGTAAAAAAGATTCGGAATTCAAAAATACGTATAAGATACGCGAAAATAACGACTGGATAAATCAAGAAATTCTCGAAATGATTGGAAACCGAGTCATAATTTAAAAACAAAAAGTTAAGGAACCGGGAAACACGAATTTGGAAAATGAATTTAAAAAACTTAAGAATCATGTCAATAATAAAATTAAAGTATTAAAAACAGATATTTTAAAAATCAATGGGAATAAGTAGGCACAAATATAAAAAACCATGGGGCCATATACAGAGCATGTCGCCGGCATTTTTTTGTGAAATACGCGCAAAACGCTCAATAACACACAAACGCTACTTATTTAGGCACCCCGGTAGATCCGACCGATTGTGTCCCGTGCACCGTGTCGCGTGTTAGGTGGTGTTAGGTGGACTGACCCTGTAAACCACAGCTGTTAGCGTTCGGCTACTGCTCGAGACCGCCGGTCACCAGAATCCGCCAGCTTGCGTAGTATCCGAGAGCACAGCAGGAAAGACCACATTGGGGGCGGAGCTTAGAGTGACCCTACTTGTCTTTGTTAATGTACGGTGATCTAGAGGAGTGACAAATATCAACTGATGTTACAATTGATCATGCAAGGTAAACATCAAGGAACACGGAGTGTCGGAGCAAGAAGGATGTCTTGGGTGAGAAACCTGAAGGAGTAATGCAATAGTAATGCAATAGCCAACGCGGAGATGGCAGTTGCAGAAGCCGAAGTGAGGAGGAGTTCTACTACATTATACGAAATTGATTATTTTTTTACACGGTCAATCCTGGAAAGCTGAAATTCTTCAAATGAAAGAAGTACGGTACCTGCTTCCAGACTTTGATACAAGGAAGCTGGAAAAGACAAATACAGATCAAGATCTTGTAGTCTTTTATTCAATTCCAACATTATAAAGCAACTAAACCTGGAAACCACCCGCATTCATAAAAACGTTCCGCTGGCGCGTGACTTACAGCCCTTTTGTTTAAAGTCGAGTGGTATTTCTCATCACAGCCATCCAATCCCCTCTCCACTTCTTAATTTATCCCCGTAACAATACTGCTGGCCAAGTGGTTATCGGTGAATATCGAATTTTCCTCGCTACGGAAGGACACGAGTGTCCTTAGCTGTTCGATGCTGGAGTCGCGTCTGCAAGAAACAAAAGCGGGCTGTAGAAACACTGGAAACCTGACGCTCAGGGGCGTCTCACCATAGTTATATGGTGAACGTCAGATATCAAGCAGCATCTATTTCACATTCACCCACAGTGTTAAAATTGGATCTCCATTAATAGATTCAATTATTACTGTGATGTTACAAACTGATACAATAAGTTGTATCAGTATTTATATATATACATAGAGAGCTACTCTTATTATAACTTGACCGTAACAGTTGATAATTTATTATTACCATGAAGTGTTTCCCTATATTTTACGCTACTGAAAACCAAAACAAAACCTATACTAACCTATGATAACTGGTGTTCACCGATTCGTCGCTATTGCAGCAAACTATGCACTTTTTATTTCGTCCCATCATGCAATTATGACAGTATTGTTCATAGATAATTTAATTCACACCACAAATAGTCACAAAGTCACTCAAATATACACTAAAACAACAAAAATCTCAAAATACGCAATAACCACAACTACAGTGACAGCCACATGACAGCTTTAGGGGACGCCGATTGTAGGTTGCCAGATTTACGACATATTAGAAGTTATTGCGACATTCTGCTATGAAATTTACCATTTTTGAGATTTCGTCAAATCAATACAAACTATCTTCACGTAAATCAGTTACATTGCAAGTATATTTTAATGTATAGTTAAATACCCAGTTAAATACATTGAGAAACATGTGTTCAAACTGCGGAAACTGCCAGATTTTGAAGAAACTGGAAGGTCCTTAAGCGGACGAAGAAGAGTGGCAATAGCGCTATAGATGTTGGCTGGCCAATATTCAAATTAGGCTCCCTCTATGTTAACTCTGTGCATTCACCGTGAAGCGGCCCACAGACATTGATGCATGCTGCAATTCCTCAATCGATTCAAGGTTTCATGAAACTTGCATCAGTTGCATAAGTTCCTACTCACATCGGAAACTGCGATGCCTGAATCGACTTAGTATTTCATTCACGTTTCATGCAACAGCAGAATAGTAGGATGGAGTTATTTCTTTACATCGATGCAATACTATACGCGTTAAAACACTAGAAACCTGCATCAGCGTCACCGACTCGGCGTCATGGCTCACCGACCAAAATGGGATTCCAGACTCTGCATCGCTGCAACCCACAACTGATGCCAAATACGTGATTCAGTAATACACACGCTGCTACTTGCATCATGAAACGTAGAAGTCGATGCCTCCATCGCAGCATGCATCAACGTCTGTAGGCCGCTTAGCGTATCGCAGAAGTGTCTCCCTGGTTCATCGTGGTTTAAATGTGACTGCTCTGGTTTTAACTAGTAGTAGTGGCGCAGTAGCGCCCGCGCGTGACAAGTATGTCCCAGTAGACCCTTTTTGACATCCCGGAATATCACCCCTCAGTCATTACTGCGGTACTGCCTCTCTCTCCTTCCCTCCCAAACTTTCTTTTTCAAATCCTAATAGTGATAAATGCCGCCTAAGCCTTCATTGCCCCGTCAGAACAGCCACGAGGTTTCTGTTTGCCCATAGGGCTTGGTTCCGTAGTCATGCTGATCTAGCTCTGTTCAGGCTGGCTATAAAATCCTTGGCTTGTTTGCATCCCTCACTTTGCTGCATACTCAATCCTATTATAATGAGCTGCAGGTCAAGAAACTGCCCTCCAGTGCCGAGTCTGTCTATTCTGTCGGCAAATCTCATTACTTGGACCTCCGTACGACCTGAGACTGGTTTTACCTAAATTTGGTTAAAAAAGACTCGAAACCTTAGCGCCTCTGCAAGTGGGTCGTTTGCGGATGTGGTCGACCCGATTCCAGACGTACCTATAACCAGCGGAGCTCCACTAACGGATCGTTTGATGGTCATCTTCAGACAATCTCCTCGTTTCTGATCGCATGCGATCAGAATGGAGATGTATTTTGAGCGGTTCGTGCATCTTGCGTGTATAATGGCGTAAATATTTGAGGTTATAGTGTCACATCAGTTTTTATTTAAAAATTATATTTAGTATAATATGATGAAATTACAAGCTTCTGCAATCCAGCGGTTCCATATGTAATTCAATTAATCAAAAAAATAAGAACAAGCTCCTCTCATGTCCTAGTTGGTACAGAATATTTTGGTCTGTAGCTAAAGCTGTTAGTCAGAACTTCTCCTATTCGTCAATACCACCCTTGACCAGCGAGGACAAGTTTATCACTTCACCTCCTAAAGAAAAGCAGACAAAGAAAGCTACTGGCCCTGACCAAATTCCAGTCATTGTCCTTAAACGCTGTGCCTCTAAGCTTACACCAATAGGCTCGTTCAGCATATTTTTTTTATTGCATATTCTAAAAGGGCGTATTGAGCTTAGCAGCTATGCAAAATTTCAGAATTTTCTGAGCTCGATTTCATATTCTAATAAATTATCAAAGTGCTGGAAATTGAAAACGCGCGGCACTTGCGAGTGTGCGACGGTGACGTCACTACACCACTCAGACCGGCGCGGCGCGGCATCTTGGCCACGCATTGTACGGGTGCTTGGTAAATAATAACGCTGCAGCGCATCCTACTTGCTATGCAAGCTTTGCGAACTGCATACGCATTGGATAATTTATTTAATTGTTTCATCGACACTGAATACTTACCAAGCTATTTGAATTCGTTGATACTGAGTATAATAATGGAAGGAGGACAGATGAAGAAAAATTATAAATATTGTATGGTTCCCCAATGTGAAAATACGACAGTGACCACTCCTGATGAATTTTTTATTGGTTTGCCACGAAATATAAAAATCAGGAAATTGTGGCAGAGAGCTATGCGTAGGAATGAATTTGTGAGCGATAAGTCAACAAAGTAATCTGTGAGGACCATCTTAATATAAGTATTTTTATAACTAAGTGAATTGTATTATTATCAAGAATCCGCATTTGTGAATGCCATTCTAAAGGTATGTTGACGTCAGTTGTTAGCAGATTTTGCTGGTACTGGTGCACTAAAACGTAAGAGATACAAGTAGATTTTTTTAATCCAAATACTGAACTAATCATATACCTAACAATTATAAAAGCATTGGAGAAATCAATTCTCATTGATATGTGGAACGTGTAAAAGGCTGTTTTCAGTCCTTTGATGTAACCAAAATTCATATGTATTTTGATTATGTAGAAAAAATTGTTTCATATTATATTATCGAGTTCTTTGTGTCTCACATTTCTGTATTTTGGGTAGAAAATCGTGGATACTTAGCCTACAAAATATCCCTACTTCAAATGTGTATCTCAGTCTTGTATATTTTGTTTAAATTTGAGGAATATGTTGAAAATTACATGTGTTACAAATTAATGAAAGATGTAAAACTCAAGATGAAACCGGAAGTAGTTCCGCACATTTTTGTTTGTCAAAAAGACCAACAAGCTTTACACGCTAGAGATCCTCGGAATGTTTTCCTTAAGACAACGAAAATGAGATTTAGATGAACCTAGTACCAGCACAAAGAAAATTCGATGTTCGTCACCAAGCAGCGAATCTATTATAGCACCAATGTTTCGCAAGTAGAACTAGAATGTACTGAAGACAACGAGAGAGGGAACGTTGGAAGACAGATAAGTGAGTCCGAGTCAATATAAAGGCCAAAGTTATATCATATATAAATACGTTGAGTGCAATATACTAAGGCAGCCACTAAGGGAAGGCAGAAACAAATGCCATTAAAACATATCCCAAAATAATGTTACTCCTTAACCAGTGGTTCGAGTTCGGATCATCCAACAAGGAACTTGTAGAAAAGCGAACTGCTTTTCTAATACAAAATAATCCGAAAATGTATATCGGGATACCCAGTCACTCAATTTGAGTTTTGAGAACTACCGATAAAATGACTGTAGAAGAATCTGGATTTTTGAATGTGTTAGAAAAAACCACCCGATCAAACAAAACATAGCGTCAACCAAAGCACTTGAACGTATTATAAACGTATGCTGGGCGCTGTCGCTGTACAGCCGCCAGCCGGTCTGGGCTCGCCGACAGACCCAATGACGTCACAACGATGAATTTTGAGCGCATGAAATATTTTAATCTTTGAAGGCGCGTAACTTTTTCAATTCTCATCCAATTAAGTTGAAATTTTTTTGTATGTTATATGTAAGTAATACTTCATGAAAATGCTCATAAATATGGTTATTGGAATTTCACTGAACGACCCTATTTTTTGCAAGCTCTTCAAACTATCGTATCAGCGAGGCGTGTTTCCCGCTGCATGGAAGATTGGCTGCGTAAAACCCATCCTTAGGAAAGACAAAACAACCGATCTCATCAACTATAGACCTGTGGCTCTTCTCAGTATCATGCCTAAGGTTTTGGAGACTGTCATCAACACACAGCTCCTGAAGTACCTGGACAATAATAACATCGTAAATGATAGCAAGTATGGCTTCCGTAAGCATAGGTCTACGGGTGACTCACCTGTGTAACAGAGCAATTGAAAGTCATGGCGAAGAATCTCATGTTGCTGCACTTGAATTATCGAAAGCTTTCGACAGGCGGACTTCTGGTGAAAATTGCTGCTTATGGACTATTACCTGGCCTGTGCCAGTGGCTGAATAGCTTTTTGAACGACCGATCTCTGTATGTTGTAGTCCAAGTCGTTATTTCGTGTTCGTTCGTGTATAAGCAGCCTATTGTGGCTCCGTTCCAATTTGCGATTTTCTCGAGTGATATGTGATTATTAATTATGGGTCCTACATGGTTATGAAGATGATGAAATGGCGCGTTCTGTGCAATAATTAGTTCTCAAATTTGGCTGGCAATTAACCGAAGAAATCAATATATTGGAGTTCATTTGTTATTAAAAGGCGAGCGGAGCTGGCGAGCAAAAAGTGTTAACAGGTTTTTGCTTTCTCCTAACGAAATTTCTTCTGAAACTAGTTCCAGTGGCGTACCAACAAAAATAGAACAGAGATGGAATTTTGTACTAAGTGCAAGAAGGCGTGTGATTCCACAATTATATTTCCTTGTGATAGCTGCAATAAGTTATTTTGTGCCACCTGTGGTGATTTGACTGCATCTGAGATTAAATGTCTCCAGTTAAAAAATAAACGAAAATTGAAGTTTTACTGTGATGCATGCGAGGAAGGACTGTGTAAAGTTCCTTCTTTGATTAAAGAGGTTGCTGATTTGAAAGACAGTGTAAATAAAATAAATGAAATGTTAAATAGAGAAAGAATTAGTAATAACAGTGCCGACAACTCCAACTGCAATATGGAAGATATAATCTCTGAAATGCTGGATAGACAAAACCGTGCGACTAACGTTATTATGTACAATATGAATGAATCAGTTAGAAATACTCAGACTGAACGTATTCATGAAGACAAAGAACTTGTGCAAAGAGTACTGTCAGAGTTGCCAGTTGAGAAGAACAATTTGAAAGTTTTTCGTTTGGGAAAATTTCAACCAAATAAAGTTCGTCCGATCAAAGTTATTCTTAACTCGGTTGCTGACGCAAGGCTAATTTTAAAGAATAAGAACTCTATAAGCAGGCATGGAGTTAGGATTTCAAGTGATGAAACCAAGGCTGAAAGAGAGTACTTTCAGAAAATCAAAGCTGAACTGGAAGCTATTACAGCTGGAGGTGATGATACCAAAACTATTAGATACATAAATAATAAACCAACAATTGTTGCTAAGACTACACAAACTAGACGAAAAAACTGAAACCTGATCCTAATGTACTATTCAACACCGACATTATATATGTAAATGCTCAAAGTATAGTAAAAAATCGTGATCTGATATATAGCAGTCTTGTTCAGTTTAATCCAAAAATAATACTAACCAGTGAATCTAGGACAACTCAAGACGTCGAAGACATTGAAATACAAATGGAGGGATACAATGCTGTTAGATGTGACTCTTCTACCCGACATACCGGAGGCGTCATCATATATGTTAGAAGTGGGTTGAATTTCTTTATCAGCAAGACGTTTGTTTGTGATGGTAACTATTGGTGCAAGTTTATCAAAGTGAAGTCAGGATCTTCTTTTTGGATGATAGGTTGTATTTATCATTCTCCATCTAGTTCAGATGCAACTTTTGTAGACAATTTTGAAACAATTTGCGACAGTATGTTCAAAACCAACCATAACTGTATTTTAGTAGGAGATTTTAATCTTAACCTTCTTAGTGATAGTTTTTATAGTAACAAAATTAAAAACCTATTTACAATGTATGGAGTTAGCCAAATAATAACCAAACCAACTAGGATTACTGCTGATAGTGAATCATTGATTGATTATGTCTTAGTTAATAAAAATAATGTAATAGCAAATGTACACGACTCTCCAAAAATTACTGATCATGCAGTAATATCGGTCAATTTCACCAACGAGGTTAAGTCTGATTGTAATAGTGTAAAAAAGTATAGAAATGTATGCCTAGATAACTTAAATTCTATTCAAAATGAACTGATATCATGTAAGTGGTCACTGGATTCTATGGATGTGAACTTATTATATAAGGAAGTTTATAGTAATTGTGAGAATATAATCAACAAAATATCTCCAATTCAAGTTTGTACATTCAGAAATAATCTACCGTGGTTTGATAATGAGGTGAGCAGAATGATGCAGATTAGAGATACTAGCTATAAAAACTTTAAGGTGGCGGTTGGTATGGATAGACAAAATAAGTGGGAAATTTATAAAGCACAAAGGAACAAAGTTGTTAATCTGTTAAAAGTCAAGAAAGAAAAATATTATTACGAAAAAATTGACAGATATAGAAATAATCCATATCAAATGTGGAAAACACTTAAAAATGTTGTTAATATGAATTCACCTGCACATCCAATGAATGTAGAATTTGTAATTAATGATAATATAGTAACAGCTACTGATATCGTACAATTAGCAGAACATTTTAATTCTTTTTTTGTTGATAGTATCAAAGACATAACTAACAGTATCAATAGCCCAAAGCCTTGGTATAATAATGACTATAATTTGTATTTGCCGTTTTCTAAATTCAAGCAGCTTTCTCTAAATGATCTTAAACAAATTGTCAAGTCATTAGATAATAAATTTAGTACATATGAACTACTTAATTGTAAAATGCTGAAAAACATCTTTGAAACCATTGGCCATGTAATTTTAAATCTTGTTAATACATCATTAGACAGTGCAATGATTCCAAATGACTTGAAAATAAGCACAGTAGTACCAATACCTAAAACAACAAACGCAAGTAAAGTGCATGAATACCGCCCAATCAATACCTTACCACCAATTGAAAAAATATTAGAAGTAGCTGTATATAACCAGATGTTGGATCATATTGAAACAAATCGCATACTACACATCAACCAGTCAGCATTTCGTAAGATGCATTCATGTGAAAGTGCTATTCAACTAACTTTAAGTAAATTTAAAAATGAACTAGACAATGATAAGTTTGTTGTTGCTGTGTTCCTAGATTTAAGAAGGGCTTTTGAGACTATTGATAGAAACATATTGTTAGCTAAACTGAAAGTTTACGGGATAACTGGAAATGTTTATAATTGGTTTTCTAACTATTTGAAGGATAGAAAACAAAGAGTGAGAGTCTGTCACCATACATCTAATATCATTGATAATGAATTCGGAATACCTCAGGGTACAGTATTGGGGCCACTTCTGTTTATATTATACCTAAATGATATACATCTTTTTATTGACTGCGAGTTCATCAATCTGTTTGCTGATGACACTGTATTGGCATGTTCCGATAGTAGTTTGGAAACAGCTATTAATAAAATGAATAATATATTAAACCAAGTTGATACATACATGAAAATGAATGTGCTTAAGCTGAATGTAGCTAAAACCAAAGCAATGATCATCACATCAAAGTACAAATATAACCTTTTAGATTTAAACAATGTTAATCTTAAAATGAAAAATGAAACAATTGAAATTGTTAATTCAATCAAATACCTTGGAGTTCCGTTAGACAATCTTTTAAAATTTGATACACATTTTGAATATATCTATCGGAAAATTTCAAAAAAGTTATACTTTTTATCAAGAGTATGTAACTGCCTTTCACTACGAACAAGGTTAACAGTATACAAATCAATAATTCAGCCACATTTTGACTATTGTCCAACTGTTACATACCTATTCAATTTAAATCAGCTAGCCCAACTGCAGAAGCTGCAGAACCGAGCCATGAGAATAATTTTGCACTGTGATCGATGGACACCTATAAATTTTATGTTATCTTCTTTGAGGTTTTTCTCTGTTTCACAAAGAGTGTATTATCTAACAATGATTTTTATATTTAAAATAGTACGAGGAATGGCACCTATTTACTTAACTGGTGATATTAACTATGCTCATGATATTCATTTCTATGGTACAAGGAAAAATACAAATATTTACATACCAAAAACAAGCAAAAAAAGCACAATGAATTCTCTATTTTTTAAGGGATATGATGCTTTTAACAAATTACCCAGCTATATCAAGGAAAATTCAACTGTCAACAATTTTAAGAGAGAACTCGCTAAGTACCTCAATGCCTGATTATCTGAATGTTTAATGCTATGTCTTCTGAAGTTATGATGTATGTAGCTTGTAATTTTTTCTATTGTGATACTACAGTTTGTTTTATTTTATAGTTTGATTGTATCTATTGTTAACGTACATCTTTACTTTTTACTTTTTTTTTTACACGGATGATTATTATTCATTAGTTTTTGTATGTATATTAGGATTATCCTATTTCAAATAAATGTTCTTCTTCTTCATTAGAAGTATTTTCAATAAACGCCGGTGTTCCTCAGAGATATGTACTATCCCCTACGCTGTTTCTGCTGTACATCAACGAGAAAAGGAAAAGAGTCGCACACAGGTAGGAACCCCTAATACAGCTGTACTAAAAACTTGAAAAGAATACTGCTAGTTAAATGACACCTACAACAACGACACAATGCTTACGTAGTCTCGTTGCTATGTGGAGAAGATGCACCATGCAGAGGTTTTTCACTGGATAGGATCCTCTGTTGCCGCAAAGGTCGATGCGTGCAACGATAACATCTTTACAAACATCTACAAGAACCCCATGTTTCTCCTCTGCAGAAGAAAAAACCCGACGATGACCCCAAGACACCCGCTGCTGGTAGAACCGACCTTTGTTGGCTTTGTGCAATGTCTTCAAACAGGAGACAAAAAGCATACCGGGAACAATGTGTATTTAATACACAAAGGATTACGGGAACTGCTTCGATACTCGAAGTTGTGCCTGAGAGTGCGCCAGCTTAAATACTTCCTATTATGGAAGTCGAGAGTGGCTCTGCTTATTCAAGGATACGGGGAGTTGCCTTGGAAAGTTGGGTCGCTCAATAGAGAGACCGGAGTTGCTTTTCGGGAATCTTCAGTCTTGCTAATCTTGCTAATCAAAGAAAGGAATTCAAACTTTTTTCCTTATTTTCTGGTTAGTTGAATCATTTTAGAATGAAATTCATTACACGGTTGAGTTTACTATTTCACTAAACTATTACTGATTGATATGTTTTTTAGGGACTGATATGTTTAAATTTATAGCAGTTGTACTGTATTTTGATAGTTGAATTAGTGATAGATAGATATTTTGATAGAGACATTTTGTTTTCGGTTGAGCTGAAAACCACCCCTAAAGTAAGGCTTTGGTCCACACAACTTTGTTTTTTTTTTATTTTGTGATAGCGAATGAAGGCTTATTATTATATTTAAACCTAGGCACTCCAGCAGTAAATCCGGAATCTCTCGTTTTCCACAACGGACTCTATATCCCCTGAAGGGAATGGCAGCACCAGTATCCCATCGATATCGTATGAGTGCCTTAAGTGATAGTAGAGCATTCGTAGAGCCTCGTCGTGTCGTTGGAGATAAGCCGTTCCAACGTACGTCTTACACGCCGACAAAAGATGCATAAGCATCTCTGGCGCCTGTAATCAAGCTCTACAACAGGTGTCAGGTACATATACACCCATAACCCTGCTGCAGTTTACCAAATTGACAAAGACACCATCTTGGCAGGCCATTATAAAGCCCTCAGTATCCGACAAGCCATGCTCTTCTAGATGTTTGTAGAAGATTCCATGCATTTACTCATCTTTTATCTTATGTTTCAAAAGGAAGTTGACTTCGGCAGCTTTAATGTCGGATTGTAATTTTGCGTCGCGTAAAGTCGAGTGTAAGGCTGAGTTCCTCGGCTGCTCGCATTGGTGCTCCTAAAAAGGAAGGTTCCTTTACCCGCAATCTCGTGCTCTCGCACAAAGCGGATTGGGGGACCGGCATGCAGTTGTCGCAAGATGCTCCCATCCACGAGCTCTTCCATATCTCCAATATCTCCGCTCCGTCCTTTCTTGAGATGAACCAATGCACATGTGTCTGTTCCGCACTCCATTCCGATACCATGACTGTAAGCCCGTACTTACCATCAGCGACTGATGTAGATCGCATTGACTGGAGGCATAAGGTTTTAGGACATCCATATAAAACAAATAAGTGACCTTGTGCCTTCGGTGATTAGGCGTGCCACAGCTGTATCCTTTATTATTTCTCAGCTTTTTATTGTTATTATTATTATGTATCCTGGTATGTGTGGGTTAAGACAACGACGCCATTTTTCTTAGGAATCGAAACCTTTTGTGATAATCTATGAAGTTGGTACAAATGCATTTTTAGATAAAATGGTAAGTTATTGAGAAATATCAGAGATATCAATGGGACCAATCAATATACAATATGCCATTGTTTCCCACACATGCTTCAAATAAATGTCCAAATAATATATTTCGATGTGTAGTGCCGTGAGAATAAAGAACTTATCCGGTGTGATCAGATCGGTGGAATGGAGTTGTTTTGACCTGCGTAGCGGGGCTCCCGTGTAATGATTGCGACAATCGTTGGGCCCCATGACGTCAATGGGGCCGCATGCGGACACCCGCCGGCATCACGAAAATGCGGATGTCTACAGATTGATACGGGGGCCTGGTTTTACGTAGCTACTCACATTATTTGTGAATGTAACTTCTCAAGCATATTAGAGAGTAGCAATTTCATTCGTTCATCCAAAACCAATCACAGACGACGTCGTTTCGCTTTTGTTAAAGCTCGTCAGTGTAATTTAGGTCGCAGACGAATAAATTAAATTGCATGATAGTGCCTAGCTGGCAAAACTCGTACTAGTAGTAGCAACATATAGATATTGGGAAGCAGTACTTTGAACAAGTATTGGTTCGCCATCTGTCTACCAAAGCCGGTACCTGAGCGTTTAATTTGAGTATCCGAGCACTGTTTATGTGACCACTTTAAAAGCATCAGGTATAATAACCTGCGGGTACGACAACAAACAGACTCTTTTCTGTGGAACACTCATTTAACACTCTCGACATTCGGTTCATGCAATTTCATTTATTCGTCTGAGACCTACACCACACTGATGAGCTTTAACAAAAGTGAAACGACGTCGTCTGCGATTGGTTTTCGGATGAATGAATGAAAGTGCTACTGTTTAATTAAGTTGTTTTTTAGCATAAACCGAGTGTCGGGAGTGTTGAATGAATGTTCCACAGAAAAGAGTCTGTTTGTTGTCGTACCCGCAGGTTTCTATACCTGATGCTTTTAAACGGGTCATATAAACACTGCTCGAATATGCAAATTAAACGCTCAGATACTGGCTTTGGTACATAGACGATGAACCAATACTTTTTCAAAGTCCCGCTTCCCAATATGTATATGTTGCTACTACATATCCGGTTAGTTATTTTCCTCCGCGGTCAATTTTGAAACAAAATAATATCATTCTGGAATCAAAGTGGCAACATGTTATGATATTATAGAATCAAGACAACGAGATCTGATTTTGGGGTTGCTCTCTAGTATCACAAAATGTTTTTGTTGCCCAAAAGCGAATTATTATGTCAATGGCACATGGGGCCATAACACACAGCTGTGGAAACAAATATAATATTTTACCAGTATGTATGTTATCATCATCATAGTCACAATGTCTCAACAGACATGTTGTGAACTCGTAAAATGCATTAATTCGGGGCTAGAGTATTGCCGACACGAATATTATCAATAGTTTTGAGAACTGATGTAGCTCGCCATCGTTTGCGATTTACTGTCAGTTCAGTGGTGGTGTTGATACTCATATCCAGCAACTGTTTCGTCGTATCCACTCAGCATGTAGAGGGATGGCCACGGCGCCGCCCACTCGAGGCATGACCCTGAACTATAAGTTTCTCCATATTATCGCTTCTGTGTATATGTCCGAAGAATGTAAGGATTTTCGTCGACACAATGGAGGATAGTCTCTTTGGATTACCAAGCTCATCCAGTATGGAAACATTAGTTCGATGGGCGGTATAAGGAACTATCAGCATTCTCCTCCACGTCCACATTTCAAAAGCAAGCAAAAGCTCGATCGGCCTTTTCAATAGTCCAGGTATACGAGGCATACAAAAATATGGAGAACACAAGAGACTGAACCAGCGACATTTTGGTAGCTTTAGTGATGATATGGTCACGCCATATTTTAGTAAGCTTTGTCATGTCCACACGTGCCTGTTGAATGTGCCGTCGAATCTCATTTTCACAGCTACCCGAATTGTCGATCAAAGACCGAGGTACACATGTATGTACTTCAAATTAGAAACAGAGCGAAACCAGCTGCTTTATCAAGAGTTTGGTTGGACACTGTGCCACGGTAATGCTCTGGCTCAAAGATCAGTAATTTGTCACAGAACAACGAGCAAGTCCATAGTGTGCCTTGGAGTCACACTGGTTAACGAGGGGTGATACGAAAAACACCTTAAGAGGAGGTTGTAGAACGTACAGGAGGGCTGTTTGCAATGGTTCAGCTGTAACCATTTCTGGACTATTAATTTTTAGATTTCTGAACCGAAAAAAATATGAGCATGAAGAAAAAGGACGGTTCTAGAGAAATGTCGACGTATTTTTTCAAATTTCCTAATACACGATTATTAAGAAATTGTCAAAGTTGACGTTTTTTTGACTAAATTCAAGGTCTCATTAATCACCCTGTATAAACTTATTCTAAAATCTGGATCGAAATTTCTCTAGATTGAAGTTTTGGGAAAACGCAAGTCAGGTTTTTGTGCCAAAAATTATTAACATACAGGGTCAAAAATGTTTACAGCTAAAGCCTTGCAGTGAACGATCGCGCGCCTATTGGGACACTGATAAAGGCGCCACCAATACAAAAGTATGTAAACTACAGTTTATGAATGTGCTGAAGTTCATTCATTTCTGGAATGAGATAGATATTGTTTTGGGCATCGACCAAATTTGTAGTCGGTGGTTTTGGGTGACTTATTCAGATACACTGCAGGCCAAAAGTTAGGAACTACTAAAATTTAAACAAATCACGGTAATTGGTATTGGGTAGTTATCATTTTCAGGATTACTGCGAAATCTTACAATTTTCAACCACATTTGTAGGTATTTAAAATTTGAATTCCTGGCAGGCCCAAGTCTATAGTCTTGGGCTCACACTTTTTTGCGTCGCGAATAGAAATTACGTTTTTTACTTTGTAACATAAACCTGATCGAGATGAAACCGATGAACAGATTATAAATAGTATTCCAGCCAGCTTCTTCAGCTCCAGTTGAAAGGCAGTTTTCTAGAGCTGCTTCAACTCGTACCAAAACGAGAAATCGATTAGGTGATAACTCCGTTAGAAGTCTTATGTGTCTCAAATCATGGATGGCAAATGAAGATATTATTTTTTTTACTTCTGTGTCATCGGCATCGACTGCTCTGGTCATTAGCCTCGTGTTCTGTTCTGTTTCCCGGCGCCACTCTAGGAACAGCTCTGTTAATTAGAAGCCAACAGTAAAGGCCAAGGTGGGGATTCTTCGCTCAGCTTTTTTGTTATGCATATTTATTTTTCCGGGTGTATGAGTGCTTCTGCTCTTGCGATCAAGTCGATTTTCCTAAACCCTCTACAATAAAAAACTATCGCTAACGGTATGTCATAGATATTATGATCGTTTGTTGATAGTTGAGCAACAGAAATTAAAACTAAAACTACTTCCATTGGACTGCCACTGCATTTACCGGGAAAAAATTAATTAACATACCCTGACGGTATTTAAAATTATGCTGTATAAATAAATAAATAAACCATTGCGTGTAGGAATTATAATGTGGGTTACCTAGTTTTCGTGTCTTGTATGTAGATAAAGGTGTACGTATGCGAATAATAAACGAATAAACATGTCAATCTTAATTAACCCGCAACACATTTTTCCTACAAAAACAGCCCCTCCGTGGGTGATAATTACCATCGTTAATCCAGGCAGCGTTGTCAAGTTGATCATTTTTCACTAAATCTCCAAATATATCTCCTTATATACTAAGTGCAGAAGATAGGATGGTTTATTTTCTGCTCCTTTCTCGTATTATGGGTGATATATACAATGGATCGTCCGACCATAACACCGTTTCAAAGCATTCTCCGGGTATCCACCATACAAAGCCTCGCCGGTTCGGGCATTACGATCAGCAATATTTCGATTTTTCGGTAAATTTAAAATATAGCTTCTATTTGTGTACTGAAATTCGTTCATTTTGTCAACACCCTCCTTCACCAGAGAAGACAAGTCCATCGCTTCTACTCCTAATGAAAAAGCAGACATCTTAGGGAGGCTTTTCGCAGCCAATTCTACTGCAGACTTCCAAGGAAGTACTTCGACACCACCATAAACGTGAACACGAGAATGGCAGAGGTCAAATTTCAACATCGAGATGTAAAGAGCATCGTCCGAAAACTAAACACAAAGAAAGCTACAGATGGTCCTGACCAAATTCCAGTCAGTGCGCTTAAACTCTTCGCGCCGCACTTGCACCTATTTAGCTTTACAAGCTCTTCAAACTATCGTGGCAGCGAGGCGTGTTTTCCGCTGTATGGAAGACTGGCTGCATAAAACCCATCGCTAAGAAAGGCAAAAAAATCGATCCCTTAACTATAGGCCTGCGACTCTTCTCAGCGTCACATCTAAGGTTATGAGGACTGTCATTAACACACAGCTGCTGAAATACCTGGACAAGAATAACATCATTAATGATCGCCAGTATGGCTTCTGTAAGCATAGGTCTACGGGTGACCTCCTGGCCTACGTCACTCACTTGTAGAACAGAACAATTGAAAATCATGATGAATCCCGTGTTGTTGCACTTCACATATCGAAAGCCTTCGGCGCAGTGTGACATGAGGGATTTCTGGTCAAGCTTGCTGCCTATGGACTACCACCTGGCCTACGTCAGTGGCTGAATACCTTTTTGAACGACTGATCTCAGTTTGTTGTAGTCCAAGGCTCTTCATGAGACGTATTTTCAATAAACGCCCGTATTCCTCATTGATCTGTCCTACCCCCTAGACTGTTTCTGCTGTACATCAACGCGCTGCTGGAAATAACATCCAACCCAATCTACACACATAAAAATAATTTCTTAGATAGAGCACAGATGCTTTAATTCAAGTATACCATAACTTCCTATATGCGCAAAGTTATGCTAATCTTAAAGTGAGAATACGATATCTTTGACCATATAAGGGTTAGATTGAGAAAATATCTTCAATGCAAAACTGGGAAATTCTTGACAGTAAGAATACCAAAATCTTAAATCAAGCATATGGTAATCTTGACCGAAGTATTTCATAATCTTGACTGAAGCATTTCATAATCTAAACTGGGAGCATTTCATAAACTTGACGCAAGTAGCTCAACTTTATTCAAAAACTGTGATATTCTTGGATGAGGAATCTAGTAGTATTAATTTGAGCATTCAGACTCTTCTATGAGCATGTAGAAATTTTTCTGGAGAAATAGTTCTGCAGAATTTCTTAAATCATTTTTAATATACTTAGTACTTATCTAGCAACACCTGAGTCAGGTCTTCGCATCCCAATTTTATTAATAGCTCATTCGTGGTTGGATAGATCCAGTGATAAGGAAGCTGATGGGAACTGCGACGCGACTCAAATGGCGGTGGACCAGCACTACCAGCAGACTCGATGACTGATGGTTGACGGTGGTATCACGGGTATCACGTGGCAATGGCAATTTGTTTAACAGTTTGACTAGATACTATTATGTGCTATTATGGATCCAGGTATTACGCTATGGTGCTAAAGACGGCGGCGAAAAGGACAATCCGAAAACCGATAATGACGCGGCGGCGCGGACGCGGACGGGCAACAAGCTGTTGAGTAGAGAGGGTGGAGAGGTTAGGGTTGACCCGTGACACGCTGCGCATCTGCGCACTTCGACGTTGGTAAACGTCAAATAAATGATTTACTTGATACAAATATAGGGTGTGCTTGTAAAACAGCGTTCATTTTCAAACCAAGATTATCATATTGTTAATGAAGGTTCGCATTTGCAAGCTGTCTATATTCTTGATAGAAATAAACTGGGCACTGCTGGGAAAAATGATAATCTTGATATAAAATTATGATATATTTATTATAAAATCATTATAGCCTTGGTTGCAAAGAATATTATATTTTCTTTCGGAGCATATTTCTTTAAAATAAGTATATAAATCAAAAATATATTATTCTTGATACAAATTTTCTATAATTTTCTCATCAAATGCTCTTCGTTAGAGTGAGAACCGATATTCTTGTTGTGAGTATGTATTTACAAGGATATCACAATTCTTGACTTGAGAATGTCTTTTTATGTGTGTACAGCTTCGAAGGCGACAGTACATTAATATCGTGCATGGAACCAGGCAAGCCACCATCATCCGAGGAGATGGTACGATGGCGACAGCCTCACATATCAACGTAATTATCAAAACAATTGTCGAGTGGGGATAAATAAGTAAAGTACAGTTCAAAATACAGAAAGCTCAGGCAACAACACTGACAAGGAAGTCTCACGTTAGCGTACGAACTGTGTCACCCAATAGTCGAGTCACCTTCCGTCAACCCTTTAGGTATCATCATCAACATTACATGTCCTGGCACGACCACGCCGTAAGTCTTGCTGAAACGGCATCCCAGAAGCTTGGAGTTTTGTTCCGATGTAGGAAGCTGTATACAACAGAGCAACTACTGCTGCTCTACAAGGCACAGATCCGACCATCGTTGGAGTATTGCTCCCATGTCTTAGGATGCGCTCCGACGCACTCTCCAAAGCTTCTGGACACTATCCTGAAGAGAGCAATTAGACTAATCGATACGCCTAACCTCACAAAGGACCTCCTCGTCAGCCTGGAACATCGAGGAAAAGCGTCTGGTCTGTCATGGAAAATGTTCGAATGAGCTGTCCCAAATAATAACACCAACGACTTTCAGAACGAGGAACACTAGACGGGCCCTGCGAGCTCATTGTTACCAGGTTGAAGTCCCTACTCCCCGAATCAGTCTCCTCCAGCATTCCTCCTTTTGGAGAACTTCGACGCTGTGAAATGAGCTGCGAGGGGATTTGTTTCCGACGGCTACAACCTGTACCGCTTCAAATCTAACATGCACAGACGCTTACCCTCTCGCAGAGCTTCTACAGCGCCATAAGCTTACAGCCCTTACGAGAGACTGACCATAAAGAAGGTAGACCCCATAATAGGAACTTCCCCGACTCCCCTTCCCTTCTTTTACCATAATGTTGTAGCAGTATCTATTGAAATTTGTACATTTTACCCTATTTAATTTTTTTAGCCCCCATTTTGAGAAAAAATCGACATGTGCACAGAAACACGTCGTCTTTTGACTGGTGATGTCAGATGTACGAATGTGTTGTATGACAATTTTTTTGTGCAACCCCCACTCCTTTTAACCCTTAAGAGACTAATGGAATAGTATTAGGTACTGTTATTTTGAGATAGACATCTTTAAGTTATTTACGACTGCCTTCTTCTTCTTAGGGTGCCATCTCTCTTCGGAGGTTGGCTATCATCAAGACGAGTCTAATTTTTGATGTAGCTGCTCTGAATATGCGACTGCCTAATATCATACAATTCAGTGCATAAATACAGCAGTTAGTGACATTTGAGTATTTCAATTTTTGTAATTTATTTAGTCTCCATTTCAAAAAAATCGTTGGAGAACGAAATCGCGGACGTACACACACGCACACACAGACGAACAGCAAAAAAACCAAAGTTTTCCGATTTTCTTCAAACTTGGTCACTATAAAAAGGTAATCATTAGAAACAAAAATCTAGTTTTTAGCTCTGCTGTGATAATAAAAAAGGATGCGGTTGGGGGTAACTCAAAAAATAATGTCATGGCGTGAAATTGTAATGCTACCACAATAAAGAGCATGTTTTTTATGTCGAAAAAGCTACCGCGCGTGCCGGGAGATTTTCTAAATGGCGAAATAAGAAATCATAAAAGTAGCAAATTTTCGAACTCCAACGTAACTGTCACAAAAATGATGCAAATAACTTCAAACTCTCATAAAGAGGTTTTTTCTCTATTTTTTGGTTCACTTCTGGTGCAAATCTATGATTTAATAGTGCGGGGTGGCGGGGGTTACTCGAAAAAATAGCATTGTATATAGCATTTTCTTTTCAAAAAGTTAATCAGGAGGTGATTTTACCCTGGAAATGACACTTCCCACGTTGATTTCGGTAAATTTTGCGAAAACGGTTAGATTCTAATAACCTTCCCATCCTTTGTCGGGGAAGTTAATAAATGTTGTTATCAGCAAAATCCTAGTTAACACGTTGTTGGACACAACGGCTATAGCCGTCTGCGGGGAGTGATTGTGATACGCCACTACGGCTATATCAGTCAAAAAGTTATCTGCTTGTTACGGCAGAATGACGACGACCGTCAGAATGTCGGTATACTTGCTCTGTTAGGCAATGTTAGTGCCGTAACGTGAAGCTCGTCTTTTTTGAAATTTCCAAATTCTAACCCACTATACGCTATCCCAACTATTCATGCTTTAAGGTGCATGGGTAAAACGGCACGACGGCTATAACCGTCAATAACCTCCAATGTGATGCATTGACCACGTGTATAGCTGCCATATTGCAAGTGTGTTTTTGTTTGATTTTCATGTTTTCAGTACTGATGGGAGGTAGGTAACCAGATATTTTCATCCTAAACAGATATTCGTCGTCTACCTATTATCATATAGAATATATTGCTTCATATTAATACAAAACTCGAAGCACGTGTGAGACATTTTCCAGAGAACCTGCCCCTACCAGAGGATCATAAAGTAAAATCATATTTTCTTGGATGCAAACAATGTTTCAAGTCTGGAAAACGCAAAGAAACTAGCTATAGATGCAAGGGTTGTGAAAATAAACCTGCTTTGTGTCCAGACTGCTTTGAAGAGTGGCGTCAAACATAAATTTGTGCCTAAATTCTGTTTTGTTCGGGGATACCTCTGTTTGCTAATAAATTTGATTTTTGCTTTTATACTGTCTATATTCCGAGAGATGCGTTTTTGTTTATAAATTTGATACAATAAAAATGTTGTTTTTGTTTTAGATTTTGTCTCGAAAATTGTCCTTTTCTTCCCACAAGATGTGTTTTACGATTGCACTGATCAGGCTGCTATAGCCGAGGTTGCCATTCTAGAACATAAAGTCTGCTGTGATACGACACGACGGACATGGCCGTCTTTTCTTTGTCACCAAAAACTTCAAAAGTGAAAAAAAGAGTCAAAAATGAATACCCCTAAAGTATTTTGATAACGCAAATCTTGTTACAAACGCGAAAAAATGGGAATGTTTTGAGGTGACATATTACGAAGCCTCCCAGCCAGCAGAGTGTCCAACAATGTGTTAATTTAAAAAACTTAATCAATGTAACGTAAAAAAAAATGATATTTCGCTGTGGCACTTTTACTAGAGTCTACAACACATATTTGTAAATGAACATAGTTGGTACTAAAATATCACCTTGCTGGCGTTTCGGCAAGCAAAAAGATGGCTGAAGAAAAGCATATCATTTTACAATACATAACCATATATCCATCTGCTAAACAGGATAATATAACATAACAGTATCTCCCCCACAAGCAGATGTAATAGAGATCGGAGTGTGTTCAGTAGCAGCGTCTGTAAATGATCCATAAAACTATCGTAACATCCTAAGAAAATAAAGCATCGGTCGGAAGATAAACATACTTCGTTAGTGTTCAAAGATGCCGAATCTTTACCCGACTCAAAACATTCAACATAAACAAACACCATAAAATTTCTTAGTATTCTATTACCCGCCGACCGTTTCCTCTGTGCATGTGTGATGTAAACCATGGGAGATTTCGTTTTCAAAGAGGGCGTGTAAATACTGTGTCATCGTGCTAAGTTTGGAATAATAAGCAGCTCTCGTTTTGATGTTTTGTACTTGGGCACAGCATATATGCATCTACCAGCAATGCCACTGTCTATAACTGGCGTTCTTCCCACATAGCACTGGATGATACGAGAATATTCTGTTCACATTCACTACAGATATTATGAATATTCTGAGAAAATTCCATGGATAATTAGAATATTTATAGAATATTCTGTAAACGTTCAAAATGGGAAAGACACGCTATATTCCTAGAATATTCCGCCGAATATTCCGCACGGATATTACATGAACTATCGTGGTAGAATGTTTTTGAATATTATAGGAACATTTTGTCTAAATGACCTCATATATGAAACATTTTTAGAGAATTATGGATACTGTATCAAAAATAATGGCACCTACTAGTGGCAGATGGTCACAAAGGTTAAGTGGCTAGACATCTCAGTCGAGATGCCTCAATAAAGTGTAAAAATGTAAACTTGTTGCATTTAACCTCAAAATTCTACTCACATTATATAATGAACCATACACCATAGTAGGTGACTATAATTTGGAACACTGTCACACACATTATAACAACCAGAAACTTTATTGTACAAAATTGGGTATAAATGCAGGCCTTTCAGGAATAAAACTCGTGAATTCGCGAACTGCTAAAATGCCGACAGCCACATGTTGAAGCACAGACTGACAGAACACTTGAAGCGAAGAATAGAGTGACAACCCGACAAGATTGACAACTGACGACACCATAGTCAACATACATCAGCATAAGATGCTATCACTTTATCGTCGGTGGATGCCGTATCTGTAAATTGCTGGCAATGGCTAATTGTGATGGCTAGTGACTAATAAACTTTTGAAAATTGCACATAATACTTATTAGGTATATTTAGCATGAACGCAAAACGAATGAAGGTTTTTTTAATTCACTGAGAAACGTGCAAATATAAATTGATAATATCTCATACTGAATATTTGCCTACATACAGATATTTCTATTACAAATATTACTAATTGTTCGTCAGAAAATAGCTACATCTTGTTCTTAGTAGATTATTAAAATAATATTCTATAAAGAATATTACTGGTATATTCTGGAATAATTCAGACATTAAACGAATAATCACTGATTATCCTAAGTGGATAAAATAATAATACTCTGTAAAGAATATTATATTAATAATCCAGAATAATCAAGAGAAATAACGAGTATTCTATGATTCTACTGAATATTCATGGAACATATAGGAGATTTAAGGAATATACATAGAATATTCAGTGCTATGTGGGTTATTTAGCTCGATAAACTGCTTTTCTTCATGGTCAGCCTCCCGCAAAGGCTGAAAGCCTATGGGGGAGAGGGGAAGTGTCGGTGCGCGTTAGATTTGGAACGCTTCAGGTTGTAGCCGTCGGGAAACACATTCCACGACAGCTCATTCTACAGCGTCGAAGTTCTCCAAAAGAAGGAATGCTGGAGGAGACTGGATCAGCAAGTAGGGACCTCGACTTGTTAAGGATGAGATCGCAGAGCTTCTCTAGTATTCCTCGTTCGGGCGACCATTGGTGTTGTTATCTGGAATAGGTCACTCGAACATCTTCCGTAGTAGAAGGCCTTAAGGCGAAATAATTTGCGGATTAAACAAATTCTGTGAGAACTTTTTTCAGCGATTCCTACATATAAAGGAATTATTCTTTTGTTAGGATCGAAAAGGAGCTTAATGTGATCGCATAAAAGTGCGATGTCAAGCGAAGGAAGACAATAGGAGACGATGTATTGAACAAAGGTTGAATAGTTACAGAACAGTTATCCTCTTTTAACTCTGGAGCCGCATAGTAGGAAAATCAGGCATGCTGTATTCGAAAATACCAGTAGAGCCCACATGCTGTTAAAAATGAATCATTTATAATTAAATTCCGTGCTTACTGATATTTCAAAAAACCATTTATACAGGAATTTTGAAAAAGGACATAATTTGTAAAGCAAATGTTTTGGTTTGTTGAAATTTCAGTGTTTGAAGTTTGTTACGTAATATAAACGGTGCTTCTTTGAAAACTTCCCACCACGGATTTATCGAAAACCAGTTATTAAAAGAAAAAATGCCGAAACATGTCAAAAAATCTGTCAAGGGGGACAACTTCATAACCAAAAACTACTTCACCTACTTGTATTCTCTGCCCCACAGGGTCATACCCTTAAAAATTTTAAATGACAAAGTATATCGAGTAATATCTTACTTCAAAGGCAGAAGAAGAGTAGAATCTGTAAAACAGGGACAAGTTAGCCACCCTTCTTCGATGTTCCAGGCTGTGGAGGTCCTTTGTGAGGTTGGCCGCATTGATTAGTATAATTGCTCTCTTCTGGATACTGTCCAGAAGCTTCAGAGAGTGCTTTGGACCATGGGAGCAATACTCCAACGATGGTCGGATATGTACCTTGTGCAACTACTGCTGCTCTGGTGTGTACAGCTTCCTACAGCGGAACAAAATTCCTAGCATCTGGGATGCCGTTTGAGCAATACTGACGACGTGGTCATTCCAGGACATGTTAGTGTGGATGCTGATCCCCAAAAGCTAGATGAAAGGTGACTCGACTATATTGGGTGACCCTTCATTTCCACAGTTGGTAAGCCAACATAACAATTCTTTCTCAGAGTTGCTGTCGTCGACGTACCGTCTCATAGGATGATAGTAGCTTGCCTGTTTCCATGCACGTTTATTGAAAATACGTCTGATGAACAGCCTTCGACTACAACAAACAGATATCGGTCGTTCAAAAAACTATTCAGCCACTGGCGCAGGCCAGGTGGTAGTCCATAAGCAGCAAACTTCACTAGAAGTTCCTCATGCTACACTCTATCAAAGGCTTCCGTCTCAAGTGCGAAGTTCATTCGTTGTGCCTAATCCGAACGCTCACTGAGGCGAAGTTAAGCAGCACGGTAACGAGTAAATCGAGTCGGACTGCGACGAAGGGCTTGTCCAACAGGTTTCTATCTTGTTAGGCTTTTGAACCGATCGTGGACCTCCTGGTGTTCTTTTGTTGATCACTACACCACGAGTGTGGAGTGCTTCAACCCAATGAAAGATGGTGTGCCGTGATAGACTCATTATTTCGGACAAAACTGTCGTAGGTGAAAATGCGGTGCTCAATCATCCACGGCTCCGTGATGTCTACTGGTAACATGAATGCTGGAAATTCACGAGAGGAACGATACCACCCCATCTCTCTCGCCCTGATGGGGAAGAGTACTAACTGTTTCAAAGACGTCATACGTTTTTGCCGGAGCCTGGGCTCCGACACACCTAGCTACGAGGTGCTGTTCAGTTACCCATTGATTACTCTTCAAACCGTGAGTTGAGCAATCACTGAGTCCGCAAATCGTGCATCCGTAGTAAACCAGAGATCCAAGAATGACTGCCTTCTGCATTCTGGTGGTTAAGATGTGCGCCGCCGCACTGTACACCGGCATTGTACGCGGTGCAGAAGGCAACGTATTCCTCATTCCACCTAGGGATCCAATGCTCATAACTAGCAGACTTACAGTGCAGACCTCCTTAAAGGCGATGTTCACCTAGACAGGTATCGAAAACTCTATATCGAGCATCGTATTCTGTTGGTGGTCGAGGAGGACTATGTTGCCTGTACCAGCTCGAGCGCGGGGAACGAGTAGTTCCAGTAAATCCAGCATCTCTGGTTTTCCATGACGGACTCTATATCCCCTGGAGCACCGGTGTCTCATCTATACCGTATATGAGTGCCGTAAATGATAGTAGCGCACTCGTAGAACCGCGCTGTCTTCTTCGTCAAGTGCCGTCTCGTAGTCGAAAGTTGGCAATTATCATTAACTTTAGATGAGGCTGCTTTAAAAAGTTGGTTAGAGGTGCATCCGAACTACTTCCTTAGATTCCGTAGCCATGAACTTTTTGTTCTGCCAATATTACGTTCTCCCTGAATTTTACCTTGAACAATCCACTGCAGAAATTAATATTTCTCTCATCTCATAATATGGCCTAGGTATTCTAATTTTCGTTTTTTAATTACATCTGCAATCTCCTTTTCTCTGCCAATGCGACTCTGGACTCCTGCATTTGATACTATATCCATCAACGATATTCGGAAGACCCTTCTGAACACCTACATTTCAAATGCCTCAATTCTTCTCAAAGTTGCAACATCCACAGCTTCGACTTCGTAGAGGACTTAGCTAGAGGATGTTTTAGTGTCACGCATAGATCTTTGCTTCGAAAGATTTTATTCATTCTGATCAAGTTCGTTCTTGCTTTTTCTATTCTCACTCTCATTTCCTGAGTGTAGTTATTTATGTTGTGCCGATGGATTATTTATAACAAAATATCATGTAGTAGAGAAATTGTATCTGGCGTTCCGCAAGGGTCCATTTTGGGGCCACTGTTATTTATAATATACACTGCTGACATGCAAAGTGCAATTTCTAATAGCTCCACATCAACCTACGCCGATGATACACAATTAGTATACCATTTTATCCCTTCTCTAGTAGAAGAAGCCAGTGACGATTTGAACAGTGATCTCAACAGGATAGTCCAGTATGCTCATGATCATAATCTATCCCTGAATGCATCAAAATGCAATGCAATGCTTTTCAGTTCCACCACGAATCGAGATGCTTTGAAAATGAATCTGAACCTAGTATTAGAAAACCAAGTTTTAGCTTTCACTGAAAATATGAAAATTTTAGGTCTTATTATTGATGAAAACCTTAGATTTCGTACACATGTAAAAAGCATTGTCCAAAGATCATTTGTTAGACTAAAGCTGCTGTATGCACACAAATACATATTAAGCCCGTCAATTAAGAAGACACTCTGTGAAACGTTAGTCATGTCTATTGTTCAGTACTGTTTAGATTATATAACAAAGCAAAGAATCCAAAGAATCCAAAATATGTGTTGTAGGTTTGTTCTCATGCTGAGAAAGTATGATCATATCTCCGAAAGTATTAAAACCCTGGGGTGGCTAAATACAAGTAAACTGGTTAAGTTACATTGTCTGACTATAACTCAGAAAATATTATCTTCCTCTACTCCCGCGTACCTGATGGAAAAACTTATACCGCGAGGGGATACTCATTCGCTTAACCTGAGACATGGAAGTTTGTTGACAATTCCATACCACCAGCCTGCAATGTTCCAAAGATGTTTCACCTATAATGCCGCAAAACAGTATAATGCGATAGATAATACCTTGAAGTCTTTACCAGTTGACAGATTTAAAAAGAAAATGAAAAACATCTTATTGCTAGCATAATGCTCAATTTCGAGTGATATATATTTTTTTTTGCTCAGTGTTACTGTTAATACTGCTGTTTATACTATATATACATACATTCCCTGTTAGCTTAGGTTTAGGTGTTAGTTTAGTATGTAGTTTTATACAGGGTTACTGGTAACTCGACCACTTTCCCGCAGGAAGTGATAGAGGGACTCAAATGCAATAGATTTAACCCCCCATATGTAATTCCGAAAACCGATAGTTTTCGAGATAATTAACATTTAATGTTTTTCAACGATATGTCCAAATTTCCACACTATATCCCTTAATTTAGAAAAAACCCTGCTGTCGATTTTAGTAATTTTCAATTTAGTTTTTTACTGACAAATACGCAAATCTAATTTAGTATTTAAATGTGTAAAAATACTAAACGTTTCAAACTACATACAATTATTTAAAAAATAAAGAACAAATTTTTTACATTCACCGTGAAAGGAAATTGTCTAGCTCAAAAGAAGATACACAGGTAGCAAGTAGCAAGATCTCTAGAAACTTTGAGTGCATTTAATTTGTTTTACTTGGATAAAATCATCGACCGCATTTGCAAACATTCGAGTATGTAACTGAGTTAGCAATAATGATTGTACTGTCATTCGTTCTTTTTAAATAGGTGATTTTTATTCAATGCTGTTTATAATCTTTCTGAAAGGGTTATTAGGTAGGTAAGTTTTTTTAGCGATTTGTTCAACCGTTTGTATAATTCTTTTGAGCTAGATAATTTTGTTTCACGGTGAATGTAAACATTTTGTTGATTATTTTGTAAATATTTGTATTTAGTTTGTAACTGTTTAGTATTTTTAAGCATTTTAATACTTAGTTGGCTTTGTGTATGTGTTAGTTAAATACTAGAATAAAAATTATCAGAATCAACAACAGGTTTTTTTCTTAGTTTAGGATCTAGTGTAGAAATTTGGACATTTGGTTGAAAAACATTAAATGTTAATTATCTCGAAAACTATTGGTTTTCGGAATTAAATATGGGGGGTTAAATCTACTACATTTGAGTCCCTCTATCACGTCTTGCAGGAAAGTGGTCGAGTTACCAGTAACCCTGTATATGGGTCAAATGTAAGAATAGCCTTAGGCTAAATTTCGCCCAAATAAAGTCGTTAAATAAATAAATAAATAACTACTTTTGAGCCTCTTGATAGTTCATATCTAAGCATAACACTAACTTACCTGTTCACTCCAACCTTTCTTTTTCCAGGTAATTGAAAATAATCAACAGCGAGTTCTACAAATCCCTCCCTCGTCAATGCTGCATCTCAAAAATCAATATTTGCAGTTTCATTCCTCATACCTATACATATCCGCGTGACAAAAGCGTAATAAACAAACGCTTTGCTTTGCCACCTTGACTGCACAGCAAAGCTCATATCTCAAATCCGATTTAGGTCGCCGGCAATCCCTTGACAAAGACCGAAAAAACACATTTCGCCGATTGACAGTTCTTTCTACCGGGCATGGGTACCTAATTTGGACCGTTTTCAATAACAACCACCAAGTGCATCAGTGGCGTGCGCGGATTCTATTTTATTTCTGTGTTAATACTGGGAAACTTTGCATGCACCATACGCTGAGTTGAGTATCCAAACGGTTCGGCACGTGACTTTGTGTGGAGCTTCCTTTCAAGGGAAAAAGCATATGTGTGTGGGTAAAAAGTGTCATTTATAGTGTCATTTGGAATTACGTGTTGTCATGGACAAAAAGGAAATTCATATTATGGTCGTTTTTCATGGGTTTCGGTCAACGATTGAAACTATCATTTTTCTTCACTACGTTTCGGTTTATTTCAATCTAAACTATCGTCAGGTGTTGACCGAAACCCATGATAAACAACCATAATCTATAGTTGCGGTCACTAAAAAAATAAACAGAATATTCATATTGTTGCGTGCGCAGACCATGACCATGGATAAGTCTAAGAACAAAAATAATAAAACGCGAAGTATATGGAAAAATAGATGACCAGCTGAAGAATATTGCCACATTTCGTTTTTGCGAGAATTAAGATATTAAGGAAGAATCAAAAATACTACTAAAAGAATGATGGAAATATATTTGATGAGCTCCTTAATTTAATGAGACCCTGTCTCCGTGAACAAGATACTGCAAAGAGGCGAAGTGTACCTGCGGATGAACGACGAATTCCCACCTTTCATTGTCTTGCTCATCGATTGGATTTTTTTCGAGACAAGATTTCGATTTGAATTTGGATTCACCTTGCGGTAAAATTCCACTAATGCATCGTATCCCAGTTTTTTTTTTAAATTTCGATTCACATGTTCTTTGAATATGTATTCAAATTGTTACTTTAGCTGTAATTAGATAGAAAAATGTAGCAGCTGCATAATTTCTACGTTTTCCTAAATCTGAATCTGGTTGATTCTACTCAGTAGTATATAATTATATATACCTCTTTTCGGATAGATATCATCTTCTTTGTACCACAAGTACTTCACAAAGCGGCATTGAAGTCTCTCTCTTATGGATGTATGAACATGATAAGCAAGGTACTAAATAATAGAGCAATACTCAAGGACAAATCTACCAAAAGAAATTTCTAATGTCTAATATTTCTGATGATGAAACCAAGGTTTTTGCATGCTTTGGCTGTAGTCATATTTATGTAATCTACAAATTCTAGCTTGAAGTAATAAAAATCCCAAATCTCTGTATGCCTTTACTCATTGAAGTCTATTGCTTCCAATTTCAAAGTCATATGTTGCATATGTTTAATTTTACAAATGAGTATCATCAAGCAAAGACATATTGTTGTCCTTGTACACCACTGATGTATAAGATCTAACTCTATTTTGCAATTTTATACATGTTTAATACATTTAAATAACTTAAAGTCATCAGTAAGGAGAAAATACCCACATTGCAGGTTATTTGCTATGTCGTGAATGAAAACCAAAAACAATAGAGGGCCAAGAACTAAACCTTAGACTGCACCTGTTGTACCTGATGCAGCCAATATAGTTTGAGACGTATAACCTCGATACATTACACCTTATAAGTACCATCTGAAGAAAATAAAAAGGCTTCTAGTTAAACCACACTTCTTGTGTAATTTTCTTTGCAGGATGCCAAAAATCCGAATAAACTTCATACCCCTGTCCTCCGTTGTCCAATACCGCCAATAAATGTTGATTAAACTGCGCCAAGTTATCTATATATAAAAAAAATGTTGCACGAATAATTTTTTTTGTAGCTCCCTGTGGATGATTTTTTCTTCCTCTAATAATTACTAGCCTTCTACACATGCTGCTTCTTAGCATGTTTTTTATCGTACTAGTTATGGCCAAGGTTGTTTCATTTGGCTCATGAATTTCAATATTCAGGAAAGTTTCATTTCATTCCATTTCATTCATTTGTAACAAGTACAAATTTTGCCACCCTCGAAAGCTATACCTTGTTTGAGGGTATTTTCATAATTATAACTTATCATGACATACACGCTACATTAATTTGACATAACCTATTACCCCAACCATATACCAACCATTCCGTCTTTCTTACTGAAGCTGCAGGTTGTGGGCATTCGGTCCGGTCATCTTTCGTTCTTCTTTCATGCGTAACAGGGCTTCGCACACTCTAAATTTCAACTTGACATTTCATAAGTTATAAGATATCTATAAATTTCGTCGCCTAGATTGTATTTTCTTATTATTTTTATTAAAATGGCAAGTTGGTAAGTAAACAAACAAATACATCTGCACGGCATCTTGCAGTTATTGAAACGCTCACAAGTAATAAATAATATCTATAATTTGCACTTTTGCAAATCTGATATGAAGATTGAGAAAACCAAACGTCAGACACAAAACCTCAGTTACGCCACTGGAAGTCGACATTGCAGTCAAGCAGGCCAGTGTCGGGCGAGAACAATTGCACGTCGCTTATCTCCGTGTCGAATGCGAAACGTCAACGGAAATGGAAAATAAATGGGTCCATTTGTTGACAAACACTTTGAGAACGCCGCTAAAACATATCTATTACCGGACTACCAGCCGCTCTTGCTCGACTTCAAACACATGATGACTTCATTGTCAAGTAAGAACCCTGGCCCTCTGTGTGTTACTGTTAACTAGGGTTACCCATCACTACGGAAATCATGGTTACTGATTATTTTTATCAAAAGTGTCTGGTATCTTCTACTCGTTGTCCGTTACTGACTTTAGTCGTAGGGTTTCACTACTTGTCTTGATTTTCAAGTTATTTGACATGTCTTGTCAAGCAGTTTGATTTATTTAGAACTTGACTTGTCTTAAACTCACTCACTGAGTTTCTAAATTACCTTGCTTTTAAGAAAAGTCCAATCATTTCTAAATAAATCAAACTCTTTGACATAATGAATCGCTAATACAGTGGTGGAAAATGGGCTAGCAGAATGGTTTTTTATTATTGATTATGAGTGAGTACGCATTGAAGAGGACAGACCTTTCCTAGATTTTTTTACATAGAAGACAAGAAAAATCAGTAGACAAATACAGAACGTCCCCTGACAATAAACAAACCACTAGGTATTGTAAAAGTCAGAAATATAAGAGCTGTTTACATTTTTTGTGCTCCTATCGAGTGCCGACACTACAAAGGACCCCCTAACCCTTCACAAGACACCCGACGGGTCTAATGACGGCTTTCCCTTTCGGTATTTTTTGCTGGGCTGTTATACGGTCATTAGTGTAGTCAAAATTGTATATGTCTGTCTATAATCAGATGTTAATATACAATAAATAGATGAATTTAGTTTGTTTTTATCTATTGCAAATTGGTATTTTCGATTATTTTGATCCCCTACCACTTTCTGAATTATTATAATGAGGTTGCTATCTCTTTGATTTATTGTGCATTACTGGCTCATTGAAAATCAAGTGCTTAATGATAAGCTTTTCATTGACGTCAGTGAAATATTTATTTGTTTTACTGAAGGGCAAGTAAATAGCGCGGATCTATTAAATATGTGCGATTACATCTGCGTTTGCCTCTTGTTGGATTCCTAAATATTATTTGTATACTTATAGAAAAAGTACATATTACCTTGGCTACCTATAGCTTAGTAATATCCAAGTTAGAACATAGTTTGGAGCGAATCCCGAATTTTAGTCCTTTCATCAACATCCCACAACAAATAACACCCCCAATTTCATCAAAGTCGATGCAGTATTCACTGAGATTACTCGATGCTGCTATATCCAGCGTATACCCTGTTTCACTTCTCACAAAAGGTGGAAAATGCTTAGGAAACCCTAAGAGGCCTAAAAACAAAGTTTAGCTAATTACTTCGACATAACTGTCCGATTTTCTAAGATCACAACACGAAATACTATGACGTCACAGCATCATATCACATCCCAAATCTCAAATAGCTGAAGCTGTTACTGAGGTTACGCTGTATTGGAGAAATGGACCCTCATGACGTCCGAGAAAATCCTCCTTGTCGAACCTACCAGATCTCTTGACGAAAGTCAGTATGTCCAAACATATATCACCCAGCCTATAACGACTCCTCCCAAAACTCCGTCGTGCCGAATATCAAAACGCTGAAGTTGAGATAATCAGCAGCAGGGATGTATTTATTTAGAGGTGGGGCTAGGGGGTCCGGACCACTCCCTCCCCCCGAAACTTTATATAATGCTACTAAAAATACAATTCGCACGTCTTTTGGCAACCCATAATCTGCCCCCTCTCGCCTCTCGCCCTCCCCCTTTCTCCCCCCCCCCCCCGGCGAGGAATATTTTGTTTTGCTGATCAAGTGCCCTTGAAGAACAAAAAATAAAAGGTGTCTGGACCCCCTCTGAACTAAATCCTGGATACGTGCCAGCTCAGCAGATCTGCCCAGGAAGCTCATCCAGCACAGGCCTGTAGTGAGAACCCCCGCCAAAAGGTCGAGCGTCTTTCTGCCCTTGTTCAAAAGCCTCCGTGTACAGCTTTTGTCCGGGCCCTCGATGAATATTTTGGCTCGCCTGTACTCATTTCTCACTATCCAAGCTTTGTCCAATTCTTTATAAGCCCAGTCATCCAAGGCAACTCACCTGGCACCCGCAAATTCCAAGAATAGGTTTGGGGCCGATGCAAGAGCTGCCGACCCCTATACATAGCTAGGCGATCCACTCTCTCGTTACCCGGTGGACCAATGTGTCCGGGAACCTACAACAGGGTCACCTTCTTGCGGCATGGTGGTCTCTGAAGGGCAGCAGAGCATTCTTGAGCCAGAACTGATATGGCCCTTGGAGCTGCCACCGCTTCTAGAGCTGCCTGGCTATGATAGCTGATGCACCATATAATATAGGCTTTGTTCTAAGCACTGTTCGTTTTCCGCAGCGTGCCACCATCAAAATGGCATACACTCCCGCCTGGAAGACAGTCGTGCAGGTCCCCAGCGAAAAGCTTCACTGCACTCCCTTACCTTCCAAGTAGAAGCCCGCGTCCACAAATCCGGACTTGTTTAAGGGCGATGTGTGAGTGAAGCACACCATACTATGAAGCCAAAATTTCACTTTTTCCCTCATACAGTCATCCTCATCCGCTATGATTAGTGAGAAATTATTATCTATAGGTACTTAAGGCATATTTGGCTCTTTCTACACTAAATGATGATATAGGTCTGTTATTCTCCACGGGTTCGCTTTATTCTGGCGTGTCCAACTAGCGGTTCTCATACCGATATCACCCCCTCTTTCTATCCAGAAGTGCAGAGGCAGCAAGCCCAAGAGTACCTCTAGAGCAGCAGTGGGTGCTTAGTGCTACAAGCCTCTGAACCTTATAGGAGCCGTGGGATCAATATGAACCAAGAACAGAATATTGAGAAAGCGGGAGCGGCATGTGGTTCTGCATCTGACGATATTTTAATCCACAGTATCAGCACCTTGTTCACTGTCGTCAAAGAAGAAGCAGAGCTGGAGAGGAAAATAACGCTTCGAAGCCTCGAAGTTAGTCAGCTGCCATCGGAAAAGTCCAACACGAGGCTCTCACATGCAAGCTGGGAAGAAAGAGGAGAAAAGGGGCTCTTGCCAGACGTGAGAATTTCCTCTCCAGGAGAAGCATGGGGTGAGGACAAACGCTCCCTATAGCGGACCTGCTCGCGCAAAATAGACCTTCTCCCACATAACAAATGTATATACAGTGTACATACATTGGATGTCGAATCAATGGATATGTATATCCACAAATGACAAATGGTGCAAGAATGTCCAATGGATGTCAAATAGACATCAAAAAAATATACATTGCATGTACGTTTGTCACGAACTTTCACATCCATGGCATATTCATAGAATGTACATATGTACGTCTAATGTACATGCATAGTATATGTAACATAGTCCAGGTATGAACATGTATATTCCTAATATATAGCATGAACGTCTAATGGATGTAAAATAGACATAAACAAATTTACATTTCATGTACGTTTGTCGCATTTACACATCCATGGTATATCCATTAAATGTACATGCATGTACTTTTAATGCACATGTATAGTGTATGAAAGTTCATGGTAGAGGCAGAAAGATAAACAAACTTTATACTTTCATTATGTATTGTTATTAGTTCAATTTCTAGTTACAATAATAATAATACTTGGCAAAATCGATTACTATGATTGTCATCTCTTTCCTGTTGAATGGCATGTCTAAAATCGCAAAGAAATCAAGGTTATAAAATTTTTGTAGGTGGTTTGTTCCGCTTACGACTTACCGTCAAATGCTGGATGCGAGTGTACTCAGTAGCCAGAAGATAAGTAACATTGCACAATATTTCACTCGATCATGTAATCAGGCACAACCAGCAGAGGGACACACACGCTAGCTACGACGAATGGCTAGAAATCAGCTAGGGCGGCACTAGTTGTCCTTCGCGCAGGCGTAAACTACTAGATGTATATATGATACATAGACCAACATCTTATGTATATTCACATATGATGTATATACCTACATGAATATACATAGTATATTACACTAGTGTATATCATTTTTCATATGTACCTACATTTAACGTCCTATGAATATTCATAATATACATATTCAAACTGGAAAATCTGATGTACATTCTGTGGATGTCCATATCCATATAGTGTTATGTGGGTCTCTACGCTGAGCCACCAGAGCAAACAGTCCGTATATACTGGTTATAAGTGGTGCTATAGTACAGAGCCATTTTAGAGTCATGGGCTTGAGCTTCCAGGTGTCCAGGTCTTATTAATCAACTACACAACCCAGCTGCCACATGGTAGCCTTTCACTTTTTATACACATCGCACATCGTCGATATGCTGTGTCCATTTTGAGTCTACTGTCAAAGGTATGGGACGTAAAAAATCATCGAAGTGTGACACCAACCAAACCATCAGTTTGATCACGCTATATTACATAACATAAACACCGAGGAGGGCACAAGCCCTTAATGTCCTAGTAATAGAGTAACATAGCCCCATCCATCAACAACCAACCCAAAAAACTGCCCAGATAAACACCTCAGATTGCTTCGTAATGGCGGGAGGTGTTTTATATGTGATGTTACCACTTTGTATACCGAAATACCAGGTAATTATTTACAGGGCGACGTGTCATTCGCGGACACACCTTTGCGCAAGGCGGGGCGCCGACGCACCCGATTGGTCGATGGGCGTGGCCGCGGTGTGACAAAGCGAAGCCGCCGACCCAATCTCGACCGATGACTCATTATCATATCGTGCGGGGCAGCTGAATACGCGCATCAGTTTGAGGTCGACTGGATGCCGTGTGTGGACGGGATGACGTTCATATCAAAATCGTGAATTTGGTTGCGGGATTGTGTTGGAAAGAATGCGCGGACTTTTTTTAAACTGTCTGATGTGATTGTGCGCGAACAGACATAGCGGATCAAGAAGAGGTGACAATGAATAGACAGTTTTGAGGCATTCGATGCATCTGGCAATGTTTTCCTAGGTGAGCTCATAATTATTAGGGTGACCAGATTTTTCAGGATTTAATCCGGGATATCTCCATTATTTAGGTATACAAATGGGGAAGATGTATATTATCTTCTACCCACGCTTCAATCATTTTAGTCTAATAGTATTTACTAGGTATATAGATGAAGTCAAAAATATATGAGTTGTTTACATTTTTTGTGCTACTACCGAGTGCCGACACTACAAGGTATGCCTATGCGTTCATAAGGCGCCCGACGATTCCGACAATGGTAATCCCCTTTCGGCATTTTTTGCTGGGCTGGCTAGGGAGCTGGCGCGGTTATTAATGTAGGCAAAATGTATATTGTCTGTGCATGTATAATCAGATGTCAATATACAACAAATAGACCAATTTATTTTGTTTCTATCTATTGCAGTGTGTCAAAATTGTATATGTATGTGTATAATCAGATGCTAATATACAATAAATAGATCAATTTTTTTTGTTTTTATCTATTTCAAATTGATAATTTCGATTATTTTGATCTTCTGCCACTTTCTGAATTATTATTATATATTTTGTATAGATAATTGTGGTTTTATCATTACTCAGGTCTACATAATAACGTAGCTGCACTGTAGAAAGTGTCATCTCTTATTGAGACCTGAAGGAAATGTAAACAACTCATATATTTCTGACTTCATCTACATACTATACAAGGTATACAGGGTGTCCCAAAAAATAGTGTCAAGCGGAAGCCCAGAGATAGAGCACACCTAGAAGTATCTGAATCACCCCCATATATGCTATGCAATTTTTTGTAGTTTCCGAGTTATGAATTTTTTTCTGTATTTTAGAGATTTCTCTACCTCGACAACTTAAAACTGTTCCAAAAGAAAAATTAAAAGACTTTTCCAAATTATCTTTTTTGGTAATTAATCTTCAAGAGTTTACTGTTCATACATAAAATAATCGGCTTCGTAACTTTGATGAAAGTTAAAAAAATTTTAGTGTAAAGTGATAAATTTACGATCTGATAATTATGACTTAAATCTTCGCCTCGCAGTTAAAAATCCAAAGAGGTGATTTCATAATTTCTAAGCAGGTCTAAAAACTTCTTCAGACTCTCAGCTATCACAATCATTGAAAAAAACTAGTACCTAATGGGGCTACTTTCGCTCCAATTGACCTTCAAAGACAAGAGGCGATGATTTCTTGAAATTAGCGATGTTTTTCAATTCGTCAATAACTTATGTTAACGCGTTAATAGCAGACTGATTGTCAGTACCGCAATAATAAACGTTAAAAACGTTGCATAAATTAAACATTTATTAAAAAAGATCCTATTTCTTGCTAAAAAAACCACAAGGAGCGCATTCTTCTTCTTTTACCTGAACGCCAACAAAAAGGGCCAACGCTAACGCAGTAAACGATGGCGATGTTAGAAAAAGATAGCTATGATATTGTTGTGACGTCTTTTCAAGATATGTCATTGCATACGTTGTTTTCGTTGTCTTTATTCAGTTGTCTGTCTGTCTTTGCGGCTTTAAAACGATACGCTTTTGTTTGGATTGGTGTTGTTTCTGTTGTCTGACTACTTGGCTATCCTATGGACCTCGAGTGCACGACAACTGAATTTAACGATGCTGTTTTCTGCAAGAGACTATGCAACAAATGGATAGGTCGTGGTGGACCCACTGAATGGCCGTCACGGTCACCCGACTTAAATCCGATAGAGTTTTTTGTTTGGGACTACTACAAAAAACTAATTTATGCTAAAGAGTGTCGAAACATCAGCGAATTACGCAACAAATTAACACAGGCTGAAGAAGCAATAAAAAACAATCAAAGAGCTTTTGTTAATTTAAAAAACAATTTTTTCAGATGATGTAGATTATGCATCGAACAAGAAGGTAGACATTTTGAAAATTTCTTGTGAAATTTAATAAACTTAGTGAAGAAATTTGATAATTTCGTTTCATTTTACAATTTCCCACTTACAAAAAAGAAGTCGGACATGTAAAAAAAAATCTTAGCAAAGTGACACAGGTGGTCATCTATCGATATTCTGTTCGCATTGAATGTGTTTTATTGCGGCAATGACAATCATTCGGCTATTAGCGCCCTAAACTTAGTTATTGTTTCATTTAAAATCCCATCGCTGATTTCAAGAAATCTTCGCCTCTTGTCTTTGAAGGTGGATTGGAGCGAAAGTAGCCCCATTAAGTACTAGTTTTTTTCAATGATCGTGATAGCTGAGAGTCTGAAGAAGTTTTTAGACCTGCATAGAAATAAGGAAATCACCTCTTTAGATTTTTAATTGCGAGTCGAAAATCTAAGTCATAATTAACAGAACGTAAATTTTTCTCTTTGCACTATAATTTTCATGACTTTCTTCAGATGTACTAAGCCGATTCCTTTATGTAATGAACAGTAAACTCTTAGAGATTAATCAGCAAAAAAGATAATTTGGAAAAGTCTTTTAGTTTATCTTTTGGAACAGTTTTAAGTTGTCGAGGTAGAGAAATCTCTAAAATTCAGAAAAAAATTCATAACTCGGAAACTACAAAAAATTGCATAGCATATATGGGGGTGATTCAGATACTTCTAGGCGTGCTCTATCTCTGGGCTTCCGCTTGACACTATTTTTTGGGACACCCTGTATACCTACTGAATTTAGAGGTTAACAGTATATCTATATTGCTCAATGAGCGGTAATGGCTGTGATAACTCGCGCCCTTGCAGTTTTTAATTCAACGGGTGTTAGGTACTATAGTCACCGCGAGTTGAATACTAGATACCTATATTTCATCTGCGACCGTAGCAATAAACGGTACGATTCAATCACATAACAATTACAAACTATTGACAATAACTTAACCACACTTGTGTTCACAAAAGCTAGAACACCTTTCGAATTACACCACATAATATGCAATAAATACTACGTTTTTTTTTATTTGAATGTGTCACATAGAATAATATTGCAAGACAATCAACACAAAACTGTAAAACTCGGAAGTCGCCGAAGTGAAAAAGCTTCTGAAGATACCATCCACTTAGTGGTAGCGAAGCGTCAAACCTCAACGCTCAATTGGCCTAAGGACCCAAAAACCACAAATTTATTGAAAGACGGTCGCGAAACCCTTACACAGTACAAAAGGTTAAACAACGTACTTACATTGAATATTGAATAAATCTGCTATAACACAGATAATGATATTACCTAACAAGCCTACCTATTTACAATTCTATAATCTATATTGTATATCACGTCGATTCCTTTTCTCTCTATTTTTCCTATCAAACAGCATCTACGTGTTGAGATAGCTGAATGACCTGTACGGCGTTTTTAGAATGTTATAAAATATCCAGATAAGTAACTTTGGCCAGAGAACATAACAAAAGTATATACAATTGTACATACATCAATGGATATCGAATCAATGGATATGTATATCCACAAATGGAGCAAGAGTGTCCAACGGATGTCAAATGGACATCAAAAAAATATACATTTCATGTACGTTTGTCGCGAACTTTCACATCCATGGCATATCCATAGAATGTACATTATGTACGCCTGATGTACATGCATAGTATATGTAACATAGACCAGGTATGAACAGGTATATTCATAACATATACCATGTATATACTTACATACCAAAGTATATACAATGTACATACAGTGAATATGTATATCCACAAATGGAGCATGAAAGTCTAATGGATGTAAAATAGACATAAAAAAAATTACATTTCATGTACTTTTGTCGCGAATCTACACATCCATAGTATATCCATTAAATGTACATTTATGTACTTTTAATGCACATGCATAGTGTATGAAAGTTCAATGTAGAAGCAGAAAGATAAACAAACTCTATATATACTTTGATTATGTATTGTTATTAATTCAATTTCTAGTTACAATAATAATACTTGGCAAAATCGATAACTGTGATTGTCATCTCTTTCCTGTTGAATGGCATGTCTAAAATCATAAAGAAATCAAGGTTATAAGATTTTGTAACTGGTTTGTTCCGCTTACGACTTACCGTCAAACGTTGGATGCGAGTGTTATCAGTAGCCAGAAGATAAGTAACATTGCACAATATTGCACTCGATGAAGTAATCAGGCACAACCAGCAGCAGTACACACACGCTAACTTCGACGAAGGACGCGAACGACGGAATGACTAGAAATTAGCAATGGCGGCACTAGCTGTCCTTCGCGCAGCCGTAAACTACTAGATGTATATATGATACATGGATCAACATCTTGTGTATACTCACATATGGATATACCTACGTGAATATGCATAGTATATTACACTAGTGTATATCATTTTTCATATGTACATTTAACGTCCTATAAATATCCAAAATATACATGTTCAAACTGATATCATCATGTATCATATCTAATATCCATTCTGTGGATGTACATATCCATATAGTGTTCTGTGGGATTTCACACATATAATTCAGACAATCCTATTTCGGATTCTAGCTGGGGAAGTATAGTCTAAAGACTGCTTTAGACTACACTATTTCTTGAATAACTGTGAAAATGTCTTGATAGAGCTGCGTTTTGCCTGTATTACATTAACACACTTTATTGTTCAAGAAGCAGGTTGAGGATTCTACGCATAAGGATCCTGTTTGTCAACAGTCCCCTTTCAGATATCAGTACTATCAATATCTACAACCGTATCGCAATATTCTGTGCAAAAACAGGTGGTAAAGTCTCAACAACCAAAACAGCTGTTTTTAGTTGGTATATTGTAGATTTGTAATATCGGTTATTATTACACAACTACTCCCAAATTTGTCCTATGGAGAGAAATATTGCATTAGCATGTATGTCTTTATGTTATGCTTTTCTATGTTTACATTTCACAGTTAATATAAGAGTTGTATTTTTCATCATGGTTGTCACACTGTTCGATTAAAAAGATGTCCCACGATAAGCAAGTGTTATATTTTTCACTCAAATTTTGGTTTAATTTACGCTTTGGAAACAACCTGCTGTATGATACTAACCAATTTACGTTAATCAAAAAATTGAACCAAATCTTGTCCAAGAAATAAGCTGGTCTAAAGCAGCTTTTAGTAATACAAATAACTCCCCTCTCGAATAAAGAGCAAAATAATCAGGAACCCCAAAATGCCTAAAAGCGAAGGTTGTAGCGGTTATGGAAACTCCTGTTTTTAAGTAATAACTCCACCGCCAATGCACCGATCTCTAGAAATGTAACGGGTCTAGTGATGAGCTACACACATTACAGAATCGTCAATAAGATAATTTCAAAAATTATTTTTTATCTAAGGATGAGGCTGAACCGTATATTATGTCGTTACTTTACATGGCAATAAAAAGCCGACTGCAAATACAGACATTTTTCAGTTTCACAACCCCCCATCCCCAAACTACTCCATCAGTTTTACCTCTTCTAAAGGAACGTGGAAAACGATCAGGAACCCCCTACACCTACAAACAAGGTTTGACAGCTCAACCGACAAACAACAGCTTGTTCTATTTTTAGTTTTGCGGTTATTGCTGCGCCGCCACTGAGTCGATTTTTGAAAAGCATACGCGTTTTTCATCCTCGTCACGATAAATAATACCGTGTCAATATGTCATTAAAATCATTCCAATAATTACCAGGTTACCCAATACAGAACCATCTAAAGCAATACTCGTATGTATAAAAAATATGAAAATGATCAGGGACCCCTAAACACCTAAAAACAAAGTTTGAGGAATATTTGAAATTTTCTGTTTTCTGCTCTTTTCTTCGCCACCCATACACCGATTTTCATAACTACAACGGCATTGTCTACTACGATACCACAGCATATTACTGCACAAATTTCATCACAATCCATTCATCGGTTACTGAGATTATGAGGCTAGAAGAACGCTAATAGACACAGACAGACAGACCGAGGTAAATCTATGACGTGGATTTTTGCCATCTAGATATCATAAAACGGTCTCAAAATCAAAAATGTTAGCGATTACAACACTACCCTCACCTATTGGTGTGGGAGCAATTTTGAATAACACTCCTAATTTTCCTTCTCCTTCATCTACAGGACACATGGACATCAACGACTTGAGAACTACATCCGCCAAATAAGTTCTGCTGTGTGAAATCACCTGAAAGATATAGTACAACAGCATCTTAGTACAACAACATGGATGCAGAAGGTCTATGAACCCTCAACCTTCAAACCATACCTCACCAGAGTAACCATTATTTATGTACACTGCATAGAAACGGAAAGAAACAGCTTTACATGGTGTGATCACTGATCTCGTGTCCACCAACACCCCACCACCCATGGTGTAAAATGGTGGTGGTCAAAGAGCGCTCGCTTGTGATGGCCCATACGCCGTTGAAGTCTTTCACGATCAGTTCCATATTGACCAACACGAAGAACGAGATCGATGAACCTGACGAGGAGTGTGACAGGAGGGAAGAAACGTCGGCGACTGAAGTCAGTGACTGCGAATCGGAAGACTTGGACGTTACTGGTACTACCACACCACCGTTGGACTGTTCCAATAAGGAGGGTGAGGATGAGGATGCTTCAAAAGATGGTGAGTTAGAAGACAAAATATGTTTTACGAAAATTGATAAACTGGCATCTCCAACTCATTGAATGTTAAGTATTAGTAAACGGCACATTCACACGTATCAAGTACCTAAAGCAAGTTACTAAATCAAGTAGCCTTGTAACAATAAATGCGCTGATTGGGGATGAACCGCCAACCAACATATTGCCCGTAGCAACCAGCAGCTCAACTGGTTTGCATGAAACAAGGGCCTGTGGGTGCGTGCGTGTGTGCGTGAGTCTAGCTAGCCGCCAAGAAATGAAAACAGGACAACAATGGCTTAATAGAGATTTATTTCATATATATGAATGCAGTACATTTGTATTCTATCTATTTTCTTTTTTAAACAAGAACTTAGCTTCGGAGGGAAGTCCAGAGAGTAGTTCTCGTGGTGCCCTTCCGAAGAGAAGGTCGTGCTCCAAAGAAGGTGTTACATGCTGCTGGTGGCACCCCAAAGATGGCTGGCTTCCTTCAAAAGGAGTTCTGGTGGTGTCACCCCAAAGAAGTATTCATGGCATGGAAGAAGTGTGGTGCCCTTCCAAAGAAGTGTGGTTTTATGGTGGCACCCCGAAAAAAGCAGAGCCCTCCAAAGAAGAGGTGGTCTTGATGGTGGCACTCCGAAAAAAAGGCGGTTTTCCTTAGTTACCTCATAATTGCACAGACACAAAAGATTGTCTTAGAGAGACATAACTATATTAGGTATTAACTGTTTGAGTTCAGAAGTGAAAAAGGGAGGATGTACGTGTTTCGAAATAAAAGGTAACCTTGGTGGAGAGCGAGAGCATACCCCCACTCATTAGATTCTCCCAAAATTTGTGCGCACTTGCGCAGTTTGTATAATATAATAATATTTCCAGCTGAAGGAAATAGAGATGAGAAAAGGTAGAGGTGAGAAGTAAAACAGTTATAAAAATGTGACTAGTATAATGAGGAAGTAATTGCTAAAAATGAAAGTTGTAAACTATGTGTATATGGTAGCCAAGTAAATAATATAACAATAATTTTGGAAACGGGTGAACCGTTACAGCCTATAGTTCGTATTTTTTAGTGAGTGTTATGTTTATTACGTATTGTTGATTAGTGCTGATATAAACATGGCCGGAAACGGAAAATTTGTGCGTGCAGCAAATGCAGAATTTTGCATTTAAAATATACAGTGAATTAGCAGAAATGCTCGTAGAACTGATAAATTAAAAACAAAAAACCTCCTAGTTAAATGCTCTAAAAAGAAGTAAATGAAATTTTCATTTAAAACTTCAAATATCAACTTATAAGCATCATTGTACACATTTTATATGATCATAAAAGCTTGTCGATCGATTTAATTCTGTAAATAAACTAGTACCTATTTAATTGTGTAATTTACTTATTCTACGTTTTTTATTATTTCGGGTTAATTAAATAGTTATAGGTGTACTTTTATGATTATATAAATTGTGTTTAACGAGGATATAAGTGGATAGTTAAAATTGTACAGGAAAATATTATTTTTTCTTTAAGTTCTTTTTCTTTTAGTTTATTGTTTATTTTTTGGTTATCTAGCTAGCTAAGTTTCTGAGTCTGTTCATCTCATTCAACGCACTGTTACAAGGTAGTTTGCCGGTTAATTTCGAACAGTCTTGCTCTAAAATAATGAGATCTATAAATTTTCCCATACTTAAGGCCACGTGTGCGTGACCAGCGGCATGTATTTAGGGGGTCCAGACCCCCTGGACCCCCCAGACCCCCTGGACCCCCCCACCCCCGAAACGTTATAAAATGCCGTCTAAAAAATGGAATCCACAAATTTGCACCCCCCCCCCCCCGCAAATTTAAGGTTTAAGGTGGCAACTCTAATCTGGACCCCCCCCCGAAAGGTCAACCAAGTGACACCCATAATCTGGACCCCCCCAAAACCAAATCCTGGATGCGCGCCTGGTGACCAGCAGCAAAGAGCTTCGAGCCTAAGTAAATATCAGAGAACCCTTTCATTTAATACCTATGCCATAGGAATGCATTAAAGTCCACCATATTGGATTAAGATTGATTTCAGAATATTTTTCTGATTATCCACGGCAAGCCCTTGCATTTGATACCCATATTGTCGAAGTTGCATGAAAATAACTGTTCCGCTTGGATGGTCCGCCATATTGGATTTATAATGACGTCACATTATTTATCGAGTTACCCTCAACAAGTCCTTTCCTTTGATGTCCATACTTTAGACGTGCATAAAAAAATAACTGCTGCGCCATCATCTGCCATCTTGGATGTTTCGCCATATTGGAGTTAGAATGATAAGAGATTTTTTTTTCAGTTACTTTCAACAAGCCATTCCATTTGATATCCGTGTTGTAGAAATGCATTAAAAATAAATATACCGCCAGCTTGGATGGTCCACCATAAGAATTTGATTTAGAATGACGTCGCTACAAAATTTCAGCTCAATCGGTTAAACATATCTGCTTCGAAATTGAGTAGCAATATTCCATCCGAACAAACATACTTACTGTATACATTGCAAGTTAGATAAAAGCTTTTAAAATGAAGAAAAAGAAGCGTTGTTAACATGGGTGAATCAACAAGATATATTGTATAGTGCTTCAAGTTTGCTAGGAGACTAAGGGCCGGTTTCCCATGTCCAGTTAGGTATAGCCGTCAGTTAGAGTGTCTATGGATATTGACTGTCAGATTTACATGTAAGATAAAGTTTAACCTTCAATTGTTTAAACTATTTATCTAACAGTTAACAGTTAACTTCCAGATAAATATTTAACTGGAAATTGAAAAACCGGCCCTTAGCAGAGGAAGACATACCAGAATATAGAAATTGGCTGTCCAAAGAGCACTTTGAAATATTACTGGTTTAAATTGCTCCTCAAATTACGAAAAACGTCCTTCTATTCCCACGATATCCTCAATTTCCTGATTCGCCGAATCCTCAGCTTGGCTGTTTTTATATACATACCACGATGATTAAGACAAGCAATATATCGAAACTGGGCTGTAGTAGCGGTTTATAATTTTGGGGGTTTAAATTAAAGCAAATATAGTATCTTTTCTTGTGTCACCCAGTGACGTATTTGTTTTTAATTCAAAATTTTTAATGGGGCACCCTATATATTTGTCGCTTTTTGTGTTCCTCCTGGCGATAAACCAGTTCCAACAAATTAGCACACTTGCCCAGTTCCGATATATTGCTTATCTTAATCGTCGTGGGACACACTGTATATAGCAGCCCTTGTGTCCCATATGCATCGCCTTTCCCGATATCTACTCTTCAACAAACTTTGATGTCGCTTCATTCCAACGCGACATTTTCACGCGGCACCAAATAAACAGACATAAATCCCACATTGTATGCACTTATGAAATTGACTAAACGGACCTATATACACTTTTTTAGCCAGTGGTCGGAGATATTACCTGTTCAAGTAAACAGAAATTGTTTCTATTTCCTTGAGTAAACAATTTAATGAATCAGGTACTTGCATAACTACTAAATGAAGTTGTTCACTTGGTGCGAGTAACTAAATTTAGCGACTTGGTTTAGGAACCTGCTTTAGCTACTTGACATGTGTAACTGCGTCTTAATAGTAACTTGACATCCCGCAGATTCATTTACATGATATTGGACAGGTCACAAATATATTTAAAAACACGAAAAGGGAATAATAGTACAAATATAGGGAACAAATTTGCAGAAACAAGCTAAATAAATATAGTTAAAAAAAATGGAGTCAAGTTGATTGACTCAGTACTTCCCACACATTACGGTGATACCAGTTTATTATTTTCCCATAGCATAAAGATATAGTCTGAGATCCCCTTGCAACAAAATCATCGCCAGTACCCCCCCCCCCCCCCGCCCCCTCACTCCGTGAATGATCAGGAACCTCTAAAACACTTAAAAAAGAAGTTTGAGCTGTTTTTATATTTTTAGTTTTTTTATTGTTTCTGCGCCGCCACTGGCACGATTTATAAAATCCATACGCATTTTCCATCCTCGCCACGGTAGTAATACTGTGTCAAAATTTCATTAAAATCAATTCAACAGTTTCTTCGTTACATAATATAGAACGATCTAAAGCAATACTCGTATGATTACACCAGAAAAAATTCGAAGTCCTTTGGTTTCTGTCATAGGCAAGGCAATGTTCAGATGGATCTAAAAAGGTGATTTATGTCGCTAGGTCTTCCTTCACAGGTCAGTGGACAGCCTATTATGAATACAGCAAATTTTTCAATTTTTCAACCCCCCACCCCCCAACCACCCCAATTTCACCCCCACCCAAAAAAACTCAGAAAATGATCAGGAACTTCTAAAACACTTAAAAACGAAGTTTGAGCTGGTTTTATATTTTTAGTTTTTTTATTATTTCTGCGCCGCTACTGGCACTATTTATAAAAACCATACGCATTTTCCATCCTCGACACGATAGTAATACTGTGTCAAAATTTCATTAAAATCAATTGAACAGTTTCTTCGTTACATAATATAGAACGATCTAAAGCAATACTCATATGTTTACACCAGAAAAATTCTAAGTCCTTTAGTTTCTGTAATAGGCATAAGGCAATGTTCGGATAGACCTAAAAAAGTTATTTATGTCGCTAGGTCTTCCTTCACAGGTCATTGGGTAGTCTATTATGAATACAACAAATTTTTCAATTTTACAACCCCCCAACCCCCAACCACCCCAATTTCCACCCCCACCCAAAAAAAGTAGAAAATGATCAGGAACACCTAAAACGCCTAAAAACGAAGTTTGGGGAATATTTGAAATTTTTCGTTTTTTGCTAATTACTCCGCCGCCAATGCACCGATTTTCAAAATTATAACAGCATTACCTACTACGACCCCACAGCACATCGCTTCCTAAATTTCATCAAAATCCATGCAGCGGTTACTGAGATCACGAGGACAGAAAAACGCGTACAGACAGACCGACAGACAGACAGACCGACAGACAGACAGACCGACAGACAGACCGACAGACAGACAGACCGACGGAAATGAGTGACGTGGATTTTCGTTATGTAGACATCATGAAACGCCCAAAAAGTGTATTATCTCAAAATCGAAAATTTTCGCGATCACAATACTCCCCTCACCTATCGGTGTGGGAAGTAAAACAAAAAACATTTTTTTATAGCACTTAAAAGTGAAAAATATTTCTCAATATAAGCTGAAAAATAATGAAGACTCTTGTAGGAAAGGTATTTTTCTAAAAGTTGTTTTGTAGGGGTGTAGGGGACCGGGACGGGACATTGCAAAATATAGCTCTACGGATAACGGAATAATTTTATTGGTTTAGTTTCATCATTATTAGTTTATTTATTTGCAACATATTTACAAGCCGAATAAAACTGACTATCATCCGTGAGGAGTTACCCCTTGTATACGGCCATCCACCACCAAGTGACAGAAACGATAAATTTCGTGTGGTAGATCCATTGTTGACTTTCTTCAATTACCTGTATCTGATACCACTGCATTTAATTCCACTGGTAGATCAGGATTTGATTAAACTGAAACTTCATCACATCAAATTCTTCTCACATATTTCGGAATATTTACTGCAATTTTCAAACCTCGAATTTTGACAGGTTATTCCTTTGTACCCAATGCATGAGTAAATACGATGGATAAAGCGGCCCACAGACGCTCCGGAAATCCTCAGAGGAAAAACTGTACAGTCCTGGCCTCAAGGATTATCGGAGCGTATGTGGAGGTTCGCCGTACAGGCCGCCGGATGTGGAATTGAAAAACCATTCGATCGCCTGCGCAGGCCGTCTTTTGATGCCATGCTTGCTAGAACTGAACTGAACTGAAAGGTTTGCTGAGCATCTGTGAAGGAGGGTGTACTCAGGCGAAAGTGCAAGGGCCTTCAGGCCAGGACTGTGCAGATTTTCCTCTGAGAATTTCCGGACCGTCTGTGGGCCGCTTAAGGCGGGATCTAGAATGCTGACATCGGACGCAGATAGTCGAGGAGATAACTTAGCCTTTAACATGTGGCGATTTTTCGCCAAAGTGGCGATTTCAAAACCGAGTTGGTGACCTAAAATCGTAAAACCGCACAGTGAGCTTTGGATATTTCTAACTTCCATTTCATTGGTTTTCCTCTCAAAAATAAGGGTTATCCACATGAAGAGGTAATATTGCCGGCTGTTTTACAGTTGATACTTTGACGATGATGACTCTTCAAGAAGGCAATTAAGTTGGTAACCTTCGTTATCCTTTTGGGCATCATTTACCTATTTCTTATTACTGTGTACTGTGTATGCTGAAGAACGATAACCACGAAATTTGTGATTTGTGGTGGTCCAGAAATGCCACAATGTCTCAAAATAAACATTATTTGAAAAGCTGGAGTTGATTCGCAATTACCAAATAACCCTTAGAAGTTTTAAAAGAAATTGATTTCGCTCGATCAGATAAAGTGAATACTGAAATATTTTTGACACTTAGATACTTCTGGCCGAAACGATGATCGACTGTAAACTCTACATACAGGTTTTTCCCTGTAGGATGCTTCTTCTCACAAATCTGATACACACGTGTGTGATGTGTAATGGATGTGTACATTCATATAGATGGACATACTTAAGCGGCCTAGAGACTTTGATGCATACTTTGATGCAGGCATCGACTTCTACGCTTCATGATGCAAGTGGCAACGCCGAGTTGGTGATGCAGGTTTCAAGCGTTTCAACGTAATGTATAGTATTGCGTCGATGCAAAGAAATAACTCCACCCTACTATTATTCTCGTGTTGCATGAAACGCGCATAAAATATCAAGTCGATTCACCATCGCAACATGTTTCGATTTGAGTAGGAACTTACGCAACTGATGCAAGTTTCATGAACCTTGAGTCGATTCAGCCCCACCGAAACTGCTTTCTTACTACGCCTGGCTGTGAATGTATTGGGAATGTAGAATGCATGAGGCATTAGGTGCACTTCAGATCCAACTTTGTCAAGTTAATGCGTTGTTCAAAATGACTTAAAATTACAATGAACACGTCTTGTTTACAGCTTGCTGTTTCAAAATTAGAGTTGATAAAATCGTGAACAAGGTGCGGATCAAGGTTCTGAACGATATAAGGTATGGCGTTATTACGATTGAAAGAATGCCCAAAGATATAGTTTAAAATCTCGTAACTAACGATTCAAACTCGAATTTTGGGTAAATTAACAGATACATAGTTCAATAAATCAGTTTGTTTTCTCGACTATTACCATGTACTAGCATATAATTTATTGTATGAGCGTATATTGTATATACATAACTAATCCATACCCCCGAAATTAACTTCTGTATGCCACTGATCCCAAAATCCGATAGGTGAGGGGAGTATAAATATTGTGATCGCGAAAATTTTCGATTTTGGGATAATACGCTTTTTGGGCGTTTTATGATGTCTGCATAACGAAAAGCCACGTCAATCATTTCCGTCGGTCTGTCTGTCTGTCGCGTACAGACAGTACGCGTTTTTCTAGCCACGTAATCTCAGTAACCGCTACATGGATTGTGATGAAATTTGGGCAGCGACATGCTGTGGGGTCGTAATAGGTAATGTCCTATAATTTTGGAAATCGTTATACAAGGGGTGGAGTAATTAGCAAAAAACAAAAAAATCCAAGTATGCCTCAAACTTCGTTTTTAGGCGTTTTAGGGGTTCCTGATCATTTTCTACTTTTTCTTGGGTGGGGGAAATTTGGGATGGTTGGGTGGTGGGGGGGTTGTAAAACTGAGAAAATTGTTGTATCCGTAATGAGCTGTCCATTGATGTGAATGAAAAACCTAGCGGCATGATACACTTTTTTAGGTCAATCCGAACGCTGCATGCTTATTATAGAAACCACGGGACTTAGAATTTGTTATGTATACATACGAGTATTGTTTTGGATCGTTCGATATCGCGTAACGCGAAAACTGTTCAATTGATTTCAATGAAATTTTGGCACAGTATTACTAGCGCGGCGAGGATAGAAAACGCGTATGGTTTGGAAAAATCGGGTCAGTGGCGGCGCGGCAATAGATATAAAAACAGCTCAAAATTTGTTTTTGGGCGTTTCAGGGGTTTCTGGTCATTTTCTACGTTTTTTTGTGTGAGGGTGAATTTGGGATAGTTGTAGGGTGGGGGGTTGCAAAACTGAACAATTTGTTGTATTCATAATGTCCATTGATCTTTGAATGAAAAACCTAGCGTCATAATACACTTTTTACATACATGCGAACATTGCCTTGCTTATTATAAAAACCAAGGGACTTGTGTGTATACATACGATTATGGTTTTAGATAGTTATATTGCGTAACGCGAAAATTATTGAATTGATTTTAATGAAATTTTGACACAGTACTACTACCACAGCGAGGAAGGAAAATGCTATGTTTTGGAAATATAGTGTCAGTGGCGGCGCAGCAATAATAAAAAAACTAAAAATATAAAAACAGCTCAAACTTTGTTTTTAGGCGTTTTACGGGTTCCTGATCATTTTCAATTTTTTTTTGGGTTGGGTAGAATCGAAGCGGTTAGGGGGGTTGGGGGGTTGTAAAACTGAAAAATTCATTGTATTCATAATAGTCTGTTCATTGACCTGTAGAAGAAATACCTAGCGGCATATTACACTTTTTTAGGTCCATCCGAAGATTGGCGCGCCTATTACAGAAACCAATTTTGTGATCTGTACATACGAGTTATGCTTTATTTTGTTCTATATATATTGCGTAAAGCGAAAATTATTGAATTAATTTTAATGAAATTTTGACACAGACTTTATTACCGCGGCGAGAATGGAAAACGATACTGTTTTTGAAAAACCGTGTCAGTGGCGGCGCAGCAATAATCAAAAAAACGAAAAATATAAAATCAGTCCATTTGAAGGAAGGTTTTTGTGTTGGATAATGTTTTTGCGGGCGGGTGGGCGATGATTTAGTTGCAAGGGAATTTCAGACTATAGCTTCATGCAACGGGAAATAATATAATGGTATCATCATTATCTGTGGGAAGTACTGCGTCAACCAACTTGACTTCATTTTTTCCTAACAATTACACTTCTAAAATGCAGCTTTTTTTTTGCAGGCAAAGAAAAGAAGCCGAACGAAAAACCCCCTTACAGCTACAACGCCCTCATAATGATGGCGATCCGGAATAGCCCCGAAAAGCGCCTTACCTTGAACGGCATCTACGAGTACATCATGAAGAACTTCCCGTACTACAAGGACAACAAACAGGGCTGGCAGAACTCCATCAGGCACAACCTGAGCCTGAACAAGTGCTTCGTGAAGGTGCCGAGACATTACGATGATCCTGGTAAGGGTAACTACTGGATGCTAGATCCATCAGCTGAAGACGTCTTCATTGGTGGTACTACAGGCAAGCTGAGAAGGAGATCCACCGCAGCTACCAGGTCCAGACTAGCTGCCTTCAAAAGGACTCTGTCCCTCTATTCTCCCTTGCAGCCCTATTCTCCCTTCTACCCCCCATCGCCCGCGCTACTGGCAGCGGCTTATTCGCGCTACAATCCCTACATGCATGTCCCTACAGGGTCCATCCTACCTCGACCTATGCCTTTGCAGCCTCAGCCCAACCACCATCCGATGGATCTGTCCTCTTCGTCGTTGTTTCGACCTCCTCATCCATTGCTGGAGATGTACAGCAATTTGAGGTTAGGGGTGCCTCTGCAGTACCCTCTACAGATGCCCGTGCCTGGGATGAGTGGCTCTCAAGGACACGCTTTGCCTTCGACCAGTGTAGCGAGTAGTAGGACTATGGAGGAAGGGCTTTTGAAGCCGGTGACTGTTATCACTAGAAATAGTTAATGCATAGAGGTAGATATAAGGCTGGATTATTGCGATATAGTTTGATTAGGTTGATGAATGGCTGGGCTGAAGCATGGTTCTTTTAATTTCTAAAAGGTTTCAAAGCTTCTTTTTTTTTTGCTAATTTGTGGGAATCTGTAAAATTTGTAGTCACATACACTGCCCAAAAAAAACGCAACATCTCTGTGTGCACTTGTGCAAATCGGTAGTTACATTTAAGTGAAGCATACATATTCGAAAAAACATTGTCTCAGACTGAATTGAAAAGTATAACATTTAATTATTCATTTGTTTCTAAGAAAAAACACATTCAAAAGGTACAAAAAATAAAGTTAAAGTCGAATAGTTTTCTATAGCTAGTGTCTGGTTACTTGATTGTTATTATCCTGCAGTACCTGGCATCTTCTTGGTATACTTCGTACAAGCCGTCGAATATCTTCCTGTGGTATAATGTACCATTCTTCGATAATTGCTTCTGTTAGTTGTTGAAGAGCTTGAGGAGGATTTAGACGGCGACAAATACGCCAGTCCACTATATCCCATAGATATTCAATGGGATTGAGGTCGGTGCTCAACGCTGGCCAAGTGATTCTAGGAATTTCCTGCTCACGAAGAACATCCATGATTATGGCGGATGTGTGCGGCCTAGCATTATCTTGCATGAAAAGAAATCTAGGACCAATACCATATGCTGCAGGAATAGCATAATCTGAAAGAATCATATCAACATATTTTGCAGATGCAAAGGATTCCAGTATCACTACAAGGTCCGTCTTTTTTACTTATTACTTTTTACACCCCGACCGAGCCATATCCAAATGGATATGGATCCAAATATGGATACTCCTTATACAGTGGTAGCGGTATCTGTACACACGTACCCGACCATCACAACGGCTTAGACGGAATCTTGATTCGTCTGTGAAAAGTACAGGTTTGCAATGTCTAAGCTGCCATTGCAAATTATTACTAGCGAAGTTCAATAGAGACCTTGTCCGGCTAGGCTTTTGTATTGCCTAGTCACCCTACAGCGACCATACGCACGCTTGATTACTAAAAGGCTTTAACAACATTTTTAATTAAAGCTACTCTTCAAGCTACTTCTATCTGGCTAAGACCTCTCATTTTGACAGATAATGAGTTTAACAATATAAAACTGTCATGTCGTTGCTTAGTGAAGCTGTCAGAGCCTCATTTCTACCTCCATGAAACATCAAGTTAACATTTTAGGCCAAGTTTCACATTCAATGGCAACCCCTGTTAGTCACTTAACCGACAGATGGAAGTTAACCAGTGGTTATCGGATCGTTCTGTTTCAGAAAGAAAACCAGTGGTTAAACTTATTTATCTTCAAGTTGGTAGCACGGATGGATCTCAGAGTACTGCCATAATTGTGTTCTGTGAATACAACCTAACCCTTTGACAAATAAACCTAACCTTTGTATTCATATTCTTGACGTGTGTCACAACAGGCTATAATCAAAATCCATTGACGTCTTTGACGTCAATGTCAAAATGCATGTTTTTATAACCTCCAAAGCGAGCTTATGTGTCATCGGTTGAACACAACAAACGTCAGAGATAACCAATACTTTATCCTTGGGTTAACTTAACTACTGGATAACCAGAGCTTCTGACGTAAACTGCCGATCATGAAACGCTAATCACCAGTTTTCTTTCAACCACTAGTTAACTATCGATTGTGAAACTGGGTCTTAATATTTTGCAGATACTTTGAAAAGTGTTCCGTAAATTTTTTTGGGCAATGTATTCCAAATATTCGTCCAAAATTGAATTAATGAAAAGTGAATTAATGATGCGACCTTCATAAAGTGTGGTTGTAGCGCCTTCTCTGTACGCCCAGTGGTCAGCAGGCACGCTAACAACTCCCGTCACTGGTTTTTCATTTGTAGCTCACCTCACGTGACCTCAGTCAACTGCTAGTCATGATACTACGACTTTAGAAGGTATGCTCACGCGCATGATGTCTTCCGTCTCGCTTCCACCTGTGACGTCAGCGTGTGACAAACGGGGTTTGTTTACTCGTTTAGTTACAGGTTATAGCCGAACATTTTCAGTTTATTTTCTTGAGCTTACTCGTTTACCGTAGTAAAGTTTGATAAAACATTAATTATTTGCGATTCTGGAGTTTAACACATATTTGAACAATGGTTTATTGTGTGGTTGTGGGATGTAATAATAAAAAAGTAAAAACTATTTGTCACACTACCGCTACTTGGGATGGTTTGGAAAATTTGGCAGGTTTCATTGCATTTAAGTTGAAAAATAAGGAGAAACTGGGTTATATCCCAGATTGCACAGATACTTCTCTCAGTTGGGTCAACCATTTAACAGAAGGTGGACTACAAAAACATACAGATGAGTTCTTGGCAAAATGTAATGAGCTCGGCCATATATTTTCCAACTATAATGAAAATTGAAAAAAAAAACTATCTTGCGAATTTAAACAAATTATCAGAGAATGTATATGTGACTGATGAAGCAAAGATGAGCTTGTTTTCTAGATGCAAAATGTATTTCAGTATACGAATTCTTGGTAGGGGAATTAGAGAGACCTCGAATATTAGAAAACTGAAATTCACTAACAGTGTAAAATAGTATAAAGTAATGAGTATACAGGGTCCTGCGACGGTGTATCCAGCTTTCTTAGCGCCTTTCCTATTTGGAATAAAAAAAAGCTACATAAAATAAAAATGCGCTAAAAGATGGTTGGAGATTTACAGGTTGCAGAACGTATTTTGATATTTCATTTTCAGTTCATATAGAGAAAGGCTAGTTCTATATGCTCTTATTCACCCCTTTTTCAGTTCTTATTGTCTGTCCAAAATATATTTCCCCATAGACTCATATATACAGAATCAATACCTAACTACAACACAAGAGAGCAGCAAATAATGTGCCCTATACCCAGGCCATCAGAAACCATCACTACAAGTGGATCAAACTTTTTAATTCAAACATATTATTAAACAGATACATCGTGTGAAAACATTTTGAAAAAAATTGAGGAAAAACCTGTTATTACTAGGAATCTTTAGTATACGAGAATTCACCTGTACTAGCTAAATACGATGCCCAGAAATATATTGTATTGTTGTATTGTGATATGTTTTTATTTTATGTTTAACATATACGCGGTTGTGACATATATTTGAATAAATATGAAATAAGAAAATTTGGTAATGTATTTTTCCACCAATCGTTAGCAGAAAAAAGTCAATATTCATTCGCCATAAACATAATGCCATTATGCTTGTTCATGATTTTTAAAAACCTCTAATCACAAAATCATGTTATTTATTTCTTGTCTACCTTTTATTAAAAGAATTATACAGTAAATACATATGCAAATTGGCTTGAAGAGCTGGTGACGCATCATCATAATCTATATATAAAAAATAAGAACGGTAATCAAAGGCTCCTGAATGGAGTGTATAAAAATTCTACCCCCTACCCGAGAAATTTTCCCACAAAAAGATGGTTTCACTAGGCACTCCAATCAACCTCTTATATGAGATTTCAGAAAAATACGTCCAGACCGCTCTGGCTCTGTTCTTTTTCCACAATGTAATTTTTTTTTTAGTACATAGATTCAAATTTTTGTATCTGAAATTCAGAACGCTCGGAACTACTGCAAACGGGTCAGGCGTCGATTAATATCAATTCTCTGTATAACTATTTCACCAATTTTTTATTCAGATACAGAGCAATATGTATCATTTATATTATACTGTGCATGAGCTATTTTCATTTTGTATGAATATTAAATATCTAAGACAGATATAACAGGAAACGAAATAAAACTTCCAAAAATCAATGCTTTGGCGCCATGTGCTTGTACATTTTTGTCACACGGTGACGTCATGCACAGACCGGTTCGAAATCTATCCGCCAAGTGATGCTAGTTATTACTACCTATCTGACGGCTATCAAGAACTGCCACAGTTGATGGGCACTGGGCCTCGGTGAAATAGACAAATAATATTATTCTGCAGTTATAAATCTCACCGTCGAATCATCCAGCCCTGTATATGATACTACCAATCATGTAAATACTTGTACAAATGTACAAATTAACTAGAGTATATATTTATTCGACACCCGTAGTACCCGTACATAATAGATCATTGTATTGAGATCAACTTATTGTTGTGAGCACCTTTGATCGCATCAAAACAAGTTAGAGATGTAACTGTAACAGCGCACCTATCAAAACTAACAATTTTAAAGTGGTGTTTCCTGCTTTGGTAGTGCTAGTAATGATAGTTTTATAATATGTTTAATGTATATTGATAAACCTTCACTTTTCTATCTATCAAGAATGTTCATGCGATGCAGTATTTCGCTACGCATTACATTGAAACACAGTTATTGATCACAGTAAAAAACTACTAGACCGTCAAATGATTGCTACTTTCATGGACACTGTATTACAGCATTTTGTGTGGCTTGTATCTTCGTGAATCATAAGATCAACAAACCTTTTTCCAAGTATCAAGGTGTTTTGTTTGGCTCTGTGTTACTCCCTTACCAACAGACGTGGACTGATATAGGAAAATGATGTCAAATAACTGCACTAGTAAAATTATGGAAAAATTATTGATCTTAAATTTTATAAACTACAACAAGTTTGTTCTAAACTGAAACCTCAAACCACCACCTTTCGTCGACACCACATATCTGGTCTGTATAGTGTATATACAGGGTGGTGCACTAAGCGCGCGGTGCTCCCTAGCGGCCATACCGTTTAAATAAGACGAAAATGTTTTAAATAAAAAACGTTTCTTTTCAAATTCTCTACATTTACAATTTAATCTCAAAGATGGCGGACTTCCGGATATACCGGAAGTAGGCATCAACTTCCTTATTTTAAATGGAACACTCTGTATATTATTACGTTTTTGAATTCAGCATCGATTTTTAGGTCCAGTTTGTTAACCATTATTTATGTCTACGAAGCCTATTTTCGGAGTTATTCAGCAATTTTTACAAAATTTGACGTTTGTAGTACTTTACAAGAAACGGTAATATCTCGGAAACTGAACGCGATAGAAAGATGCGGTTTTCGGTTTTGAAACAAGCGAGGAACGTATTTGTGTTTCATTAAGATCGTTGTTTCAAAAGAATATTAATTCAATAGACTAGAAATTTTCAAATTTGAAAAATTAAAATCGTTAAAAACCTTTATTTTCCAAATGGGATGGTATCATAAGTTTCACATCGGTGGATGCGAAATTAAATTCTCTTTCACTTTTGTCTAGGTGCATGTGATGCTATCTTTGATGGCTTTTAAGATATTTACGGTTTTGTAATTATGGCGTAGGAATTGGAAAAATCCTATGATCGTAGGTGGCGTGACTCGCAGACGAAACAATTGGCAGCAAACCTTTCATCCAAAGTGTTTCGGTCTCTAATACTAAAATGTGCTTTCGCTATATATTCTTAAAAACTCCAGTGGTAAATTTTCCAACAGGTTTTCCAGATTTCCATTTAGAAAATTTTAGAAAACCTTAGTTTAATAAGCGGTTTCCAATAATACCACCCCAAATGCTTAGGCTCGATGCTGGTTATCAACAAACCTCTCAAAATTTGGATTTACGTCGGTATAGAAATGTAAATTATGCCAGTTTACATGGCCGTTAATGATAACGCTGTAGCTACATTTCATAAAAAGGAAAATGAAAGAATTTCATAAGAAATGTAGCTTCATTTGTAAGCAACACACTTTTGGAAAGGGGTGCATCTTCTTGGATTCGAGCATGACTCCAGTTACAGAAATTCATCCGGTTTTCAAAGTCTTGTCTTTCAACTGCTTGACTTAGCTGCACGTGATAAAGATGCTATATGTACTCCGTTAAGATCATATTTACAGATGTTTGACCGATGCCCAAGTAGCGACTAATTTCTGCTGTAGCACTGCTATGCGGATCTTTAACTACAATTGCGAGAATGTCGAACTCACTATCTTCATGTATTACTACTAAATGTTTCCTTCTCTCATATTTTATGCCCACGTAAATCCAAATTTTGAGGAGTTTGTTGTCACCCAGCATGAAGTCTAAGCATTTGGGGTGGTATTATTGGAAACCGCATAATAAACTGTTTTCCAAAATTTTCTACATGAAAATTTGGAAAACCTGTTGGAAAATTCACCACTGGAGTTTTTAAGAATAATGTGGTTACAGTTAGATGGAGCAATAGCAAATTTTAGTATTAGAGCCCGAAACACTTTGGATGAAAGGTTTCCTGCCAATTGTTTCGTCTGCGAGCCACGCCACCGACGATTTTTCCAATTCCTACGCAATAATTACAAAACCGTAAATATCTTAAAAACTATCAAAGATACCACCACATGCGCCTAGACAAAAGTGAAAGAGAATTTAATTTCGCATCCACCGATGTGAAACTTATGATACCATCCCATTTGAAAAAAAAAAGTTTTTAACGTTTTTAATTTTTCAAATTTGAAAATTTCTAGTCTACTGAATTAATATTCTTTTGAAACAACGATCTTAATGAAACACAAATACGTTCCCCGCTTGCTTCAAAACCAAAAACCGCATCTTTATGTCTCGTTTAGTTTCCGAGATATTAACGTTTCTTGTAAAGTACTACAAACGTCAAATTTTGTAAAAATTGCTGAATAACTCCGAAAATAGGCTTCGTAGACATAAATTATGGTTAACAAACTGGACCTAAAAATCGATGCTGAATTCAAAAACGTAATAATATACAGGGTGTTCCATTTAAAACAAGAAAGTTGATGCCGGTATATCCGGAAATCCGCCATCTTTGAGATTATTTTCTAAATGTAGAGCATTTGAAAAGAAACGTTTTTTATTTAAAACATTTTCTTCTTATTTAAACGGTATGGCCGCTAGGGAGCACCGCGCGCTTATTGGACCACCCTGTATAGTTCATACACAGCATAATAAACAACCAGCATAATATATCTGAGGATTTCCTATATAAAGTGGTTCCCAAAAAATTTGACCTTCGGAGGGCTTATGGATGACTTTACGGCTGCGGAGATGCGAAAATGAAAATACCGATACCGGAACCAACTCGATATTTTCTAGCCAAATAGGCGCGTTTGGTTTGTACAGGGTATTTTGTGCAACTGATTACACCCCCCAATAATTACATAATTATTTTCGATACCGATACAAAAGTATCAATACTAGCTTGGAATGCCTCAAAAAGTATCGATGACAAAAATACTCGATATTAGTGCAGAAGTATCGAAGTATCGTTAGCATCCCTATAAAAAACCCCCCAAAAGTGGGGATGCGCGTGTAATTTCCGCCATCTTGAGTTATTGTGCTGGTTGTTTACTATGCTGTGGTTCATACATCCAAAGTTTAATGAGTTTCTCCGAGGTTCGAGTGATTTGTTTTGCATTATATATCAGCTGCATTCTGCTTAATGGCCTGAAGCACACTTTCATCGAATAGAGATAAGCTATGTCACTTATATTTTCACTAACCTGGTATGAACTGTTTAGATCAGGTCAGAAACATAATATGTATGTACGACATAATACTGTCATAAATTATGAAGCTACGAGCTGTCACAAGATTACAGTTCTTGCTAATTTGACAAATTAACTTTAAACTCGGTGCGGTCTAGTAATATGGATTGTTTTTTTTTCTTTAAACATTATACCTATCTTCTAAAGCTAAAGTTACATTTACGAGTTGGACGTATACGGGTGAACGAATCGTATACGGTTTCGCATGTGTAAATGGCTACTCTTGGGTCGTATACGTGTCGGTTTCAAAATTGCGAGAGCTCCGAGGACGGCTACGAGTGAAATAGTTTTTTATTAACCTAAGATGGCTGAAAATAAGTTATCGCCTGAGGAGATCGACCAATTTATCGACTTATATTAATATGAAGTGTTTATGGGACGCGAAGAAGAAGAGTAGAGTAAATACAGGTATAAAAATATCAATGCAAGGAACAAAGCATATTCTGCAATAGCAGATATCCTCAACATATCGGTGGAAACAGTGAAGAAAAAAATTAATAGTCTACGTTCGACGTATAACCAAGAGAAGAAAAAAATTTTTTCTTCTCAGAGAACAGGTTAATCGATATATTTTTGTAAATAAAATTATCAACTTTTATTGCCCACACCGATAGGTGAGAGTAGTATTGTGATCGCAAATCCCTGCTCAGTTAATAACTCTGTTAGTAACTTTTCTTCAATTTCCACAATGTTCCTTGATTGAAGAATATTTTAACCCAAATTCGCCTTCTTCTTCTAACGATCTCTTGACATTCTATTTTCTTCATCACCATTAACATTAAACTCTTGAACATTAATATATATGGTACCCGTACTCCGAGTACCCGTAACGATTCACTCGTAAATGTAACTTTAGCTTAATAGAAGCAATCTAAGGTTACTGTCACTGGTTGCACTAGCATTCTACAAAAAAGCACTACTCGTGAAGGTATTTAACTGTAAATAAAATATAATTATAAATATTATAAATTATTGTTATACTTGAATAAAATTATTTCACTGCCTATGCTTCTTCATTTTCACCTCCTTCGTTATACAGGGTGTCCCAGAAGTCAACGTCAAGCCGCAACAGGGTGACAGGATTGGTTGTAACTATCATGAGAAAAATCAGAAAAAAAATCTATCCGATGCAGTTTGAAAATTATGGTCATTTAAAAAAAACCTAGAAATTTGGTCAAATTATAAAAATTTTTCGGTTATTGTGGTTAACCTTTATTATTTTTGTTCATTTAAACTTTGGAACCATAACTCTAAATAACATTTCTAGAAGCACAGTCAATAATAATGAAACAATTGCCCCATGTTTTCTGGAATGAAAACTATTTATTCAACTTTGAATTTAAAATTTTCAAACTTTGCCGAATTTGAAAGACCCTCCTTTAAAAAAAATGTACTAAAGTGCCTTGGCAAGTGCCATTAAAAGTTGGCGCATTTAACCAGGACTGTAAAATGGTACAATACTTATTAGTTTCATATTAAAAAAAGACGAGTAAAATAGGAAAACCTCAGTAACCCGATTTTTGCTAAACCATTTCACTCAGGTCAGTTGTACTTTATTCGCACAAGCTTCTGGTAGGTTCTTAATTTTACGGCAAAATGATGAGAAAGGTGGATAGTGGATATGTTTGCCATGAGTGAGCAAGACAAATAGTGACGCCACTTTTAACAAAGTCAACAAAAATAAGTAAAATTAATAAAATAATGAAAAATCTTGACCTAGCTTAGTTTAAGTTTATTGGATTAAAAGTCAGATAGGGAAGTAACATGTTTTATTACAATAAAACTTCAAATTGTGTACCATCAGCCTCAATACACACATTTTCTTAGAAAATATCTACTTATTAGCCAGGCACATTTAATGCGAGAAGACGGATCCCAGTATCGCTTTAAAGTAAGCCTGTGGACCGGAATTTTAAACGGCAAAATTGTTGGACCTTATGAGTTGCCTGAGAATTTGAATGGCACGAATTACCTACACTTTTTACGATAAAATTTACCAACTTTGTTAGAGGGCGTACCACTAAAACGGCCTACAGATGTTGATGTAAGCTGCGATTCCTCAATCGACTGAAGGTTTCATGAAACTTGCATCAGTTGCATAAGTTCCTACTCAAATCGAAACCTGTTGCGATGCCTGAAGCGACTTGCTATTTCATGCACGTTTTATGCAACACAAGAATAGTAGGGTGGGCTTATTTCTTTGCATCGACGCAGTACTATACACGTTGAAACCTGAATCACTGCATCATCGTCACCGGCTCGGCGACATGGCTCACCGATCATAATGCGCATTACGCACTGCAAGTAAGAGGTTTCCTTGACCAAAAATATCCGGGAGGTGGAAATGGAAGTTCAGGCACCATCTCGTGGTCAGCCCGTTCCCCAGATTTAAATCCCCTGGAATTTTGTTATCGGGGTGTTCTCAAAGAAAAAGTTTATTCAAAGCCCATTGAGAGCGTAGCCGAGCTGCGTAAACGAATTTCTCAAGCTGCTGAGGACAGCAACTCTCGAGGATATGGGTAATAAGTAGAAATTTTTTAAGATGATGTAGGGCATGTATTGAGGCTGATGGTCAACAATTTGAATATTTATTGCCTGACCTTTATTCCAATAAACCTAAACTAAACTAGGTCAAAATTTTTCATTATTTTATCAATTTGACTTATTTTTGTTGACTTTGCTAAAAGTGCAAATAGCAAATATGTTCATTATCCATCTCTCAAGTTATTTTGCCGTAAAATTAAGAACCTACCAGAAGCTTGTGCGAATAAAGAACATATGACCTGAGTGAAATGCGTTAGCAAAAATTGGGTTACTTGAGGTTTTTATTTTTTTACTCGTTTTTTTAGTATAAAATTAACAAGTATTGTACCATTTTACAATCCTGGTTAAATACGCCAACTTCTAATGGCACTTGCTAAGGCACTTTAGTACATTTTTTTTAAAGGAGGGCCTTTCAAGGTCAGCAAACTTTGAAAATTTTAAATTCATAGTTTAATAAATAGTCTTCATTCTAGAAAATTTGGGACAATTGTGTGATTATTTTTGACTGCTCTTCTTGAAATGTTATTTAGGGTTACGGTTCCAAAGTTTAAATGAACAAAAATAATAAAAGTTAACCACAATAACTGAAAAATTGTTATAATTTGACCAAATTTCTAGGTTTTTTTTATGCCCATAATTTTCAAACTGCATTGGATAGATTTTTTTGTGATTTTTCTCATGATAGTTACAAACAATCCTATCGCCCCGTTGCGGCTTGACGTTGACTTCTGGGACACCCTGTATAACGGCATTAGCGTTAGCATAGAATAACCTCCTTGTAGGTTCTTTACTATAGAACAACACATAGAACAAATTTGCAGTCTTTGGCCTTCACGGAAACTATGATCGGGCTATCCCGATCACAAGGATTACTGATCTTAACGTTCAGAAGGGGCTCTGAGATCAGTTCACTGTTGTACGGAAAGTTAACGCAATCGGAATATTCAGTTCGGTAGTTGTTTTTCTTAACCTTGTATTTTGTATTTATAACCCAACTTCTACTTGTTTGATATTTAATCAATAGAATCATATATCCCACTATTTAAAAATGACTTTAAAATCAATTTGTTTTAAAATTATGACGTAAAATTGGTAAATCTGACAACAGTGATGTTACCGTTTTTGAATAGGTACTGTATGGTCAAAAACCCCCAAGTATTGAATTTCACCTCTCCAGCTGTGGCAGTTTTGGAAATATTTAAGCGTTTACTGAAAAAGCGGTGTTGCCGTATCTCAGTAATTAGTAGAAAGAAAATTTTGAAGTTGTGAGATCTTACTAAATTTGACATGCGCAATTCATTGCAATAAAAATAAGTAGAGGTTTATATTTAAAATAAATTAAAATCGGGGATATTTTTTTAAAAATTTGGAAGAATAATTTATAACTTAAAAACGTCGCAAACGCGAAAAAAATATTACAAGGCGAGATAGGGTATCAGTGGATATTTCGATTTAAAATAAGAAATACAGAGGGTTACATTTAAAAAAACCAAGTAAAATGACCTTCAAGTTGCCGTAATTTAAAATTCTGCCAAAAACACTCTGTAGACACAAATTGCTGGTAACATCCAAAATAATGTCCGCTTAATATTCAAGTAACTCGCTGTATAATATTATTGAGAAAAGTTAAAGCAATATATCAATTTGGACGTATTACTTGCGACCTTGTAAATCCGAAAATTAGTAGAAAATAAATTATAACTTGGCAACGTCGCAATCGATCCCAAAAATGTTTTAGGGTTGAATAGAGATCAATGATTGAAACTAGAAGAATTTAAGAAAAGGTTATAGTTCCATATAAAAAAATCAGGTTGAACATTATCCTACTTTCCCGTATCTGCCTGTATATTTCAAAATATTTTTAGAATATGCGTCTCAAGTAACCAAATAACTTTTGTATTTGACATTTTCTTCTATCAGGTATACCTTGCGAGATATCGAAGAATTACACACTAACAGAACACCATGTATTGCCTCCTCTCTTCAAGAAATGATAAAAGAAAATACATCGTAAGAAGGTTATATGTGTTCCTTAAGATCTCGTAGGTATCGAATTATCTTTTGTGAATCCCTTTGAACAACAAACAACAGGATGTCACAGAAGAGAATCGAACCTACCAGATGATAGGCTTCAGAAACGACATTATAACAGAAGTTCCTTTCGGTCACTGATCAAACTGCTACCTCGCCAATGCATGGGATCGTCCATGGCCGACTCTACACTAGGCCGGAGCCTTAGATGTGGCAACGTGGCTTAGCTGTCAAATAGTGGCCCTATAGTTTCAGAATAATTATTACATTTTATATGTATTAGGGTTCATCTCGGTTAATAAATTAAGAAAAATACTTTTTAGAACTACTACTACTAATACCACTTACATCTGATGTCTGTTTCATCACAGTCAGACAGTACAAAATAAAAATAAAGCAACCTGCTTCCTGCCATCACTTCCATTTCCACTTAAGTGAACACTCAATTTACTTTGTAAATTATCACCTGAGCTAGAAAAATTCACTATTAGGTCACTGTGAAGCCATTCCTGCTGGTCTTGATTTCCCTTTCACTATCAAATGCTTTCGTAGGTATGCCCCAGGCCATGCCCAGATGAGTTCTATTAACTGTATTTTTCTGTGATATTTGGGAGGTCCAGAAAACATTATAGGTACCACATTGTGCTTTAAAATAGGTCTTATCCTTTGAAATGTTTGTCAATTATTGTCTTTATCCTTATAAATATAACCAGCCCTTCCGAGGAATACCTTTCACCCACGTCTGTTTATGTCCCTTATCGGACACACAATTGCTTGTGCAACCTGGTACTACACACTTTGCAGGCATCTTTTTATCTTTATAGTTTCATTTGTGCAGGTAAATAAGTAGAAACCCATTCAAAAGCACCTTGCAACGTTCTTTTTAATCTGGAATAAGGTTATGTTGGGCCATGGTTTGGTAGTCCTCTACTCATGCCTCTACTGGGCTGCAACCTGGTACTACACGCTTTGCAGGCATCTTTTTATCTTTATAGTTTCATTTGTGCAGGTAAATAAGTAGAAACCCATTCAAAATCACCTTGCAACGTTCTTTTTAATCTGGAATAAGGTTATGTTAGGCCATGGTTTGGTAGTCCTCTCCTGGGCTGCAACCTGGTACTACACGCTTTGTAGGCATCTTGTTATCTTTACAGTTTCGTTTGTGCAGGTAAATAATTAGAAACAAATTAATAATCACCTTCCAAACCATATTTTCTGCACCTGGAAGAATACACATGATATAACAACAAATGAAAACACGGCCTGATCTCCAGCGTTGCCATATTTCAATGCTCCGGCCTAGTGAGTAGAGACGGCCATGGATCGTCTAAAGTAAATTCAACGATCGTCTTGAATCCCCATGTTCGCCGAGTCAGCACCAACAAACATAAATATTAAATAAATTATGCCGATTGGTGCTGACACTCGCCGCGGGACTCTTCACCTCTTTCCCATTCAGAAAATGAAGATACAAGAACATAGCCATAAATATATTCAAATCGTGAAGATGCGTTTGAAACACCGCAGCCGGCAAAATACACATGGAAATATATCGATTATTAGTACTCTGCACATGATAAAATGGCTGTGGCGGTGCCTTTTGGATGTTAAGCGAAATTTAGATTTGCATATTTTGCTGGGGCTTCGACTCAAGGTGCCCTGGTGAGGCGACAAACTTACTACGGGGTAAAATATGTGTTTAGTAGATGCTATTAGATACCTTGGTCTTTAGGTTGATCAAGTAATGCATACTATAATAAAGATAAGATAGTCTAAAGGCTGCATGTCACGATCCTAAATTCCATATTAAATATTGGCCAAAAGAATTATCGTGAGAACGGGAATGATGTATCATCGCCTTGTTTACAAAAGGGCTTATCTCAAAAACGGCTGAAATGAGTTAGACCCTTGTGTGGCATCAAAACCTACAGTTACCCTCTTAACGACGATCTGAAATATGGATAGTCTCGAAGATATAACGTAAGAACCTGAAGTGGCTCAAAAATATGAAACATTATATATAACAAAGTCAAATTCAATTACCCCCTAATACCACTACTGTATTCAAATTCTACCATTGTCTATGTTATGGCTGTAGTAGCATCTCAAATTTTTGCAAAATACTAGCTTTCGATCTCCTGAAATATCGCTAAATTTGAGATAAGCCCGTTTGCAATGAAAGGGACGAATTATGTTATTCTCCTTGTATACAACGATATTTAAGGCCTTTACCACAGACACAGAAACACTTTCTGTGATCTGTGGGCCTTTACGGAAACAGTGATCTGGATCCGGACCGATCACTTATCTGTCAAACAGCTGTCAAGTGGTGTTTATGATTCCATGGATTTAACGGGTATCGAACAACGAAAAACTTGGTTTAAGAATAAAAAACAGATGGTTCAGAAAAATACTACTGATTTGTGTAACCAATCGGGATCACATACCGTAGAAGAGAGAACTGACCATATTTATAACTGATCCCAGATCACTTTCCGAACGTCAGGATCAGTGATCCAAGTGATCGGGTTAACCCTACCATAGTTTCCGTAAAGGCCTTTTGATACAAATATAGGACAAGGGCATGCGCATTAGTAGACAGTCATGTCATTTGTCTGTTGACACTGTTGACAGTTATCGTTTGTGTCAAAGTCCTTGTCGTCGGTGTCTATAAGCTACTCTACCACACGGTTCTCATTTTAACATTCTGTACATCTCTAAGATTGTGATCTTATTCTAGCTTGATATTTGTAGTTATCTTTTAATTTCGAGAGGATCTGTGCTTGTTTTAGTTATTTTTTGTGAAGAACACGTCCTAAATATTCGAACAAATTGGCTCCAAAAGTACGCAGTAGCGAATGCGCAGGAATCCTATTTCTTGTCCAATTTTTTGTCAAATATTTAGGATGGAAAATAGGCCCGTGACAGTCTTAAGATCCTTAAGATCTAAAACAGTTGACCTTCACTACCGAGTTGTATATATTATTGACCACTGTATCAAGAACGACAACTAATTTCAATCCAGGTAATCACTTTTTGAAGAAAACTCTCACCTAGTATAATCCCAGCAGATTTAAAATGTATATAGAATGTAATAACAAAATTAAAGAGTTCATAATATTAAAAATCAAGAAAAAATTTAAATTTTCAAGAACTCGACTAAATTGCGATTTCGAGTCTTATTACTCTGTTAATGTTTGTTCTCTCTTTTACTTCCCACACCGATAGGTGAGAGGAGTATTGCGATCGCGAAAATTTAAGACTTTTTGGGCGTTTTATGATGTCTAGATAGCGAAATGCCCACGCCACTCATTTCCGTCGGTTTGTCTGTTTGTCGGTCTGTTTGTCTGTCGGTCTGTTTGTCTGTCGGTCTGTCTGTCTGTCTGTTGGCGCTTTTCTAGCCTCGTAATCTCAGTAACCGCTGTAGGATTGTCATAAAATTTGGGTAACTATATGCTGTGGGGCCGTAGTAGGTAAAGCGCCATAATTTTGAGAATCAGTACTCGGCGGAGTATTTAGCAAAGAACAAAAGGATTCAAATATTCCTTAACTTTAGTTTTTCTGCGTTATGGGGTCCTGATCATTTTCACTTTTTTTTGGTGGTGGTGAATTTGGGGTGGCTAGGAGGTGGGGGGGGGGTTCATAAAACTGAAAAATGTTTTTACTCATAATAGGCTGTCCATTGACCTATGAACGAAAGACCTCGGTGCATAAATTCTTTTTTAGGTCCACTCGAGCATTGCTTTGCCTAGGGATTTTCTGATGTATACATGATGTATTATATCATTCAGTTTTGTGTAACCCGAAATCGATGTTAATGAAATTTTGACACAGTATTATTACGGTGGCGAGGATGGAAAACGCGTATGGTTTTTAGAAATTGGGTCCGTGGCAGCGCGGCAATGATAAAATTAAATTAAAATACAAAAACCGCTCAAACTTTATTTTTTGAGGATTCGGAAGTTTCTGATCGCTTCGATTCGTCCAGTTGAAGCTTGTACAATGCAAACCGGTTTCGTCTTACTTCCTATGGAGGGAGATAAAAGAAACTATTCACGGGAGTTTTTATGTTGGATGTTTTCTTGCAGACAGCGGGCGATGATTTGGTTGCAAGGAGATCTCACACTATAGCTTCATGCAATGGGAAATGATCAAGCGGTGTCACCGTTATGTGTAGGCAGTACTGAGTCAATCAAGTTGACTTTTTTAGTTATAGTGCTACATTTAACGTACATATGTTGCAAAAGTTTTGAGTAGTTTTTCAAGTAACTAAAAAAATATCTCACAATAGTATATTTGAACTGTAACAAGAACTACAAAAAATAACAATATTTCTTAACATAAAAATGATATTAAAGTACTGCTAATGGGGCATGATCTTCCACGGCTTGGAATTTTCTCTTAATGTCCCTCATTAGGTTTTCGACAGATGCTAAATCAATTTCTCTGATCTTTAGCATTATTTTTCTGCTTAACTACGTTTCGTTTTGAGCCTCCCAGCCATTGTTATAAACTTTGACACTCAGTTGAGCCCAAAAAGTTTTGATATGTCTTGCTTGAAGAAGATTGGGAGGGTTGTCGTTTCGTGGTATAAAAGGTATTCCGTGTTGTCTTAGCCAGTTTCTCGTATCCAAAGCGTAATGACTTGAAGCGATATCTGGCCAAAACATTATATTGTCATTAGCATGGTGGGTGTTAATAGAATTGAGTAGTTAAGGCAAACATCTTTGAGTATAGACTTCTGCGGTAACCGCTTCAGCCCTAACTCGTCCAACGTACGGCTGTGAAATACCGTTGTCTATATAGCGCACCACACTAGCACTTTGTTTTCAAACTTTTCTTTTCGTTTAAATTTTACATTACCTGGACAGGCTTCAAAGTATCTTGTACAAAAACCATAATTACCTTTGATTTCTGAGTTCGAAAATGTGAAATACTTTTTATCGTCAAGAATAATTTTTATGTTGCCAGCAAAATGAGTACGACGTAAATTGCGACAGCATTGAGGAATTCTTTCTAACTGATTTGGGGAATACTTTGGACATTTTCTTCTTTTTCGGAATTTTAAGTTATTTCTCTTCATTTTTCTGTATATTGTACTAGCATTGACGTAAAAAATGCGTCCAAGTTTTCGAGCTGAAGTTCCAATTCGACGTTCATTTCTGTTGACCATTCTTTGAATTGTAGCAGCATTCAACGCTCTTGGACGTCCACTTTTTGGGAAATTTATACAAGGAATACCTTCTCCGCATTCACAGACCGCTCGATAAATTGTGGCAACAGAAATATTTTGATCTTGATATAGGCGAACTATTTCTTTTTTCAAGTAAATACTCTTCCGAATATCTAATTTGTACGACATTTTGACAACTTATATCATAACCAAAATGGTTTTATTGTTACATTTAGATGTTGACTGGTGACCATAGTAACGATTTCTGAACTGTTTCCAACGGTGAAACTACCTCCCGAGTTTTGAAAAAAGTTCTCAAAACTTTTGCAACATACGTTATTTTCTACACTAAAGTAGTACCTACTGTACATATTTGTCTGCTATGAAGCAAAATGGTATTTGTTGTGATGTGGTGAATAAGATATTATAAGTATTATTTTATAGCAAACTGCAAACTTCAACGCGTGAGTTGTTACGGTCATTTCCGCTCGTTGAACAATGTACTATTTTGCAGAACTGTAATAATAAAACGATGTAATAGAGTGATGCACCTGCCATAAAACCACCCGCAGCACGTCACGACACATTAGCAGGTCAAGACAATATCACATACATCCATCTACATCGAAAAAGAATTATCATAATATATAGTAGTAAACCGAAGTATGTATATGTATATTAAGTTTTCTTGTTCTTTCGGATCTCAACCACCGGCCGATCAATCTTTTAACACTTGGCTACATGACAAGCTTAAGTGTATTTATAAATATTCCACTAGATATCGATGGAGCTTTGATATGACCGGTCAGCAAAAAAAAATCGGATTAAAGTGGAACACAGCATGCCACTTTCTTCCTGATGCCGACTGACGATGAAATGTTTTTAGGGGTACAGGGTGAAACACAAAAGACAACCCTTATATGACACCTACACCTATACGGACTCTGGTAAGGAAACGCTAGAGATTCTACTACAGAAACACTTCCCAGGCAGTCATCTTCTGGGAAACAGACAAGCATCCCCTTAACCATAGCTGGGCAGTAGTAGGTATTTTAACTACTTTTTGGAGATTTAACTACTTTTAAGGATAGTTAACCACTTCCCCCTCCTATGTTATGTGTGGCGTGCCAAAAATCACGAAGATCAGTCTAGAGTTTCTATGATTTAATAAAAAGCAAATTGGGATTAGTTATTGCAGTACCTATATAGAGGATAAAAGAAATAATACAGAAATGTTCCATGATCATAAATTAATTAAAGAAATATTTACTAGAAACAACACAAATTTACCATCATCTGCTGCAGTTGAGCGTATCTTTAATTTTGTAGCCTTTTTAAATTCATCAAGAAGACAAGCCCCACCTCTGATAACGTTCTCTTTGTTTTCCCACTTTTCCATTTAGATCACCGCCTACTAAGAATATGGTTAAATTTAATGCCTCCTAGACCCAGTATTGTACGCTATCAAACAAGAAGTGCCCAAGCCAGAACCAGGTTCTAATGAACAACCAGGCTCTACCAAGGAGTCACTCATTCAAGCTGTTCGGAGTCAACATTACAGAAAATGTGATCTGGCAATAACACGTCGCGTCAATTGCAACAGCTGCTGGTAAAAAGCCAGAAAGCCAGAAAGTATTTCTCACCCTGTAACCTCCTCACGCTATATAAAGCCCAGATAAGACCTTGTCTGGAGTATTGCTCTCACGTCTGGGGAGCTGCTGCCCCCACTACCCTGTCTATACTAGATGCCGTCCAGAGAAGGGCAATTCGACTAATTGGCGATCCGGCCTTAACGCGCCACCTTCAGTCACTTTCTCATCGGCGAGTTGTTGGTGACCTCTCACCCTTCTACCGATATTCCAACGGAATTTGCTCCTCTGAGCTATCCTCTCTATCGTTCCGCCGCTCACTGCTCCTATCAGATGTACCCGTGCGACCGCTGCTAAGACGGTCGTTCTTCATACATCAAGAACTGAGCGGTACAACCGCACATTTATTCCCAGGGTGTCCAAGGCTTGGAATGGACTGCCAGAAGATGTATTTATTGGGCCTGCGGATATTGGCCCATTCAAATTCGCGTTAACAAACTTCCCCTAACATAACCCCTTCACAGCAGCCGCGGTACTTTGGTATTTAGGGCCTGCCTGCGCGGTCTGCTCAGTTATAAAAAAAAATTATGATTGCGTGGCGATGTGGAGTATTGTCTAAAACATTTTTTAGATGAATTTCGAAATTCTCCTTATCTTCTGCTTTTGCGTTATCATTGAGACCATAGACTCCGGTGATCGTCATAACTCGCCCTCTTATCTGAATCGTAGTACAATCTCGATGGTAAAATCGACCATTTTACTTCCCACACCGATAGGTGAGGGGAGTACTGCGATCGCGAAAATTTTCGATTTTGAGGTAATACGCTTTTTGGGCGTTTTATGATGTCTACATAACGAAAATCCACGTCACTCATTTCCGTCGGTCTGTCTGTCTGCCTGTCTGTCGGTCTGTCTGTCGCTTTTTTCTAGCCTCGTAATCTCAGCAACCGCTGCATGGATTGTGATGAAATTTGGGCAGCGGTATGCTGTGGGTTCGTAGTAGGTAATGTTCCTATCATTTTGAAAATCGGTGCATAGGCGGTGGAGTAATTAGCAAAAAAAAATTAAATATTGCTGAAACTTCGTTTTTAGGCGTTTTAGGGGTCCCTGATCATTTTCTACGTTTTTTTTTTTGAGTGGGTGTGGAATTGGGGTGGTTGGGGGGTGGAGGGTTGTAAAATTGAAAAATTTGTTGCATTCATAATAGACTGTCCACTGACATGTGAAGGAAGACCTGGCGACATAAATAACTTTTTTTGGTCCATCCGAACATTGCCTTCCTATTGCAGAAAGCAAGAATATTTTCTGATGTAAACATACGAGAGTATTGCCTTAGATCGATCTATATTGTGTAACGAGGAAACTATTGAACTGATTTCAATGAAATTTTGACACAGTATTACTACCATGGCGAAGATGGAAAACGCGTATGGTTTTTATAAATCGTGCCAGTGGCGGTGCAGAAATATTAAATAAACTAAAAATATAAAAACAGCTCAAGCTTCGTTTTTAAGCGTTTCAGAGGTTCCCGATCATTTTCTGCGTTTTTTGGGGGGGGGTGAAATTGGGGTGGTTGGGGGGTTGGGGATGAAAAATTAAAAAATTTCTTGTACTCATAATAGGCTGTCCACTAACCTGTGAAGGAAGATCTAGCGACACAAATCACCTTTTTAGGTCCATCCGAACTTTGCCTAGCCTATTACGGAAACTAACGGACTATATTAAATTGATTGTCATGAAATTTTGACACAGTATATTGTTACCGTGGTGAGAATCGAAAACGCGTATGTTTGTTAAAAATCGTGTCAGCGGCAGCGTAGCAATAATCAAAGAACGAAACGTATGAAAATAACTCAAATTCGGTTGTTGGATGTTTTAGGGGTTCCTGATCATTTCCTACCAGTTTTTTAGGTGGGGGTGAAAGTGAGGTGGTTGGGGGGTGGGGGTTGTAAAACTGAGAAGTTTGTAGTATCGATAATAGGCTGTCCATTGACCTGTGAAGGAAAGACCTAGCGGCATAAGACAATTTTAGAGCGGGGGGCTGGCGATTATTTGGTTGCAAGGGATCTCATACTTAAGCTTCATGCTATGGGAAAATAATAAACTGGTATCAGCATAATGTGTGGGAAGTACTGAGTCAATCAACTTGACTTCATTTTTTAAAAAAACAAAGAACTCGTGCTGGGTGCATTCCAAGACATTGAAGGAGCGTTCAACAATGCTCTCACTCGCTACAAGTCACCGTTGAAAAAAGAGGTGTGGAGAGGATCACATGTGACTGGATCGGATGCATGTCGGCTAACTGGAACATCTTAAGATCAGATTTAGGCCCGCCAGGGATGTTCTCAGGAGGGTGTTTTCATCCCAGACTGCTATCAACTAGCATACAGGACAAAAAGGAACTACGAGTAGACATAACGCGTATTATGAGTGCAATTATACCATATACTAGGAATGGTCTCGGACTCTATGGTTCCCCAAGCGTATATAGGGAAAGATCCTACAACGTCCTTTTCTTAGGGAAATACGTATCACCATCCGATTTCGCGCTATTCACGGATGGGTCCAAGTAAGAACTTGGGTCAGGAGCGGGAGAAGGTGGTACCAATTCAAGAGTTGAAACATTGGGAGATATACCATAATCTTCCAAGCAGAAATAATAGCCATAGAGTTGGGAGTTGGAGATATGAACAAAAGACAAACAATTTTGTTAAAATCTTTTCAGATATCCAGGCTGCCCTGAAAGCACTGAGCTCCAAACGTGTGACCCAAGACTGCATGCATCTCCTCAATGAACTTGAAACAAGGAAAAAAGTAACTTTGGTTCAGGTTCCAGGTCATAGCGGAGTGGAAGGCAATATATTGGCCGATACACTCGCAAGAGGAGGGACCGAGTCTGTTATCAACGGGCAGAATAATTTGCATTGCGAGAAGCACTACCAAAATAACCACCTCAGATTGGACAGAAAGCGCTCCTGCACTGGCGAGATACACCAGAGTCACCAGAGTTACTACACTAGAAGGCATTCATACCATACCTCTCTAGTCAAGCCCACCATAGGCTCATATCATCATCATCATCATAGTCACAATGTCTTAACAGACATGTTGTGAACTCGTAAAATGCATTAAGTTTTGAGCAGTGTAGCTCGCCATCGTTCGCGATTTGTTGTCAGTTTAGTGGCGCTCTTGACACTCATATCCAGCAACTGTTTCGTCGTATCCACCCAGCGTGTAGGGGGACGGCCACGGCGCCGCCCACTCGGGGCATGACCCTGAACTACAAGTTTCTCCATATTATCGCATCTGTGTATATGTCCGAAGAATGTAAGCATTCTCGTCGACACAATGGAGGATAGTCTCTTTGGATTACCGACCTCATCCAGTATGGAGACGTTAGTTCGGCTTAGGTTAGGCTCATATAATGGACCAGAAATGGTCTGCGAATCCTGGCTTCTCTGCTAACGGAACCTTGTCGTCTGAGAAACCACTTGCGGAAGGTAGGTCTGGAACAAGCAACAGGCTGTCATCTTTGCTATGTGCAGGACAAAACAGCGGAGCACATACGGTGCTCCTTTCCAGTGCTGGAAAGAGCTAGGTTTTAGACTTTTGGATTCACTCAACTGAAACCTACTGACTTCAAGAAGTTTTACGTACACAACCACCATTTTCGTCAAAAGGGCTTGGATTGTACAGATACTAAATAGGTGTAAGCCAGAAAAGTCACAATAGGGTCGCAGTGTAAGGAGGCATATTCGCCCCACTCAGCTTCAACCTAACCTACTCCAAACAAACTTTGCCAAGACGGTATTTATCTGATCCTTTGTAAGCATCAAAAAACTAAAAATAAATTCCACATAAGTATCTCTACCACCAACCCTTTTTATTAAAAAAGGGTTGGTGGTGCATTAGCACCCTGTATATCCTATATTTATGAACAAGACGGCCACTGCAATATCTACATCATATCGAGAGATGATTTTTTGGTTGGCGCGGTTGATCGATGAGTGCCGGATCTGGCCGGCGACGCGGCCAGCGGCAATGGGGCTGCCATGCCGCCAAGGAATGTGATAACACTGATAAGGTAAAGACGGATCGATTCGTGGTTCTCTAGAAACAGTACCACACTAAGATGCAATTTTCGATTTAACAGAGGCTTAAGAAGCTCACTTCGCGTTCAAAATTTGTCAAGACCACGTGCAGAAATGTTCTCCACAATCCTAAAGTATCAAGTATAGATGCATTAAACGAAAACTCATACAATGAATTACCTGAGTCATTAAAGAAACTGTTCAATAATTCAAAAATTCAAAATCTATAGCAAGTTTTTTACTATCACAATTCTTTTATTCAATTCAAGGATACCTCGAAAGCAATTTCGTATAACACACGCACTTGTGCTGTTCTGCATTTTTTTTTGCTGTTGTTATCTGTTTAACGTACGTCGTATGTATGAACCTTCTTTCATTGTTTTATTGCTTTTTTGTGACGGACTTGCTATAACATACATTGTATAACCAATAGTCAATAAATGCTCTGTCTGACATTAAACTGTAATAGAGTTTCAAAGAATATTACGTGTGGTAGCTTTCATGGTGATTAGAAAGTATGTTATTCTATTTGCGGACGATCAAATTATTTTTGCACTAAAATGGGGTGTATGAGAAGGAAGCTCAAACAAGAATACGAACTGTGGGAACTTAGAATGCATACGAATAAATCGAAATACTTATGTAATGAATTACAAGTTGCAAATAAAGATTTGGAGGAGGAAATTATTAACAACTGTGTACTAAGCTTTTAAGTAACGACAATACACTGAGATGGTATGTGTTCAATGGATACACAGACAAAAATAGCTCAAGGAAAACAAGCCACAAAAGCACTTCATGGACTGCTATAGAATAGCACTGTGATTAAATAAAACAAAAAATATTATATTTCAAAGCATAGTACAGAATATTACCCTATATGAAGCAGAGGTATGGCCAATGAATAAGAAACAAAATAAGAATGGTCAGTGTTCTGACTACAATGGGGCACGAAACTACAAGATAGCATCCAATCAAAGAGAAAAATAAACTTGTAACATTTATGTGGATCCCTAGCCACTATGGAATCCAAGATAATGAGAGAGCCGATCGTTCTGCAAAAGCAGCAGCAAACTGTGAATTTACGGATGAAGGAATACCGACTCCACTCAGAGACATGGTCACTTACATCACGACTAGGGTCTTCCAAATATGGCAAGATGAGTGGGACCAATACAGCGGCCATATGAAGAACATAAAGCCTATAGTATGTAAGTTCAATCTATCCACAACAATTAACTCGGAGAGAACAGGTTATCCTCTGTAGACTTCGTATAGGACATACCAATCTTATCCACTCCCACCTACTTACAAGAGGCGCCACTCCGATATGTACAAACTGTGACGAAATACTCTCCGTAAAACACTTACTCTCAGACTGTCCATTACATAGCTCCCTTAAAGTACGACTACAAATGAATTCAGAACTGAACCAGATATTGTCAACTTCTCTCCCAAATGTCAGAACCTTGTTTAGCTTCCTAAAAACAGATTAACATATACCACAAAATATAATTGGAAAAAGAGGCATATGCAACCAATGACCATAGCTATCGACGCTGCTTAAATAAAAAAAAAGAATGGTCGAATTAGACTACATGAGAACAGGCCTGCAAGTCACAAGAACTGACAAAATAAGAACTGCAGAAATATGGCAACGAATGTTCAATAACAAGAACACTAGGAATCAGAGCACTGTAATGGTATAGTCACGTCCAAAGAATGCCAGAACATAGTGACCAAAACTAATATTGGAGTTACAGCCCCTAGGTAGGAGACGTAGAAGATGACCGGCACTAAGATGGGAGATAGAGACCTGAGAGTAGGAGATTGGAATGTAAGAGAGCTGTGGTGGACAAAGATGGCAAACTCGTACATATTGAAGAAGAAAAAAAGTATTCTGCAGCATTTATGATGTATAAACCGAGATCTATAGAGGAAAGAGGCAATTCATTGCCATGGAGTAAAATTGGAATCACCTTATGAGCTGTCAAATAAGATTTCTCCTAAAATTTTGTGTGATAAATACTTGTTTAGGTTTTGCTGTCTTCTGTGAACGCCTCGACCAAAAAGTTGAGGACACATAACCAGACAAAGTACAATAATAATAATGTTGGGTCCGGTTTTAATGACGTTATTTCCATCAATTCTACAAACGACTCTAAAAGGCTGATTTTGCAACCCTTTACTCAATTATCTAAAGATTTGTTTATAAAGAATAATGTTTCTGAACAAATGCAACCAAATTTGATTCAAAATTATTTTAGTTGCACTTTTCGTTTACATACGTTTCATACAAGCAGTTCAAGCTAACACTATTAAAGCTTTGCTATGCTATGCAGAAGGCCTTTGAAATAATACTTTCTTGGTCTACTAGTCACATTACAGCATATTTTTCAAGCAGAACGTACAATAACGACGCATCAAACAATCAAAACGATTGACATTTGAACACCACATCAAAGATGCTAATCTTCAATTCCACAGATTTTCTCCAAGCCTACCTGTTCCTCTTCAACGTTGATACCAGAGAAGGAGAGAAAACGGAGCATACATGGGCACCCGAAGTATTCTTCGTGGTGGGACGAGTATCCAGACAGAAAACGTTTTCATACAACCATTCACGGATTTAATAAATGTTTTGTATTTATATTAGGAGCTTGAAGCATATTGCAGGCTTGAAAACCTGAGGTCCAAGCCTCTTTAACATAAGTTAAGGGGGCTGGGTATACATATGTATTTGCCATGTTAAAACACGGGTTCCTATTTCGAACAGAACTCTCTTGTTTTTCAAACTACATACACAGTGTTTCAGAAGGCGATAGTTAAGACCTTAATGAATGACAACTATTTGCGATTTTCTCAAAAAAGTTTTTTAGTGTGCAAAAAAACTAGCAATACAAAATCATACATTCTTCAAATGTCTGTAATTTAACAACCAAACACGATATCAAAGATATGCAAAATGAGTGACAAAGCGCAAGCTTTCTTCTTCAATTCGCTTTTTGAATCATCACTGTAAATTTAAAGGTAACGTCAGGAGCTTGGAAATTAGGAATACATTTTTACACTGACGTTTTGGGCCTTACCTTTGGATTTTTGAACTTATCTCCCCTCATCTTAGGTACACAGGGAAAGGGAACAAGCGACCACGCCTCCTCGCTAACACGGGAATACGTCTTTTCTTGGATTCTCAATGTCGCGCGCTATACCCTACACCCTTAAACGTTCTTTTTTACTATGATAGACGTCGGTGACTCAACTTTTATTTGTTTTAAATTCAAGTTTTTTTACGCTCTATTAATGTTCAAATACATGAATCTAAAAAAACCTTGAAACGCATATTCGAATTTCGACCTTAGTATGCTAAAATATAGAAATCTTAAGGGTCTAGGGTATAGCGCGCGAAATTGAGAATCGAAGAAAAGACGTATTCCCGTGTTAGCGAGGATGCGTGGTCGCCTGTTCCTTTTCTCCAGTGTATGTGTCTAAGATGAGGAGAGATAAGTCCAAAAATCCAAAGGTAAGGTCCAAAGGTGACCATAAAAATTAATTTCGCATTTCCAAGCTCCTGAGGTTACCTTTAAACTTATACAGTAATGACTCAAAGAGCAAATTGAAGAAGAAAGCTTGCGCTTGTGCAACTATTTAGCCTTTTTTTGATATCGTGTTTGGTTGTTAAATTACAGGCACTTATAGAATGTATGATTTTGCATTGCGAGTTTTTTTTGCACATTAAAAAACTTTTTTGAAAAAATCGAAAATAGTTGTCATTCATTAAGGTCTCAGCTATTGCCTTCTGAAATATTATACAGGGTTACTGGTAACTCGACCACTTTCCTGCAAGAGGTGATAGAGGGACTCAAATGTAATAGATTTAACCCCCCATATGTAATTCCGAAAACCGATAGTTTTCGAGATAATTAACATTTAATGTTTTTCATCCAAATGTCCAAATTTCCACACCAGATCCTAAACTAAGAAAAAAACCTGTTGTTGATTCTGATAATTTTTATTTTAGTATTTAACTAACACGTACACAAAGCTAACTTAGTATTAAAATGTTTCAAAATACTAAACAGTACCAAACTAGACACAGATATTTAAAAAATACTCAACAAAATTTTTACATTCACCGTGAAAGAAAATTATCTAGCCCAAAAAAAAACTATACAAACTTTTGAGCAAATCACTAAAAAAAACTTTCCTACCTAATAACCTTTTCTGAAAGATTGTAACCAGCAATGAATAAAAATCACCTATTCAAAAAGAACGAATGACAGTACAATCATTATTGATAACTCAGTTACATACTAGAATGTTTGCAAATGCGGTCGATGATTTTATCCAAGTAAAACAAATTAAATCCACTCAAAGTTTCTAGAGATCTTGCTCAATGTGTTGCCCTTGATTTCGGATGCAAGTACGCTTCCTCACTTCTTTTTTTGTAACTCGTGTTGAAAAAGTTCGTTTCATCTCCTCAGCCGCATTGATAATTTTTTGCCTTAGTTCGTCAGCAGTATTCTCGTAAACCAAAGCCTTCATGTGATCCCAGACGTAAAAATTAAGAGGTGTCAGATCTGGGCTCCGCGCAGGTCATGGGATGGGTTGACCCCTTCCTATCCATTTGTTCGGGTATGTGTAGTCCAACAACTGCCGAATTGTGATACGGTAATGTGCTGGACAACCATCATGCTGGAATATCAGGTGGTTGATGATTCTGTATTATGTTGATAAATTTTGTTAAATAGTTACTTGTGGTTGTGCTGTCATTCTTGTCCTTGGAATAGGCCATCAGATAAGGAAGTTTTTAAAATAATTTGTTTGACCGATTGTCTTTTTTGAGCTAGACAATTTTCTTTCGGCGGTGAATGTAAAATTTTGTTCTTTATTTTTTAAATAATTGTATGTAGTTTGAACTGTTTAGTATTCTTACACATTGAAATACTAAATTAGATTTGCGTATGTGTCTGTAAAAAACTAAATTGGAAATTACTAAAATCGACAGCAGGGTTTTTTCTAAATTTAGGATGTAGTGTGGAAATCTGGACATCTCGTTGAAAAACATTAAATGTTAATTATCTCGAAAACTATCGGTTTTCGGAATTACATATGGGGGGTTAAATCTATTGCATTTGAGTCCCTCTATCACTTCCTGCAGGAAAGTGGTCGAGTTACCAGTAACCCTGTATAATTATGTAGTTTGAAAATAGAGTGAGTTATGCGAGAAATTGTGAGTCCGTGTTTTACATGGCAAATATGTATGTATAAGTGTGTATCCAGGCCCCTTAAAGCTAAAATATTGTTATAGCTCCTATAGCTGCTAATGACAAAATCATATGTTCGGTAAGCTTTTTAACGCCTAAGAAATGTGTTGCTTGAAAGTTAGTTGCCGATCAGAACTTTTGCTGGAAATGTATGTACCTAATGAATATTGGTGCGGTTAGAGAACAGATTCGGTCGTCCATGCAGCTATGACTATCTCTAACATTGTCAGTTATTCAACAACACTAACTACCAAGCTACATTCACCACACAGAATTTTACACCATTTGTAAGGTGATTGGACCACTTTTCTATAAGAGACAGAAACACCACCAGTCCAACCAAATGCATACGTGCATTCACCCTAGTATTAACATTATCTTTGTAACTGGTATCTTATTGCTGATTGTGGACGTCTGGTATTTTTAGAATGCAGTGCTTTTCAAAACCTCTACACCGCGTAAGTGCGTTTTGCGAGAAAATACCAAGTAGTACAAGGCTTAGGTAGTTATACCACTTTAGTCTTGTTGATCAAACTTAAGTACAGTTGCCGAAACTGTACGTGGAATTTGATTTCTAAAATCTTCGAGATTCTTCTAGGTCATTCTTTCACCAAGAATGACACCCAGATGTTTTACAGAATGTTCTCATTGTAGAGTGTCATAACACCTGGACTAGTTGTCTTCGTTAGTCGTCTTTACTTAAACGGAATATAAGCGGTTTGAGAAATACTCATTTGGTAGAAAATTCTTCATTTTCGGTAGGTACTTAGGCCAGCAGGTTGAGATGGACGGCGGGGTAGGCCAAAAAGCCTGCCCCGTAGGTCAAGACGTTTCTAACCTCAAATTCTTATTGAATCTTACTTTATCTAGCTAATAAAGCATTGTTATTGAGGCTGTTTGCAAACATAATAATAACGCATCATTATGAGCAGAAAGTGCGCTCGAAACAATAAAAGCACACATGCAAAATCCTGAATGCGTGGGTCAATGGAATAACCACATCAACAGCAAATTACGAATGACACTTACAGGGCCGCCACATCGCAAGGTCGGGCCCAGGACCAGATTCTAGCCACGGACCCCCAATACCATAGCCGTCTCAAGTGATGAGGCAGTGACCTTCGAACTGGCAACGAGATGGGTTGCCAATACCATGTTGAAAAACTATTGATTTCCTCTCTCTACACAAAACGTCATTTGTACTTGCTTTCAAGTTTCAGTGATTGAAATGTCTTAAATTTTTACTGAACTATGTTTTTCATCCTTCATTTTCTCAAATAAATATAAGGAATTGTAACTGAAAATTGAAAACACCAGTATTCACGTACGTTAAGTAGTTATTAGTTATGGGATTTTGTAATTTGGAATCTTGGAATAGTACGAATTGCAAGTAGAAGTCGTATTCAGAGAAATTCATAATCACTCACTTCTTAAGAGTAGCTGACAAAAAATAATGGTTGACTAAATTTTATAATCAACACATTCAATCAGTTATGTTCAAATTTTGTAGACTGATTGGAAAAGAGAGTCTCTGTGTACGACATGGCTAAAGGGTTTGATCGAAACAGCACTTGGAAGAATATAGAATGTCTATTAAGTGAAAAATCAGAACAAAAAATAATTGCTACAAAAATGAAGTTGCTTCATTATAGTTTATTCACAATTTGTTATAGTGATTTGTAATAAAGTTACTCAGAAAAGAATTAGATTATTAACAAAACAAATGAATGAGTAAAATATGAACTTCGTTTTGTTGAATAACAGAACATACACTGTTAATAAAATTATTTGTAACTATAAGAGTTGTCAACTTTAAAAAATATACAAAACTCTAATACAGTTTTTTTAACTGAATAAAGAAAACTACTGTATATTCATCTAAAAAATACCAGGAACTTAAAACTTTCGTGCCTTTTTAAGTGAAAATGTAGTACTAACATTAGAAAAATCGAGCTTGGAGGCTAATCGGTGCTCAATGCTGAGGCCCGGACCGGTAGGCCTATCAAGCCACAGAGTACAGCCGCCCGCGCCACAGCGTTTACTAAGATTCAGGCCCTACGGGGCCCGGGCCCGGGGCACCAGTACCCAGTTGCCCCCCCCCCCCCCCCCTTGTGGCGGCCCTGGACACTTATGACACTAACGGAAGCAGATCTGTCATACCGTCTAGCGACGTTGCCATTGACACATTCTTTTAATTTTCACGTTAGGTTCTTCAGTGTTGATATGGATTTATAGCCATTGCTCCAGCATTATATTTATACAGGGTGGTCCAATAAGCGCGCGGTGCTCCCTAGCGGCCATACCATTTAAATTAGACGAAAATGTTTTGAATAAAAAACGTTTCTTTTCAAATGCTCTACATTTAGAAAATAATTTCAAAGATGGCGGACTTCCGAATATACCGGAAGTAGGCATCAACTTCCTTATTTTAAATGGAACACCCTGCTTATTATTACGTTCTTGAATTCAGCATCGATTTCTAGGTCCAGTTTGTTCACCATTGTTTATGTCTACGAAGCCTGTTTCCGGAGTTATTCAGCGATTTTTACAAAATTTGACATTTGTAGTACTTACAAGAAACGTTAGTATCTCGGAAACTAAACGCGATACAAAGATGCGGTTTCCGGTTTGAAACAACATATTTGTGTTTGAGTAAGATCGTTGTTTCAAAAGAACATTAAATCAATAGACTAGAACTAGACTTAAAAAGTTAAAAACGTTAAAAACTTTTATTTTTCAAATGGGATGGTTATGATACCATCACATCGGTGGATGCGAAATTAAATTCTCTTTCACTTTTATCTAGGCACATGTGGTTCTATCTTTGATGGTTTTTAAGATATTTACGGTTTTGTAATTGTTGCCTAGGAATTGGAAAAATCGTAGGTGGCGTGGCTCGCAGACGAAACAATTGGCAGGAAACCTTTCATCCAAAGTGTTTCGACCTCTAATACTATAATGTGATTTTGCTCCATCTAACTGTAACCACATCATTCTTAAAAACACCAGTGGCGAATTTTTCAACAGGTTTTCCAAATTTTCATGTAGAAAATATTGGAAAGCATTAGTTTGTTATGCGGTTACCAAAATACCGCCCCAAATGTTTAGACTTCATGCTGATTGTCAACAAACTTCTCTAAACTTGGATTTACGTGGGCGTAAAATATGAGAGAGAAGGAAACATGTAGTAGTAATACGTGAAGATAGTGAGTTTGACATTCTCGCAATTGTATAGTTAAAGATCCGTATAGCAGTGCTGCAGCAGAAATTAGTCGCTATTTGGGCATTGGTCAAACATCTGTGAACATGGTCTTAACGGAGAACATATAGCATCCTTATCACGCGCAGCTAAATCAAGCAATTGAAAGACAAGACTTTGAAAACTGAATGAATTTCTGTAACTGGAGTCGTGCTCGAGTCCAAGAAGATGCACTCCTTTCTAACAGTCTGTTGTTTACGAATGAAGCTACATTTCTTATGAAATTCTTTCATTTTCTTTTTTATGAAATGTAGCTACAGCGTTATCATTAGCGGCCATGCAAACTGGCTTAATTTACATTTTTATACCGACGTAAACCCAAATTTTGAGAAGTTTGTTGATAAGCAGCATGGAGTCTAAGCATTTGGAGTGGTATTATTGGAAACCGCATATTAAACTAGGGTTTTCTAAAATTTTCTACACGAAAATTTGGAAAATCTATTGAAAAATTCATCACTGGAGTTTTTAAGAACAACGTGGTTACAGTTAGATGGGGCAAAGCACATGTTAGTATTAGAGGTCGAAACGCTTTGGATGAAAGGTTTTCTCCCAATTGTTTCGTCTGCGAGCCACGCCACCTACGATTTTTCCAATTCGTACGCAATAATTACAAAACCGTAAATATCTTAAAAACCATCAAAGATGGGACCACATGTGCCTAGATAAAAGTGAAAGAGAATTCAATTTCGTATCCACCGATGTGAAACTTATGATACCATCCCATTTGAAAAATAAAGTTTTTAATGTTTTTAACTTTCCAAATTTGAAAATTGCTAGTCTATTGATTTAATGTTCTTTTGAAACAACGATCTTACTAGAATACAAACACGTTCCTTGCTTGTTTCAACACCGAAAACCGCATCTTTCTGTCGCGTCAAGTTTCCGAGATATTAACGTTTCTTGTAAAGTACTACAAACGTCAAATTTTGTAAACATCGCTGAATAACTCCGAAAATAGGCTTCGCAGACATAAACAATGGTTAACAGACTGGACCAAAAAATCGATGCTGAATTCAAAAACGTAATAATATACAGGGTGTTCCCTTTAAAATAAGGAAGTTGATGCCTACTTCCGGTATATTATTTTCCAAATATAGAGCATTTGAAAAGAAACGTTTCTTATTAAAAACATTTTAAACCGTATGGCCGCTAGGGAGCACCGCGCTTACTGGACCACCCTGTATAATATTTCAAACTTTTATTCCAGGGCCTGTCTTCAGCTGGACTAATGATACCCTAAGCTATGAAAATGTACCTTGTAAATTTGGCTCTCCATTAGTGCACTAGGGAAACAGTGCTCTAATGTTCCAACCAAATATTTTGTAAATAAATGTGCCTACCAAGATTTATCGTCGGTGAAATTTTCCTATGCTACAGTGTCACTACATTTCGGTTGATTCGCGACCTTCAATTGTCTTTACGTTAATCAAATTGCAGCTGTTTGATGGAACACTCCTTTGATAATTTTCCAAGGTACGCCAATGAGGTCTGACACGGACCTTCGGCGAGTATTTAGATAGATCTTTTAACGATTGAATGACATTCAAAGGGGCCGCTTCGTTGTCGGTAGATGGAAGGTCCGACACTGACAACCGATTTCTGACGCTGAAATTTTTAGTAATGATTTAATTTTAATCCACCAACGGTGGATCGGTAGACTTGAGGACCCTCTTCAGGCTATTAGCGACGCATGCCTGCACTTCACTACCGCCAGCGATGCCCAAGGGGATATTTGTTTGTTTACTCTCAACTAACTAATGAGGAACGCTACTTTTCCCACGCATTAACGAAAGAAGCTACTACTTGGCTTAAAAGACTTACAAAGAGTTTCTAACCTCGTTTCTAACCAAATCAACCCTTTCGCGCACTCGCTGGATGCTACAGTTTCACCCTCTGTAGTAGAAGTCACTACTGAACTTTATCTCTCACTACTCCATCGCCTGTTACATCTGAGCAGGTGTCTAACCATATAATGATGATGACAAAATAGCGAAGTCTTGAAGCTGGCCTTAGAAGAACTCTCAGAGCTTTAACTCACCTCTTCATCTTGTGTTTGACTGAAGTCATCTATCTCGATGCTTTTTAAAATAATCAAAGTTATACCTATTCATAGTAAATATAGTTTAAAATTTATTTTATTTATCGTATGGCTCAAAAACATGACAATAGTAAATATAGATTAAAAGAAAAACTATTATAACCTATACTAAAATAAAATATATACAGCTACATACTAAGATACATAGTCTTTGGTATTTACAGGTTGATGTCAAGTTCTTTCAACCACTTCAGCGCCAACGGTGTGGCTGTGAAGAACTCTTCTCGCGATCCCTGAAACGCACGCAGTTCACATTCGCTCGTAATATGGTTTATAGTTTGGCGGGGCGCGCCACAGTCACATAAGGGAGATTGCACATAGCCCCACTTGTAAAGGGAGTCGGCACATCTGCCGTGGCCTGTTCGGACTCTATTAAGTTTTACCCACTCTTTCCGGGGTAGTTCTGATCCTGGAAGTAAGGCTGCCCCCATAAATGCGCATCGCGAGTGGTGTTCCGCAAAACCTTCCCACTGGAAGCGCCATTGGTTTAAGGAGTCGAAGTTTTTGGTTTTTAAGCCCTTCTGCATCCCTTATTGGTGGTTGTCGGGATTTAAGTCTGTTTATCTGTAACGGGGGTATTGCTCGGTGGATGGGCAGTTTGTTGTTGGCCGTAATCTTGTTATACTCCCTTAGAAGGGCGTCAGTCCTTCGCAGCTGCGGTGGGGCTATTCCAGAGAGTACAGGCAGCCATTGAGTTGGGGCTGTCCTAGCTGCGCCTGTAATAAATCTCATAGTGTGATTTAGTTGAACGTCAATTAGTCTGGTATGATGCATGATACTACGACACTGACAGATATGATCACTTGGCGGACAGATTTCGAACCGGACTACGCATGACGTCACCGTGTGACAAAAGTGTACAAGCACATGGCGCCAAAGCATTGATTTTTGAAAGTTTTATTTCGTTTCCTGTTATATCTGTCTTAGATATTTAATATTGATACAAAATGAAAATAGCTCGTGCACGGTATAATATAAACGATACATATTGCTCTGTATCTGAATAAAAAATTGGTGAAATAGTTATACATAGAATTGATATTAATCGACGCCTGACTCGTTTGTAGTAGTTCCGAGCGTTCTGAATTTCAGATACAAAAATTTGAATCTATGTACTCAAAAAAAATTTACATTGTGGAAAGAGAACAGGGCCAGAGCGGTCTGGACGTATTTTTCTGAAATCTCATATAAGAGGTTGCCTAGTGAAACCATCTTTTTGTGGGAAAATTTCTCGGATAGGGGGTGGAATTTTTATATACGCCATTCAGGAGCCTTTGATTACCGTTCTTATTTTTTATATATAGATTATGATGTTGCGTCACCAGCTCTTCAAGCCAATTTGTATATGTATTTACTGTATAAATCTCTTAATAAAAGGTAGACAAGAAATAAATAACATGATCTTGTCATTAAAGGTTTTTAAAAATCATGAACAAGCATAATGGCATTATGTTTATGACGAATGAATATTGACTTTTTTCTGCTAATGATTGGTGGAAAAATACATTACCAAATTTTCTTATTTTTTATTTATTCAAATATGTCACAACCGCGTATATGTTAAACATAAAATAAAAACATATCACAATACAACAATACAATATCTTTCTGGGCATTGTATTTAGCTAGTACAGGTGAATTCTCGTATACTAAAGATTCCTAGTAATAACAGGTTTTTCCTCAATTTTTTTCAAAATGTTTTCACACGATGTATCTGTTTAATAATATGTTTGAATTAAAAAGTTTGATCCACTTGCATTGATGGTTTCTGATGGCCTGGGTATAGGGCATATTATTTGTTGCTCCCTTGTGTTGTAGTTAGGTATTGATTCTGTATATATGAGTCTATGGGGAAATATATTTTGGACAGACAATAAGAACTGAAAAAAGGGTGAATAAGAGCATATAGAACTAGCCTTTCCCTATATGAACTAAAAATGAAATATCAAAATACGTTCTGCAACCTGTAAATCCCCAACCATCTTTTAGCGCATTTTTATTTTATGTAGCTTTTTTTTATTCCAAATAGGAAAGGCGCTAGGAAAGCTGGATACAGCGTCGCAGGACCCTGTATACTTATTACTTTATACAATTTTACAATGTTAGTGAATTTCAGTTTACTAATATTCGAGGTCTCTTTAATTCCCCTAACAAGAATTCGTATTCTGAAATACATTTTACATCTAGAAAACAAGCTCATCTTTGCTTCATCAGTCACATAAATATTCTCTGATAATTTGTTTAAATTCGCAAGATAGTTTTTTTTTCAATTTTCAAAGCGTTTCCATTATAGTTGGAAAATATATGGCCGAGCCTATTACATTTTGCCAAGAACTCATCTGTATGTTTTTGTAGTCCACCTTCTGTTAAATGGTTGACCCAAGTGAGAAAAGTATCTATGCAATCTGGGATATAACCCAATTTCTCCTTATTTTTCAACTTAAATGCAATGAAACGAATAACCTCAAGAAAATAAACTGAAAATGTTCGGTTATAACCTGTAACTAAATAAGTAAACAAACCCCGTTTGTCACACGCTGACGTCACAGGTGGAAGCGAGACGGAAGACATCATGCGCGTGAGCATACCTTCTAAAGTCGTAGTATCATGGGAATGATGGCTGTTAATCCAGACAGGCGCACAGTACTCAGCACACGAATAGACAAGAGCTAGTGCACTGGTTCGTAGAGTTGGAGCAGTGGCACCCCACGTCATTCCACACAGCTTTTGGATAATGTTGTTGCGTGTTCTGAGTTTTCCTGCAGTGTTTGCGAGATGTTTCTTATAGCAGAGGGTGCGATCTAACGTTACTCCAAGATATTTTGGGAAATGGTTATGCTTCAGGGGTTCGCCTGCAAAAAGTACCTGCAGTTCATATTTAGCTAGTTTGTTATTCAGGTAGAAGCAGGAAACTTCGGTTTTGTTGGGGCTCGGTACTAGTCTCCATTTCTTGAAGTAGTTGTATAGAGCTAACAAGTCGTTAGAAAGAGTATGCTCAACGTTCTTGAAGCTCTTATCGGAAAAAGCTATGGCTATATCGTCCGCATAGCAAAACTTGTAACTGACTGTTTCTGGCATGTCAGATATATATAGATTGAAAAGTAAGGGGGCCAGTACTGAGCCTTGTGGAAGTCCGTTGTTCAATTTGCGGTGCCTGCTTGCTGTCTCGTTTAGGATTACTTGGAACTTTCTGTCGCATAACATGTTGTTTATGAGTCTTGTAGTGGTCTGACAGGGAATCACCTGCAGCAACTTATATAGGAGACCCTACCTCCAGCGAGGTCAACAAACGCCACTCCCGTCTTCATGTTTTGCTGGTAGCCTGCCTCTATATGCGTTGTGAGGGACAGTACTTGATCACAACAACTGCGACCCGGTCTGAAACCAGCCTGGGTTATCGGGACCCGGTCTAAGATAGTCGCGCTCAATCGGTTGTAGACGGCTCTTTCTAGCAATTTATAGGAGGTCTGTAGCTGGCGGGTTGATCGTTCGGTTTACCGGGTTTTAATATTGATATGACCTTCGTTCTTTTGAATTCCCGTGGGAGGTTTCCCGTATTAAGGAGGTTCGTGAAGAAGAGAGATAGCCACACTCTTGTTTGCTGACCTGCGTGAATGAGAAATTCCGGCAGGATGCCGTCGAAACCAGGAGCCCTTCCAGGCCTAACATCTGATATGGCATTATTAATGTCTTCGATCGAGAAGGGTCGGGAAAACGTTGTTTGGGTAGGAGCGTTCCTCCTCAGTATAGTCAATCCCTTCTTCACGCGTTTTGTATGCTCTCTATCAGAAGGTGCTCTTGACGTTTCTACAATATGCGCAGCAATCTTGTCTGGAGTTACTGCCGACGGTGCCCGTGTGGGTGGCGTGCTTGAGCCTAGTTTTCTAAGAAGGCTCCAGGCCTTTCGACTTGAGTGTTGGAAGTTCATTTCCGACGTAGTCTCCTCCCACTTACGTCTTCGTGAGCTGTCCAGGGCAGAGATGAGTTCGTCGGCAATATCTGGATTGTTGGTTTCCTGAAAGTCGCCGTATAGGAGTTCGCACCGCTCATCCCACCCAGGGATATATTCCTTCCTGTATCCCCTGGGAATGGTCCTTTTTGCAGCGCTCATCACTGCTCCAACGAAACGTTTGTAATTGTTTGATGTTGGCGGTATCCACTGTACCAGCCGGTCCAGCTCCCGTGAGTAGTTACACCAATCCGCCTTTGCAAGATTCCATCGAGGCCGAGGGATGGATCGTATTAGGGGTATTTGGATTCCCACCTCTAAGAAAACTGGCCTGTGTTGGCTGTGTGGGAAGGCCTCTGCGACTTTTCTGTTAGCTGGTATAGGGATCCCTTTTCGGTTGCAGCTCACAAAGCACAAATCAGGGTTACTTTCTGAGTTCCAGGCTGCTGATTTGAAAGTGGCTTTATCTTTGGCATCAAATACAAGAAAGATATCATTATCATCAGCCCAGTCAGCCAACCTTGTGCCATTTTCGTCACAGTCGGGGTATCTCCACCGTTGGTGGTGGCTGTTAAAGTCTCCAATATATATAGCCGGATGCTGTTGTACTGGAAGTGGTTGTTCAGGCCACTCCGCTGCCGGTGGCTTATATACGTTTACAATTGTGACTTCTCCCACTTTTACTATTACGCTGTGTATGTTGTTATTTGTGTCATTGGAAATGAGTTGGACATTGTCAATATTGTTGCGAATATAAGAGGCTACGCCGTAAGTGTGGTGGTAAGTGGCTCCCAGTAATGTATAACCAGAAATGTGTCCCCGTCTGGTGAGTGATTCCTCACTGTCGGCGTGAGTTTCTTGGATCGCTATGACATCAACCTTATTGTCCAAAAGTAGTTTGGAGATGCATTCGCTTTTAGCTCTGCTTATGCTCTCCACATTTAGCTGACAAATACGAATAAAACTACCGATATTTCTAGTCTGTAAGTTTTTAGCACTTATGTTCGTCATGTTTTAACCAGGAAATCTCAAAAAAAAGGAGTCTGGTTGCCAGGTTCGCTCTAGCTCATTTAGCGTTACCCAGGGTGCACGTGTAGCTTCCTGCTACGGACGCGAGCTAGTCTGCTAGTTTAAAAAATACGCTTTTAAAGAACATCGAACTAAAAATTAAAAAACAGTTTTTAAAATAAGCTTAAAACAATAATGAACAAAAAAATATTAGTATATGATTTTGAAAGAAGCATCAGGCGCTGGATTTATGAATAATATGGCGCAATGTGTCCACGCTTTTTACTTCTCATACCGATAGGTGAGGGGAGTATTGTGATCGTAATCTCAGTAACCGCTGCAAGGATTGTGACGAAATTTGGGTAGCGATATTCTATGGAGTCGTAGTAGGTAATGCTGCTGTAATTTGAAAATCGGTGCATGTGTTGCGAAATAAATCAGCAAAAAACAAAAAAGGAGGGGGTGTAGAACTGAGAACTGTGTTATTTTCATAATAGGTTAGCCATTGACCTATGACAGAAAGACCTAGGGGCATAATACATTGCTTTAGGTCCATCCGAACATTGCCTACAGCCTATTACAGTAACCAAGGCACCTGCAATTTGCTTATGTATACACTATAGATACGAGTATTGCTTTAGGTCCTTCTGTATTGTCTAGCGTGAAAGCTTTTGAATTGATTTTATTGAAATTTTGACACAGTATTACTGCCATGGCGAGGATAGAGAACGCTTACGGTTCTTAGTGGCGGCACAGTAATAATAAAAACACTAAAAATATGAAAGCAGATCAAACTTTTTTTTTAGGTATTTTAAAGGTTCCTGATCCGTTTTTGGTGTGGGTGAAATTTAGGTGGTTGGGAGTGGGGGATTTTAAAACTGAAATTTTTTTTGCATTCATAATAGGCTGTCCATTGGCTTGTGGAAGAAAGGCCTAGCGGCAAAGCACACTTTATGCTATAAGAAAATAATAAACTGGTACCACCATAATGTGTGGGAAGTACCGGAAGTAAACTTGACTTCATTTTTTATTCATTCGTCAACATGGAGGGCTTCCATTATTGGGCCGTTGTGTTTCTTCATAAACTAATTATGAAGGATGGGTTTGTTTGCTATTTGCCTTTAGCATTTTTTTAATAACTGAGCAGACCACGTAGCCAGAGCCTAAATACCAGAGTACCGCGGCTGCTGTGAAAGGGTTATGTTAGGGGAAGTTTTATAACGCGTGATTTGAACGGGCCAATACCTGCAGGCCCAATAGATACACCTCCTGGCAGCCCATTCCAAGCCTTGGATACCCTGGGAATGAATGTGCGGTTTTACCGCTCGGTTCTTGATGCATGAAGGACGCTCGCCTTGGGATGAGATGCAGCGATCGCTCGGCTGCATCTAATAGGGCGGTGAGTGGCGGAACGATAGAGGATAGCTCAGAGGAGCAGATTCCGTTTGAATATCGGTAGAAGAGCGAGAGATCACCAACAACACGCCGGTGAGAAAGTAGCTGGAGGTGGCGCCTTAAGGCCGGGTCGCCAATTAGTAGAATTGCCCTTCTCTGGACGGCATCAAGTATAGACAGGGTAGTAGGGACAGCATCTCCCCAGACATGAGAGCAAGACTCCAGGCCAGGTCTCATCTGGGCTTTATATAACGTGAGGAGGTTACATGGTGAGAAGTGCTCTCTGGCTGTAAATAGGTACCCGAGGTTTTTACCAGCAGCTGTTGCAATTGACGCAACGTGTTCGTGCCAGATCAGATTTTCTATAATGTTAACTCTTAACAGCTTGAAGGAGTGACTCCTTGGCAGCGCCCGGTTGTTCATTAGAACCTGTACTGGCTTGGGTACTTCTTGTTTGATAACGTACAATACTGAGTCTCGAAAGCATTGAATTTTACCATATTCTTGAGCCCCTAAGCGGTAATGGTATCGAGATCCTTTGAAAGTGAAGCTACCACTGCCAGTCTTCTGCGTTCCAGCTCGACCAAAGGGATTGGTCTATTGCTCATGATGCCTACATGCAGCGTACTGTCATCTTAAAAACTGTGGATTGGATTCGTAGTGCTAGAGAATAGATAGTCCGACGGCATTTCATGCACAACATCTCCTTTTTATGCAGTGTTCGGGATTCACTTGCGAGAAGTATATTTCAACTTGTAGTAATAATAAAACTTTAACTAGAATACGCTCCCCGTGCATTTGCTATAGTATAACCTCAATTGTAATAGAACTGCAGAATTAGGATTGTGCACGCAATAACCAAATACCATTTTGGAATGTACAGTAACTTAAGGATAGTCACATCCACACACAACCCCATTGTTTGGAATTAAAACCGCAAGTGAATCTGTCAGCTGTTAAAACAAAACCGCTACATCACGAAACCGAGGCTCACTGTGATTAGTGGTCTTTGACCGCTTGTGTAACTCATCTTCCACTTCATTATTCATATGACCTGAGAGCCGCAGGGGCTGTTTAGAGCCCGATACGCTGTTATTAAATGGGCAATTGCTGTTTTGTTCTAGGGGAACTTGTGTTGGAGACGTAAACGTTTCCGTATCTAACAGTGAATTATTTACTGGTACTTGCTAACTGTTTGTCAATGTACTCATTAATAAGGTATGTCGTTTAAATATTTCATCGCTCTTATTGTGCTGTGTTCCTGTTTTTTTCGTTGCCAAGAGAATTAAGATTGGCTCCGTGCTGCCCACTTATATACAGAGTGTCCCGTAATGAAAGGGATACATCAAAACTGAAGGATCAATGAATAAAATATTGAAAACAAACGAAACACATATTTACAAAATTATCGTAACTAGCAGCCTGAGGATTTTTTATTATAGAAGGTTTAGGAAATCGACTTGATCGCAAGGACAGAAACCATCCTCAATCTGGAGGTTGGCAATCATCAAGGCAATTCGAACTTTGGAAACTGCCGCTCTAAATAGTTGGTTATTGGAGCAATTATACCAATTACTTAGATTATCAGCCACGAATGTCTTCTCCTTCCTATTGTTCTTTTTCCTGCAATGTTTCCTTCTATTATTACTTGAAGAAGATGATATTTCTCTCCTCTCATTACGTGTCCCAGGTATTGTAATTTTCTTTTCTTTATGGTTACCAACACTTCTCTTTGTTTTTTCATTCTTATTAATACTGTTTCGTTCGTAACTTTGTCTACCCATGATATTCGACAATATATCCACATTTCAAAACTTTCGAGGCGTTGAGTAGTACAATACAGAAAATACGTAGCATCGCACAAGCCGCACCTTCAATTCCAGGCTTAGATCCCAGCTATTCATCACTTTTTTCATTTTCATGAATGTATTTCTGGCTTTCTCTATGCATATTCTTATTTCAATACAGCAATCGTTGTTCTCATTCATACATGTTCCAAGATAAGTATATCGCTTAACACGTTCAACCACTAGGTCATGTATATATAGATTTTCAATGTTTTGTGTGGTTTTAGGTATTAGCGTAAGCCTTGTTTTATTTATGTTTAATGAGAGTCCATGTGTTTCACTACTTTCCACCACATCATTTAACAGGGTCTGTGAGTCTTCTAGGGTTTCTGCCAACAAAACTGTGTCATCAGCATATCGTATATTATTTATTGGTGTTCCATTGATTTTGATACCGATATTGCGATCTTCTACTATTTCTAAGGCCCTGCTGATTATATCTTCCGAGTATAGATTGAATAGAGTTGGCGAAAGAACGCATCCGTCTGACTCCTCTCTTTATTTCAATACCGTTCGATATGTTCTGCTCTACTCTTATCTTGGCCTTTTGGTTATAATATAGGGTTGATGTTAATCTAACATCTCTTCGGTCTAGTCCCTTATCTTTCAGTAGTTTAATTAGATGATCATATTGAACCCTGTCGAATGTCTTATTATAGTCGATAAGGCATTCAACAGGGTTCAACATGATCATCTAATTAAACTACTGGAAGATAAGGGACTAGGGGGATAAGGGACCACGGCCCGACCGTCTCTAACCCATTCCTTCTTTCACACCTCTGCTCTATCTCCATCTATACCGGGCAACATCGTGAACGATATTCTTCGCAGTGTGAGATGAGGTAATGATTATACCATTTAGGAATATCTTCTTATCTTCATCTAGTCTTGTGATCGTTTCTCCTTCTCCTCTGCATAGTATTTTGTTTACCATCTCGTGTATAATGTTCCATGCCTCTATGCTGGACAACATCAGCGGGACCGTAGTCTCTGGGGTTAGATCACCCTCCAGTTTTTGACTTGTCTGTCTGTATGACCCCCATCTGTCGCCCAGAAACAGGGCATGCTCGACCGTGTCCTCCGCCTCACAGTGCAGGCATCGCTCGTCCATCACCCGTCCTATCCTTTTCCTATACAGTCAGAGAGGCCCATGCTTAGACAGTATAATACCTGCGTTAGAAAATAGGACGTCTGTCGATGAGTGCATTCCGCCATTCTTTTATCGATGGTATCACTCGTTTTGTCCGCTGTGCGATATCAGTAGTCTCGCTCCATAGACTTTGCCACTTACTTGCTGTCTGTTTTTTAGCTTCAGGACGGCATATCGCATTGCCTGCTTGACCGTGGCGGATCAGTGTCCTCTCTTCTGCTCGCCACACATAGCAGAGACTTTTTGGCAAGCTGTCTAAGACCTTCTGATATATTTTCCTCACAGGAGCTATATGGCTACAAGTGTACAACCTGGCACAGTAGTTCCCTTTCTGTTATTACTGGGCTCTCCTACATTTGGCATCAGTCGCGATAGGATTGCTGTCTTCTCCTCGGCATTTGCCTACACTTTTAAGGTATTCTCCACAACACCTCTCGTTATTCAGTGTGACCTGCTCTCCCTTTAGTTGAAAGACCACGTTAGCTCTCTTGCTCGTTGGGTCGCGCATTATAATCGCCTGTTTTTCTCAGGGGTCAACTCAAGCTTGTGATCGCATTCACCTGTCAATCTAGCACAGCCATGCATTGGCTTTATGAACCAGCTCTGCCTGATCATTTGTCATGGTAACTAGTGCCAGATCGTCGGCGTATGCTACCGTGTTTAGGCTGCTGGGCAGAGAAAGCTTCAGCACCCCATCATACAGGGTGTTTCAGAGTAACGGCCCTAAAGTAGCCTGAGGGTAGGGTGGCCACCTTCTTGACAACCAAAAAGCATCAACGCTGATGTAGCGCAAAAAAGGTATAAATGTTTTGTCTCTTTGTCTTCGTTTCTAACATTCCTGCGAGAGGAAAACTATTACACATGTAATACAGCCTGGGAGCTGTAGCTTTGAATATTCAAGATATTCAAAGTCACGTGTATCCTGGTAGGGGGAGGTTTTTATGTTGTCTCTTATGCCACTCTCCTCCGTTGGTTTATCTGAGTCGTAGTAGATAATGCTTCTATATTTCTAATAACTGGTGGTGCTAGGAAGAAATGTAAATATTTAGGAACTCCAGTCTTTTGTGTAGCTGAAAAAGTGTCCGTTGCACTGAAAATGACTTTTCTGATTGTTTTTGCTTTACAGGTATAAACAACCTTGCTTTTGAAAACGTACCCTTTCAAACACCGAACTATAGGGTGGTTTAAAGTCATATTAGTTTTTGTCTAATACATCAGCGAAGTCAAGGAATGACTGTTACCTATTTTTTATTGGTTTTTCAAATAACTTAGCTATTCCAGCAATTATGTATATAGGTCTGTAATTGTCAACACATGATATATCTACTTTTTGATGATGGTTGTGAGTTTGTAACTCTTCTTAGGAGTAAGGGGTCGTATCTGCTGACTAAGAGGTACCTTAAAGTTTGTTAACATTACATAGAGGCGTGGCGACGAGAGACTAAGAGGCGTGACAACCAATTTTTCTTATGGTCGACCTCCCGCAAAGACTGAAAGCCTATGACTCTGTAAAAGCGGTGCGAGAGGATACGTGTCGGTTCACGTTAGATTAGAAACGCTGCAGGTTGTAGCCGTCGGGAAACAAATTCCCCGGCAGCTGATTCCACAGCGTCGAAGTTCTCCAAAGGAAGGAATGCTGAATGAAGGAGACTGGTTCGGGGAGTAAGGACCTCGACCTGGTATTGTTTGGGAGTTGGTATTTTTGTGAAAGTATTTTAAGGCACATTATATTACCATTTTTTTTGTCAAGGTAAATTTAAGTCTGCTCTAAAATGTCAATGAAAAGACTCATAATTATCCAAAATCGCGAGATTATTGGTTCTTACAAAACAAACGAGTCCTACTATCTAAACTTAACCAAAGAGTTCGTAATTACAGAGTGCTAGTCGCAAGCACGATAATATACTGTTCATCAGTTAGTCGATTGCGATATTTTGACTTAACTATTTTCATTTCAGATTGAAGACTCGCAGCAGCAACTCGACCCATTGCTGTTGACTGAAAGGCGATTTGCCTTACATTCGGATATTTGTCTTCAACACCAGATTTTTGTATCAGATGCTATGGCTTTGAGTTGTACATCCGATATCATCTGCACTCTCATTTTTAAGTTTCCAACAGACAAAATATGTGAATAATTCTTTTGTGTGGGATGTTTTTTTAATCTAGAGATCGACTAAGGTAAGAGGGATAGAGTAGTCTCCCATGTGCTCTGTGAGTGCCAGACGCTAAATGACAGAAAAGCTCTCTGGAAAACTAAGGCTAGAACCAACAGACTAGACAGCTAAAATCGGTACTTTAGAAAAATCAAATTCGTTGCTTCCAAAGAATTCGAATTGGTTGCTTCTAGTATAAAAGAACATTCTTGTATTTTGTCATTTAATGCATTGCTTTCACATTCGAACGTCGGCAAAGGTAGGCCGAGCACAAAGAGCAATTGCCGCTAATATTGTCGATACACCGAAAATCATCGGCACGGAATCACCTTTCAAACGCGCACCATTACCTGCGCTTTGTCAGTCGGTAATGGCTAAAAAAGAGCCGCTTTCTATATGCCGAGATTCCGCGACCGACGTCGAAAGGATTGCCGTCATCGTCGGTATCGGATGAACTCTTTATCGAGCCTTGTATCGGATTCTATTAGATCGGTTAAAAGCTCTGGGACTGATATCCGATACGTCTGCCCGCGGCAGTAGCGGCAACGGCGGCGGCCCCTTTCTAATAGATATCCCATTGTGCGGGGGGGCCGCCCAATAGGGCGCCGACTGCTGGGACCACTTGCCATCGAATATGACGTGCTTTTACGTACGGGACGATATTTCGAAAATTATCGAAAATTACATAGCTTTAGGTTTTCTGAAGGCTCAATATTGTATGGTTTTTTTATGGTCGGCTTCCCGCAAAGGCTGAAACCCTATGGCGCTAAAGAAGCGCTGCGAGATGATAAGTGTCGGTGCAGCTCATTCCACAGCGTCGAAGTTCTCCAAAATAAGAATTCTGGAGGAGACTGGTTTGGGAAGTAGGGACCTCGACCTGGTAAGGATGAGCTCGCAGAGCCTCTCTCGTGTTCCTCCTTCGAACGGCCTTATTTTTATTTGTTTGCACAACAGGCCATGAAGGCCTAGAGCTACCGCTAAAATTTATATAACTTGGAATTGTCTTTGAATACTTTCACCACCTATTTCTGAGTATATTCTGGATTATTCCACGCCACCTATTTCTGTCTGTCGTCTTCTCTTTCCGGTGTTTAACATTAATTTTCTTTAAATCATCTTCTGCCTTCTCCAGCCATCTCTCCCTTAGTCTACCCTCCCTTTTTGTTCCTATTGGTCTCCGGTTGAGAACTAGTTTTGCCATTTTTATCCCACTCAGCCTCTCCACATGTCCTAACCACTCTGCGCTTTGATGACTGCTATAATATTGGGGTTCTCATACATGTCTTCCAGTTCGTGGTTTGTTCTTCTCCTCCATCCCTCGTTTGTTCTTACGCCTCCATAAATAGCTCTCAACATTTTTCTTTCCCGTCTTATAATTTTTTCCTCCTCCTCCTCCTTATTCATAGTCCACGTCTCACAAGCATACGTCGCTGTTGGTCTTATAACAGTTGTATAAATTCTCTCTTTGGTCTTTCTGGATACATATTCGGATTTCATAAGATTTTTCAGGGCTCCAAACTTCTGGTTTCCTTTGATGATCCTTGCCTGTATTTCTTGTTTCTCTTGTCGTTTTTGGTCTATGATTATCCCTAGGTACATAAATTCCGCAGTCCTTTCAAAAGTATATTTCATGTTGTTGGCCGTAAAGTTAGGTTCGATTGCGGAAGCAAGGAGATTTTGGATGGAGATAAATCAAAGTAAGACAAAATATATGGTCATGGGGCAAATGGAAAAAACTTCCGATGATCAATCGGACGGCCTTATGGTGTCACTTAACAGCTCTCTCGAACATCTTCCTTGATCGAATCTGTAAAACAGGGACATGTCAGCCACCCTTCTTCGATATTCCTTGGTGTAGAGGTCCTTCGTGAGGTTAGGCGTAGCGATAAGTCTAATTTCTCTCTTCTGGATAGTGTCCAGAAGCTTTAGAAAGTGCTTCGGAGCGCATCCCCAAACAATAGGGGAGCAAGACCCCAGCGGTGGTCGGATCTGTGCCTTGTAGAGCAGAAATAGTTGCTATCTTATAGCGGAACAAATCTCCAAGCTTCTGGGATCCCGTTTTAGCAATACTGACAACATGGTCGTGCCAGGACATGTTATTGTTGATGTTGCTTGACGGAAGGTGACTCCACTATGGAGTAACCCTTCATTTCCACAGTTGGTAAGCCAACGTGAAACTTCTCTGTAAGTGTTGTTGCCCTAGTTTTCTGTACATTGAACTGTAATTCACTTACTAATCCTGACTTGACAGTTTTGATATCTACGTTGATCTGTGAGGTACGTAGTCACCCACGTACCGTCTCCTGGGATGATATTGGCTCACTTGGTTACTCGTAGATGTACAGCAGAAACAGTGTAGGGAATAGGACAAATTCTGAGGAACACCGGCGTTTATCGAAAATACGTCTGATTTGTACAAATATGTGTAGCACAGTAGCTTATCCGGGCAGGCACTCTGATTGCTAATAAAGTTGAGAAAAAAGTTCCCTGACGAACACCGGCGCTTATTGAAAATACGTATGATGAACAGACTTCGACTACAACAAACAGAGCATATTTTTCTTATTTCTTTTTTTTTTACTCTATAATACTGTGATGTGTGCCTATCACAACAATGCTGCTGTGCAGGATACAGTATAATATAGGGGGGCAATCACGGGCACTTCATCTTATAAAGAGTATTTGCAAGTAATTTTAACTTCGATCAAGATATTTGTTGTTATAATTATGTCCATAAGAATAGAGTTTTCTCCCTCAAAGTTAGTGACAAAGTTAAAGTTAGGATAAAGACCTACTAAAAATATCCCTATAATCTCGAGGCACCTAAAAAGCAGTGGCGTGCCGAAAGGGCCCGCAGGGCCCGCGGTGCGGGGGGGGCCTGGCATCTCGAAGAGGGTGTGGAAACAATGGGTATACGGGTTTATCAGCGGTCAGTATGCTATAAATATCATCATCAAGCTGCCGCTGAACCTCTACTTTGGATTGTTTGTTTCTTCTAACGTATTCGAATTCATTGGTGCCGACAATTTATTTCTGGGAATCCCAGACAGTCGATGCCGATGCCTTGGCGCTCACGTTCGGCTCAAGCAGAACGATCACTTTCAAAACTAAATCTAATAAAAAGTTTTGCAAGATCGACAATGGATGAATCGCGCCTAAGGTGTTTGGCATTAATTTCTATAGAAAATGAACGGGCAGAAGGCATAGACTAGGCCAAATAGTTGATACATTTGTTGCTTTACATACAAAAAATAGTTTTTTTTTCTTTACATGAAATGCAAGTCAAATTACAATAATAAAATTTTTAGAGTTAAGATGTTTTAATTGTTACATTCTTGTGTGCTATAAATATTTTATTTGTTTATTCTTGATTTTCTTATAGTTTTGCGTTAAAGTTGAGGTTACACCAATTTTTTTTATATAGAGGGGGGCCCCGTGAAGAAAAATTGTGGGGGAGGCCCCGAAGACCTTGGCACGCTATTGTTAAAAAGGTTATCTTTTATACAGTTTAGCCTCTATTTATATTGTACACTTCCAAGAAGCTTGTCTACGTAATAAATAAGGTAAATTTTACCTATCAAAATGCCCAAAAAAGCCCTAACTTTCAGGATGTATTCTGGGTGTTAGGAAACGTATTACCTCTGCATTCATGTTTGCAGAAAAGGATTTTTTGATTAATTTGATTAGGTATATTTCTTGTAATTTTGAACCAATTAGTTCGACTTTTTATACACCTGACTATTAGAAAACTAATTAGGTACATTTTGACTAATGTTCATCAATGAGTTCAACGCTCAAAGGCATTCTGAGTTTATGAGCATTATTGTATACAGCTACTAACATTTTTGACTCATACAGGTTAATTTTGGTTGGTATGTAGACTACTTTAACAAAAGGCTACTTCAGATAGTGTTCAAATTAGAAGTTATCACTATGAAGCACGAGAGCTTGCGAAAGTTGAATGTACATTCCAAAGACCCGTTCACACAAAAGTAACAAAGAGCAAGATTTGTCATCACGACATATTTCGAGAAGCAAAGTTGATACTTGTCGTTGAATTTTTGTGGCTTCTCAGGTCGTATTGACCATTCCCACATAACACTATATGGATATCTACATCCACAGAATGTACATTAGATATTCCAGTTTGAACATGTATATTTTGCATATTCATAGGACGTTAAATGTACATTATGAAAAATGATATACACTAGTGTAATATACTATGTATATTCATATAGGTATATACATATGTGAATATACATAAGATGTTGGTCTATGTATCATATCTATCTCTAGTAGATTACGTCTGCGCGAAGGACAGCTAGTGCTGCCGTTGCTGATTTCTAGCCATTCGTCGTAGTTAGCGTGTGTGCATGCTGGTGCTGGTTGTGCTTGATTACCTGATCGAGTGAAATATCGTGCAATGTTATTTATCTTCTGGCTACTGAGTACTGATAACACTCGCATCCAGCGTTTGACGATAAGTCGTAAGCGGAACAAACCACCTACAAAATTGTATAACCTTGATTTCTTTGTGATTTTAGACATGCCATTCAATAGGAAAGAGATGCCAATCATAGTAATCGATTTTGCCAAGTATTATTATTGAATTAGAAATTGAATTAATAACAATACATAATGAAAGTATAAAGTTTGTTTATCTTTCTGCCTCTATATTGAACTTTCATACACTATGCATGTGCATTAAAAGTCCATGAATGTACATTTAATGGATATACCAAGGATGTGTAAATTCGCGACAAACGTACATGAAATATAAATTTGTGTCTATTTTACATCCATTAGACGTTCATGCTCCATTTGTGGATATACATATCCATTGATTCGACATCCAATGTATGTACATTGTATATACTTTTGTTATGTGGATTGTTCCTTCTTGTCGCGTGCCCACCGGTGCACATCAAAATTGAGCGACAAGCGTCGACAAGCTGTAATTTGCGAGCTAGGTGTCGTCAGTGTCAACCATTTGTCGATTGTCGGTAGGGGCTGGTGCTTCTAAATTTCTAAAATAGGTTTGAGCTTTAGAAATAAATATGGCTCAGTGGACAAATGATCAGACGAGTGAATAAGGAGATCGACACCCTTAGTGTTTATGAAATCCGAAAAATTTGAATCACAAATGCACAAACGGAAGACACGGCAAATATGGCACGTCTCCAGTTTGTATTTTCTTTTGAGATGATGGTTGGGAAGTATGAATCAGCTGCTGCAAAACACCTACGACGTAAAGCTAGTTGCTGAGTCGTGGTTTGCTATAAATCACTTAAGGCGAATGATTCCAAAACTGTAGAGATGCTACTTACTACCAAAAATATTGAACAGTATGATGCAAAGTTCTTAGGCATCAATTTAGATCTAAAATGATGTTGGAATGCCCATGGTGATTCGTTAGCAAACTCACTATCACAAACAGTATTTGTTTTATGTAGTTATTACTCCGAGCATCTTCTGATGTGCTGCGTGTGACGTATTTTGCAATAGTACACTAAAAACTGAACTTACTCGCTTCCGCTAGGGGGTATTAAACAATATTTTCTAGAATATCTAGACTCCAAAGGAGAGTAGTAAGGCTAGTTTCAAACATACCATATAGAGATGAATATAAGGAAGCATCTATCGCTCTAAAAACTCCAACTCTCCCGTTACAGTAATCGTTGGAACGTTTGCTGTATATTGTATATTCATAAGTATCAGTACAAGAGGCACAAATACTTTAAAGCTGCCATTCAGAAAACAAAATCACAGGATGGAGTTTCTTACTACAGTCCAAAGTTATGTAATAAATAAACCTGGAGTTAAAAACGTCCCTCTGCTACAGTTTAGGACTGCAATAAGAGATTTTTTGGTGTGCATTGTTTTCCATGAACGACATCATGCACCATATCAGTATTTTAAAAATGTAAATGTGTTTTAATAATGTTGCATTTAATATTTCTACTACTACTTGTTTAGTGAATTGTATGTTATATGTTTGTCAATCAAAACACTTGTTATTTCTTATTTTCTTTTTTTTTTGACTTGTGAAAGTACAGTATATACATACCATCAATAAATGATCTATCCATCTATCTTGCATAAAAGTGCCCAAAAATTAGTGCTTGACATCCTTCCCTTACGGCTCGTGCCGAAAACTTCAACTGCGTGATTTATTATCGTTATTGTCACTCGTTGGACAATATACTATTCCAAACGTCGATGAAGAAAAAACAATAAGGCTTAATCTTAATCAAGAACAAGATCGTTATTGGTTCCAGAGAGGGCTTCCGTTCTGTCTGATTGTTGTTATTTCCAAGCGGCTGTGTGTTGCCCGCAAGGCTTGCTCGCGGGGCTTCCTTCACCCAAAACAAATGAACGCCTAATTAGCGGCCGTTGGCGCGATGTAAACACTTTGAAACCCCTGTTCGGCCAATTAGTTTCTTACTTGATAGGCTTCCCAACACCACCAACAGAGAATCAGGCCATAATAACGTCCCGTTAGGTTATTAGGATTTAAATAGTGTCTGTATTTTATAACATACATAATGAACGTGTGGTAATTTCTAGTTTAGCTGTTACGTATCTAAGGGTGCGTATATAGTGGGGCAGGTTAGCCTGCGTGCAACTGCGTGCAGGTACCGCATGCAGGCTAACTTGCTCAACTGTGTTTTCGACCGCTTACCAACGTCGGAAGCCAGCTTGAACGCCCTTATAGTAACAGAAATTTAGTTTGTTACCTGGTTTCGTCTGTGCCGGTCGAAGATGAGCATCGATAAAGAGTTACTTATAGCTTCAAATTTCAGCTAAATGGTTCTAATGTTTATGATGTGAATCTACATGTGTATGCATACGGACACGGACTTATGTACTAATAGTTCATTTGACAACTTCCTACCACGGATTTATCACAAACCGCTGATTAAACGAAAAAACGCCAAGACACGTCAAAATATTTGTCCAGGGAGACAACTTTTTAACCAAAAACTGTTTCACCCCATTGTACCCTCTAGCCCCTCAGGGGAATCATTTCCAGTATTTTTGCAACTGTCCATCATTGTTTTGCCAATAATGGGCAACATTTTGAACCCTTATTGCATGTTTCCTATACCGTGTCTTGATGCGACTGGCCAATCTTTGTACTGTTTTTCTTATCTATTTTCACTGTACCATGCACTGGTGTGCTTGACTGCGTGCGGAACCGGCGCCGGCCTGCTTCTACCTGCGAGGGGGCTCGGCGCTGGCCTACGCAGTCCAACGCTGCTAACTGCCGCTACTGTGCACGCCTACTAAGAACAAAGTTTGTATGCACTCAACAGTCAAGTGTAAAAGTAGCTATAGCTAAACTTCATCATTGAGCTACTCACCTGCTTACTATAGATATGGATATTTGTATCTGTAAATTAGTAATTAAGTAATGACGTTTTATTGTTATCAATAAAACCAGGAGAGCCAAGATTAAGACAGCATAAAGCCTCAAGTACACGTAACGAGTTTACTAGCTAACAAGCCAGCTTGTAAAAAGCTGGCGAGTCGGCGAGACCGCTAGTAATCTTTTTTTTAATTTAACTCCCAATTGATTTGTTATCTGTAAAACTAGTGACAACGACAACATGTAGGGAATAGTTCAGTAACTATTTCCTCTTACATCTTTGCACATACACAAAGTTTAGCACTGGGGACTACACACTACACATTCACTCAAATCTTTCTGGAAGATCACTTGGTATGTGTCTCTTCAACCTGCGGCTGCTTTGATGCTGCATAAGGTGTCTGGCTAATGGTTGGGATGCTCTTGAAGACGAGTTCTGTACCTCTCGGCGATGTTTGACACTTCTTCTTTCACTGATGGGATCTGCAAGTCACGCCTAATAAATACGTTTGGAACATACCATGGAGCTTTGGTTAGGAGTCGTAATGTTTTGGCTCAGAACCTCTGCAGTATTTCGATATTAGAGCTCGAGGCCGATCCCCATAGTTGTATACCATAACACCAAATTGGTTTTATTATGGCCCTATATATCAAGACTTTGTTGCTCAACGATAGAGAGGATCTGTGACCTATCAACCAATATAGGTTTTGAAGTTTCAGGCTTAGCTGTTTGCGTTTAGAAAAGATGTGTTTTTTCCATGTCTGCCTTCGATCAAGGTGCATGCCTAGATATTTTACGTATTCTTGTTGTTGTAGATTCTAGCCATTTAGAGATACAGTCAAACAGTTGTTCCTCCTGTCAGTAAACGTTACATGGACGGATTTTGATTCGTTCGCTTTGATACGCCACCTCCTGAGCCAAGTTTCTGTGTCGTCAAGGCTTTTTTGTAGCTGATTTGATGCCTCCATGTGGTTAGGACGCACTGATAGTACTGCAGTATCATCAGCATGAGCACCTGTAGTGACGTTATCCTTTGTGGGTAGGTCAGCCATGAAGAGAATATACAGTAAGGGTCCTAATACGCTACCCTGTGGAACCCCGGAACTGGAAAAAGTGATGTTTGCGCTTCTCGATGTTGCACAAAGAAGCGTCGGTCATGTAGATATGAGTACACAGAAGATTTCCTACTAGCTCAGTAGCCAGCTAGTTGGCATGTGGTCGATATCTTCAAAACCAATGCTACTAGCCACTTGTGCACAAGCTAGTACACGTAGCTCGCCGGTAGTTTAGCTTTTTACAGAGCGTTTTTACTAGCAGCTAACGTAGCGAGTGCATTGAGTCCACTGGACTACTTTACCAGCGGCTTGTAAAAAATCCGGTTAGTAGCTATAGTAAACTCGCCGCGTGTACTTGAGGCTTTAGGTTATTATAAAGTATTAATAGTATAGTCTAAGGATGTAATTTTGTTTTCTTTCTGTAAATCTAAAACCTACTGGGAAAATAAATGTTATTATTATTATTATTGCCAGATCAAAATGTATGTTATCGGTTATAAACTAAGAATACGAAGTTCGAGCAACCGCGCGTCCCCCCAAAAAAAGTATTTTTCATACACCTACTTCCAAATTCGAACAACTTCTACGTAGAACATATTGAGGAAACGATTTTTGTGATGTTCACATTGATGCATCAAACCAGAAAGAAGTTTCACTAATTGAAAAGAGTTCGATGTGCCTTAGGTAGCGCCCTCTATTCGTGATAGCAAAGCCGTGATTGAGTTTGAATTTCTCGCCTTAAAAACCATTTTATACGTAATTTTAGATTTCTGTGCCCTTTTTTGCGAAATAACTGACAAAAAACGAAAATATAAGTAAAATTTTGACATCTTGAAAATTAAGCGTTTTAAGGCTTCATGTTTCTATCTCAATGTTCATAAAGCTGTGAGGTCTATCACCTGTCAAGCGTTGTCGGTCGAAAGTCCGGACACCCTGTATAGGGTGACAAAGAAATAATTTTGAATACATGCCACTGTTTGACTGCTGTACGAGAAAATTGTTCTTTGCAGACTCCTGTTATACATGTCTTCAAAGATACATAATCTCAAGATTAATATTCTTCTATTTTGCAAATAGTTTTCAAGAATTCTAGAAAAACCAAAAATATTTGTCTAGTAATTATGAATAATTGTACCAAGTAGGATCAGTAAATGTCCAGAAAACTTTTCCAGAGGATGATAGATTTAAGGACGATTTAAATAGGCCTTATTATGGCGTTTTATAAGAGTGGTTTATGGTAGCAGTGTTATAAAAAATTCTATAAGATTAAATCGTTATTGAAGTTTTTATGGACCATCATCAAATTCAGTTTTAAAGATTCGTAGGCATCTGACAAATTTAATTCAAGATGTTTTATAGTAGTATAGGGCTTGTCAAATTCTTCTGTCAGAGCTATTACTTTCTTGCCGCTGGGATACTCTTATAATCGGCTGATTTTAAAAAATATTTCAAAGCAGCATAGGTTATATAAATATTCAATTTATCCACATTGAACACAATTTTCTCAATTGATTAGGCAAAGAGTGGTCACGTCTTGTTTAAAATCATCCTCTTCCTCATATTCTCTTTCAGTGCATACCCCAGAGGATTATAGATATGATGAAATAGCTATAAAAGGATGCCATAAGTCAGGTTCATCACAAGGAACAGAAGAGTGAAATAATTAGTATCAAGGTTGATGTGAAGCAGGATTTGTTGTTTAACTTAACATAGTCCTAGACTGCTTATTGAAAAAGGTATGTGATGGCCGAAGAGGCATTAGATGAGGAATGACGGGTAACCTTCAAGATCTGGACTACGCTGATGACATCAGCCTAATATTGCAGACTATCCAAGACAAGAAAAGGAAGATCGATCTCTTAAAATGGCAGCAGCAAAAATGGGAATAAGGAGTAAACGTGAAGAAGTCAAAAGGAATGCTGATTAATAAAGCCAACCAAGATCATCTTGTTCTTTACAACAAAGAGATAAAAGGAGTTGACTACTTTAAATATCTAGGCAGTATAGTGATTAACGCAGCAGTGACAGATCAAGACATCACAAACAGTTGGTTGTCTCGCCTTTTAAGCGCTTGTCACTACGTAGCATTAACAAACTTTAGCTCTTAGTCAGCGGATACGACCGCTGGTCCGACGGGTTTTAAGCCGTCAAAATCGTTTTCGCGGCCACCGTACATTAACAAGGGCAAGTAGGGTCACTCTAAGCTTCGTCTCCAATGTGGTCTTTCCAGCTGTGCTCTGGGATACTACGCAAGCTGGCAGATTCTGGCGCCCGGTGATCTCGAGCAGTAGCCGAACGCTAACAGCTGTGGTTTACAGGGTCAGTCCACCTAGCGCTACCTAACACGCGGCACGGTGCACGGGATACAATCGGTCGGATCTACCGGGGTGCCTAAATAAGTAGTGTTTGTGTGTTATTGAGCGTTTTGCGCGTATTTCACAAAAAAAGCCGGCGACATGCTCTGTATATGGCCCCATTGTTTTTTTTATATTTGTGCCTACTTATTCCCATTGATTTTTAAAATATCTGTTTTTAGTACTTTAATTTTATTATTGAATTGATTCTTAAGTTTTTTAAATTCATTTTCCAAATTCGTGTTTCCCGGTTCTTTAACTTTTTGTTTATAAATTTTGACTCGGTTTTCAATCATTTCGAAAGTTCCTTGATTTATCCAGTCGTTATTATCACGTATGTTATACGTCTTTTTGAAGTCCGAATCTTTTTTTACAAGATGTGATTAAGTCAATTAGTTCCTGAAATGATTGTACTTCTGTAGTTTGAATATCCTTTTCAAATTTTGAGATGAATCTCTGATGATCTATTTTGTTTACTTCTTTTCTATATTTTGTCGCAAGTACTTTTATGTTTACACCTAAGGTTATTTATTAACAAATTATGAATGATCAGACTGTTACTGTTACTTACTACTTGAATCGTACATTTCAAATTACTATATCTATCTGACAAAACATGATTTATAATACTCCTTGAACTATTTGCCACCCCATTAGTTGCATCTGCAGTTATTGTGTTGAACGGTTTATTGAATAATAAATTATAGTCTACCTATACTATAGAATTCATTTCTATTGACCCCCGTATAAGTGAAGTGAACGTCGACCGTTGACGTCGACAATATCGCACAGTCGGATTCCCTGTAAGAAAACGAGATCGCACGAAGGGAACCCCTCTGAATTCGAGGCGGCTCGCATTTGTGAGACTCACATCAAAGTCGGCACGGCGAGTGACCCTACTTGTCTTTGTTAATGTACGGTGTCGCGGCAGAGCTGGAGCGTTTAATGTTCGGTCCAACCTCTTAATCTATAGAAAAGCTACAAACTCACAAACAGACAAACAGATGAAGCAAAAGCATGTTATTTTTTTTGTATATATAACTGGCCTTAGCAGTATGCTATTCGGCCAAACCGTAACTTATTTCTGAAAGAAAAGATGCGACCCAGAAAATTCGGCTCATCTCAACGTAAAGTCTTTGTTAAACCTATATCGACCACGGAATATGAAAAAAGAAGTTATAGCAACAAAACGGGGACACACACTTCACGCCAAGGGGTCCGTCATGGCGACTTTATTCACACACAAACACATAGAGGACCACGGTAAAAAGCATGTTAAAAAGGCACGAATTTCTCAATTTTGACGAAAATTGAAGATACCACTTTTAAGCTTAATACGGCAGTATAAATATCTGGGCTAATACAACCTAACAAAAAAAAAATATATAATCTGCCTTTTGAGAAAATTGTTTTGCCAGCGTACCATGTAAACCTTTGTTGTACCTGGTATCCACACGAATCCGGCCTGGCGTGATAACCCGTTTCTCTTTTCTATCCAGCACGCCAAAAAATAAGCTTTTAAAAGCTTTTGGCCGAGAACACAAGGCACGCAGCAAAGTATGAATAGCCGCCTTTTTACTGCGCAGCGCTTTTTATCGGATGAATGGGGTGGAGTATAATTGCGTTACCCAATACTCTTGAAAGGAGCCTGAGCTGAAATCCCATAAATATTTTATTGGCGGCACTTCTGTATCACACTAGACGCATTTTAATTGGGTCAAAACATTACCCTTACATTCAAAACAACGCCCACGCCCAGGAGTCTCTTTTTGACGATTGTGGTACTCTGAATTTAATCAAAATTTTGAACACACTTTTATTTTAAGTTCACCTATATGTTTGTTTGTGAGTTTGTAACTCTCCTTTGGATTAAGAGCAAGTAGCTTACTGCTGTTATTAAGGGGCCTGGGGATACATAGTTATACATAGGTATTTGCCATGTTAAACACAGTTTCCCATATCGAACAGAACTCACTTGTTTTTCAAACTACAAAGACATTATTTGAGAAGGTGATAGTTAAGACCTTAGTGAATGACAACTATCTGCAATTCTCTCAAAAAAGTTTCTTAGTATGCAAAAAAAACTCGCAATGCAAAATGATACATTCTTCAAATGTCTGTAATTTAACCACCATGCAAACACGAAATAAAAAAAAGGCCAAATGGGTGACTAAGCTCAAGCTTTCTTCTTCAATTTGCTTTCTGAATCATTGCTGTTAGTTTAAACGTAACGTCAGGAGCTTGGAAATGCGAAATTCATTTTTGTAGTGACCTTTGAACCTCAACCGTTGGACCTTTCGACCTTACCTTTGGATTTTTGAACTTCATCTTAGAAACACACACACTGGAGAAAGGGAACAGGCAGCCACGCCTCCTCGCTAACACGGGAATACGCCTTTTCTTGGATTCTCAACTTACCCTAGACACTTAACATTATTATTTTTCATTATATAAGATGCGTCTGTCATAGAATAGTATGTTATTAGATTTCCCTAATAATTAACAGTTATGTGGCTATTTATTCAAAAACGAGCAAAGCAGTTTTCACTTACATGCAATAGGGTACTTGCAGAGGTCGTGAAATCGTCTCGCGAGTATACATAGCGTAAAGAAAAACATATCAAGAAGCAGTAGGAAACAAAAAACATGATTTTACTGACGACCAAAAAAAGATATTTGCAAAATAAAATAAAGATACATTCAAATTTTTCCACGTGACCTAAAACAAGGGCTGACGTCACTAGTATCTTATCGATATCGACAATCGATACTGCTACAGCGCAGGTGAGTGAGATTCAACTGCAAACTAGAGATGATCTGAATTCTTTAACAATGCGACTCAATTTATTGATACTTAAACATATTTCAAACAGGCAATTAACCCACTAGCACTTTCGTTGCAATACATTTTTATATCTGATAGGTATCACAGTTCATCCTGTTTGTGACCGAGATTCGCAACTAATCGAAGGCATCATTTTATTTCGGCGTATCCCATTATGAATAAATCCAAAGATAGAATCTAATTCAAGCTCATCCCTACAAAGTGAATTAGTAATCTAGCCTAACTTTTATTCTTTTGACTTTTCTGTGTGACTATGTTTTGTGGTTATAACGGTGGGTTATAATGATCAATGTCAAAATGTTAGGTTAGCACTGGCTATCGATATCGGATATCAACACTTTACATCCCATCACTATAGGATATCACTGACGTCAGAGGTTGTTTGCGCGGTATTTTCCGACATTTGAAATAATTTTTGGAATATCTCTCACAGCCGATTCCAAAAAACCAAACAAGTGATTTTGTCATGTTTACTAGGCTCTAAGGAACGCGTAAACGACATAATATTTTTTTCTGCAAGTACCCTATTCAGTGTCATCTTGCTCACTTCCAGGTAATAATTGACTAGGTACTAGGTGGTATCGACAAAGTTGGCTCATTGGAATTTTGCGCATTTATAGGCAGTTTGTGACACTACTGACTAAGAGATGGTGCGGACAACTTGAAATTTGGTAATATTACACAGAGGCGTAACGACGAGAGCTTAAAAGGAGTGACTTCCTAATGTTCGAAGTTGGTATTTTTGTGAAATCTGTTCAGGAAAGTCGACAGATTTATTCATCATGTATGTGGTAATGGTAACGATTATGCTATGGATATTGATCAAAAACAATTGTCCATCTGCGTTACACAGAGTATTAATAACTACGGTTTAAAAAAACTAGAAAACAAGCTTTAATGACAAAGTTAACTGAAAAATTAAACATAAATATAATTTGAAAAATCTAAAAAACCCGCTTCAAGAGAACATTGGGCTAAAAAGCTACAAATAATTTTTAAAGTAAGTTAAAAAGAAATAATTAACGAAAAACACTAGTATGATCGTAAGAAAAGCGTGGGCGCTTTGTGCCTTATTATTGGAGCGCCCCCTTTTTTGTTGCATTCTTCTATAGATGCACTTGAATCTATTATAGTAAATCATAAAAAGTCCCCTAAGATTTTTGGTGGAAAATCTTTTTGGTGTTTCCGGTGTTTTCGGCAAATAGTTCTGATCCGGTTTCGATAAATTAACGTAATTATAGGAGAGACGATTACAACACTAATAAACCACGCATTAAGAAATCCTGTGGGAAAAAGACGGTGAATAATTGACCGATATTAATTTTTAGTTAGTGTACCCTAAAAAATGTTTGAGAAAGTGATAACTTGTGTGACAATTTCCAATATATTTTCATACAAAGGGGTAATACCTTGTCTGCAATATTTTACTGTAAACCTTTGACATAAAGCCTTAGGCCAAAAGAAAATTATAGTAGTGGTTTCAATTGATTTACATAATGCATTTGATATGATTAGCATAGATTTACTTTCAAAAAAAAAACGGTACAAGATGGGATTATAGGTACATTTTACAACATTCTGGACTCATACCTGAAGCACCGTAGCCAGTATGTTAAAGTGGGTAATATTCGTAGCGAAACATTACAAGTCAATTATTGTGACCTCATGGCTCAGTCCTAGGACCACTAATTTATTTACTTTTTCTTTTTAACAAACAAACAAACTGCTGACCTTATACCCAATATTATACTTTTCCAGGTGATGCACTATTAGTATACATATGTGAAGATGAGAAATATGCAGAAAAACTAATCAAACATCTTAGATGGCTGTATACTGATAAATTGAAGATGAACTTCGACAAAACTAAGTTCATAATGGTTAAATTTTCCTAAAGAAATTAAAACTAGTAAAGTGTGTCCTATTTTCAAGTCTTGTGAGAGAAATACAACAAGTAACCTACCGATATCTGTAGTTAGTGTATCCGCTTTCGAAATTTTTGAAAAAGTGATAAAAAACCACTCAAATGTTGGTGGATAATTCTATATATGCTGTCTGTCCAAGGTTTTCCTTTGTACATTTTGTATCAAAAGCCTTAGACCAAAAGAAAATTTTAGAAGTGGTTTTAGTAAAGAAAAACATTGATACGGTTAGCATAGGTACATACTTTTAAGAAAATTATATAAGATGGAATTTAGGGATACATTTTGCAGCGTTCTTTACTGATACCTAAAGCATCGCAGCCAGCGTATTGAAATGGGTAATATTCGTAAATAAACATTAGAAACCAATTATGGTGGACGCCAGAGCTCAGTCCTAGGACCACTACTCTATTAACTTTTGCAAATGAAATATTATTAGAATGCATAGGTGAAAATGAGAAATATTTAAAAGAAAATAAATAAATATCTTAGATAGCATCGCTTTATAGCATAACTGTTAATGTAATACACACACCACAAAGTACTATAATCCTTGCCACACATTATTTGTTACCTTGAGTTACTTTGAGTTATTCATATACAATTTTAAAACTTTTACTAATACCAACTTATTATTCCTACTATTATACTTCTTAATCCAATTTCATCCAAAGAATTTTTTTCACCGCTACAGTAACCACTAAAGTGCTCGCACGTTTGACACTTACAACCTTTTAGCATTCAACGTAGAGGAAAGAAAAAGTTTCTGCTTGGCCAACCATTGAAGTTCACCCTAAGAATGTTCATGGCCGTGCCAGGGTATCTTTGGGCTTGTATAAAAAAGCAACCTAATGTAATAGGTCAAAATCACCAATGTTGTGGATTTGGAAATGAGAAATTTTTAAAAAATTATTACGTCATGGTATTCCAAAAAGTACAATGTACACGTTACTATCAATAATCGTGCTATTAAAGAGGCGCGCAAAATAGATATTTCAATTATTTGTACAGAGTTTCAAGTGACTTGCTGTATTATAAGATTATTCTTTTTTATTTTTCTTTTTTATGGTCAGCGTCCCGCAAAGGCTGAAAGCCTATGGCGCTGTTGAAGTTCTACGAGAAAATAAGTCTCGGTGCACGTTGGATTTGAAACGCTGCAGGTTATAGCCGTCGGGAAACAAATTCCGAGGCAGTTCGTTCCACAGCGTCGAAGTTCTCCAAAAGAAGAAATGCTGGAGGAGACTGGTTTAGGGAGTAGGAACCTCGACCTGGTAAGGATGAGCTCGCAGAGCCTCTCAAGTGTTCTTTGTTCGGACAGCCTTCAATGTTATCTGCCGTGACAGAATCTGAAAAACAGGGACAGGTCAACCACCCATCGTCGATGTTCCAGGCTATTGAGGCCCTTTATGAGGTTAGGCTTATCGGTTAGTCTAATTGGATAGTGTCTAGAAGCTTTAAAGAGTACTTCGGAGCGCATCCCCACACACGGGAGCAGTACTCCAACAATGGTCGGATTTGTGCCTTGAAGAGCAGCAGTATAGTTGCTCTGGTGTATACAGCTTCCTCGAGCGGAAAAAACTCCAAGCTACTAGGATGCCGTTTTAGTAATACTGACGACGTGGTCGTGCCAAGCCATGCCATTGTTGATCTTGATCCCCAAAGCTTTCACGGAAGGTGACTCGATTATTGTGTGACCCTCCATTTCCACAGTTGGTAAGCTAATGTAAGACTCCTTTGCCGGTGCTGTTGCCTGAGTTTTCTGTACGTTAAACTGTATTTTATTTCCCCGCTCAATAGTAGTTTTGATACCTACCGTCTCCTGGGATGGTAGTGGCTTGCCTGGTTGCATGCACGATATTAATGTACTATCGTCTGCGAAGCTGTAGATTGGAGAGAATGTTATTTCCAGCAGCTCGTTGATGTACAGCAGAAAAGTGTAGAGGATAGGACAGATCCCTGAGGAAATTCGGCGTTTTTTGCTAATAATAGTCTAATGAACAGCCTTCGACTACAACAAACAGAGATCGGTCGTTCAAAAAGCTATTCAGCCACTGGCCAGGAGGTAGTTCATATGCAGCAGGCTTGACCAGAAGTTCCTCATTCCACGCTTTTGATATGTCAAGTGCAACAACACGGGATTCGCCATAATTTTCAACTGATCTGTTCCACAAGTGAGTGATGTAGACCAGGAGGTCATCTGTAGACTGCATATGCTTACGAAAGCCATACTGGCGACCTTTATGGTGTTATTGTATTTCAGGAGCTGTCTGTTAATGACAGTCTCCTTAACTTTCGGGTTAACTTTAGACATGATGCTGGGGAGAGTCACATGTCTATAATCAATGGGATCGGTTTTTTGCCTTTCTTAGGATTGGGTCGTATGCTGCCAATCTTCCGTGTAGCGGGAAACACGCCCCGCTGATACGATAGTTTGAAGAGCTTGCAAAAAATAGGTGCAAGCTCAGGACCAGTAGCTTTCTTCATGTTTAGTTTTTGGAGGATACTTTTTACATCTCGGTATTAAAATTTGACGTCTGCCATTCCCGGGTTTATGTTTATGGTGGTGGTCGGAGCACTTCCTTGGAAGCCTACAGTAGAATTGGCTGCGAAAAGTCTCCCTAAGATGTCCGATCTTTCTTTAGGAATAGAAGCGATGGACTTGTTCTCTCTAGTCAAGAGTGGCATTGACAAATAGGGAAAGTTCTGACTACCAGCCTTAGCTACAGGCCAGAATGTTTTGGACGAATTAGGACATGAGAGGAGCCTGTTCTTAATTTTTTGGATATGTCACCTTGCTGCTGTCAATCACGCGTTTACAGTGAGGTGTGAGGTTTCATGAAAGAACATTATATTAAACGTGAGTCTTGATATGCGATTCTGCTGAATGCTACACACATAAAAATAGTTTCTTAGATGGAGCACAGATGCTTTAATTCAAGTATACCATAACTTCCTATACGCGCAAAGCTATGCTAATCTTAAAGTGAGAATACGATATCTTTGACCATATAAGGGTTAAATTGAGAAGATATCTTCAATGCATAACTGGGAAATTCTTGAAAGTAAGAACACCAAAATGTTAAATCAAGCATATGGTAATCTTGACCAAAGCATTTCATAATCTTGACTGAAGCATGTCATATTCTTAACTGGAGCATTTCATAAACTTGACGAAAGTAGTGAGCTACTTTTACTTTTATAAGTTGAGACTTTATTCTAAAATGTGATATTCTTGGATGAGGAATTTAGTAGTATTGATTTGAGCGTTTGATAGCATTGATGAGCAGTTACCAAAGTCACTTTTGTTTCATTCATTGAAGCAAGCATTCAAACTCTTCTATGAGCATGTAGAAATTTTTCTCGTCTATATCATTATCTGCAAGACATACACATGTAGAAGCCAATTGAATTTTGGACTTGGAAGATGTGTGCAAAGTTTTCAAATATTTGTAAATCAGTCAGTGTCTGTTTAGTGATGGGTACACTGGAGAAATAGTTCTGCAAAATTTCTCAAATCGCATTTGATATACTTGGTACTTACCTAGGAACACCTGAGTCAGGTCTCATTCATAGCAATGGCAATTTATTTAACAGTTTGACGAGATACTATTATGTGCTATTATGCAGGATCCAGGATGCAGGTATTACGCTACGGTGCTAAAGACGGCGGCGAATGCGACAATCCGAAAACCGATAATGGCGGCGGGCGCGGACGGGCAACAGGCGGTTGAGTGGAGAGGGTGAAGAGGTCAAAGTTGACACGTGACACGCTGCGCACCTGCGCACTCCGGCGATGGAAGACGTCAAATAAATGATTCACTTGATACAAATATAGGGTTTGCTTGTAAAACAGCGTTCATTTTCAAACCAAGATTATCACATTGTAAATGAAATGAAAGAAAAACTTATTAATAAATTATCATTGTCTTGGTTGCAAAGAAAATTATATTTTCTTTCGGAACATATTTCTTTAAAATAAATATATGAATCAAAAATATATTATTCTTGATACAAATTTTCTATAATTTTCTCATCATGTATTCTTTCTTAGAGTGAGAACAGATATTCTTGTTGTAAGTATGTACTATTTACAAGAATATCACAATTCTTGACTTGATAATTTCTTTTTATGTGTGTAGTAAAAATATTATTACTTCGCTTTCCATAGGCATTCCTACCGTACAACACTTTCTCCGCCTATGGTTACACAGGGGTGAACCAAATAGCTCAACTACACTCGTCGGCTCAACCGTTTGGAAGAACATCTCAATTTAATTCCAATGCATTGGTGCTGGTAATCGGATTAAGACACGGGTGTGCATGGAAGGAAGTGTCAACGTGCGGCTTTTCTCTTTTTTATCCTCGGAAATGACGGTTAACATCGATAGTGATGTGGTGAGGAGGATAATAGAAGGAAGGGATAATGAGGGTAAGTTAGTGGAAGTAGGTAATTTGCTCGAGAGGACATGTGTGGTTGAGGCACGAGTATAAAGAAGGTGTACGATATTTGATTGCGAATTGTATTTCTCCAACTGTGTAGAAGGTACCTCTCCGTTGTGGCAGTTACTCTCTAACCATCACCTTAGATAAAGCTGAAAGCCAATTTGGTTTCCTTATAACAGATTTCAAGCCAACAGATTAATCAGCTTACCTGTATTTATACAGGTTTGAGTTGACCGTTACTTGATGGAGGTCCATGATAAAAACCATTAAATATAAAATTGATCACCACTTTATTTTTCAATACTGTGACATCTTTCAGTGTACAACACCTTCTTCAAAATTTCTGTTGACTCTTGAAAACTGTTCCACATGTACGGTACTGTCGTTACTCTGTTAGTCATAAAATTTGTTTTGGGTAGGTTACTGTTTTTCTCTTTCGCTAATTTCTTAGTCACCCCTGACATGTCGAGCACTAATCTCAGAAATGTTCTCACAAGAGTAGTACCCATTGGTCCACTTGAAAGGCTCAATCAGATCGCCAGGAGTTCTTGTCTTCCGGAGTGTAGTAAGTTGAAGCCTCTAAAGTCTTTCCGGATTTTCTAAGCTACTTAAGGAAGGAGGGTCTTATGGCTCTTTTTGGACTCTTTCAAAAAAGTTTATTGTCCTTAATGAAGTAGGGATTCCAAATTTTATATGCAAATTCTAGTTTAGGACGTATGTATTTGTATGCAGTTTTAAAATAATTTATTTCGAATGATTGAGAAAGTCTTTTCTTTCGCGGTGTTCTAGACCATTTGCCTTTTACTACGGTGTTAATATGGTTTTCCCCACTTCAAGTCACTGGTTATTATAACTCTATACACTGACTGCTTGGATATCGACTTCATCTATAACATGTTTTTTCTGGGGGTTATTCCGACCTACATGTGTTTTTTTCTTCAGAGGCAACAATCACTACTGTGATGAACAAATATGAATTTTGTCAAGACTTCTAGGGGATTGAAGTATAGTTTAAAGTCATCTGCATACATTTTACATTAGTCTCAGTTATTTGTTATTGTTACTGTCATTTCACTACTTTTAGCATCATTCATTCGTGTTTTAGAGTTGGTGCTTTGTTAATTGGTATATAGTGTGTTAGAATATTTCTTCGGACGTTCTTCATACGCTATTGTCAACAATATGGCATCTACATCAGGCTTCAGATCAAGAAAGGCTAGCAAGTTTAATATAAACTGTAGTGTTTATGGTTGCCACTCCAAAAAAGACTATGATACAAGCATTCATTGCCACGCATTTCCTCCAAAAGCGTGTCACAGCGTGCAGGATACCTGCTATCCTCCATATTTGTTTACAAACGCCAGCGCCCTCATCGGTAATTGGAATCGCCAATAAATTTTCAACAATAAACTTTAAGCTATCAATTACTGCTCTCCTAGTTTCACAATAGATACGTGAAAATAGTAATCAAGCTCTTGCAGACTGAATTACTAAGCGGATAAAAAACAATTAAAACATATTTGGATATTATACTTTATCAGTTAGTGAATGGGTTATTATGTACTTGTCATGTCCATCTAGCGCATGTAACCAATGGACAAATTAATGCAATTTCTGAGGCTTATCTCTGTGATTTAATGCTGTTCAGTAGACTATAACTAAAATAACATCTAATCAAACAAACGTTTTTCAGAGTACAAAGCGTTCAACAAAAATAATTTAGCATAACATTTATCGATTGATCTAGAAAGTTGGTTCTTATTAGCTGGTACCTGATGCATCTAATCAGTCAATTAATTTCACTTATTCGGAATCATTCTTTATTAAACAGATGTTGTTTTAATTATTGACCCAGCCTGACGAGCATATATGTAGCACTTTTATTTCATAATTGGATGTATTTAAGATAGCACTACAACGTTCTGATGCAAATTACTACACCTAACTTTTTTATGAACTGTAGATCAAAAGAGTACACTTGAAATCTCGACACCGAATCAAATACAGCTGGATATGATGGATGTTTCTCGGAACACTGCCAAAAATTGTGTTTCGTTAATACAACCTAACCCTATATTTTTGATTTATGTCATCACAGACTATATATTTTTATACCCTCAAATCTAGCTTATGTGCCATCGGTTAACCACAGTAAACGTCAAGATAACCCACACCTAATCCTTGGGTTAACCTAACTACTGGTTAACCAGAGCTTTTGACGTAAACCGCTGGCTATGAAATGGACTATTTTCGCTAAACACTAGTCCTTTAACCACTAGTTAAGCAACGATTGTGAAACTGGACCTTAGGCGCCCATTCCTTAAAACACATTAAGCTCAGAAAAACGTGGTTGTCAAGTTAGATGGTATGGGTTTTTGTATATTTTTGTGTAATGAATGGTGACCGGGTAAATACCGTCATGTAAATAGTATATCGTTTCACGAGAGATAATGATGGTAATAACTCATGCAGTTGATGTCTCCTGCATGATATACTCGATTAGCAAAGTTGGATCTGGACTGCGAAATATCCAGTGCAACAATCAGAGAAGGCACATACGGGCAAATCCATCACCTAACCCCTCGTACGTCCTACACTCACAGCCAGGTGCAGCAAGGAAGCAGTTTCGATGGAGTCCATTGATGACTTACGAGTATCGCATCTTGCTAGGTTATAATAAGTATGCTTGAAGCTGGCTTTTGACATATAAGTTGCCAGAAATTCCCAATCTTTGATATGCATGAATGAAAATCGCTAGAAATAGCGACTTCGTGGTTGTGAATGGTTAAATTGTCAAAACCGGAACGCCAAGTATGACTTACTCTGTGTTTGAGGGTGACCCTTGACCAACGGAACTTCAATAATTTGTCAAACTAGAATTATCCTATGATTAGTCTGTGGTCAAGGTCATATCTATTGTAAAATCGAAGGGCTATTATGATCCTCCCAGACACTTAGACCGCTTAAAAGACCTTGGACTTAAGGAGAGTATGACAACAAAATAGGTATGAGACTGTGTCAACACTCAGCTTACTAGCTTCCCGCAACGCTGTACAGGGTGTCCCATTTTGGGAACTTTTAGGGGTGTCTCGGTTATTTCTGAAGATAGAGAGTTGCAGTTTTCGCGACAGTGTGCTACTTTTTTGTGAAACTATATAAAGATGCCGTCAACAAAATTATCAAGGCCCTATTGGTTTCTGAGATACAGGGTGAAATCGAAAACTATCGATTTTGGGACCACCCTCGTAAATCGGTTGCCTTTTATCTTACTAAAAAGTTTAAAAAGGGTCTCATAGAACTTTTTCTGTAGAATCCAGTGGTGTACTTTTTCCTTACTCTAACCCTTTTTCAGTTATGAAACATATATTTTTTTCAATGGAACACCTGTATATTGTTTTTGAAGTCAATCGGAAATAATTCAAGCTTTTCAAAAGTATATATTATAGTATTAAGTTATTTTGGAAATTACGGTCAAAATTGGATTTTTTCATTAATTTTATTCATTACTTTATTTGTAGCAGTAGGCCATGACTAATCTATTAAAAACGATATCCAAGTAAACAGTTATTAAGATACAAGATACTCAATACTTTTAAACTCAATTATTTAATTGTATTTTATACGCTATTAACTATTGTTTGCGATAATGTTCAATAAATATTACTTAGTCCATTATTACATTACTTAAAACCAAACAGCATATTGAATTTGAGTCAAAATAAACACTAAAAACACCGAGGAGCTTTTAGAGATGTTGGTTCAAGTTAGAGACTATTTTCTCGAAGGCAAATGTGGCACAATTTCTTCTCGTTTTTTTCAATGGCATTTAAAAGAATTATTGGTATCATTCGTGTTATGGTGATTAAATATTCCCAAACTTGGATCCTGTGCAAACGTTGAAGTATCTTAAACTTGTATGGATGATAATTGTATTTTTTAGAATTCTTTCTGCAGTTGATACTATATACAGCTTCTTCTATGTGCTTACAAGATGATGAAGGCGTTGCTTCTATGTAACCTAATAAGTTTGTTTCCCTTTGCTCCCTATTCTCCTTGAAATAAGTTTTAGGACGTGATTGAATAAGGGATCCGCACCTAACTATATTCATTTTTAGACGAGCAAATATATCTAGAAACGGTTGCTATCTCTCTGGGTATCTGAGCTGCCATTATTATAGAAAATTGACAATAATTAAAATAAAAACGCATAAACAAAGCTATACTTAATAAAAATATAAATAAAAACTGACAGTCTCGCAAATTTTTTACAGATTTGCTTTTTTGTTATAATAACACAATCATCATTTGAATGAGACATTATTATTTAAAAAAAAGTATTTTGATTCTGTTTTTCCGAATTTGGGTAGGAAGTCTCTTATAGCGTAATAACTGCTTAGATGCTGATTATTTATAGTTGACTAACCATGACCTACTGCTACAAATAAAGTAAAAAAGGAAAAAATCAAATTTTGAGCGTAATTTTCAAAATAACACAATACTTATATATATTTTTGAAAAGCTTGTATCGTTTCCGATTGACTTCAAAAATAATATATAGGGTGTTCCATTTAAAAAAAATATATCGTTGCTTCATAACTGCAAAATGGTTAGAGCAAGAAAAAATCAAACTACACCACTGGATTTTGCAGATAAAAATTCTATAAGGCCCTTTTTTAAACTTTTTATTAAGATAAAAGACCTAGTGGGCCTAGGGGGAGATATTGGTGGCCTAGTACCTAGTATAGTTAAAAATATATATAAACATTACTACGTATTTGTTTTTTACTTAAAAAAAAGATTTCAGTATTAAGTCTCTGTCTATCTGATTGTAACTGAATCAGGTTCCGAGTGAGACCAATTTATTTTAAAACTTCTAAGGGTCATTTGTTAATTGCGAATCAACTCCAGGTCTTCAAATAATGTTTATTTTGAGATATTGGGGGTTTTTGGATCACCAGAAGTAAAGAATTTCGTGGCTGTCGTTATTTTGAGCATGCGCAGCAATATGAAATAGGCAAATGATGCCCAATAACTTTAACTGAGGTCGACCAATTTCACTTGCATGCTCTATCTGTTTGAAGAGTCACTATGGTCAAAGTCCGAGTTGTAAATCAACTGGCAATATTGCCGCTTCATGTGGGTAGACCTTATTTTTGAGGGAAAACCCCAACGAATGAAAGTTAGAGAGCCAAAGGTCGCCGACTCATTGTGTGTTTTGCGCCACCATAAGCCGCCAATAGCCCCACTACGATTTTGGATGGTAATGTATAGCTACCCTCTTAACGGCGTATCTCAACTAAGGACAGTCTCGAAGATATAACGTTTTCAGTATTATAGTCTAAGATCCGAATATAGAACGACCTTCACCGAACTGGTTAATGGATGAAAAGCATTTTATATTAAATTTAATATGTTAAAAAACATATCGCGAGTGGGTTGGCTGAAAAATTTCAGTCCAGGGTATGGTTAATTAAATATTGAAAAATTAATTTTTTTTAAACATTTCACTGGTTTGGTTAATAGACAAATCACATACCAATTGAAAGTATGAAGCCCATAGAATATGCAAACGTTAGGTTGGCTACGTTTTTCCCGTCCCAACTATAGGGTAGGCAGGTATAAACAGGTAAATCAATAATAGTAATTTTCACCGGTGTGGTTAATGCATGAAACTTATATCAAAATAAAGATAATTTTAATGCAAACACGTCGAGATAGGGTTGTCTGCAAAAAATCAGTCTGAAGTGAATACGTGCGCCAGAGAGGTCCGAGCGAACTATCCCGTGTATCAACAAAGGACGCAGCATAGCAGCTGCGTGTAGCTCGGCCATTGAATGAAAGAGAGTGCGCATGTCATGTGTCCGTGAAATTGAAATGATTTATTTGAATGAAACATAATCAAAAATGTATAAATTTATGAATCTTTCATGTCATTATTTCACAATTAAAAAAATGTAAAAGATGTATTTACTAAGATAGTTTTGAAGGTTAAATTATTATGCACCTCGTTATGTACTTACCGTATTTTCACCAAGAAAGTTATTAAACTCTTCATTGTATTTTTTACCCAGTCACTTTTTTGTAGCACGTGGTATAATAACCTACAGAATCGAGTGATGCATTGGTTAACTCAACGCCACTGTATTTTGAATTTTTCTTGTTACGAAAATTTAATTTCAACGAACAGTTTTTATACATTTCATCGTTAAAATCAAGAACATCATCATCCGAATTGCATAGAAAACACTTTTTAGCCATTTTTTATCACAATTTAATGTTTGTAAATAACAACGATCGGTATAGTAGTAGTAGCACGCTTTTTCAATTGAGAAGAATAAGGCAAACTGTTCCAATACAATGATGCACAGCATTTACGAGTGTATCGCTATCCTTTTCAATTTCACGGACACATGACATGCGCACTTTGTTAATGCACGGGATAGTTCGCTCGGACCTCTCTGGCGCACGCATTCACTGGCAGCATTATTTTGATCTCTAAAATTCGACAACCGGAATTCCAGACTGATGTTTTGCAGACAACCCTATCTCGACGTGTTTGCAATAAAATTATCTTTATTTTGATATAAGCTTCATGCATTAAACACACCGGTGCAAATTACTATTATTGATTTACCTGTTTATACCTGCCCACCCTATAGTTGGGACGGGAAAAACGTAGCCAACCTAACGTTTGCATATTCTATGGGCTTCATACTTTCGATTGGTATGTGATTTGTCTATTAACCAAACCAGTGAAAATTAAAAAAAATAATTTTTCAATATTTAATTAATCATATCCTGGACTGAAATTTTTCAGCCAACCCACTCGCGATATGTTTCTTAACATAATTATTAAATTTAATGTAAAGTGCTTTTTATCCATTAACCAGTTCGGTGAAGGTCGTCTTATATTCGGATCTTCTACTATTATGTCTATATCAGACTTGACACGTAAAGAACCTTACAAAATGGCTCAAAAATATGAAACATATATTTAACAAAGTCTAACTCAATTACTCTTTAATACCTCCACTGTATTCAAATTCTACAATTGTCTTTATTTTGGCTGCAGTAGCACCTCAAATATTTACAAAAGCTTCTTTTCGCTCTCCTGAAAGATAACTAAAATCGAGATAGGCCCGTTTGCAAGGAAAGCGACAGAATGATCATCAGGGCATTTTGGAATAATACAAATGTAGCCAACAGTCACTGAATGTTACGTTTTTCATTATTCACGAAGAACCATTCCCGTACAACCAAACTATACTTAACCTTCATCGGATATATATTGAAATCTTTACTCGATAAAGGTAAACTATATTCTCCCTGCACAGCGACGATACGGGTTTGAATACATTCTGTCTATAGATATAATAAAGCTGACATTTATCGACTCGCTATCGCTACGATACCTTCTAGATTTATATTGAATAAAGTTTAATATGTCAAACTAATACTGTTACTATACATATACTATGTATGCTACCTGTAAAGAAACTAACGAGCGATATAAATGAAACAATGATTAAAAAAAACTTTTATTAATTCAAAATTATTTTTAGCGGATTATATATTATTTATGATTTTTTTAATTATTTTTGCTGTGTTGACCTAATTTGTGGTAACTATTAATTTTATTTACTCATCTGAATCAATCAATACCCTAAATAGAAGTGGTGTGGTGGCGCTGGGATTCGAACCCATATACACGGCGTAGATCCGTTTCTAAGTTTGACTATCTGGCTCTCTTTACCTATCGGCTAAATGTTGCTTGAGCTTCTATATCATCTATATTTACCGTTCATTCGCCAGTATTAAGTTAATAGAAATAGGATTTGAATAAAATGCCGAAAATCAAAAGTATGTCTTGTCGCCAATGGGTACAAAATCGGACTGATATAAAAAGAGGTCAAAGAGGATATTGAACTCGTCATTCAAAGACTATTGGAAGGTAGGATCAAAGGAACAAATATGAGCTGTGTGTTAGACGATTGCACAACAGACGGTATAGGTGTATGGGTATATATTTCACAGGAATACCATCATCAGAAATAGCAAAATGCAGGTTAGATTTTAGATTGGAATGCACATAACCATAACGTAACCTCACATAAAAGTCAGCCGGGGTCTGTCGACTTGTCATCTGTCGCGATAGTGCGCAAGATCACAGAACTCGCAGACTGATATATAGAAACTTTACAGGATCTATGTGGAATCTATATAGGCATGATATAGAAGATTTATCGATGATATCCCGATACTTTATAAAATATATACTATAAATTTAAATGTAAACAATAGGTTTTATATAGGGAAATATATACAGATACATATTTATAGTCGCTGTGCATATTAAACAAAGGAAATATCTTTAAAGGAAATATTTACTTGTACTATAAATTCACTATATAGTTTTAATATTTATCGATAAATCTTTATAGAATAGTGTCTAATCTATATAGTTTGGAGAAACCTATATCGTCTCGTTATACGGGTTTCTATGTCCACCACTGACCAGCCAGTGTCTCCGTTCACCGCGTCCGAGGTGGCGTCGGCGGCATCGCCGTTCCTATTTATATTCTTAATGTTAATTTATGTTGAAGTATAATAATTATGATATGTTGATGTTGATAGAAGGCGGCTGTGCCTTTGTAGTAGTTGTCGCTGTCGCCACGGTCCGCCGGCCGACGTCGGATAATTGTAATTTATCGAGCTCTGGCCTGCTCTGCGGTTATACGTGTGTATCATACGTTCCGGCTCAACGTTGCTTTAGTCCTAGTAGCCTGGCTCTAATTTAAGGAGTCGTGTAAAAACAATACAAAAATATTCAGTAGATAGATAGATAGATAGCTAGATAGATAATTTATTGATGATATACAGGGTGAGTCAACCTCAACGCCTCGGACTCTTGTGACCAAACGATACCACTCTTCGAAAAATCGACTTTGCGAGAGTATGTAGGTCGAGCTGGACTACATTTTAAAAATAATGACTTTTATACAGGGTGTCTAATAGAAGCGTGACATATCGAAGTTATGTTTTTTTGAATGGAATGTCCTGTATATTATTGCATACTTAGATTCCCGGGTACATTTTAAAGTGACTTTATGTATCACACATGGAACTTTAAGCGAACCGTTTAGGTGCAAATCACAATTTTGGGTATAGGTAGATGTCAGAAGAAAATTGAATATCGGAGCTATTATAAATCTTAGAGTGCTCTGACTTTGCCGTGTCACTAAACATGAAATGTGTCAGCTTACGTTAGACGGTCGGGTTCGAATTACATCTGCACTTGGAGAAATCGGTAGATAAATTAAGGAAACTTCAATCAAAGGTAACTTGATTTTTTCAAATGGGAATGCATAATTTTTTTATACGATCAAATGTGCAATTTGATAAGCTTTCTAATGATATGCGGTTGTAAATATCAATCTATGGTAGTTTTGATCTAATTTCAAATTTTCAGTAAATCCGGTGTTTTTCAATTTTCCTACCTATAAGCAACTTAGCAGGCCATGAAATATAAACAAATAACTGTTCAGATGGAACAAAACAACTAACTTAGCAGATAGTTACGGACGAACTAGACTAAAAGGACAAAGTTATAAAAATGACTTACAACAAATCAATTCTAACTAGAAATAGCAGACACAACACATCTAAGGTCAAAAGGCAGCTGGAGTACGACAGAAATGGGTATTTCTCACAGCATACCGGCTACTACAATATTCTAAAAATTGACGATTCACAAAACCATTGTGAATTTTGAAATGAAAGGAAATCTACCACGTAATGTTGCTGGCAGTTTAATAGCTTCAACACAAAATTTCACATTTCATGATTTAAAAAAATAGTAACCGATACCTCTGACAGGGTATCTGAATACGATTTTGTTTATACTTCATGGCCTGCTAGTTTGCTTATAGGCAGGGAAATTGAAAAACACTGATTTCATTGAAATCTCGAAATTTAATAAAAGCTACCATAGATTGATATTCAAAACCTGATATAATTAGAAAGGCTATCAGATTGCACATTTGATCGTATGCAAAAAATTATGCATTCCCATTTGAAAAAATCAAATTACCTTTGAAGTTTCCTTAATTGATCTACCGATTTCTCCAAGTATAAATGTAATTCGAACTCGACCGTCTATCGTAAGCTGACACATTTCATTCTTAGTAACACGGCAAAGTCACAGTCCTCTAAGATTTAAAATAGCTGCTACATTCAATTTTCTTCTGACATCTACCTATACGCAAAATTGTGATTTGCACCTAAACGGTTCGCTTAAAGTTCCATGTATAATACATAAAGTCACTCAGAAATCTAAATATGCAATAATATACAGGGTGTTCCATTTAAAAAAAACATAACTTTGATATATCACGCTCTTATTAGACACCCTGTATAAAAGTCGTTATTTTTAAAATGTAGCCCAACTTAACCTACATACACTTGCAAAGTCAATTTTTCGAAAAGTGGTATCGTTTGGTCACAAGAGTCCGAGGCCTTTAGCTTGACTCACCCTGTATACATACTGTACTTTCACAAGTCAAGAGAAGAAAATAAAATAAGATAATAGATAGATAAAACATAGCGTTTTCGATGTACTGCTCTCGGACGCTCTCAGAGCGCATTTGATGTAAATTGTATGTTTGGTTTGACGGCTCTGCTCCAGATTTGCAAATTCGATTTACCTGTTGTTCGCTCGCGGAACGCTCTCAGATTGAACTTAATTGCTCCGAGAAGGTTAGAGCATGTGAGAGCGACGTCTTGTATGTAAAAAAAGAATTGAAGGCTTGGTGTTCTGCGAGGAGAAAAATTTTGTGGTTGGTAGAAAAATGTGAAAAACATTCGATCATTCGAAGAAAATGGCCCCCTTTTGTGGTGATCGCAGGAAAAGTAAAAAGCACATAAACATAATATGGAAATCTGGGTTTTAATCCTTTAATATTCGACGATTTTATAATTTTTTACTACGTTCCAAAATCCCATCAAAGACCTCGATTTGCTCTGTAGCGTTTCAGTATTCACTCAACATCAAACTGTCAACAAAAATCTGTGTTCCGTTATTGCATTTCCGAGGCCATGGATGTCATCGTTTTGCTCGGAAATCAAATTGGGATTTTGGCAACCTTTATGTCAATACTGTCAAGAGATATTTTTCACTTGACACTTAACCTATTCTACTTTATTTGTATGCATTGACATTCTAACGGGTACGACTACTCTCTGACACTCTGACTCTGAGAAAACAGCACAGGTTATGTGATATGTCAAAATTGTCAAAAAAAGATCTTTGTCATTTCATAAATATTCCAACATCCCTAACATCTGGAATCACATGACTACCCTCTAAAATTCATCTGGTCACTGGATAGATGGGATTTTGGAACGTAGTATTTATAGTCGGTGCGTAGAACAACTTAAATGTTAAATTGCGGTCTTATCAACCGTCACTTGCACAAAACAAGAAGTCATTTTTATGTTCGATCATGTCCGATTTGTGAAGTGCCTCTATCAACTCTTGACAGATCTCTATTTTGATTGCGGACGATCTATGCTCGTCCTGAGGGCAGTAAATCAAAAACGCTAACAGTGTTCTGGTTGACACACATAACATACAATTTACAGATAGATAGTACAATAAATAAGATAAGATAGAAAAAAAAATGAAACACATAGCACATAATAATATAGAAGATCAATATTGCGAAAGCTACATATAAATACAAATAGAAATATCAAAAGCAACATTATTGAAACACTTTTATCCTTTTAATATTCTGATACGTCCTAACCTGTGGCTGAGGGAGGTCTTCAACTTCAAGATCCAGCATACTGTATAATTTTGGACCATAATAAGAAACTCCATGGCGTGATTTGGTAAGTCTTCTGAATGGCAGCTTTAAAGTGTTTTTGCCTCTAGTACTACATCGATGAGTATGAGTTCACTTATCTTGATATTTATGAATCAACAGCAAACAGCGCATACTGCGATGCTTGAGTTGAAATTTTCCAGCTGATAAATGCTTCCTTACAAACATTTCTATACGATATGTTGGCTATTATCCTTACTGCTCATCTTTAGAGTCTATATTATATAAATATTCTAGAAAATATAGATGAATGACCCAAAGCGAGTAAACCATAACTCAGTTTCTAAAGATTGACAATTCCCAAAACCATTATGAATTTTGAAATGGATGGAAATCTACCACCGAATGTTGCGGGCCGCTCAATAGCTTCAGAATAAAATTTCACATTTAATGATTTAAAAAAAGTAGTAACCGATACCTGTGACTGGAGTTCTGTAAATTCTTCAGTACCAATGAACAAAATCGCCGAAAATGGTTAAAAATCTGCTCAAATTACTGAACATAATTTACCTGGCAGCAAATTTAAAAATTATTAGTCAGTATTCCCTTTTTCTGCGATCATGCTAATAGATACTGAAAAATTTAAAGGACTACAGTCAGACAGTCAGATATATTGATACTTTTGACGTTGACGGAAGTGACAACTGTTTCATACCATTAAATGTGAAATTGCGTGCTGAAGATATTAGACTGCTGACTACAGTGACAATAGTCGCTGGAAGTTTTGCTTCAATTTCAAAGTTTTTAGTGTTTCTTTAATCTCTAATACATTTCAGTAGCTAGTAGCCTGTAAAACATATCCATTTCTCTTGTACTCCAGTTTCTCTTTAACCTTAGGCAGTTACCGCCGTTGTTTCTGGTTAGAGTTGATTTGTAGTAGAGAATTTTTTTACTCTAGTTCTTCTGGATCTTCCTGCTAAGTTAGTCGTTTTCTTCCATCTGAACAGTCTTTTGTTTATATTTCATGGCCTGCTAGTTTGTTTATAGGTAGGGAAATTGAAAAACACCGATTTGATTTGAATCTCGAAATTAAATTAAAACTACCAGAGATTGATATATATATATATATATATACAATCTGATATCATTAGAAAGCCTATCAAACTGCACATTTGATTGTATAAGATAATTAAATTGAATCTTTAGAATATTTGAGTGTGCCATTGCTAAATACACATCAGAAGATGCTCGGAGTGATAACTACCGTAAGGCAAAAACTGTTTGTGATAGTGATTTTGCTAATGAATCACCATGGGCATTTCAACATAATTTTGGATCTAAATGGATGCCTAAGAAATTTGCAGAGCTGTCGCTATCATACTGTGCAATATTTTTGCACAGCGCTCTAATTAAAAGTCTTGTGTCGTCAGCATAAAAAACATAGTCATTAATGTAAAGGAGGAATAGCACTGGCCCAAGGTTAGAGCCCTGTGGTACGTCCTCTCTTACATCAATCATCTCTGACCGCGTCTCCTCTAGCCTCACAGTTTATTTTCTGTTCTGCATTTAATAAGACACACACTGCTAGCATCAAAACCATAAAATGGTAATTTCCTGATGAGAATGTTACGAGATACATAGTCGAAAGCCTTGATTAAATCGTAAAAACCGTTATCCACCCTGAACAATTTTAAGCAAGATTCTCTTTATGAAAGAAATAGGTCAAAAACTATTATTATTTAAAGCGAGAAGGCTCCTTACATCTACACTGATTGTAACTGAAAGTACAAAATTTGAAAAAATTTATTTTGAATAGATAACAGTGCTAGATAACTCTACCAGATAACAGATTTTTTGCGAACTTTTTAAACTTCCATTTGAGCTCAAGTTCAAGTCTTCCACACATTGACCAATTGATCAGCTGTTGACACTCTGCAAGTTTCATGATGTTTTTATTTATATCGATAAAATGATATAGCGCATTTTGAAGACGTTAAAAGGGGTCAAACAACAAAGAGTAGCTTCATCTGAGTAAGTAACAACCTGCATATCTAGCTGAGGTTGACAAGGAGACTGTTTTTTCGTTCGTAACGCCCGTATCTATAATTTGGTCAGAATATATGATTAAATTTTTGATGCACTAAAGAGTATATACGCAATCAGTATTAGATATGCCATTTTTTAACTTCTGTCATATCAAAATGAAGGATACGAGTCTTTACGTATTTATTTTTTATTTTTATTCAAGTATAGCATCGTCTATACTCCGCCTATATGTATAAGAAAAAGCGTTATTTACGTTCTGAATTTCTCAGACTCTTCTAATGACTACATTTTATAATCTATCTTATATGTATAAACGTTATTTGCTTTTTGAATTTCTCAGACTCTTCTAATGACTACATTTTATAATCTATCCGTTCTGGAAGAAAGTTGCAGTCAAAAATGTGGTTTTTATTATATAGTTATTGTATATAATCTAGGGTCAGGAATTCGATTTAAGTTTTGAGAGATTCCAATCAGTCCATTATGGAAGAAGGTTACAGTCAAGATAGTAGTTTTTTGTCTTAAGTATATCAGAAGTACTTCATTTTTGAAGAAATTTGAGACGGATTAAATTAGAGTATGGTAGAGGGTAGAGGTTATAAAAACTTAAAAACTTCTTATACTTATGAAGCATTTTCTAATTTCCAATCCTATTCGAGCACTCTCACACGCCTTCAAAGAAATAAATATAGCGACTTGTAACCCATTTCATTTCATCCATGATTCTTTTTGAGTTATATTCAACTGTTTATTGAAAAGAAAATCTTTCAATACAGCTACATGCCCCTAGGTTGAATTTGATGTTATACATAGAATACAATGACGTCAATTACATTGTGATCTCACCCATTCCAGTCCACATAATAATAAATTAGTTCAGAAATATATCGATCAATACTATTTGCGTCAACAACTATGCCAGACAGAAAGAAGCTCGAAATCTTTTCAACTAATGATAATACTAACACGGACCTTTTTTACCGTAAAAACTGAGGGTGATTGCTGAAAAACAAACTTCTTATTTATGTTTTGCCCACATATGTAGAGATCTACTAGCAGATGCTAGTTACTTCTGTTTTTGTGAAGTAACTTGGTAACTAAAATTGCGATTTTGGAAGTGAAAAAGTGCTCTAAAGGCCACATTGTCTTGCACTGTTGACCAATCCAAAATAAAAACCAGTAATAACTGAGTGAACAATGTGACATAGACTGCAATCTTGAGATGAGAAAAAATAGCATCTCATAAGCGATCCAATAACAAACAAAACGAAAACTTGGGAAAGCTTGTGGCCCACCCGTTGCTTTGAAGAAGACTGAGCAGATTTTTCCTGAAGCTTATCCAACCATACTGCACCTCTTCTTTTGTTGCACTTAAAAATGAGACTCCTGGACTGGACTATAAACGGTCGGCGTATAGGTAAGCCGACAAGGATGACTTCATTTCAGGTGTATTAGCAGCATTACAGTGACCGGCGATGTGAGATCGTTCGATCAAAGAAGGCCGTGGAAAAAAGCTTACGTACTACTGATCATCCGCACAGGAGCCTTATACTTTGAAACAGGTTCTAGTCATTCGTCTTTTACTTTAGTCACTTCAAGTTATAGTAGGAACCATCATGCTGCCGCATATACATACAACCACTTCAAGTCACTCACCTTATGTGATACGTGTTCTCATGTCGCAAGTATACAGGAGTTCTGGCCTCGTTGTACTCTGTCCTGATTCAAGCATGGTGTATACATATAGTAGAGCAATATTTGTAATTCTAGAGCACTACTGCATCACACAATCGTTTCTTAATGTCTATTGACAAATGCATTCTATGCGGATATAGTAGCTTGACTGAAGTAGTTCATCTCTGTGTACATCTAGACAAGTGTTCACGAAATCTTATTGTTTCATCAAATACAAAGCCTAAATTTGTATGTCTCAATAACTTTCAAAACGGTTCCTTCAATATGTATATTAATATCTTGTTCTAGGGACGCCCGCAAGGTCTTTTTTGAAAATATTGATACCACTGGTTTATTGGGATCTAATGTGAATAAATGCTGCCTAGCAGTTTTAGCTAAACTTTCCAAATCATTATTTATAGCCATGTCAGTAGCTATCATATTAGTAGAATAAAATGATGTATATTGGTCTCGTGGTCAGCATATTAATGCATAGAGCAGCTTTTAAAACATTTAGAATGAAAAGCAGCGGTCACAATATAGATCCCTGAGGAGCACCTGACAAAACAGCTCTTAGTTGTGATTCACTTTGCCCTCATCTTACTGTCTGGATAGGGTTCTCTAGATAACATTTGAAAATATGTAGAGCTTCTCTACAAATTCCACACGATTTTAAAATAGTTGTTAAGGTAGGGTTGTTAATAGTAGCAAAGGATTTTCTGAAATCAAACATGAC